>CP130732.1:25203942-26403942 GCA_030553155.1 Nippostrongylus brasiliensis
ATTGAGCTAGTTAAGTGCATAATAATTTTGATGTTGTTGCTAGAGAGCAGCGAATTTTAACGATGGGGCGCAGAGATCCCCCTATCGTGGGAACCGTGCCATTCGGAAATCTCAACGGTGGTGTCAACTTGCTGCTTTCAGTTGCTTCGACAGGATGTAGCGTGATGCTTTGTGGTGATATCAATCTCAACAATACACCGTCCAACTCGTGCCGAACCATCTCGTTGTGCGATGATCAAGTCAAGTCGGCCACTAGCATTCAAATAATCACGTATCACCTGGCATATAGGAATCTGCTTTTCGCGGCCGGGCATGGACAGGTAGATTCAGGCTTGATCTTAATGACAGATGCATCTTCGAAAACTTTGTCGCTCTATTGTACTGTGGAGGTTCTCTTTTCTTTAGACGATAATTTTCCGTCACGAATCGCTTTTCTATTTTCAAGAAAACACCTGTTGTCATTAAAAGCAGCAGCAGTCCATGCGTAGTTCCGGACCCTTTGTGCTGATTTAAACGTGCTTAGTGGATGAATGGGTTGCGCGCATCCGAGACCAATGATTTTTCTTTGATTCCTGTGTTTTTTCGCATACCGATTTTGGAGTTCTTGTAGCCCTCAAAATTATACATAATAATCCTAATTGGCTCAGTCACTAAATGTGAATAGTCGCCAAAAATAAGAGTTTGCAATGCGAAGGAGGACTAGGATTTGAAACTCTCGTTTCATTTTCTTGTTATTCAAGTAGCTAACTACTTTCTCGAAATTGATATACGGAAGCAAACACTGCCCTTTGTACTTGTTCGTAGGTGACAGATATGTGAGTGAAATCAACGTTGGAGGATATTTTTGTATCTATTTACAAAATTTCACTTTGAAATTCATTCATTATCTGTATATGCCAGGTTTCGTTACTGCGAGCCGAATTGTGGGAATTTAGAACCTTTACGTGTTGTAGTGAAAATGTGTTTTCAGTGTTGTCCATTTCAGGTCCACTGCTTTCATACAGAACTCTTTGCTCTACTTTTTTCCACTACACTGGAACCCAATCCTATCTCACTGCTTTGCTGCTCGAAACGCGATGCCATTTTTTCTGTGCAAGCTAATGGAAGCGTTGCCTTGAGAATAGGAACATTCTCAACTAGAGAAGAGCGAGCAGACGCACAACTCGGTCTAGAAAAGGTTGGCGTTTTTCCTGAATGAGACCATCTTTCCGATTTTCTTCACTTCAAGGTGGTTGTGGGTGATATTCAACGACAAGGTACGCAGCAACGCGCTGTCGGAGCAGTGCTTTGTCCTGTAACTCAAAATGCGATTGCTGTGTTGTTCAGTACTGGGAAGATCGTGTTGTGGCAAGTGGTGAGTACATTGGTCTATATTCTAGTTGTGCTTTAAATTCTTTATTTCTCTTGATGAGGCATAATATTCCCCCAAGACCTTTCAGACAGCCGGAGAAAACCCAACACTCGACTATAGAGCTTCTTACATAGAAGACAATTTGGTCTTCAACAAAAATCTCGACACAACTCCTGCGGACATGCTCAGGTGAAATATTATGACGTCAATATTCCTGCAAGAGATATTTTTTCTTTCGTTGCTTTTTGCCCCTTCAGATAATAGCTATTCTGAATCATTCAAGCATTCAACAAACTGGCTTCCTGGATGCGTTATCCTCTGGAGTGTCCTGTTTGCGTATGCGACCGATTGACGACTTGGCAAAAGAGGGAGATGAATCTCTGGGTATAGTTGTTTGAAGCCCTTCAAAATTGCCCAAATTTTTCTCATTCTCTGGTCACTTAATTTTTTGAAGATAAGGCGTCGTTTGGATCAGCTCATCTAGTTGCGGTAGGATCGCACTCCGGTACGCTACATCTTGTGGACGTTTTCACATGTGATGTGGTTCGAGAATTTGCCGTCCAGTCATCGCCTATCAAGTGAGTTGGACGTCGTTCATTTTAAGCTTTATTTGCCGTAAGTCTTTTTCCAAAAGAAAGTTTTTAGGTGCCTTGAATGGGGTGGAACGTACATTGTCCTCACTGCCGGTTATAGTCATTCTTTGAGTACGGCGCAGGTTGTCCGGAATGATATTTTCGCAACGGACATTAGAACGGGTTTGTAGTCATTTCTATTTGCTTTATTATTAGTTCTTCGGTTCTTTCGCCTAGCGCAAAACTGAGGACAAAAAAATTTACAGGTGTAAAACGTCGAATACGACCAGAGGCTGACGAATCGCCAATTACCCTTCTACGGGTTTCCTTCTACCAGTGAGTATATGTATTATGGTCAAAGGTTATAATTTCTTTTCACTCGATGTTTCAAAGTATTACTGACATATGATGTTGTAATGGTGGTGCTAGGTTTGTTGCAAAAATCGCATCTCAAAAATCGTATATAACTGCGCAAGATTCGGACCCGCGTCTTGCGCCTAACCGGTTAGGCGCGACGCGCGGGTTCGAATCCCGCCGATGTGCGATTTTTGTGACGAACCTATCATCACCATTACAATATCATATTCTAGTATACCACACTCCATTAGCTGATCACTCATTGATCTGTAGCTCAAATTATTATTAGAAACTGCGTATATCTACGCTTTTTCAGAAACGATTTCAATTTTTAGACCGTTTAGTCTGTTACCTTTGGTGAGTTTTCAGTTACCCGTTGATGAGTCCATGGTTTCAGATGCTATCTCGCGTTAGCGTTCCAACGAGAGCCGCTGGAGATTTGGGATCTCAAAGGATTACGACTTTTGCGGAGGATGAGCAAGACTTGTCCGTTGATAGTTGACATGGTGTGTGGCATCGTCGCTCGTAACATTTTTTTATATTTTGCATATTTAGTTTTAATTTTTTATGTCTTTTTTTTATCTTGTATTTTGTTTTTTTCGAGTTTCTCGACGTGGTTTCAGTTGAAACACGAAATAATTGTGCAGTGTAAAATTAAATGTTTCTTTTAGTGACATCATTGCGTTTGTTTCGTTCATGCGCATTTTTCTATTTTATTCTACATTATAAACAAATTGTTTTTCTGCCGCTGTTGCCGACCAGCGAAAAGTGCTAATTGTGTCAAATTCACTCAACATTTTAGGCATGGTCGTGCAAGCATCACGGCATTAAAACTACCGAAGATGGCGGGCTAAGTATATACCGTGAAAATTTGGTCGTACTTGATTCAGGTAAAATCTTTAGTCTTGGAGCACATTTTCACTGTATGTATGGTATACTATTTAGACTTCTTTTTCTAAATTTTACTGTTATGGAGATTACCTGATTTTTTGAAATTTTAATTTTACTGTCGTCCTAATTTTTAAGATAATCGTCTGTATCACGTCGTTGTCAAGGGCCTGCACGTGAAGGATGGGAAGGAAGTTAATACTCAGGTAAAGCCAATTCCTTCGGCGTTTTGCTGAGACCTTCTATTAACGGAATTCTAGCTGGTTAATCCGTTGCAGTATTTTGCCAACAGTGATGCCCAATCGGCTGCGTCTACGTTAGGTCATGTTTTGGTGGGTGTGTGACTCTACGTTGGTGTGTATGCTAGGGTTTAAAAACATATGGTGCTCAATTCGCAAGAAAAAAGAAATCTGCAAAATTAAGCTCGTATTGGGTTCGCTTTTGGCTTACGTTTGAATAGATTGACTACGCCCTGTAAATCTCTAACGAATATTTATAGTGGAAAAGCGGTGGCTGGTCAATTAGGACAATGGCTTGGAAGGACGACATGTTGGCAATGGGAGACGCTGAGGGACGTGTTGTTGTGAGTCTTGTTATTCTCTTTTTTCTTCTTCTTGTGTCGTTTTGGTTTTCTTTTATTTTACGGTTTTTTGTCTAAGTATCATTCTTTGAAGATTTGGGACCTTGGTCGCCGTCAGTCGCGACACGTTCGAGCTTCACGGTTTCCTGTTGTACGGATGACGTTTTCACGCTTAGCCGGGGACCACACGTTGGCTGTGCTCCACCAAAGGTTTATTTGATATCTAGTTATAGCGTGAAAAAGGACCATTATCAAATTCAAGAATAGTATCGTCAGATGACTCTAAAAATAGATTTTTTGATTTGCCCTCAAAAGCGCTAATTTCTCAAAAGTGTATTTCCTAGAAAAGGCGACTTGCCGCGAATAAACCAGCATGGGGAATGCTCTTAATCTCGGTGTTAAAGTGTGAACTTGGATTCTATAATAACATTTTCACTTTTCCACAAAGCGATTTTTACTTCTGCAAACTACTATTTTGGAAAATTTGCATAAACATCCAATGTCACCATCAACAAATGGGCTATGAAGAACTCATAGTTTTTTTTTTGGTTGAATCAAGGTTTACTGCTGTAAAAATTTTATTACTCGCACATCAGTTTAATGGAGAGCTATGCTCATTTTACTACGTATGACTACAATTTCCAGAGAGCTGTCGCTGTGGGATACTGAAGCACTCACTCGACAGCACCAGATCTCTTTGGATTCTTCCCGTTCGGCTCTCGATATGGATCTTTGTGGTGTTTCGCCGATTCTGCTCACAAACGACAATGTTCTGCGATATGCTCCAGGGGCTTCCAAAAATTCCCAAATGGTGGAAAAAGGTTTGTTTACTCAGCAACGGCTAGGCCTTGATTTTTAGTAAATATTATTCCGTCAATTTCTCCATTCGTCTTCAGATATTCCGTTGCTTTTCAACGTAAAGAAGGTTGCACAAATGAGAGAGGATTTCTCGTTGGCAGCGAGCGAACATCCGGCGTTGTCGAGGATTATACAGAGGAAGGTAAGCGATCTTTTCCTCTAGTCCTGTGACAAATGTGTGATTTCTTTAACACTGACGATACTATGAGCAGCCAGTACCTCACGTCTTTCAACGCTGCATTCTATGTTTTTCTTAATGTTTTTTTCGGTTATGTAACGTGTGGTTGTTCCATTTCTGATATATTTTGGAAAATATCGACATCACTAATCAGTGGTGAGTTTAGTAAGGACAACATTGCCAGGACCACTAATTTTGCACATTTTTTGTAGAATAATGATTTCATGACACTGACCTGGTATAGCGGCTGGCCCCCGCAGGTCACTGTATAGGCCAAATACGCATTTTGCACATTTTTTGTTGAATAATGATTTCATGTTCCCAGTTACAGCAGATTGACATTTTTGAACGAGTTCGTCAGCTTTCTGTTGTGATTGAGGTGATATCGGCGACATGTCCGCATTTGACTAAAGATGAAAATGAAACGTTTGCACAGGGTGGTGATCGCAAATCTGGAATTCGTTTTCAAGACTATCTGACGACAAAAACGAAGTCTCATGTTTATTATGAAAATCCGCGTCGTATCTGGAAAGCAGATGTTCATTATGAAGGCGTAGGAAAATGCTACTGAAAATGGGAAGCTCACAAACAAATCAATCCCTTCAATCGACCAATCAATCTTACCACTGCTGTCGTCCATCTGTTACCCTCTGGACCAAATGTACCGTCGAATTATCTCATTCTCAATTAGGCGCTTTGATCAAATCGATCATAAAGATAAATGGCAAAGGTGCCGGCGATGATCCCTGAGGATGTGCCGCCTCATTCGTGTTTCACATTCAGAGTCGAAGAGGCATAGAGAATGTGTATCTGGCCTATACAGTGACTTGCGGGGACTAGCCGTTATACCAAGTAAGTGTATTTGCGCTCCCAGACAAGTCTGATATCAATTTATCCGACTCGAAGGACTCTTTTAACTCGGAAGGGGATAGATCGTTTTTCCGCGCGTGTGTCAGATGTGCCTCTTTCTAATGAAGCACGCGCGATGGATCATAAGCGTAATAAATGCAAGCGATACTAGAAAAGCACTCGAGAAATCTACTACATTAGGTATCATGAGACTGGTGGTTCATAGTGTCGTCAGTGTGTCAATATGAGAGGGAGGGTGTTTATAGTCCACTTAAGATTGAGTCTTGTTTTATCCTTGCTGCATGCACAGGCTTCTTCGGTTTCCACTTCTGGTGACATCGTCGATTTGACTGGTATGAAGAACTACATGCTGCTGAGCAGATTTCTTGGCGACATGTCCGTGTGTAACTTGCTTGCGATCGCATGCGCATCAATGTCTGTCGATGGCGATGACGCCCAGCTTCCGCCAGATTTACAGATGTTTTGGCCTGCACCAGCATTTCGAGTACGTCCATTTGTCATATATCACCAATGTCTGAAGCGGATATTTCCCTTTTGTTTTCAGGAACGAGAGTTGCGAGTGACGTGCGCAGCTTGTAGTGCACCGAATGTCGAGGAGAGTCGGTTAGTGGAAAGGGCCGTTGTAGCGGGAGGAAAGGCAAAGGTAGGATTCGATTCTTTTGTTATTTATTGTACTTTTCCGGTCATATTCTGCTATGACTTTTTTGAGTGACTATAATTATTCCGCTAGAGCTTATTATAGGATCGAGCTATAGACCGGTTGATCGGATCATCAGATCTGCGCTATGCTAGCATGAAAGCCGCACTCCTCGTCTCCAGTCAGGTGATTTCTACTCAAAAGTATTCAATCTAATTGAAAACGCGTTACACATCTGAAACACTGTGGTGCTCCTCTTAATTTGTTTACACTGTTCCATTTTAGGACTGTGAACAGGCTCGTTCTTTAATCAAATTGATAGCGACAAATCTTATCGCTTCAGATATGATTGAAGGTTTGGAAATCTGTTTTTCGCAATTCTAATTTGAAGTTAAATCATGAATTCAGATGGCGTGGAATTACTGTTCCTGGTGAAAGCGGGTGGTGATGCATGTAAGTATCTTCAATCCCAACGCCAGTGGAATAAAAGTATTATATATGCTAAAGTGAGTTTGGAATTTAATTTGACTCCTTTGAATATTTTTCTAATGTATTTCATGCGTGGTTCAATTAGTGAATTATTAGCAAAGCCGATACTAAGTTTATAAGTTTTCAGATGGGATTAGAAGACACTGATGATGTGCTCAGTAAATGGATTGCTCACTTGTCGTTCGATCAAAAAGTACGTTTTTTGTACATTATCCACGATTTCCTTTTATGATCCATTAGTCAAAATCTTATTCACTGAGCCTCCCCAATTAGCAGAAATATACGCGACAGATTCAGCTGGTTAATTAAAAGCCAAATGGATTTTTGGTTTGTCTCCTTGAGAGATTGGTTTCACCGAGGTTTAAGAAATGGGGCCACGTTCAGCTCATTTTTACACGAAATTTATCGTTCTTATCATCTATCTTTACCTAGCATATCCATGGATTTTTTTCTGCGCTGTTGTAGAGTTCCTCTTTTGAACAGGTGCCAAAGTGGTATTTTGCACCTTTAAGTGCTCTACAAATATATTTTCCTACAGCATCCGATTGCTTTGTCAGCAGTGTTGCAACGCCATGCCAATTTTTTTTATTTTTTAAAATTTATTTACGCCTCTCATATACATGCTTTAGAAACAAATACATTAGCTAGAAACAGAGAATAGATTTTGCTCAGACTGGGTTTCAACTCGTACAGCTTTCCGAAATTTCCAGTCTTTGAAAAAAGAATCTAGATCCTCAAAACGCAATCATCTAATGGTATCTGGAAGTGGAGTTGAGTTACATAAAAGTATGCTCTTCTTGCCTTTGTTTAGATTCCTATTCTCGTAACTGAATTTTTATTGTCTCGTTGCAAATTCACACCAGGGCCCAAATTCACGAAAGGACCAGCGGTCTCCGAAACCGCGGCGCAGCCAGAGCCAGACGGCAGAGTCGATGAGAGATTGCGTTTAACATAGGAAGTTTAGGATACGTAGAGAAAGGTGCGCGCCGGACCTTTCTCTCAGACTATATCTCGGGGTTTATCGGGGTTTGCCAATGATGAATGTGGGCCCAGATGTCACTATTTCTACCAAAGTTTCTTTTTGTCTTACCAGCACTTGAACAAAGGTAAGAGGAGCATACTTTTAAGCAACTCAACTTTACTTAGAGTGTTCAGATAGCACTAGAGGGTTACATTTTGAGAATTCAGGTCCAATTTTCAGAAATTCAAAAATTTTGAAACCTCGGGAAGTTGGGACAATCTGGGTTAATCGTCATCAGTCCATGGCATACTATAATTTCATTTTTGTTTTGTGTTTTCAGAGCAGTTTGGTTCATTTTAGACAAAGTGAAATAAAATAAGCACTGTTCCAGACCCAGTTCATCTACGCTCAAGCTAGCCAACGCGAATGGCCCGATGTGGTGGAGTTGCTGTCGAGTTGGGGTCACTCCGACCTGGCTCGTGTGATTCTCAGAGCCTCAACCTCATCGCCGCCGTCGAGTTCGAGAGGTGCCAGCTCACCAGCATGCTCGGATTACGTCTCTAGAGCCGCAAGCGAGTAACGACTCCAAACCGATTTTCGTGTTTTCTACGGATTTTTCTCATCAAAACAGTGTTTTCTAAGAATTTACTACATCACTGATTCCACAACTGTCAGGTTAGACACGTCCTTCAATTCATATTTTCACTAATTTTGCTGGATTTTTCACTTTTCTCTCTTTCTCATGTCTAATGACGGAATTAAATAAGTCCCACCTCATTACAGTTCCTTGTTGTTTACCAGATTCGGACCATGCGTTGACTGCAGTGGTGCCCTCTTGTAGTGAGTTTCGTGTAAGGTCGTTCCAGTTTACATGGCAGCTGTCTAATAAGCAAAATTTCTTTTCTTTTCAAAAAATCTTTTCAGAGTACCTACATAATCTATATATACTATGCTATTCGTATAATAATCTCTTTTGTATCATGAGAGTCAACCAAAAGAATCAATGTCGTTTTGAAGTGTTGTGATGGATGTGGTTTTCGCTTGCTGTCCGTTGTTCTACCGTTCTCCTCTCTGTGATACGTGGAGGCATGAGGATGCCGAAGGGGCTACTACACATTCATTCAGAAACTCCTTCTCGCTAGTCATTTATGTATATAGTAATTTCATTGAAACTGTGATAAGCAATTGTTGTTTGAGTGCTTTAGTATTTATAAGGGTTTTATGGAAGAAAAAGTGTAATAAAATTACATTTCCAAAAACATTGCAGTGTATCGAACAGTCGCGTAGTGTGATGAGGTAAAGGACTTCATACATTAATGTCGTCTATCGTTACTTTTCTTTGCAAACAACAAGATCATAGTGCATGTTATGATTTGCGCTTGATAGGTTTTGCGCAATCACATCATCGCTCTTGCGCCGAAACAGAATCCGTGCTTTACAGTCACTTTGCTGGTGTTTAGAGTTGAAAGAGTAGTGGTATGTCCGACACCAGCATGTAAGAGATAAAGGTAAAGTACCTCGTTCTCTTATACTAGTTCGGTACCGATTTGCCCGACCCGAGAGGGATGTAATGCTTGGTTAACCTGGGCGAGGATTGATCGCTTGCCTACGCTACTTGGAGTAACGCATCTTACTATTGTACCACACACATGATGCAGGTAGGTATACTATTCTAGGGTATGTAGAGAATGAAGGTAATGATAAGAGCGCGCGTGATACTGTGATAAGAGCGCTACTGACACCCGCACGGTCAAGCGATCGTTTATACCCCGAGCAACCCAAGGCTTTTCTTCATCTCTAGGCGGTCGGGTAAATTGGTGCCAAACTTGTCTGGGAAGGTAAAGACACTGACTTGGTAAAGGGACCGGCCCTGCAAGTCATTGTATAGGCTGAATATGTATTTACCATGCCATTACGATTCTGAATGGAAAACGATTGCGGCAGCGCGTCCTAGGGAGGCTGAGCAAAGCCGAATACCTTACGTTTTACCTTTCATGTCGAGGATACTAACAATAAGGGCGATGCTCTGCAGGATATTTATTGATGTTGTACGACGTATATTCACAAACAGGAGTGATCGAATGCTCATGTTCTAAACAATAGGATCCGCCCACACGCAGTCCTCTTCGATCTGAAAACATAACACTTTTATTATCGATCTGGATATGCCTGATAATCAATTTGAAGTTCTGATCTTTGAATATATTCCCCTCCCTTTTAATTCATTGACAGTGCATACTGATAATCCCGTTATTGAAGGGTATGTAGGCCATCTGTTTCAATGTGAAAGAAGGAAGTTAGATCAGTCGAATACCTTCAGATTGAACTTGCTGCCAGCGTTCTTGTAGGCCGAGGTGACAACGCGGAACCAGCCGCTCTCACCCCATGGGGTTCCCCATGAGTTCCGACCGATCCAGTACTCTACGCCGCTGTCATGATCAACTCCCCATCCGTGAACGGAGATGATGTGATCGATATCCTCGTCTGTGATCTCCTGAAATAACGAGTAAATATTGTTTGTATAGGTATAGCAGATGTCTTCGGTTTTGATTGCGGCGTTATCTGATTAGTGAATCTGACGGCCCTGACCCGCTGGCTACAGTGCCGTTCAATGATGCGACGGATGTGAGGTAAAGGTAAAGGTAAAGGGGTCGGCGTTGATCAGTGACCTAGCAAAGGACGAGCCGCTTCATTCGTGTTCCATTCAGAATCGCGGACGCATGGTGAGTGTGTATTTGGGCTATACAACGGTTTGCCGGGCCAGCCACTACACCAAGTTAGTATCTTCACCTTTCCAGACAAATCTGATACCAGTTCACCCAATCCCGGGGGATGATAGGCTTAGTTAGAAGGGGCGGAGATTGATCGCTCATGACCGTGCGGGTGTCAGTAGCATCTCTATCCACTGTACCACGGACGCTCCAGGCTAAGAATATCTCAATTCAAAATGACATCTCTTTGAATCAAGCAATATCTAGGGAGAATATTAAGGATCTCCTGGCGCGCTTCGCACACAAGCTGTTCACTTTGCTGATGTGAAATGAGTTCATCTTTAAAAATTCTCTTCCCCGTTTACGTACCTTGTAGATGCCTCCGTCGTAGGTTTCAAACGCTTTCGTGGCTGCGATTCCACACGCAATTGGTCCGTGATGATAGATTTCCGCCTTCATTTTGTCGATTCCACTGACCGTACCTAAAAAGTGGCTAAATTCTTCCAGGAGAGGCAATCGTTTCGAAACCAGTCGATAGATCTCAATGGTGATCAGCCCTTGTGTGAAAACCAGTTGTAGGCTTATCTCTTCTTGAGCAGCTCAAATTTGGAGACATAGAAACAACACAAAGAGAACGCCATTCTTTAGTCGGATCATCTTGTCTAACATACCATACTCCTTGACCTTATACAGAGTGTAGTTGGAAATGGAGAAACAGTCTCCAGGCCAGCAGGAACCACATCTGTTGTACGGATCGCAGCCTAAACTGTCATGACCGAGGAGATCATTTCTCAGGTGCTCTGATAACAGCAGCTGACTGATATGATATGATAAGACATACGTCCATCTCTTGCTTGATAGTTGTTGCAAGTCTCGTGAGGAATGCCGTGCTCCTTCGCGTACTTGTACACACCACCTGGTTCACCTCCAGCGACACACGTTCCGGCGCCGGAGCAATCGATGACCTCCTGAATTTTGATTGTTGGCCAAATATTCAAAATTTCGACCACAACAACTGGAACTGGGTCAGGAAGTTATTTTTCGAAGAAACGTCGTCTTAGAGGGTGAATGAAGAGTGAAATCTGCAGGAGCTGGCTCTCCTTAAATGTGTTGCCTGGACAGTCAAAAAAATTCGTTTTGTCTAACACTTTTTTCAAGAATTATCTGGGCTGTAACCAAAACACCAGCCATTTCAAAATTTTTGCAGATTAAGAAAGCAGGTGGAAATTTCCAGCGACTGACCTGCACTGAAAGGTAGGCCTGCGGCCAGGCATTCTTTCGTTTAATGTTGATGCGATCAGCCAAGGCGGACGTTGCTCCTAAATTGACGATTCAGATAAAATTCTACATGATGCATGTCTTAGTAGAACTCCAATGTCTTGTGTTTGATAAATATTGAGGTCTAAAAAAGGTATTTGTCGGGTAACGTAAACTTTCTGAGTCGAAAGCTCGTGTTTACTGCAGCAGGTCTGTCATCTTGGAGTAGATGCCCCTGCACTGTTCAACTTTAAAATGCTGTTGTGGTTAAGGTAATGAACGATAGAACTTTGATAGGAAGCAAGTTTCACAGAAAGTGAAAAGCAAACATACCGAAAGCCCAGCAGGAACCGCAGTCTGAAAAACCGTAATGAATAAGAATGAAGCATCATCTATTTATTTATATATTGCAGTTAGTTGGAGGTTAGAAGAGAATGTTTTAGTTTAAAGGGTATTGGACCACGATAGGAGGAAACGCGTACACTGTGGTATATGTTGATTTCGATCTGCTGATGCGTAGTTTACTCCGTCCACATTTCGCCAGTCCCACGCGATTGGTAGATCGTCGTAGTCATAGCTTCGGTGCTCATACAGGCGAGGACGCACCCTAAACTTATGCCTTTTTCAAGAAAAAACCTCCATTTCACTTTTCGAATGCTGCTGGAATTGAGGATGCTACTTCAGCAGACATCTCTCAAAACTTGCGACGAAAAATGCCGTGGAAAATATAAAACAATGTCGGCGCCCTGTCAGCTGTTTGGTCTATTGCACCTATCGCTTGCGTTGCTGCTCTTCTTTTGCCACATTTATGCGTACGCTATGCGGTTTCGTAATGTACAATCACTAACATTTCTAGTATTAGTGAGTAGCAGTAAAACAAGTGCAACTTACTTATGTTCGTAGACTTTTCCTGTGTTTTTGTAGCATCCCCGCAAGTTGTACCTGCAAGAAAGACACTTTTCCTCAATACAAATCTATAAGAAGACAACTACGATTACGGTTGGTCAATACTCAATCCACAATTGTTTTTGATAGAAAACGTCTGGGTTAGTCCATTTCTAGGTCAGTATGCATTCACCATTTAAAAAATTTGAAATTATAAAGAAATCAGGAAACGAATCCGGTGGAGCGTTCCCGCAAGACCGTTTAGCACAAATTTACCTACATTAGTACTTGATTAGCCCTCTTCTGCCGGATTAAAAAGATTCCCTAGGAAGCTTTTCATTCCTAGAGAATCAATATAGATCATGTATCGGACACGGCATTAGGATTTCATGAGCCTCTATACCGCAAACTGACAGGGGATTCTTAGGTCTACAGAAAATTTTCCACCCATACCTTACTTGACGATATTATCTTATTAAATAAGGTTCTTCACTCGTTTGTGGGCTGTCTTACAGAACGTTTCAAAAAACACGAGCTCATCAATGATTTTTAAATGTTTTTTTGACGTCCATGATGACATGGAAAATACTGCTGATGTCACGTACATATATCAAGGATTTGAACTATTGAATGGATTAGGTAGTCCACCGATACCTGTTGCCGGCGGCGCAGGCGAAGTAGAAAAGGCAGAACGAGAGCAGCAGTCTCATGATCACGTCGTTGGCGGAAAGACTTCGAGGAGGGGTCAGCAGAAGCGGTCGGCTGTTGTTTTCGCTTATCACTCTTATCTCCACCTGCCAATCTAGCTGACACCGAGTCGCACTATCGTCGGCAGTTTGGCGAAAAGTTCAAACAACAAATCATCACCGTTCAAAAAACTGACCACTTATAGTTAGACGGAGGAATGGCAGATAATGTCGGGAGTTGCGCTTTAATAGGATCGGTTGTAAAACATTTCATTGATCGAAGAGGTGGCACGTGAGCTTCACTGTTAATAATATCTTTCGAAACCTCAAGATAAGTAAAAACAGCTGGCGGGAGCAATATTGAACCCAACATCTGACGACAACCTTAGTTCCACTTAAAATGTGAACAATCGGTTTTGAATTGAACCATGTGTCTGCAGAATATAATTAAATTGAAGAAGATTATTGTTAAACAAGATGAAAAGAAAGGTGAAGTTCAGTCAGGATTGACCTTCACGAAATTTGATTGGGAATGGAGATCGTGGTTGGAAGAGTGAGGGGGAGAGTGTGAAGGAATTATACTCAAGGAAAGTCAACGGCGATACACCAATTTCATATCATTTACTTAATTTGTTTCGTGTGTTTTAGGTGATTGATCCTAATTTGAATTTATTTAGCTGCCACTTCTCTAGCACCAACCTGATACATCTGGACTCTTACCACTGCTAGTGATCATCCACTGAATAAAAAACCATTCGTTGAGTTGCGTTCACTATTTCTAAACTTATTTTTATTCGACAAAAACATTCGTGTTGAATCACTGCGGACTAATTTATAAATTAGATTGGTGGAGTTAATATTGGGATAGGGACGGAAGACTGATAAGGATATAAATGGGTCAGGAGAGAACCCCAGCGGCACATATTTTTATCACATAAGACTGTTAATAACTATTAACAAATGAATTTCAATCATCTCTTGGAGCTCTTTCTCTTACTCATTTGCACACACTCGCATGAAAGAAAGCTTCTCTCTCGTGAAGAAACACAGAGGAACTAGATTTTTTAGAAAAACAAGATTAGAGAGATAAGAAATATTTATCATTTACCTTATGATTATTTATTGTAATTAACTACTAGAAAAGAGCGGGAACATCCTTGCTAATAACACTTTTGAGTGCGAAAATTCTCTATCGGACTTACGAGCTGGTTTTTTACTTATTATTTTGCTGATGAAAATTTTCAAATTTCTTGCATTTTCGTTATCGTTGATAATCGTGTTGTATTCTCAAAATTCCGCCAAAACAAGTTAGTGAATAATTCCAGCTGATCAAGGGGTGACTCAGACTGCTTGTTCGTCCAACCTGTTGTGTACCGATTGTTACACATCGTCTCCTTTGGCGACCCGCGGCTCGTGTTTCCGTCGCTCGATTTGCTCTTTCCGAATTGTCGTTTTCATTTCTCACATTATCCTCCGTTGTCGCTATGATTTGAAGCCGTTGTGAACGCTTAATATTACCTAAACGAATGGCCTCAACGAGGGACAAATCACATAGCAGCCAAACGCTCAACAACACTATAATCACTAGTTGATATCACTAATTTAGATCTTGAAACACAGAGATGACACATATAAATTTCGAGAAACTGGTATTGCTCTCAGAATCCATTCAAACATGAACTTTTTTGTTCCTGGAACATATGCTCGCAATGTGTATGCACATATGTACATGGTCCTTTTTAGCAGAACGTGATTGCAAATCGTATTCTTTTTCTATGCTCAGGCTCAGAAAGAACTCTTTCTCAGGAGAACGAAAAAAAAGAATATTTATTGGTTCATTTGTTTTTCTATCTACTTGTTTGTTTACCCAAGCATGTGACACTGTCACACTTGCAGAAGCTCAGTGGGCAAGCAGAACGGAAAGACATAGGAAGAAAAATAACGAGAAAACAAAAACAAGAACAAAAACTCAGCAATAATATCTGTGAGAAATTTGAACAATATTCGCACACGAGCAAAGAAAAATAAGTAATAAAGTGTCCATAATTACTATAAGATGGAAAAAACAGCTCCAACGTCGTCGGACAGCGTTTGTGACGGTTCAAACTGGTAAACCTAACGAGCCATCGGCGAAAATCTTTCTTGGGTTTCCGCTGCCTTAGAATTTACTTCAGTTCATGTTTTTGGCATCTCAGAACCACGATTTTTCTCATTTATCGGTCAAAGAAAGAAGATGAGCATCGTAGATCGTTGTGCTGTATATTGTGGCCCCCAAATTTAACATCATACACCCATGTGTTTAAAGGAAGTTATGTCTTTATCCATGTTAACAAATAATGTCCCCACCCTCCGTCCGATGAAGTAATCAACCGAAACGAGAACGGCATTCACTCTACAGCATCGCAGAAGCCAACTTTTGAAGAATTGTTGTCGTGCCGCTGAACGTTTGCTTCCAAAAACGATGCTGTTTCCTTCTCGAATGCTTCTTTACCAGACGAGGTTAGTATCAAAATTTATTATGGCCCAACGTTTCGACCATTTCGTTGTCTTCAGTTGCCTAAAAAGTGGTTCGAAATTTCCTGACCTTATAACCTTACCTAGAACCTTACTAATCTCGTCTAGGACAGAAGCATTCGAGAAGTTTATCATCATGCCGAGGTTTCAAGGAGAGAGAACTTTGGATATGCTGTTTCCATTGCCCAATAGACTGTTCCACAACGCGGTCTTCCAATCTCTATAGTTTATTTATTTGTAACGCCATAGAATGGGCCGCGTGGTCAGTGGTCGGAGGCGCTACTGATACCTGCGATCGAATCCGGCCCGGGTTAACCAATCCTTCCATCCTTTCGGGGTCGGATGAATTAGTGCCAGACTTGTTTGGAAAGGTATAGACTTTGAGTTGGTATTGCGCCTGGCCACGGACGCGTCCGGTGCGCGGCCCTAGAGGACTGATCAGAGCCGACACCTTCACCTGTACGCCATAGAAAAGGGGCGCCCAAACGAGCCTATGATTCGACAGCGGACGTGGCACAATTAGTAATTACCTACTAATCATAAATAGGCTTATTCGCTCACCCAGAAACTGCTGTCCTTCTTTTTGTCTTTTTTCTGGGCTCCATCACCGTTTATCCTCCCTCATTAACTTGACAATAAAGTTTGCGTATTTAATAGTCCTGCTAGTTCATTTGTGCCCATTTTTCATAGGAGTTACGACTGCATGTGAAGCGATCCCAGTGATCTCTGAGTCACTGTTGATCGTCTGCAGTGGGAGCGGCGAAGCCGCTCTTTGACTGGATTTTTCGAAAAATCGTAGGTTTACCGCTAGGTTCAGTCAAATTCACAAGCATTTAGTGATGCTTCCACAGAGTAGTACTCACGGGGCCCAGTCAAAGAGCGGCGAAGCCGCTCTTTGACTGGATTTTTCGAAAAATCGTAGGTTTACGCTGGATTTTTCGGAAAATCGTAGGTTTACGCTGGGTTTTTTCGGAAATTCGTAGGTTTACCGCTAGGTTCAGTCAAATTCACAAGCATTTAGTGATGCTTCTACAGAGTAGTACTCACGGGGCCCAGTCAAAGAGCGGCGAAGCCGCTCTTAGACTGGATTTTTCCAAAAATCGGAGGTTTACGCTGGATTTTTCGGAAAATCGTAGGTTTACGCTGGGTTTTTTCGGAAATTCGTAGGTTTACCGCTAGGTTCAGTCAAATTCACAAGCATTTAGTGATGCTTCTACAGAGTAGTACTCACGGGGCCCAGTCAAAGAGCGGCGAAGCCGCTCTTTGACTGGATTTTTCGAAAAATCGTAGGTTTACGCTGGATTTTTCGAAAAATCGTAGGTTTACCGCTAGGTTCAGTCAAATTCACAAGCATTTAGTGACGCTTCTACAGAGTAGTACTCACGGGGCCCAGTCAAAGAGCGGCGAAGCCGCTCTTTGACTGGATTTTTCGAAAAATCGTAGGTTTACCGCTAGGTTCAGTCAAATTCACAAGCATTTAGTGATGCTTCCACAGAGTAGTACTCACGGGGCACCATTTAGTGAGTCAAAGAGCGGCGAAGCCGCTCTTTGACTGGATTTTTTCGAAAAATCGTAGGTTTACCGCTAGGTTCAGTCAAATTCACAAGCATTTAGTGATGCTTCCACAGAGTAGTACTCACGGGGCCCAGTCAAAGAGCGGCAAAGCCGCTCTTTGACTGGATTTTTCGAAAAATCGTAGGTTTACGCTGGATTTTTCGGAAAATCGTAGGTTTACGCTGGGTTTTTTCGGAAATTCGTAGGTTTACCGCTAGGTTCAGTCAAATTCACAAGCATTTAGTGATGCTTCTACAGAGTAGTACTCACGGGGCCCAGTCAAAGAGCGGCGAAGCCGCTCTTTGACTGGATTTTTCGAAAAATCGTAGGTTTACCGCTAGGTTCAGTCAAATTCACAAGCATTTAGTGATGCTTCCACAGAGTAGTACTCACGGGGCCCAGTCAAAGAGCGGCGAAGCCGCTCTTTGACTGGATTTTTCGAAAAATCGGAGGTTTACGCTTGATTTTTCGGAAATTCGTAGGTTTACCGCTAGGTTCAGTCAAATTCACAAGCATTTAGTGATGCTTCCACAGAGTAGTACTCACGGGGCCCAGTCAAAGAGCGGCGAAGCCGCTCTTTGACTGGATTTTTCGAAAAATCGTAGGTTTACCGCTAGGTTCAGTCAAATTCACAAGCATTTAGTGACGATTCTACAGAGTAGTACTCACGGGGCCCAGTCAAAGAGCGGCGAAGCCGCTCTTTGACTGGATTTTTCGAAAAAATCGTAGGTTTACCGCTAGGTTCAGTCAAATTCACAAGCATTTAGTGATGCTTCCACAGAGTAGTACTCACGGGGCCCAGTCAAAGAGCGGATTTTTCGAAAAATCGAAGCCGAAAATTCGTAGGTTTACCGCTAGGTTCAGTCAAATTCACAAGCATTTAGTGATGCTTTTTAGTCAAAGAGCGGCGAAGCCGCTTAGACTGGATTTTTCCAAAAATCGTAGGTTTACGCTGGATTTTTCGACGCTGGAAAATCGTAGGTTTACCGCTAGGTTCAGTCAAATTCACAAGCATTTAGTGATGCTTCTACAGAGTAGTACTCACGGGGCCCAGTCAAAGAGCGGCGAAGGTGACTGGATTTTTCGAAAAAAATCAGTCGAAAAATCGTAGGTTTACCGCTAGGTTCAGTCAAATTCACAAGCGGCATTGTGAAAAAAAACGACGCATGCGCGAAGTTCTTCGCAGAACAGAGGTTACAGCAGGTATTCGTGGTAGGGACGACCAGAAACGCATGTTACTACTCGCATTAGAATGCCCCTTCTAATCAGTTTATCAGCAGTCAGTCGACGTTCAAAGAAAACCAGAAGGGAGTCGGAAGTTGATCGGTCCTTTGGGACAAGCTTAAACAGCAATCACCCTTATTTTTGGCCTAAACAATGACACGCCTGGAACCAATTTACCCGACCCGGGAGACGGAGGGCCTAGTTAGCTCAGGATAGAAAAAACTCTATTCAAAGGAATTCATTGTGCTCAAAATTGTGAAGATTTGAAACGTAGCGCTACATGTTGTGCCAACAATCCTCGTTCTATTTTTTTATTTGAGGAATGAGGCTGTTGTTACTGGTATATGCTGCTGGCTTCGTCTCCGTATGCATTGCGTGCAAGTGCAAAACTCAAACCAGTCAGGAATCGTTCTGTGCAGCTGATTGGGGTGAGTATTTGCTGGACCTTTCATTATTGTGACCACTTGGTCCCATTCTGCGGCCATTTCAGAAGGTCATACCGTTAGAATTGCAGGTAGTCGATGGGTCAAACTGTGGTAATAGGCTTTGCGGCAACAAAGAGCACGTGTTAATAACGACGACTGGCTCAAGAGATGTGTCTTTGGCAGTCATGCGGTATAGAGTGGCGAAGTTCAAGCGAACTCCTTAATCAATAGAGTACCGGATTCCTCCACTGTGTCTGAAAATACCCAACAGAACGCGATAAGAAGTAGAATGTCGCATCAAGTAGACAAATAATTGCTCCTGAAACTCTGTCATTGATAAGAATTGACTTCTGTTTTTTGTACTTTGGGAATGGGGAGGAGTGAAGTAAACAGAATGAGAGAGCGGCTGGGATGAAAAATGGAACTGTCTTCTCAGGTAGGTTAGTCTACCCGAAGCGACTGACTGAAGATGCCGTGTTATTGAAGCATCAAATGCACTAGCTGAGGCAAGTGAAGGTGGCTATTGAACGTTATGAAAAGATACCCTATAAAGAGACACCACTGCCGTCTCACTCCTGAGAGCATGAAGTTTTAAGGGATAAAGTACGGGTACGAATCTTTTCTTTCTCAAGACCATATTCATTCATCTTTTCAGTTTCTCATGTCAGCGTAAAGCTTCGTGTCTCTAAGCAGCCAATGCCGCCTGGTTCTCCACGGAAAGGTCTCAACAATCACCGCTACGCAGTGAAGCACGTTAAGGTGTTCAAGGTTCGTGGTCGCTGTTTTCGAAGTACTATGCTACTGTTATCTAAGGAAATCGCATAACTGTAGAAAGTAACCTCAGTTTGAACGTAAATTATGGATGAAAAAGGTATGAGACAAAGCGATCGTAGTGTTAGTGGCGCACCACAGTATTTGTCCTCCAATCATTCCAATGGTAACAGTTTACCGAACTGCGTCTTACGATTAGTAGGCGTGAGCAGGGATCGATCGCTCGACCGTGAGGGGTGAATTATCATCTATTACCATTGCACCACGAGTGCCCTTTGAGAAAAGTAAGGGAGCATTCGTCACGGATGTTATTATTGGCGACTTAAGTGAATCCTGCCGTAGTGCTGATAGAAAACCTCGAGGAGTGAATATGAAATGAGTAAACTATGAAAAGATGATATGCACGAGCAAACCTACAAAATTAGTTGAGTTACGGCTACGGTTGGTGTTTCTGCCCTCGTTCTCGAAAACCCAATCATTTATTTAAAAGTTTAACAGTTTTGGAATGAAATCGAAAAAGTAAGATTGATAGCTACGGGAATGGAGGAAATGATTTGATTTGTAGAAACCTGCTGGTGTCGCGGAATTGCCGGCAGAGATCTACACCCCGTCAGAGCCGCCCGCTTGTGGATTAATCATCGATTCAGGACATGACTATTTGCTAGCAGGTAACCACACTATTATGCTATTTGACTCATGGAATAATATATCATAGTGGCTATACGGAAAAGCGTTTTTTGTTACGATTTCTCGCAAGGTATCCTCTAACAACCTGTCAATTGTCAAAAAGTTGATAAAGTGGTCTGTAGGAAGCTCCCGGCCAGACCAACGCAGGTTTTAGAGAAGGCGCATAAAATAAATCAATCAATGAATTAATAAATAAATTTGGTCTGTCGTACGAAATCCATGAAGTAGCCCATCTAAACCGAATTCTCAATTTTGGCAAACGGGTGTGGTTGAACCAAATCTGTATACAGTTCACATCGGTTTCATAGTTCACATATTGTTCAATGGGGTACTTAAGAAGCGGAGCCCGCCCGCAGTGCGTGCAAAGACTGAGACGTGCTATAATCTTTGCACTCTATCCCTAAAATCAGCTGCAAACTATGTTCAGCTTATCTTTCTTCAATTCCCAGCTATTCTTAATTCCTCTATAGTGTGTTGTGGGCTTCTCTAAAACCCATAATGCAGAAGAAACCATACAAAGACGGTATCATCAGCGAGTCGCTCTCTTTTGTATTGTTACTAATACTAATTTCTCTGATAATTTGTTGTTTTGTTTTTCTTATTTGAATAGCATCGTTGTTTAACTGATATTTTTTCAGTCAGTAACACATCAATGCTTGAGGATGTAATGATAAATACATAAATAATTAAATAAATGAATAAACGTCACTAGCCCACCGCCTTAATTACTATATTTGCCAACAACATCCTGCAAATTTCAATTTCAGGAAAAAATTACAACAGCACACTGTTCACGGTACTGTGCGGACAAGTACTCGCTGATAATCCATCTGAGGAGCTATATGAGAACGTACTCGAGTGGAAGAAGGTGCCTCAACCATTGATAGAGAAGTTGTCGAGTTTTAAATGCTAGCCGATAAATGCATGTGGATATTCACATCGTACACTGCATATGGTATTTCTTAGAAATCAAGATTGCAAGTACTAATGAACACCAGCAAAATGTGGCCTAGAAGGCAAAAGCCGGGAGGTGAGTGAACTCCCCGACGTTTTAGGACGAGACCTATGTGGTCTTGAAGGGCTTCGAACGCAGATCCCAGATATGTAACCGATTTTAGCTGAGCTGCAGGGTGGTCCAAAAATTGCTAAAAACCTCGGTCCATTGAGCAGTTACGAATGGGCTACGGGGTGAGGCACCCGCTTAGCAATGGCGAGTTGGCCTAGCGAAGGAGTGCGCGGACTCGTGAATATGCGACCAAGGTTCCGGTCCCCTCAGCAAAAACGTGGAGACGGTGTTGGAAGTTTTGCAATGCTTTGTTGTAAACAAAACAATACCAAATTTTCGATTTCAGATTCAATTTTAAGCAATAACCTGTTTGATATAAAACATCTTTATGTAGTTTAGGCAGCGGAACAGTAGTTAAGTGCGCAGCAGAGAATTTGTAATATTTAACGGGAAACAGTATTAACAACTGATGAAAATAAAAATTTCGACCCAAAAGCCTCCTGGCCGTTGTTATTCAGAACTATGAAGCAATCGAAGCATAGGTGCTTTTCACACCAGCAGCACCTCACGAAGGTTTGGGAAGAGCAGCTCTCCGTCCCTTGACACACACAGTCCACAGGCACTTCGTTGAACCTTCGTGAAGTCGTCTTTTGCCAGTAGCATAAGCAAGCGAAGCCCCGAGAATCCTGTAATTTTGGGAGTTTAAGACTGGGTTTAGCATGAAAAGCTTTTCATCCGTATAGCCGATGTCTTGAGCGCGTGCCACCGTGAATCGCTGCAACAAATTTTTACGTCTATCCACTATGTTCTTCTTCATAGCATTGCTCATTAAATTTCTCTTGACTGGCGTTATTATTGAGTCCACGCTTATTCCCAAGTCTTTTGCCATCTGTGGCATCGACCTCCTCGCATCCTTCCGGATTTTTTCCTCACGATTTTCACATTTCTCCGGTTCGTCGCTAACGTTGGGCGTCCTCTTCCTTCTCTATCCTTCCTTGCAGCGTTTTACCGCATCCTGAACCGTACTTCGGGGCACGGAAATGATCCTCACAATGTCTTTCGCTTGCTTCCCGTCCTTATGAAGTTCGATAACAGGTGGTTAGAAAGCCTGACCATTTCGCACTCTAGTACGTATGAGTTGCACAACGTCCAGTCAATATACATTAGGCTTGAAAAACAGGAGAATTTCAAGATCATTTTGGAAAAATAAAATGCATAGGTGCGCCGGTAATTTTTGCACAAGAGGGGAGAACCCTCGGTCTTTCAAACAATAGCCTCAACGGGTAAACATTATTTCGTTGAATGCGGTGACGTCTCTTTCTTTATCTTTTCAATATCAGCTTGGAATCTAGCGTAGTGACCCATGAAGTTTTTGATCTCGCGTAGAATGGCGTTGCTGTTCGATTCTTCGATTTCCGTAATACACCTGTCAAGGTCCTTCGACATTTCTCTCACTTGGAGGAGTATCGGAATATTCGCAACACCGATGTCTTCCTAAAGGCTGCGTCCAAGTGTTGAACTCTCTAAAGTCAAATGGACCAATAGCTAGTTCATGTGCCCTTCGTCTAAATACAGTGTTGCCGAAATTGACTTCACGTAGTCATGATGCGCAGCTAGGTTTTTCTCAAGTTTCCTTATTTGGCAAATCTTCTTTCGTTCGGTTTCTTCTTCAGCCGCTCAATTTCTTCTCAGAGGCTCTGATGCACCATGTAGAGACGAGAAGACGATAGATATAAAGCTTTATTTTCGAAAGGCGAATGATATTTCCCCACTTGGTACTAGGGTGTCCCATAAGTTTTGAGAAAAATCACAATTTTTATTATATTCAAATTATACCTGAACCAAACATCTATCAATCGACAATGTATGATCGCTTGCTGGCCACAACTTTCCTCCACCGTTCGGGCAAGGAAGCCAATGGCTGACTCCAAAAGGGAGTAGGACGTGACGTTGCCTATTCGTCGACGCACGTGCGATGTCGTTGTGGTTTTGGAACTGCTGCCCGCGGCAGAAGTGCTCTAGACTACGGAGTGCATGGAAATCGCAAGGAGAGAGGTCAGACGAGTATGGCGAATGGGATAGCCTCGCGATGTTCAGTTTCTGTAGCAGGTCCAGGGTGGCCTTTGCCCGGTATGGGCCCGCACCATCCATCACAAGATGAATATTGCCTTTGAACTTATGCTCGGCGGGTAGTCTGGATTCAATCTCTACCAGCTGGGATGAGACGACGTCGGCATCTGCCTACTGCCGAGCCGGTAGGACTTCGTAGTAAGCAGCGATTCCTTTCCTACAGTACTATAAACAGAGCATGTGCTTTCAGCCGTGAGCTGCTCTCCTTAAGACGGGCTGTGGCTCTTTATCGTGAGGCAGCCAGTGTGTCCTCCTGTCAGGGTTGCTGTACATAACCCACTTCTCATCCATGGCCACGATCATCTCAGTCCACTCAGTCGTTCGATAGAGGAAGAACAGTGAAGAGCAGACATTCACACGAGCGTTTGGTTCAGTCTGCGTCAGATCGTGGGGTACTGTGCAAGGACGCATAGACATAGGGCCATTTCGTTTGAGGACCCGATGCACAGTGGACTTTGGAATGCCAGTCTCCTTCTCCACGTCCCACACAGATCTGGTTGGATCACTCTCAGCAGCTGCGAGAACTAGCGCTGTTTCGGTCGACACACAGCGTCCGGTTCGAACAGCTTCGTCGAGGGAGAAGTGTCCTTTGGCAAATTCAACGAACCAGCAGTACACCGTAGTAGTGGAAGGGGCAGCCGCTCAGCAATCTAAGAGCTGATCGAATGTATCGATTGGGGTTCTGATCTAGGCGGCGCTTAGGACACGTCAGCATAGTACACGAAACGTGCAGGAGATGTGTTGTTTTATACTAGGACATCGAAAATTCTCAAAACTTATGGGGTACCCTAGTATTTATGCAGGCGGTTATCAATACAATCTTGGAATTCCAAAACGTTGCATATGAGATAAGTGGGCATTACGAAGCCATTTCTGTCGCGACACCCGAACAATGCTGAGTTTTTTACATAGCAATGATGAATCGGTTGGATGGATCCTTACTTAATGATAAAGAGTACTAACATATTTCCTAAGAAAAGTAGTGTATCTCTATCTCTACAACGTACGGTCGCTGACTAGTTTCACAAGCTCTTCTATTAAGTTGAACCAAAAGTCCCGTCGCTTTTTTATTGAAACTTCAAACTAAATTTTACAACGAACGATATATGACTAAGCTTCAAAGTATAGGCCATTGGAATCTACGGTTTGAGCCCATCTCTCATCAAGTTGTTTTATTCGACGAAGATACCATTCCTTGTTCTTATAGGCGAAAAATTGACAGCATCCCTTTTACACGTTGTCCAGATTGTTGAAGTATTAGGTTGTAAACCTTCCGACTGAATATTTTTTCATCGCATAGTAAAAATTATGCTAAGTTTTCTACATCTCTTCTTCGACAACGTTTCAGTAGGGTAACTAAAGCTCTTCTGAACTATTCATCGCCCATACGATTTCGTTAGAATTCCTTCAAATTGTGGAACCTTAAACGTGGCGCCCCACCTGCAGGACTTCAACGGGCATTGACTAGGGCTTTCTGTTGCAGTGTCCAATCCTGAAATTTTACTGTTTAATAGAGTAAGGTGTCGTGAATATTCCTCCAGAGCAGATTGGTCCCGGAAAGTCAAGAAAGACTATGATGGGTTCAAGAATAAACCGCTCAGCCAAGAACACCTAGCACTGATTTGGATGGTCTAAAAGTAGCCTCAGAAGTCGGACCATCGAGCACCACTCACTACTTTGTAGAAGAGTTCCAGTGCTCATACACAATAGCTGCAAAGCATTCTAATATATTGGGAGAGGTACGAAATTGTGACCGAAACGTTACCCACAATATGTCGCCTACATAGCTCAACGCTAGGGTAACTTCGCGTGCGAAATCTCGAAGTCTCGAAAGGAACCTCAACCGGTAAATTAACTTGGCTGTTGTAGGTGAGAAGTGAATGACGCACGCTACTCATAGCCAGAGACCCCACTGGCTCATTCCTAGTAAACAATGAAAACCGACACCAAGTCTGAACTGCACCTCAAGGAGGAGATTCTTCGCGTTTTTTGGAGTTCTTCTGAATTTATCCAATAGGAGCTTCTACCTAAAGATGCACTAGTGACTGGCAATCTATTCTATCAGCAGCTGGATTGTATGGCTTGAAATCCAAAGGGTAAGCACGGCTGATTACGTTACCCATCCAACCAAGGATGTCTTCGAAAAATCATATGGTAAATTTTTTTTTGAGGATTGGTAGACTTCGATACCCCATGCAACGTAATCTTCAGGCATTGCTATTACAGAATACCATTTACTACCGTTCCGTCAGAAACACGCGGAAGAATAAAGTCTCAACAAGTGAGGCCAGTTCAAAACGGGAATGTTGATGTTGTTGGTCAATAAACCGGCAGGGTTCCACGCGTATGGAGTAAAACAGTTACCAGCAGGAAGGGGACACATTGTGGTCTAATAATGTGTCCATTGGGTTCTGTTTCTCATTTGGGTTCTGTTTCATAGAAACCAATTTGAAAAATTAAGACGCGGCAAAAGTTCAATTGGAAGGTTTACAATCTAATAGCATCCACTAAGGAAATGAGCCATCGAGCGAAAAAGGTGATGATCAGATGGGGCAAGACCCGGATTGTATGTTGGGTGAGTAGTTCAATTACCTTCGTACTTTTAATTTTTTGCATTGTTTTTTACGACGTGTGGTTTGGCGATGTGCTGCTGAAGTACAGGGTGTCCCAAAATTACGTTCACAAATATTAATCGTCACAAGAACGGACAGAAAAGATATCCGAGTCCTGAATTCTAACATAGCATCACTAACCCAATTATCAATAAAACTGCACAATCAGATTCCGAAACGGCCTCTTTTATCGAAAACGTAAGAATTTAGACGACGCGGAAATGCATCCATCGTGGCCATTGGCATTTCGTCCCATGCCTTCAGAAGGCTCAGCGTCAGCGAGTCAAGGGAATCATGGCGTGCAGAGCAGGCCTTAGTCTCCAAGTAGGACAAAATAGAGTAGTCCAAAAGGTTGAGGTCTGGGCTGTAGGAAGGCCATTTCGTTGCGCTGATGAAGTCGGGAAGCTTGGTGCGGCACCACTCCTGCACGACCTTTGCTCTATGAGCTGGTGCTGGATCTTGCTGGAAGATGAATGACTTTTTCTTGCCAATTGAATTGGTCCAAGGGATCAAAAGCTTCTCCAGAAGGGCTTCCATGTGAATTTTAGCTTCTATTTTTTCTCCTTTTTTGACGAGTAACAACGGCGACTTCCCAAAATAGGAGACAGTTGCCCAAATTATGACTGACTTCGGACCACCGCAACGTTCGTAGATCTTTCCCACTTCGTTGGCTTCGGCTACTGATTTCGCAAGTACACGGTCGTTTCAGTGGTTCAGCGCTGCTTCTATAGTGGAAATTTTTTGTCTGAAAAAATGATGCTCGGCGGCGTGCCTTGTCTAGTCGCTTGATGAGTACGACCTCAGTGGATGATAAGGTGCCATTGAGCAGTTAGTTATTGCTGGAAGGAAATATTTGGTGTTTCAGTTGAGCATAACCACAGCTAGCTTGGGAGATTTACTGACTCGTAGGTCGTAAGGTAAGGTCAAACATGTGTGAACAAAATTTTGGGCCACCCTGTAGTAGGAGCTTTCGGTTAATAGTGCAGCGGTCTCACTGAAACCTCGCTTGTCATTATGGTGATATAATCACAGTTGAAAGGTAACCAGCTTAGGGATTATCGTTTTCCATAATCAAGACCATGCGGAGCACTACGCAAGAAGTTGGTCACTCAATGGCTCGTCTGCATTTTCATTTTAGCTGAACGATTTGTCACTTGCCATGGTACCGACTTAAGGTCACCGTTTGAGGATACCACCTCGAGTGGAACTCACCCAATGCAACACATTCTTGAGATACGGCAGCCAGCGAAATGACGGTTTTCCACTAGGAGTTTAACGCTCTCTACTGAATTATTAAGCAGTTCGAAGCAGTGAACCATTTCTCCTTGCGTGGCGCGTGACACAAAGAAGCAATCATCAATGTAATACAGTAAGGGATTGCGTTCAGGGATAAGGAAAGGGCCTCAATCTCGGACATGAACGCAATTGCTTATACCAGGGCCAGACGTTGAAGGACCGCTGACCTGATTGTAATAATTGCTAGACCATTTGATCACGTCACTCTGCAGACACTCACTTGTGAGAGTGATAGCATGAACTATGTTTACCTAATATCAGGCTATTAGGAAAGTTGCCGCCGCTTTTTTTCAAACTGTTGTAAGTCGAGTTGGAAAGCATTTACAGAGTGTGGCTATTATAATACCATCACAGACTTTGGGATAAGGTCCTTGTATGAGCACGGCGTTTCCGGGATCTTCTCTCAGTCAGAGCGAGAAGTTGCCGGTGATTTTGACTGTTGCGCGCGACTTCCACAGCGAAAATTTTTTATCGATTCAAACGAAGTCGGATGAGCGGCTCTAACGAATGGAGTCGAAAATTTTCCTACATTCTTTCGAGCCTAGCCTTGTCTGAAGAGGTCAGGATAGGGGATGAGTCGAGCCATGTTCGCTAACTTGCCCGATCCCCGAATAGTCTCGTACACAATGGATTTTGGAGTATGTGTAGGGGCTACGATACCACGTACAGTGAGCCAGGCTGCTCATCACAGGTGTAAAGTATCTGTTTTTTCTCGGTAGGTGGTCACCCACAGGGCCCGCGTGGTACAGTGGGAAGAGGCGCTGCTGACACCTTTACCTTTTTTACTTTTAGGTGGTCGCCCAGTACGAGGAGGTTCATGGAGCGATTTGTCACCATTCTCCAACTTCCGGTACCAAACGAAGCATGTAGCACGAGGGCGGGGGGCTTGGTGCTCCATTGTTTCCTGGAGGAACCAATGGACTTCCTTTGCAGATCGACCGGAGCGGTATTCATGAAGTAGAGCAGACCGGTAAATCATCTTCTTGTTATCCATCGGGAACGCATTAAAGGGAATTTGAAATCGTACGTTTCACTTGCCATTGCGGGATCATTCATAAAGGTTCTGAAACGCAGATCCAAAGTTACGCTCACCAATGGTCTCATCTGACAAAGATGCTTTTGAATCGGACCGCTGAGAAAGTCTAAAATCTTTCTGGACAACCTAATAATTTGTTGTATCAAAGTAGAATATGGTGGGTGCAATATAACAAGCTATCCAAAGGGTTGGAGTTTTTCTCTGGGTCTCATTAGCAACTTATGGGCGTGCGTCATCGTAGAGGAAGAAGTCTTTGCCCTGTTATCCGCGAAGAGCTGATTTTCACAATCCAATCGCCTGCAGTAGACATCACAACCGATGGTAGCGTTAGGAGCAAGGTTGTGCAAAAAAAGTTGTAAAATTTCTTACGAAAATGTTTTACGAAAAAATTTGTCGTAAAAAGTAAAAATCGTAAAATATTCGTTTTTTTTTTTGCTGAAACAGGCAGGCTTATGCGCCAACGCGGCTATAATGAACGTTACTGTTTGAAACTACTGTTTCTACACCATGACATGCCCCGTTTCGAACTTCTAATTCCATTTTGAAGGCATTCGTGTTTATCACGCCGAAGAAGTCTTCGTCTTTCGGCACGTACTAATGCTGGCTTCGGTTTATAATAAAGTTTACAAGGAGGTATGAAATTGATTTGTTCCTGCGCGGAATTTTCGCCGTTTACCTCTCACCGAGTTAAAGGAATAAATGTTGTCGAAATCAACGCAAAAACGAATGCACACAATAAAGACGAGTGCGTAGAGAATTCTCCACTAAAGAGACGCTGCCTTCCAGCTGGCTGAGAAATCTGTGGTAGGCTGTCAATGGTTTCTGTAACTGCGACACCTTATGAGCTATACTATCTTTATAGTGCCGTGAGCAAAGGGTCCTGGCATGAACACTTGCAATTTCGACCTGTTACCACTTGTTGAGCTCCAAAATGAAAGTCGTAAAATTTTCGTAAAATTCTCAATTTTTTGTAGTTGTAGTAGTTTCAAGTGAGTACCTCCTCCGCAGTTCCACGAGACACCGAGCATAACCTTTTTCTGATGCAGCTCTACTTTCGTCCCGAGATTCCTTGTACAGTAACATCTGAAAAGGTGTTCGCTTTCACTTTTTGAGCATAACTTCGTTCTGAATAAAGCATTCCAACTGAAATTTGAACCACATACGTACCGAACTGTTGGTAACTGTTCGACAGCTTGACTTGCTACTATTAACCTTGTCACGAACAGTGCGATTCGAAAAGACACTCGTTTTTACATTTTTAATCACAACTTCCAACTTTTTTCCCGAATCAAGCATTTTATCTGATTTTTTTAAAACGAATGAAGTATGGTAGTTGCTTCGATGAGAGTTGTAGGAATGAAAAAACAAACAGTTTTCTATCAGAACACAACCGTGGCTGTTCAGAAAATTCTGAACTCTCCATATATGGAGAGTTCAGAATTTAAGGGAACACAACAGGGTTTGAATTCGAGTGGTTCGAGCGTTACAAACCTTATTGGGTGTGCGCCAGTGGCGCGCGATTGTTTGAGTAGTTACAACAACAACTTAAATTAAATCAATAGTAATGACCACAACATTAATAATTTATTGCGTAACCTTTAACAGTAAGAAACCACGTCAAATACATCTTGAAATACATTGTACCACTAATCCAATCAAGAGGGCCAACTCCTTTGCCTGAGAAGCTGCCGTGCACCAGTACAAATTCCACGCCATGCTTCACTCTCGGCAAATGGCATCTATGATCATATCTAGTACCAACAGGACGTCGACAGAATAGCAAGAATTTCGATTCGTCACTCCAGATGACTTCTTGGCACTATTCGATAGTCCAGTTTTTGTCAGCTTGCACCCATTCAAGACGTGCCTTGCGATTTTTCTTCGACTGTACCGGTTTTTTCACCGGGCCAAACAAGCCTGACTGTCAATCGACGACCTACGGTCCTTATAGAGAGGTTGGCGCCCTCTGTTGTTCAGAGCTCGCGTAGAATATCGCTCGCACTGAGTAGAGTATTCTTTCCTGCAAGCCGTGAAATGTCTCTATCAATGGACCGTGCTTTCTTCTATGACTAGGTCAAATCGTGCGGCACCCATTTATTTTAACAGCAAATCCAGCGTCGTGCGGAATCTTTTCTGTGAACAGCCGAAGTCGAGTGCCAACATGCGCGTAGTCATTCTGGAGTTCCTTTCGACAACTCCGACAACTACAGCTCATCGATCCAGCACAATAGGCCGACGGCGGAACGATTTTAAATCGTCGCTTGCTGCACTCGGAAGTATGCTGCGGCTAATCTACGGCGGTCCTAAACATAATGGAATTTCCAATCGTTGCATCTTCGGAACAGCAACTAACCTTTCTTCCATTAGACTCCGCCAACTCCTCCACGGTTCTAACTAAAAGTTCCACGTAGCAGTCAGCGGGCGAGTTTGCCTTTCTATGTAGTATTTCGTTCTTCAAACGCAAATACCACCGCTCGCTTAGCGTGGTGGTCTCCATCACAGCCCCTTGCACAGTGAAAGATGCCCAGGTTGTTGTTCTCCCTATGATCATACCAGCCATTCAGCGGCCTGCTGGCCGCCAAACGGCTTTAAAGGGGGGGGGGGGGGCTTCGCTGACACTACAAACGAAAAGCAATAACATTAAAAACAATAGCACTAAAAACATTAAAAGCAAAAAACGAAGATCAAAAATCATGCAGTAAAAGACGGCGAGGGACTGATGAAATACGCCCTGGGAGTACGGTAACAGAATATCATCGCGGCGGGACCCATATGAGCCACCCATGACAAACCTCGCTTGGGCTCCGCTTGTTATATAGTAGGACAATTGCTATCTATTAGAAATGGAAAAAAATTCAGCATATCATATTCCTCGTGGACCTTGAGGAATGCGAGAATCTTTTCTAAATCTTTCAGCACGCGCTCACGAAAAATGGACAAAATCTGTTTGATCTTGACTGGCAGAAAAAAATTCAAGGTATGTCGCAGCTATACTGAAATATCACCGGTTATTATCATAGAGTTGATACAACCACCTCACCTGAACCAGCTTCCTTGTCTTCTCTTCCCAAACTTGGCTTATGTGCCACCTGGAGTAGTGGCGCTTTGCTCTTGAGTTGGGGAGATAGCACGAAATGCTCTGTAGAAGCACAGTGCTTCATCTGTGACCACATGCTTAGGGTTGTACTCGGAAAACACAGTCTCAACCTCCCAGAAGAGTATCTTGACATCCTCTGTAGTCATGGTGGCGGAGAGAAGGAATGTTGGAGGAAAGTCTTTCATTCAAGTCTTTCACGCCTGCTGGGAGGCCTCTGGCCTTTTTTGTCTGCCACCACTATGGTAGCGAGTTTCAGACGTGGAATGGTGGGTGTCATCCACTGATATCCCCCGAGTTGAATAGGTTCTCAGCCGTTCGACTTGTGTTGGGGTTATAATTACTAAAATGTAAATTTCATCTCACTCAACTTGAGAGCATCACGACAACGTATTGATTGCAAATCCCTCTCCACTTGTGTTCGTTGTCGTCCGAAGGAAGCGTTTACTGTCATTTAGATTATATTCCATTTCACGCAGTTGGAGTGACGTCTGTTCGTTGTTGCCACGGCATCCACGCTTTATTTCGAGCTTATTAATTATATTCCACAAGTCAGTCTCAGTGACGAAGGGCAGTCTCAACGTCTCCGCCAAAAAATCTCATCTAAGCCGCTTAATAACGTAGTCAGTCGAATATTCTATTATAAAAGGAACAAGATGACGCAGAAATGGTTCCTTCCTGTAACGAGCCAACAATTGGTTTGCAGCATACAAGCGAGCCTTCCTCTGTGACTAGGTCGAATCGTGCGGCACCCATTTCCGATTTTAACAGTAAATCCTTCGCCGTCCCACAGTACGTACAGCAAGCGACTTAAGCTTTCCTTTTACCAACGGTATCGCTTGTTTGGTGAGGCTGATTCACTTTCTGGTACTTCGTATTGACATAGACACACCATTTTTCGTCAGCAGTGAATGGTTCGCATACAGGTAAAGACGCCGGGTTGGATCAGTCCCCCGAGGACACGCCGCCGCATTCGTGTTCCATTCAAGTCGTAGGGGCCCACATGGTCACTTCTCAAAGGAGGGTGGAACACGAATGGTTCGTCATACGGTATAAAAATCATTCGTTGTGGCTGTGTGTAGACTTTTAGGCGAGTAAGCAAATCAGCAGTGATCGTTACTCGTTGGCTTCTGATACCATCCGTCAATATGTGCGGTACCCATGCTCCATACTTCCGTGCTTTTTCATCAATAGGAGTTGAGCATATCATAACATGAGAAGTTCCTACTTTCTCCGTCACTTCCCTCGTCGTCTGACGTGGATCTCCTTGGAGAAATTGGTTTAGCCGATGTTAGTCAACTTCAGATGACTGGCCAGTTCTACATGCATCCTTCAGGTCAAACTCTCCACACTCTCTTGGAATAGCGAATTGGCAGGTGGCGAATTAATCGAGCTAGCTTGCTTGCTAACTAAACGCGCCTCCCGCTGGCGCTGCCTCTCCCCTTTTGAGAGCGGGGGGCAAAGAAAAAGCCCCCGTAGAGCAGAGTAGCGCAAGCAGGGGGCCGCCTGATCACAAGTTCCTGAAATTTAGTTGAGGGTAGTACCACTTTAACGAGAAAGTTCAAAACAGGTCTACCTATTCGGTAGACAGAACAACGCAAATATTCGACATCAAGAAATTCCAAAGGAGACTGGACAGTTTCCCAATCACTGGTTGCTTTGCCAATAACTGATGGAAGAGAAGTTTCTGCGCCACCAAAAACAACGAATGAGCGCTTCCTTCCTAGCTCTTGCTCGAGAGCATAATCACAGAATCCTTGCCAGCAACGATGATTTCGTTCCTTTGAGTCAGCAGAGTTGGCACCTGCGTTAGATTCGATCTCATTTGAAGCTGGTCAATACCATGAAAACACGAGAACACGAGAGCTATTATATTAGAATTAAATTCGAAGTAGTTCCGTAGACCCGAATGAGAAAAGGGAGGCTTCACTGAAGAAGACAAAATAGAAACGGCAGAAAAAGAATCTTCCTCAACAACCGGCTGAGGAGCCGCACGACTAATCAAGTCCTCAAAATCCTCCCTCGACAGAATCACCTGGCCGACCGGAGGAATATCAGAAGGATTTTCAGCAGACATAGCAACAGCAACCAGTCGCTCCGATAAGAAAAAGCCGGAATGGGGCTCTTGTCCCCTCGCCGTCCGGGTCCGCTCGCTGTTTCGCAACCCTTGTGAAACCTCAAGGCTATGGCGACAAACAACCCCTTGGGTTACTGTAGTCGCCAAGCCTTGGCTCACAGCCAACATCGTAGCAAAATACAAAACACCACATCTCGTGCGCCAGAAATTGCAACACGCGCGAGCGGCCAGAGCTAGATGGGAAGAGTTAGGGCGGAGTCTTTTCTGCATCTCTAGTTGGCGCAGCGCCAACGCGAGTGCCCCCTTGGTGGTTCTGCAGCCGGCTGGCTCATGCCATCAGCTATTGAGAGATCGGGAAATGCGACCATTATATCGCATGATGAGTGGAGTGAGAGAATGATAGTTAATGTTTCGGTTATTTTGTTCACTCATGCTCTTACCATTGCTTCATTTTCGGTTTTGGGGATGATGTTTTACTCTTGTACAGAGAGTTCAATTGAACAGCTTGCACAGTGATAGTTTATTTTACACATCGAGTAAGCAACTGACATGATAAGAATGAACATACAGGTAGAGGTACAGATAGACATGTTGAGAACAAAGATACATGGGAAAACAATTTCACTGGACCCAAAACAGCAAACGTTACGAGTGCGCTAATCGAGAAGCAAGTCTGTCAAGGCGGTCCTTGCATTCTCTGGTTGATGGTGGCCGCCCTACTTTGGTGATAAGCAGATGGAATCCTCTCATTTCAGCAACCACTTCAGCCTGCCGTGCTCGCTCATCGGCCCGGATAGGGCAAGATGCAAGTTGGCCTTGCCGAAGAGGTGCCACTTTTGACTTCGCCAAAGTGATCGCATCACTCAGGCATCTAATTGTAAGTAGCTCCGTCAATGACGGAATTCGATAAAGGTAGAACAATCTAAGCCTGTTATGAAAACCTTCTACCATATTTGTCGTTCTGGTGCCATATTTGTTAGAATGATCCCATATACCGGAAAACCGCCCATCTCTGCCTCATGTACTGTGCCAGTAGTTCATAAAAGCGCGAAGTTTCACTTCGACATCAAAGGGTACTTCCGGCACTCTTGGGTGCTCTAGTGCACCAGAAAGCGCATGAAACTGCTGTGACCGAAGGAGTAGGACCTGCAGCCTTCTGAAGAACCCTGCAACTGCTGCATTGACGATGTTTACGGGCGAAGCTGATGACTGTCTCTGTTCCTAGTATGCTTTGAACATAGTGGAATAGGCATCTGAAAGTATGCTATCGTTTAAGCGAAAAAATATAGAACTGTGAGGCCTGACAAGTGAAATAGTGCACTTGTTTTTTGTACCATTTCAAATAGTTCCCGTCCCTTACCCTATGTTATTTACAACCATTGCTGCCTGGAGAGCACTAATTGCGGGGAACTCGAAATCAGTGACGAAATTGCAGCCGTCAGTTTCTGTGGCGGTGACGCCACCAATTTTTTTTATTCCACAACGTTTTTATCGCCATCAGTTACGGGGTACGTCTTTCATGATAGTCGCTCCGTCTTCTTTCTCCTTGATGCTGCTCCCGCATTTGTTGAGGCGCCACACTGCCACCTTGTCTCAGTCTTGAGCTCCTTGTGGGGTGGCCATATCGTCCTCGATTGCAGGTTCTTGAGCGCCACTTCCTTGCATGCGACCATCGATCCGTCTTGTGATCGTGACAGTTTTCCTCCATCAGCCGACCTGTCATACGAGCCTGACGCTGGTACCGACTTTTCGGCTATTTCCAAGCTAGGCAAGGGTTTCCGCCTGGGACGGGATTTAACCCTGATTATCGAGATCTTGAGCCTAAGCTCTTAACCTCTCGGCCATCCCGCCCCTGGTGACGCCACCAAATGGTTCTATTTATTTCTTTAGCAAGCTACAAAGCATCTTAAGTGTGATCAAGATTCAAGTAATATTATGTATGAAGTCGAATTTCGAACCTGAACATGTGGCTATATGTCTTCTCTGCCGCTTGGCAGAAATGCGTATTGTAGTGGGAAGTGGTGACCGCCGTCAAACTCACAAATTGTCGTGTGTAGCTGGGAGGTTCTCGTCGAACGCAATATCGACGGCATCTGTTTGAACCGGCCATCGCCCTGATATATTAAAAGTACATTTTTTTCTAAGATTTTTTCGAAAATGTATTGTCTTACCGCAACGGCACTCAGGTTTAGCTTGTCGAATGCTTCCTCCCCCAAAGTTCTGCTGGCAATGTAAATGGCGTTGCTGTCTTCACAGAGAACAAAATTCCCGCCGTCTGTAGTACAGCGGCACAGCGACTTATCCTATGGAACGCAAATATAATATTTGAAAGCGCGTCACTCAAATCTCGCCGTGAGCGTTGCCTAGATAATTTGTTCACTAGGGCGACGAGGGTGACAGCTCGTTGATCCCTTTGGATGTTTCTACTTATCATTCTTATAACGATATCTTCTTGATATCCTCTGAACTGTAGTAGACCGCGCTGGTAGATGATGACTTTATTACAGCCGCCGCAAAGATAGAATGAACCTTACTACTCAACTATTATCACTCAATGATAAAAATTATTTCATAAACAACGTGTTCGTCTTCCTTTATCTTTATTTTACTGCTTCGTTGCTTCACAATCGGTGTCCGCGATACTCCCGCCCGCAGAAGATTCAATTTCTAGTACATAGAGTAATCAGTGGCGGTGTTTGCAATGATTCGAGCACTATTCCTTTTCGCTTCCAATGCGATAGCGGTTGTTTGCGCATTTTCCATGCTCGCGTGGGCCATAGCGATGTATTCGTCAATGCTTCTCATTTGCTCCTCGTCCAGCTGATCAGTTATTGCGTCAACTGTAACCGTAAAAGTGGCTAGGGTGTTGGACACCACTTGTATTGTTCCTTGTACCTCTAGTACAAAGGAATGCGCCTCCTGCGCCACAAGTGGATTTCGGAAGGAATCTACATCCATATCCAACTTTTCCCTGCATTTCCTAATAAGTGTGTCGAGATTATTACAGTACCTCGTTAATAATCCCTTTTGTGAACGTATTGATACTGAACTTGCCACCATTACTGTCGTCGTCTTGTCCTTGTCTTGCACCTTGTATTGTTTGTCCTTTCAAGCGGTCCTTGATCCTTGCTTGGTTCGGGGCACCATATAACGATATCTTCTTGATATCCTCTGAACTGTAGTAGACCGCGCTGGTAGATGATGACTTTATTACAGCCGCCGCAAAGATAGAATGAACCTTACTACTCAACTATTATCACTCAATGATAAAAATTATTTCATAAACAACGTGTTCGTCTTCCTTTATCTTCATTTTACTGCTTCGTTGCTTCATAATCGGTGTCCGCGATAATTCTATTGTATTGTTTATTACATGTAATCGGGACATGCAACCACAACAAAGCAAAAAGGCAACAATACAGAACCACTGAAAAGTGAAAATTAAAGAGTAGACAAAGGAAGGAGGAGCTATTAGGAATGAGGAATAGGACTACCTAGATCGGCGGAATCGTCGGATGAGGCACCACTGGATTTAGTTGAGGATTTGAACGCTTGAGCAGACTTTGATACGCCCTACCGGCCCTATGAACAAAAAAGTTTGCTCTTACCGAAGTCCTGACCAACGGAAGAAAGATTTTAGTTGACTGACCCGTAGTCCTGGAAGTATGCAATTGAAAGAAATTACCCTTGACTTTGAGACGGCCTAGGAGAATTTTACGAACAAGCAAATGATCAAACATTACCCTTCTAGATTCCAATGAGGCGAGCCCGAATGACAGATTTCTCCCCCCCTACTGGAGGTAGAATTCTGTAATCAAGACCCCTGGTCCTTACTAACAGTTTACTTGTGAAACTGTTTTGTATAGATTCAAGCATATTAATAAGCAACTTCTTTTTGGGAAAAAATATGGGTGTACCATATTCTAGAATGGGACGAATATACTTTTTGTAAGCCTTAACTAAAACTCTGGGGTTATTCGTACGCAAGGCTCGAAAGAGATTGAGTGACTGGAAGTTGGCTTTTATTTTCAAAGACTTACAGTGTTTGTCAAATTGGAGTTTATTATCGTAGGAGAAGCCTAAGTCGGTAACTTCAGTGACAACCGATATACAGTGTCCATCCAGCACATAGCCAAGATGAGGGTTGTTACTTCCCAAATGAAGAATTTTAGTCTCAGCCGGAGACAATGGAAGCCTCCAAGTTTTGGACCAGTCAAGTAGAACATCGAGAGCTCTCTGAAGTGAACCGTCAGGAACATCTGGAGGAAAACTGGCATAAATCTTAAGATCATCGGCAAACATTTTGCAGGAACATCTTAAATTGGAGACCAGCCTCGGAATATCATAGGTAAAAATATTGAACAGAACGGGCGCGAGGACGTTGCCCTGGGGAACGCCACTGGGTGCAGGAGTAGCATTGGACAGTTTCCCATTGACAAGAACTCGAAAAGATCTGTCTGTAAGAAATGATTGGATCCATTTGATGATTCTGGGGTGAATACCTACCATGTGAAGTCTGGAAGCCAGTTTCAGATGGTCCACTTTATCGAAAGCTTTTTGAAAGTCCAAGAATATAACGTCGACTGCCTCCTGGTTTTCAAGAGAGACGGTCCAATCATTGAAACATTCCAACATGTGGGTTACCGTGGATTTCCTCCTGGTAAATCCATGCTGGTCAGCCGAGATGATATCATTATCTTCAAGATGCTTAATCAGCCTTTTCTTAACAATCTTCTCGAAGACCCGTGCGAAGGGAGATGTGAGACTAATGGGACGAAAGTTATCCGGCGAAGAAGCTGCTTGAGACTTCGGTAATGGAATAACGAAGGCCTGTCTCCATCTAGCAGGCACGTCTGCGTGCATAAAACTGTAATTGAATAAAAACTCCAAGGGGTAGGCAATAAACGGAGCAATCTTTTGGATGAAGAAATAACTGAGTCCATCCGGATTGGAGCTAGAGGTCTTTTTGGACACACAAAGAGCCTCCAAGATCTCTTCTTTAGAGAACCATACCGAGTCCAACATAGTGGAAAACTGCACCGGCAGATCTTGGAAACCCAGAGCCAACGAATCATCGTCATGCACCGAATACACACTAGCGAAGTGCTCAGCTAACAGTTCGGCCTTAGCCAGGTCATCGAAAACTTTAGCACCATTGACAGAAAAATGAGACGGAATAGAAGAAGTCTTCTTCAATCTTTTCCGAACCAGATTATAAAATAGAGCAGGTTTACCACTCTCAATGACCTTTTTATCGAGCCAGGCGTTGTATTTGCCGAGGTTCTTAAGAAATTTTCTGTTTAACGTAGAAAATTTCCGAACAGATTCGTCCGAAAAAGAGAAATTCAACTCACGTCAAGCGGCTTCTCTACGCGAGGACAACTTATGCAGAGAAGGTGGAAACCTGTGGTCACAGACTGACCTGGTAGCAACTGGGACAAAACGTGAAATGGATTCCCGAAGAATAAAGAGAAAGAGCTCATACATGTCGTCCACATTTGAGCACTGACTAAACGAGCCAACCCAATCCACTTCCATAAGGAATCGGAATCATGCAATGGCATCATAGTCACCTGCGTTGAAGTCGAGGAAAATAAATGACCTACAGAAGTCCATGGAATTATTAATGTCAAAGGATATTGAATTGTGGTCACTCGCACCCAAGGGTGCACTAACCACCAAATTAGAAACAAGAGAGGCATCAGTAGTCAGAACAAGATCAAGCGTACTGCTCGCTCTAGTCTTTTCCGTGACCAGCTGCGAAGAGAGAAAGCTAAGAAAGGATCTACTAGAGCTGGACGCACAACGAAGGGGAAGGGTCCAACTAATATCAGGGAAATTAAAGTCCCCTAAGACAAAACAGGGATATGAGCAAAGAAGAAGGTCACTAATTGTATTAAAGAGTTGTGCGTCCATGGAAACCGTGCTACTAGGAGCCCTATAGACCCCTATGATCCTTAGCATAAAACTGTTAAGCGAAATGTCACCGCCCAGGATTTCATAGCTGCTACTAGCAGATTCTTTATAGATGATACGAAAAGGAAGGATGTCTCTAAACAGAAAGAGCACTCCAGCGCCAGATTTGTGTAATCTGTCACGACGCGCCTCACTGTAACAATTGGGTAGACTGTGAAGAATAGTATTCAGCTGAACTCCCGGTTTGAGCCAGGATTCAGTAATAGCAATGAAATCGAACCTATTATGAGCAATAGAGTATACCAATGACTGCGCATTTTTTGCGATCGAACGAATATTAGTAAGGAGAAATCTTGGCCTCCTACAATTCCGCAGATAAGGCTCTAGTTTAAAGAATACACATTAGGAGAACTATGCATAGGAACAGGAGAACAGATATCAGAAGATGGAGAAACAGTAACAAATGAGTTTGGTTTAGCAGTGGAAGGATTAAAATTAAGACCTCGATAACGTTTCCTTTCATTGGGAGGCAAGGAAGGACGAATATACGTACCCTTAAAAGGAGAACTTCTGATACGATAGGCGTTCGCTAAGACAAGATCCTTAAATTTAGATGAAGGAAGAACCACTTTAAGAATACGGGGTTTACTAGAACGGGCACGGCCCATCCTATCCACAGCCAGAGGGTTACACTCAATGCCAAGAAAATCGAAAAGACGTCGCATACAATCATAAACATGACCAACCTTGACAGATAAAGGACAATTCGTGATCTCAGGAACTCCGCTGACAATAACAGACCTAGACATCTCCTTCTTTTCACATTGATCAAGAGTAAGGGAAGAATCAGTTTGCACAGCATGATCGTTAACAACAGAATCAGAACCAGAATAAACACGCGAAGGAATAGCTCAAGACTTACGTAAAGAGGAGAGGACAGGGTCGCTAGGATTGGCGGCTAACTTCTGCCTCAAACCAGTGCTTTCCTCCCGCAATCTACGAATTTCTTCGTGAAGTTGCATATTTTCAACCATAAGATTCTCCATTTTGTCCCTCGGATCCAGCAGGAAGGCAAGGATAGTTTTGATGTAGGTGGGTGTGGACTCGTCAGACGAAAGTTGAGCGACAGCCGACATCACCGACATCACGCTATCCTCGGAAACATCGCCATCGTTGGAAATAGGAGACGTGATATCCACGAGACCTCTTTTGCGTCCCTTAAACTTAGAAACAACCGACAGCAGAGTCGCCATATTCGAAAATAGGTCAGCGTGACCACACAACAAAGTCGATAATCGATAACGGCACTAGGAATACTTGGGTCGGTGGCAATGTAGAAAAAGTAAATGTCCCCTGCCACTAGAGACAACGCGAGATACCTTCGAAGACAGCGTTGCGAAGACGATGCGAAGAAGGTAGTACTCAGTATGGTAGTTCCACAGGAAACAGCAGAGAAATTGGAGTGACTGCTAGGTCGCTGGCAGACAGGCGGCCGAACACAACCGCTCGCCGTCACGGCAGGCAGCGGAATTCAGGATGTCAGTTCCTCGCTGGCCAGAGCTGGTGAGTTGTTCAATCATTGACATTCTCCTTTGTGACGAATAGGGGCCTTGAATCGGATTGAAAAAAACAAATTGTTAAATGTTCAAGAAAATCGAATTTTCACACTTAATTTTTACATGCTGTCAATTTTCCTTCACGCTTCTCTTCTTGTGTAGATCTCATTCTATCAAATGACTCATCTAACCTCGTCCACCTGCTCCTACTCTATTATAGGGTCCACTGATCATGTTTTTACTAGACTCTCTCCTGCTATAGGTTCCCTACCACGACCTAGCAACCTTCATAAATATCCAATTAGGGATTACAAGAACGGCAATCACACTGCATTGCGCTCTACCATTGACTGGATTAGAGCCTTAGGTCTTCTTGACTCGACGAATGAAATATACGACCTATTTCTTACTGTTACATCACGCTATCGATTTATTTATTCCTTCCCGTATGATAAGTTGTAACTGGTAGACATTCAACATTCATATGATCTAGAACACGATAAACAATATTGAGATCGTGCGAGGCCCTTTCGGTACCACTTAGCGACGTGGATTCAGTGAAACCAGACAGAACAATCGATCTAGCACGTTCCATTTCATCCTCCTGAGTAACAGAATCAGAAGAAAGTAACTGCACAGAGACTGGAGGAGCGCTATGATCAATATTCGAAGTTCTCGAATCATGCAACTCTTTGGGTTTGGCGTTTTAAACGTTAAGGTCGGCATGTTCCTGCAAAACTTTGGAGCAGAATCGTTGAACATCTTGAACTGTTTTCTAGTGTCGATAAGTCCATAGAGTATGGGCATAACGTAGGTACTTAGATCGTTATCACCAGTCTGGATATTAATGACGAAATTATCGAGTACTTGGTCTTGATCTCTCGACGGTGATAGGAAGAAGTCCATTTGCTTTTTGTCTCTTTTCCTTGTCTTAGTAGTTGACACGCGAAGAGCAGTAGTGGGGTGGAGAGACGGCATGTATATCCTTTGAGTTGGTCTCTAGGATGGGGCGTACATATAACTTATAGACTAGAAGTAAGGTATTTTGATCTCTAGTGTGAAGAAGTTTAAATACGTTGGAAATTGTACGATAGTACTTTTATAGTGCCCATCGAAGCTCAGATTGCCATTGCAAATGACCCCCAAATCCTTCACCTCATTTACCACGCCTAAAGGTGGACCATTGTTGAGCAATTGCTAGAGCAACGTCTCCATTCGTTCCTGTCGCATGACCTTGGCAGAAACGCAGACGAAGAATGACCCTCCTGAATAAGAGCTGTAGTAATAGTAGTATTAGCAGCGAAAGAGGGAACGAATGTCGTTCGAACACAGGGACCTCCCGCGACTGCCCAAATAATGTGCGGAGTACGGTATTGGGAGACTTTGTGTGCAATTTCACACAACACACCGCAATTGACAACCTCCTGGCTTTCGCAATTATAGCTCACGGCTCGCTTTCGCGCCGCGACCGCAGCGCGCCCAATTCTACTGGGGTTGGTCCACGGCGGTCCGGGGCGCTGTTGACGACATGCCCTGGACTACCTCATAGGTATTCCACGTCGCTGTACTGCTTCGATTCTTTTGTTTTGTTGGCGAAGGGACCATGTAGTACTTTACGATGTGAAGTACATGAAAAGAAACAAATATAAAACATCGTTTGGTAGAAGACATTCCCAATTACGTTCCTATTACTCAGGTGACCATTTGCAAAGCAGTTGTTGTATGATTTCGGATAATTGAAGCACAATCAATCCCTCATTATTATCATTGCTAGAATTCCGTTTTGTATAATTGCAGCTTTCCCCAACCACTGTATAATTCCAGCTTTCCCCGACCTCGAACTTAAACCCGCACAATGTAAACTAAAAATAGCTAAATCTACCCTTGAACCCGGATGTCCTAAAGTACTAAGGGGAGGATAAACTGTTCAACTTGTACCACAACCTATATCTACAAAACAAGAATCCAAAATCAAAAACATAGCAGTAGGTAATAATCAAAAACTTAAATTATTTAAACGAGGAAAACTTATATCAGGAGCACCCAACATTAACGGTAATATTCAATTACCAAAACCACCAATTATTCTAGGTATAACCATAAAAAATCATTAAAATAGCATCGGCTGTAATGGTAGTGTTATATAACCGGCCACAAAATCCCAGGTTTAGCCAACTCGAACGAACTATTAAAGACAGCCTAGTACAAATTATACCAGATCACAAACCAAACACTTTTTGTTTGGTCCCAATATCTTTATGATTGGAACTTTCTAATCAAACCGATAAACCACCTTGATTTTTTTATAAATATTGATGGAAGAATATTTATTTTCAATCAAATTAACTCTAAAAATCATAAAAATTTATTAATTCCAATTGTGTTATTAGAATATCGTCCTATTTGAGGTTCTCATCAGGAATCTTATGTCATTTCCTCGTATTTCGACCGGTTTTCATAAACTCAAGCAAGTATTCCATCCCACTGCCTACGTTTCTTGCTTGTAGCCACCTGTAACTCCTAAAAACGGACTTCAGACAACCCCCACCATTCTACCAAACGAAGTTTTATATTTGTTTCTTTTCATGTACTTCACATCGTAAAGTACTACATGGTCCCTTCGCCAACAAAACAAAAGAATCGAAGCAGTACAGCGAAGTGGAATACCTACGAGGTAGCCCACGGCATATCGTCATCAGCGCCCCGCTTGGACCGCCGTGGACCAACCCCAGTAGAATTGGGCGCGCTGCGGTCGCGGCGCGAAAGCGAGCCGTGAGCTATAATTGCGAAAGCCAGGAGGTTGTCCACGGACATCGCGTGCGGTTGACGGTTTCTAAAAATTTGTGAGGAAGGCGTGAAGAAATCTGTGTCGGATCCGAGCAGGTTGAAACTCTTGGAGGAAATTACCCAAGGTACGTTTGTGGCAGCATGCTCTTTGTAGTTTGTTATTTTGGAATAATGATGTACTCTTTATGCAAAGATTTACTGGAGATTGATTTGTAGGAACTGTGTGGGTTGGGGGTTGGTGCGAATAATGGAAACAATTTCCCAGGACTCTATTTATACACAGAACTTACTCAAGTTTGTGTTCGAGCATGGAGAACTTGAAAATACGCATTTAACAGCATTCCAACCTCATTTTAAGCACCCCAATAAGGACAAGAAGTGGAACACCCGTACTGACTGCATCCCAAACCCTCATGACGCCGATTTTCACCACTTCAAAGCAACGACCTCTGTGGGAGATATCGCCATGTATTGACTAATGCCTGTGTATCTAAATTGTATCTCAATGTGAAGTTCTGTGCTTCCCTCGGTAATATTTCTTTTTCAGACGAATGTCGTTAGCGGAGTACGAGGATCTGCTTCATGTCCTCCCATTGTCATCTATCGAGTACGCATTCGCCTATGGATCCGGCGCGTTGCAACAACAAGGAGAGAATAAAGCAGACAAGATGGTTGACTTTATCTTGAGCACCAACGATCCGGTCCAGTTCCACGCCGAAAACATCAAGAAGAATCCATCTCACTACAGCCTTTTGCGGTTGGTATATTTCCTTTTTTTCTTATTTGATGCAGAGACCATCACATTGCCTTAGTTCATAGGTCACATTTTTTTAGCATCAATCGGTCTAGGTAAACTATTGCTATACGTAATTTTTGGGTGACCCAATATTTTATCATGCGTCTAGTCTAGACGAATTTCCCACTTTTAGATAAAATGAAATGAGTCCGGTCGGAGCGCCCGGGCACGTTTACTTTATGAAAAGGTGCATGAATTTTTTTAGAATCGTCGTTTTTGATGAGACCACTCTTCTACCTCCAAATGTATTGTTGTCTTGTGACCACTGTCTTGTAGTGATACCAGACGAATGGTTACTCTTGCTACCTAATAGTCTGATTTTCAGATACGTTGGTCCTAAGCCTTTGGCCAACTTCCAGACTCGCATCGCTGCTCGTGTTTACTACAATACTCATGTGTGGGTTGGGAAACGACAGATGAAATACGGTGTAGTTGCCACGGAAGACCTTAATCGCGATCTTCTGGACTGGCGATGGCTCTATGTTTCTGGACGTCTCCACAAACCAGTGTTGGATGTAAGTTTCTACAAATGATTCAGGAAATTTTCTTTTGCTGGAATTGATGAGCTTATATGTTAAATTGGAAAGAATTTACGTAAGTAGCTAGCTAGTTTTTCACATGTCTCTAAAGCTGTTTGCATTTAACCGCTACTGTGGGGTCAACTGCTCGGTTCTTCTCTATACTCTGGTGTAAGTACATTCGGTACAGCTCGTAAGGCTCTGTGCGCGATTCATCTGCAGTAGCTTGCAGTATTGCTGTTATTGGAAAGGCGTTCGCACACATACTCCGCAGGTACGAAAAACAAAACAGGATTTCTGAGTTACACTTGGGAAGTTTCAGCGAATCGAAGTAAAAAGTAGCGGACTTAATTCACTCGCCAACTGGAAAATGAAGTATAGATGGTCTGTTTGATAAGTCATGTTATAATGTTTTCTACTATTGTGTTTTTTTGGTGGTGAGACCGACGCCTTCGATAAAGACCAATGTCGAGGAAAATCGAAGGTGCGCCCTTCAAGCTGCGCTATTACTGCTTCCGGATTCCTTCACGTTGGAGGATTTGTATCAGAAAATCGTCTCTTTGTCATACTCTGGAGACTTCAGGATGTACGTCGGAGAAGACAAAGACAAGGTGTGTGACTCCATAGTACTTTCTTGTCACATATAAAACTTATTATTTCACTTTATTAGTTATGAGGCCCTCCTTTGCCTAGGGAATTCCAGATATTTTAGGTCAAGAAAATAGTGCGAGGCAGCATGGAAGAGTTGTCAAATGTGTACGATCCCTTCTTGGCTAACGATTCGAAGCTAGTGGTGCAAAATAAAAGCGTATGTCGTATCCCTCTGTTGTTATCACCGTGCAAATCAAAATGCAATGAATCGTTATCCATTGAAGCAGTTCAGGTACTGCAAGATGGTTCAACTGCTGCAATTTATCATCGGCTTAACTTATTACCGTCTACAGTTTTGAAACGCATACAAAAGAATTGGAACAAAAGGAATAAGTGGCAGAAGGACACTGAAGAGGTAATAAACTTCTCGTTGTCAATTACGCGCTATTGCTATGTGATTTCTTGGTATTACATCTTTTAATGTGATATTTTCGGAATAGTTAATTTTTTTCATCTTGTGTCGCAATTTTCCACTCATACCCTTGCATGCGCTGACCCATTATGCAAGGAAGTCTTCGCGCTTGGTATGGTATTTCAGCCAATGCTATCAGGGTGTTGAGAAAGCCTTCAGCTGTTTTCTTGAAAATTTCAAAATTTTCGGTCAGAGGAATCCACGACGTAGCAAATGCTGCTTGTTCGGGCCCCTTGAGCTTCGTTTGGAGGGTATGAATACCAACGTTTCTCATTACCCTCAATTACTTGCCATTTCCAAAGAGCATCTTTGCAACTAAAAGGAACGTAGGCAAGTACTGAGCACCCTCCTAGGGCTGCTCAGGGCTTTTCCCTCACTGTAGATCGATCACTAGGGCGTTAATTAGCGATGAATCATTATGATGTTACAAAAGAATCACTAGTACAGCTTCTTACGAGGGAGGTTGCTCAGCGTGCTCCGAAGATTCACAACGAGACCCATACTGTTTTGTAGAGCATCGAATGGCGATTACAGCGGTATAGTTTGTTTTTGCTAAATGCAAATGGATGGCCCGAAAAAAAGCAAGAGATCTTGACCACTAACTAGTGGCGAGAAACTAGTGGCGAGAGCACTTCTAGGTGTGAACTATCAGAGATCGTATCATGGTGGCTCAGTGGATAGCATGCAGGCTCTCAATCTCATGGTCGGTGGATCGATCCCTTTGCTGTCCTTTTCTTTTGCCCTTCTACGCTAGATACCAAAACACGCTCCTTTTGGGATTTTGTCGCAGGTGCGGGATAGAATCGCGTTTAGGAGGAGTATGGCCAACAAAGTATGCACAAACGACAATGTCTTCTAGTGATGACCCGTATCTACCGGAACCAACCCAAATCGACCTCAAATTCAGAAACAAATGTCAGATCCGCAATCAGCGTCCTGAATTACCCCCGTAGACGAAGTTTGGGCTAAATCGGTGATTTTGACCCAATCACCCTACTTTGTTAGAACGGACCCTAGCAAGCGCATGTCAGACACAATGGGAAAAGCCTATGCGAGATTTGTGAATTGTGGATTTGTCAACAACCCAAGTGATCTATCTTGATGAAAAATCAAAGAAACTCATTCAAATTGGAGCCCCTGTGTTGATTAGAGTCTTAAAAGTGGAACAATCGGAATAAAGATATTGTCGGTTAGTGGACCTTCGTACAACTACTCAACAATAGTAGGGCTGGTTAGGTCAAAATCACCGATTTAGCTCAAACTTTGTCTACGGGGGTTATTCGGAGCGCTGATCACGAATCTGACATTTGTTTTTGAATTTGGGTCGATTCTGGTGGAATCTCTGGTGGTTGCGATCTAGAATCTCATTTGCCACTGGTTAGTTTTCAAGGTTTTTTGCCTTTTTTGGGCCATCCTTTTGCATTTAGCAAAAACAAACCATACCATTGTAATCGTCATTCGATGCTCTACAGAACAATATGGGTCTCGTTGTGAATCTTCGGAGCACGCTGTGCAACCTCCCTAGTTAGCTCTGTTCTATCATTCGCGATTGCTCCAACCGCATTGAATGTCGTCTTCCGTTCACCTCCACGTTGAATATCGAGCGCTTCTTCTGTCACTCCTAGTGTTTTGAGACTCGTTGTAGTTACTTCCACGACTCTTCCAACCAACTTTATTCGGTAGACGCAACGAACAGTAAACGCAGAATGAACCATCCTTACTCAATAGTATCATATCAATAGTTTCTTCTATCGTACGTCTTGATAATCTTGGAAAAGATATCCTTGTTAATACATGTCGAAGTATCTTCGATACTCCCGCCTCCAAGGATGTGTGTTCATGTAGGTGAGGAATGGTGAAGATGGAGGAAATGGTCGTAGACCTTGTGTGGTGAGGGTGGGTGAATTGCGAAAGTGTTCGGGTTTGGTGGTTCAGTGGATTGGTGGTGATTTACAGTAATACAAAGGTTAAACGTAGTGCGATAGTGGCGGTGTGGTGACGAAGATAAGATGTCATGGGTCTTTGGGACTCTAGAGTTGTGAAGGGTTGGGATTTTGAGTTCTGAAGGGCTCTGCAGGTGTTGACTTTGGACGACGTGGACGAAGATTATACTTCTTCGTTGTTTCCTTTTTGCTTGTTGTGTTTTCTTTCTCTCTTCCATCATTTTCTTCATTCTGATTGTCAGACTCCTTGTCGATGGTGGAAGAAGATCTCGAGAGGGGTTATTAAATTAACTGGACGACGTATCTTCCTGCCTTTGGCGGTGATGAGTTCAACTTCTCTTATGGCACCATCTTCGCCTTGTCTGATTGCAGTTATTCTTGCCATCCTCCACTCATTTCTCGGAAGAACTGGATCGCAAAGTACAATGTCTCCTGCTTTTGGACGGATCTGGTTGTGGTTTGGCTTCTTTAGAAAGGCCTTCTGCTTTTCTCGCAAGCTCGTAAGATATTGGTTCTGCCAGATTTTCCAGAATCGTTCCGTGGCATCAGCGGATGACTTGAGGGCATTAATTACATCCTGTCGTGACTGAAGTGCTCGACTTTCATCAGGTGGAAGGTAATCTGGATCATCTCCTTGGGATTCGAGCAGTCCCTGGATTGGCAACATGATGCTCACATGACGTTCCAGGAAGTCGATTGGTCTCACTGACGATAAGTCCTCTTGACTTGCGTTCTGATATGTTAATGGTCTCGAGTTGAGACAAGCTTCGATCTCAGTTAGAATAGTGTGCAAATGACTTCGTGAACGTTGGGGCGATCCTCTTAACGCTTTATAGAGTGCGTGTTTAACGGATTTGATGAGGCGTTCATAAAACCCGCCTTGCCAAGGCGCGTATGGAGTGATATGTTTCCACTCAATTTCCTTGTTCGCTAGAATTTCCTCGATTTCTTCGCTGAATCTGAGTGCATCGTTAGAGCTGTTCTGCAAAAGGGTAGATGCCAAGAGAAAAGTAGGTGCATTGTCGCAGGTTATGGACCTAGGAAGTCCTCGTCTGGCCACAAAGCGACGAAGTGCATTGATGAATTCCACTGTACTCGCGTTTTCCAAAATTTCAAGGTGTATCAAACGTGTCACTGTGCACGTGAAGATACAACCATTGAGGTGGTGGTCGTCCGGAGTGACTGTATCGGGCGGTAAATCAAAGAAATCCAATCCGATGTGTTGAAACGGTCGGGATCGGCATACGCGTCTTTTGGGTAAATCTGTTGTTTCTGGGTAAGGATACGGGAGCGCATTGAAGCGGCGACATCCTACGCATTGTTGTACTAGCTTTCGTACTTGTTGGCGTATTTTGGGGATCCAATAGGTCTGGCGAACAGTGGATATAGTGTGTTCGATCCCTTGGTGATATGGTCCATGAGCGTCCCGAATAATCAGAAAGGCTATTCTCGTGTTTGGTGCAATGAATATAGGTGATTTGGCGTCTGTCTTCAACGTAGAGTGTTGTAGACGTCCTCGAGAGCGCCAAATGTTGTCGTTGTCTTTGAAAAGACGTAACGTGTTCTCCATGGATCTTCTGTACTCTTTTGAAAGATGAGATGTTTGGTGTTTCCGGATGAGTAAGAAACGAGCTGTGCGGATGTCGGCTGCTTTCAGTACTGTCGAATTTGAGATATTACGCAATTCAGGAATATTCGTGTATATTCTTTGTTGTGATTGCTCCGTCAAGGAGCGTAGTAGTTTCTTGAGGAAAATCAATATCCTGGCTGTTACTCTTTTCACTTTCAAAAATGAGCTAAAGCGATTGAGATCCATAAGCGAATCAGAAGTTTCCGTTTGCATGATTGTCGAATTGACTAGAACTTTGGTTCCAATCGAGTCTTCTGAACCTTGCACATTGAACGGGTAGAACTTTATATTCCAATCAAGTTCCGGCTGACTGAGAAAGTTTGGTCCTTTCCACCACAAATCGTGGTTCTGAAGTTGTTCTCGTGTGAGTCCTCGAGTGCCAACGTCTGCGGGATTTTCGTGTGTGTTGATGTAACCGCAACGAATGGATACGCCGTTTTCATTGGGAGCAGTAGCTATTTCGCGGATCTCCTTCACTCGATTTCGTACAAGTACTCCTACGTTGGATTTCATTGGGACGATTGATAACCAGTTGAGAGCGATTTGTGAGTCGGAGAATAGGATGATCTCGCTAGGTGATTGTGCTGTAGTCTGGAGTGCTCGGTACACTGACCATGCGAGGCGAGCGGCCATAGTGAGCGCATTCATTTCCATCTTTGGAATAGTTGGTGATGATCGGATGGACGGAAGTTTACATCGTGCCATCACTAAGGAAGAACTTGTATTGTCGAAAATGTAGGCACATGTCGCCATTGCTATGTCGCTTGCATCAGCAAAGACAGCTAGTTTAGCCATTCCATTGTTTGTTGGGAAGCAGCGAGGAAATACTGTTTCGAATTGGTCTGCGTTGTTGGCGAGAATTTTCCATTGGTTTGAGAGTCTCTCTGGTAATTGCTCATCCCGGCCAATCTTTTCTTTCCACAATTGTTGTTGAAAATATTTTGTAGGCGTTGTTAAGGGAACTAGCAATCCAAGAGGATCATATATAGATGCGATTTGACGAGTGATCAGTCTTTTGGTGACGACATCAACGGAAGGGAACGAACTCGTTATTTTGATGCGGTCCTCAGATGCGATCCAGGTCACGCCGAGTACTTTTTGCGTTGTGGATTTGGCAAGTGCATGTTGAGGGATGGCATCTGACAATGACTCTGAGTTTGATAGGAATTCGCGTAGGTTCATTTTCATATCCGTGAAGATTCGCCTCACTGTTGACGCCTTTTTGTTCAGTTCGTCTTGATCTTGTGCGCCTAGAATTAGATTGTCTACATACAAATTGTCGAGAACCTCTTGGGCTAATCGTTTGTCTTCAACTGCGTTTCTTAGGTGATAGGTTACTGTGCCTGCGAGTAGAAATGGAGACACATTCAGTCCGAACGTCACTCTGGTAAAGCGAAATGTGATAATGTTCTTGTCCGTAATTGGCAACTTGGGGTTTTTTATCCACAGGAATCGTGTTGCGTCTCGATCTTGTTCATGGAGTCGTACCTGTAGGAAGGCTTTTTCAACATCAGATATCGCTACATAAAGGGGACTCCGGAATCTGATCAAGAGACCGTAGAGATCAGGTAGCATCAGGGGTCCTTGGTGTAGTATGTCATTGAGGGAAGGACATTCTTTATAATGAGAAGAAGCGTCAAATACGATTCTCAGTTTCGTGGTACTTTTGTGTGGTGTAAGCACTGGATGGTGAGGGATATAGTGGAGAACGTTTCGACTTCATTCTTCGTTCTCGGTGACTTCTTCTATGATTCCTTGTTTCTGCTGATCATTTAGGGTATTTCCGTAGTCTTCCAATAGCTTCGCATTGTTGCGTAGCATATTAACTACGCTGTGAAGTCTTCTCATTGCAATATTCTTGTTATCTGGTAATGGAGGGTGGTCCTTCTTGTATGGGAGTCTTACATAATATCCATCTTCCCGGCGTTATATTGTGTCATTGAAAGAAGCAATCACTTGCTGATTGACTGCCTCCTTTTCTGCGTTTTTTGTGCCGGTGAATTCGTGTGTAGCAGTAGAATCCATTGTCCAGTATTTTTCCCATTTTTCTAATTCTTCGTCAAAATCGTCGGTGTCATTGCTCAATGTTAGTGTATTGATCCTTCCCATGTCCTGTTTTCTGTTCACCTGAACAGGTGGCTGTTGTCTGCCGGACAATAGATAGCCTAGTGTAGAAGGAATAAGCTTCAATCCAGATGGTAGTGTGAAACGCTGGAGCGGGGTGTCTAGAAATCCCCATAGTTGATCACAGCCGAGTAAAATTTGCGGCCTAGATGAGGGCATATCTGTTGGTTTCGATAACTGAATTTTGCGTTGTGCGATAAACTCGCGATCCTCTGAGCTCAGCTGTACTTGATGTCCTTGCGTTGTAAGTATTGGAGTCGTGTAAACTTGTATTGTGTGGTTTCTTCCGTCATTGTCCCACAATTCTATTTGGGTTGACCCACAACGTGCTGGTGTGGGTTTATCTGTTCCAAACGTGTACATCAAGAAATCTTCTTGTTTTGTACATTTCAGTCCTAGTTCATCAGCTAGGGACTGACTCATGAAAGACTGGTCTGCTCCTGTGTCGAGGAGGATCTCCACCTCCTTCCATTGTCTGTTAAGTTCATCTCGAACTTTAGCTACAGCTGTTAACAGCAGAACGTGATGACTGCCACTGTCACGTTCCGTGTTATGAATAAACGTCGTTGTATGATCGATCTCCATTGGAGCGTCTGCGGAGTTTGTAATGTGCGTCTGTACTGGGTTCGCGTTTGCTGTTCCTTTACGAGGTCGTTGACCACTCGGTTGAGTGGTGTCTGTATATATCTTCTGGTGTTGTATTGGCGATGGTGCTCTTGTGCTTTGTGATTGTGGTTCATAGCTATTAGTTATCGGTCGTTGCTTAGTATTCTGGGTCCTCGTTAGTCGTGGGCAGATAATGTGGTGGTGTTTTTGCCCTTCACAATTCCTACATCCTTTGCTTGCACATTGATTGAGAAAGTGTCCTTCTCGTCCGCAATTGAGACATCTGTTGTTCCTAAGCATGAATGTCCTTCGATCTGACAGGTTTGTGAGTTTTGAACAGGCTGCCGACTTGTGTATACTAGATTCGCAAAACATGCACTTGTGCGTTTGTGAAGGAGAAACATTTTGAGAGGTATTTCTACTAGATTTGTCCGACTGAAAACTCGAAATGGTATCATTCTTGTCGTGCCTGTCGACTATCTCGTTGATTCGTTCTTCTGTAGAAATGAAGCTGTCAAGTAGGGACAACATCTGGCTTATCTTCCAATCGCTTTCCTGTTTGTTGCGAGAGATACAAGCTTCCAGCGCCTTCCTTTGGAGGGTAGTGGAGAACTTCGAAAGAATCTTCTGCGACAAGTACGAACCATCCAAGTTGACGCCACGCTCCTGCAACTGTATCACAATCGGGATGATCGTCTCCAGAAGCCTTCTTTGTGCGTGGATGGATTTCGATTCGGCCTTTGCAGTTTCTAGACGAGATTGAAGATATCCTATGAGTGCTGATTCGTTGCCGTACTTGGTGTGTAACAGCTCAATCGCATGATCGTAGTTTGTCTCTGTGACAGGATATCGTCGTATGAGTTCCCTGGCCTCTTCCTTCAAAGCGTTGACAAGGTAATTGAACTTTTGAAGCTTGGTCAGAGGCTGCAAATGAACATTAGCTTCAAATAGAGTCCAAAGATTGGAAAACTCCAAAATATTCCCCGTAAACGTTGGTATGGGGATTGCTGGAAGTTTTGCTGCCGTCATCTGTATACCTTGTAATTCATTCTGAGCTTCGATCAGACGTCCTTCGATTTCTACTATCAGACTTTGCGCACGAGCTAACACTGCGTGGGCGTTATCAATATATTGCGCTGCTTGCTTATCTTGTTCTTCTGATAAAGATGATCTCATTGTGTCTATGGTAGAAGTCAGGTTGTTCAACGCGTCTGAAACGAGCTTCGATGTAGCGGTCATTTCAAAGGATGTTCTACGTAGCTTCTGGACCGATGTCTGGCTGTAAAGTCCGCTCGTCTGTGTGGCTTCGTGTTCGTCTATGATTTTCATTAAGTTGTTACAGTATCTTGATAGAAGCCCCTTGTGCGAACGAAGGGTAACTGGACCAAACATTTTCGGGCTCTTGATTTGTCGAAGTGTCGTGTAGCGTTGTCTTCTGTCCTCTTGGAAGATGATCTAGGTGTGCAAAAACCTCTTCTGGAATGTAACGTCGGTAGAGAGCTTCCTTAAGTAAGGACCGAAACGTTTAAAAAAAAAAACTCTGAAGTGGAATTGACGAAGCTTGAAAAAGTCTTCTGCCGTCTCTGGGTGCAAGTGTAGATGAGAGTCTTCCGAGATCCTTGGCACCACTGTCAAAACTGTAGATGTGACTTTGTACCTGTCAGAGCTGCCGTCGGGATCGTAGTGGATCGATGCACCATGTAGTTACTTCCACGACTCTTCCAACCAACTTTATTCGGTAGACGCAACGAACAGTAAACGCAGAATGAACCATCCTTACTCAATAGTATCATATCAATAGTTTCTTCTATCGTACGTCTTGATAATCTTGGAAAAGATATCCTTGTTAATACATGTCGAAGTATCTTCGACATGTATTAACAAGGATAATTTGGGTCGATTCTGGTGGTATCTCTGGTGGTTGCGATCTAGAATCTCATTTGCCACTGGTTAGTTTTCAAGGTTTTTTGCCTTTTTTGGGCCATCCATTTGCATTTAGCAAAAACAAACCATACCATTGTAATCGTCATTCGATCCTCTACAGAACAATATGGGTCTCGTTGTGAATCTTCGGAGCACGCTGTGCAACCTCCCTAGTTAGCTCTGTTCTATCATTCGCGATTGCTCCAACCGCATTGAATGTCGTCTTCCGTTCACCTCCACGTTGAATATCGAGCGCTTCTTCTGTCACTCCTAGTGTTTTGAGACTCGTCCTGTCTTCTGTTCTTACAGTTTTCTTCGATTCCTTGTTTTTACTGTACTTTACTCTTCAAATAATGCATGTCACTTATTTCGACTCTTATTTGGGAGCCATTATAAATTAAATATAGTTGCTTGTAGGTTTTGTTCTCACTTGCACACCGCCACGACGTCTCTCTGCACGTCGAAGGCGCTATTGCAGCTATAGTTGCACCAGCTGCAATGTCCCAATCACTGAAGAATGCCGCCTCCGCGGGTGTTTCCAGAACTGTCTTATATAGCCTTGCAAAGTTAACCAAGATGTTTAAAAGTATGGCGAAGTAGAGTCGGTTTGTGATAGTTCTTTCAAGATTTTCTTGTACTAGGGCGTTCAATCTGTTTTGTCTTTATTCTTCATTGCTTTGCACTATTCGTTTCGCTAGGAATGTTGCGATGTTAATTATTAGTTGGTCTTCTAGTGTCTGTGACTGTTTACGGTTTCGTTGCGAAACTCTGCGTTGATAATAGTTTTTCATTGTATTTCTGTTAAGCGGTGACATTGCAAACAATGTAAGCACGAATCGCGGTACAGATAAAATTGAGTTTAGGCTAGGTAGGATACAGTGATGTAAGTTTGATATGTTATAGTGAACCTAATCATAAACCGAGATGATAATCTGTTTGTTCGTTGACGATCAGCCTTTTTTGGATTGTTTCACCTGCTTCTTCGATACGCTCCTCGCCCGATGTATCTTTGTTGCCAACTTTTCACAGTTCGATGCATACTTTTGTACGAGTTCCCACGTTGCCTAAGGATGAGTAATAAAGTCTTCCAGTACGGTTTTTCTTGAATATTTTCAAATATTCGCCGAAAAGGTTGAACCTTGTCACATATTCTCCTGTCTGGTGGCAAATGACTGCGTGTGTCGAATCCTTTTACCCATCGGCGAGTGTCTACGTTTCGATGTATAGCATACTTTGCACTAGTGGTCAGTTCAAGCAGAAGCTCGACTACCTGAAGAGAAATCGTACCCTTTCTGCAGTGCATTGCGCAAGAAAAAATTGAAATCAGGGTGTTAGAGAAGTCTTTCTCTAACACTTTGAGGGTTCCTAACGCTTCTTTACTGTAATGCTATCCAAGCTAACCTTTCCTAGTTGCGTCTGTTTTGCCTCTAGCAAGCGAAGGCCGTTCGTGTTGCATTTAGCTGACGTTATTGCTGCATGTTGTATTGGTAATTCACTAATTCACCTATTAATTATTTGTTGGGACGTGTGGGTGGGCTCAGAAAGCCGCAGGGGAAGACCCAAAGCATCTTAACTTGTAAAGTCAGTGAGCGACCGAATACCGAAATGTTGCGCATGAGATGAACTTGCGATCCTCCGGGATTATAGTCGTAATAAACATTAAGGCTGAGCCGTACTCTTCTGTTTCTTGTCAGTGAAGAGCCAAAAAGCCTCGTCGGCAGATATGGCCTGCCAGTGAGTATTTTGAGCATGATGAGGAAGTCGAATCTTATCAATCTATAGTTCAGACTTGGCGAATTCGAGATGAGGCTCTTTTAGCACAATTCGGTAGTATTTAAGTAGTAGTGTTTGATCCAAGTATGAGCTACGTTACTTGACATTGAATTATTCATTTTCAACTATAACGTTTAATAATATTCCTCTTACCATAGGTTTGCACAGTTTTACTCTTTCTTCCATGTATACCAAATCGTCCACAGATCTCGCTTTTGCTTTGACCTCGTATTCTTGTATTTTCTCGTCAAGCGACTTGAACTTTTCTTGGAATTTCGCCTCCTTCTCCTGAAACGGGGCTGTTTCATGTATGGAAGTGATGTTTTCATTAGTAGACGAACAGGGCTGTTCTTGGTTATGTTTTTTACGATTGCAGGTCCTTCCGATTGCTTAAGCAATGCGCGGCTATTATATAGCTTTCTGTTCGAGGAGTTTCAGTAGTATTTGAAGTTGTAATTATTTTTTTGGATGAGACGTGTGGTCGTACCTGTCTGAATTTCTCCAACTCCAACTGCGCCTCATAACGCGCTTCGGCGATTCGCTTTGCTCGTCGCTCCTTGGCTTCCAGGATTTTGTTTCGTCCAGCGGCTTCCACCTCCCAGACGCTCTGGAAGTTTTGCGCCTCATCGCCGAACGACGAGCAGCTCATGCTTAACTGAATGAATAAGACCTACCTCATTCGTCGGGTTCAAATGAGCCACGTCATTCGCTCAACGAGTTGAACGTCAACGATTTCATCCTGTTCCAGTGGTTTTCCTCGGAAGTTTTCCTATCGCTCTCGATGCAAGGGAAGCGTTTCAGTTCTGGCACCGTCGTTCCGAAAGTTCTACTCAACCTTTAATCTTTCAATTGTTCAGATTTTTCCTCTTTTTGTACAGATAAAACAAGACAACACCGTTCTACTTATTGAACTCCAGTGGACGAAGATATTCTTCCTAATTTAGAGGTTCTGCTGGGGTGCAGATCCCGAATCTGGCATTGGTTTTTCGAATTTCGAGCGGAGATCACCTATTTCGATTGCAGTGGTGATCCAGCGGAAGTCTCTTATTCTGTCAAAACTTCGTATAGCGTGATTATTTGGCTGATAATGACTCTGGCGCTTGTTTTTCGAATGATGGTCGAGGTCCACCATCCCATATCGTTAAGCTATGGAGTCAGGTCGAAATCACCGATTAGGATGCTGATCAGCGGTTGCCTGAGTGTTTTCATCCGGCATTAAAAAGTGTCCTGCTCCTGCCGTGTTTGGCCTCGCTCTACTCTTAATCAAGGAGACATGGTTATCTAAATCTCCTTTTTTAAACACATCGTGGCCCACTGTCATGTTATTTCCCTGCTGGATTTTGATCTTTTTCAGAAACTAATTCTACTAAATTGAAATTCCGGAAGTAATGGGGCTGAAGAAATGGATGTCTGTGGTCAAAGCAGAGCAGAATGGATCGGGTTCAAGGAAACAGGATCGAAAGAAGGCGAAAATGTTGCGGAAACTGCAAAGTGTTGCCGTCGCGCGGCATCAACCGGTTAGCTATTTTCGTCATTGTTTTTACGGTCGTTTTCAGGCTCATGTTTTCAGGTTCTTAGGAAATCTGGCCGTTGACTAACTAGTAGGTCTTGAAATCTTTCTTGGGATACTTGAAGAGAAAGGGTCACGCTAGGGTAGAAGAGTGACTCTTAGATGATGAAGAGTGGTAGCAGGATAGCGTTTTCGTAAAAGCTGTAAATGCAACTAGTAACGTAGCGTAATTGAATAGTTGTAGCCAATGTGCTCGTTATGGAGATGTTGGATCTCACTGCAAATGAAGTGCAAATTGGAAGCGTCTGACCCTTTAAATTTCAACTGTCCGCCAAGCGTTGCAATTCTTCGAACTTATCATAGTCCAATTAAGAATCCGTGTAGACTCTGTATGTTTTGTTTCTTTTTTATTTGTGTTCTTTCGATGTTTCGTATATATTTATTTCTTTATGTTGTATTTTTTTTAACATTTTCATCTAAGTGCTCGTTTATTTATGCTTCCTATTAATACGTACACATTCAAGATCGAGAAGGTCATGGAGGAAGCTTTCAACACCAACAAAAATAAGTCAAAAAAGCAAAAGAAGAAATTACGTGAAATGGAGTCTGCGAAGTATGAAGTCGTCAAGGATGACGATGAAGATGAAGAGCCCAAATCGAAGCGTCGACGGAAGAGGGATAGAGAGTCATCAGAGTCGGATTCTGATGAGGATCTAACTTATGAGCAGTACTTGAAAGAAGTGAAGGTATGCAAAGGAACATGTTTCCTTGATATGGAATCAATCTACCGGTTGATGTTTCAGGATAAAAAGCGTCAAATTGCCATCGACGATGATGCTGCAAAGCAAGACGATATAGATATTCACAGGTACTCCAAGCTACTCGGAATCGAAGAAGGAAAAAAGGGCAAGAAACCGAAGTCGTTTGTTTATGATGGACTTGATGGTAAGAGTTACCTCTTCTCATATTTGTTGGACTCGTTTTATTCAACATATCTATTCAACTTTTTATGTACATTTCATCAACTGACTTTCCCTATAGATCTGCTCGAGTTCTGCGACAGTGACAACCGCAAGCAACTAATGGCAGGCACGACCGATCAGGAGATGGCCTTGAAGGGTGAGTGCTTAAGTCCACATTACTATCACTAGACATTTCTTCTTTTCCATTGAAGGAGGCGACTTAAGTGAGGATGAGCAAGAAAAAAACGAGGAGGAGGAAGAGGAAGATGTGGAAATGGATGATGAGGCTGGTTCTTCTGGTGAAGACATGGCTTTGGAAGAAGGGGATGATGAAAATTTGGACGAGGACGAACTGAGTGGCGGTGAAGATGTCGGCAGTGGTGAAGACAATGACGAGGTGTGTCTTCCTGTTTCAGCTATGGTTTTCTGGTCCTGGATGCATGAACGGTATATCCATTTGAGACCCCGTGATATACCCCAAATGAGGTGTGATTCACGCACTTAATAAGAGAGCAAGGGTACGGATACTTCATTCGTGGGACGGCGTATAAACAACTTAGCAACTTAGAAACTTTAAATCGCGTCGATGAATCCGGGCTTGCGCCCTATTCTGGGTACGCGAAACCTTGCCGCGGTAATGAGTTGTGTTAAACCTTGTATAAACCCTGAATAAACTCCGCTGTGCGAATCAATCAAACACGGGTTGCACGTCATTTGTGGTATATTCTGGGGCTTCTTACTGTCCTTGAGTACGGTTCCCTTTTCACAATCGCTCAGTCCTCTCTAGCTTCTTTTTCCATGCTTGTTTTGTGCAGAATTGTTTTAGTATGACTTTCCTTTGCCTTGTTTGGATTCACCCCTTTCTTTTCTAACATTTCCACTAACCTCGTTACTTTATTGTACCGTTTCTCACGCCTTCAGAAAAACAATATGGATAGTGGCGAAGAAAGCGACTACAAGGAAGACATATATGGAAGAAAAATTAGCAAGTGAGCTTTTCTTCATGCTGTTCTAATAGTTTCACTAATCTGACACGAATTTTGTTCAGAAAAACAGGAAAAGTCGTCAGTTTCGATCTGACTGGTGCTCAGAAGAAGCTGGAGGACTTGGACGCGAAAGGAGGCACTGACGAGTCACGAATGAAAGTCGATCGTGTTCTCATGGGAACTCTTAACAGGTAAATCATTAGTAGATTCTTCATTATTTATTGTATGTAGTGAGCGCAGTTCTGAAGATTTTCTGCTTTTTTTCAGGCTTTCTGAGAGCACTTTAGTGAGGAGCCACCAGGTGGTCTCTGAAGTCTGGCTGAACAATTCGAAGAATGGTAGGTTTTTAGTTCTGGCACCCATTACCCCAGCTTCGGATGATATTGTGTCAGTTATAAGTTGCATACCTATTTCCTAATGATTCCAGACGTAAAATCGTGCCTAACCCGCATTCTCTCTCGTCTAATTGGTGCACCCTATAGACTACAGGATCAACTGCTTTCGTTGTACGCTTTGTTTTTCGCCCAGATCCACGCCTTCACGAGCGAGGAAATCTGTAAGCCACTTCTGCTAATGACGCATTAACAGTACCTCCTTTTTGTAAAACTCAGCTGCGTACTTCGTGGAGGCCTTCCTTCGTGAATTTGTTGAAGCAATTTCTCAACCTCAGACTCAGGATGACAAGAAATTGGAGAACACCGCCATTTTCGTTGCTCACCTGATGAACTTTCACGTTAGTTATCATCTTCTGTTCATAGTCACATTCTAGCGAAACCCATTAAATACAGCCTATTCTTATTGAAGGTTATCAAAGGAACTGTTGTTCTGGAGGTGCTGGAAAAGCTTAGAGAACATCTGAATGTGGACAATCTACAGTTGTGCATTACGTTGGCGACGTGTAAGTAATCTGTTCTTGCTTTAGTATTTGTATGACAATGCTCGTGGATGTGTAATATTTATGTTTGCTGTTTCATACAGTATTTGTGTCTATTCACATCTTCTCCTGAAAGCACTAGTTTCAGGTTTTACCTTTCTTTCAATCTTAGGTCAAGAGTAAGAGAGTCCTTTGTGAAACACGAGAGCTAATTCGGTATTTCTGATATCTACTCCGAGTTGCAACCATATCGCACTAGATGACACTTTATACGAAAATAACTTTTGCACTCGACTTTTCATTGAATGAGACGATGAAGAGGGAAATAATGTTTTGAGTAGGAACGACTATTCATGATGGACATTGTATGAGCGGCTCTTTGTTGTTATGAGCAAAATATTGATATGAGCATACATCTGCAGCGTTTCAGATTCGTATAAGATGCTGCGTCGTCTTCACTGGTCGGCCTTTTCTGAGGAGCTCGCGAAGCTATCGAATACGCTGGAGAGCGCTGTATTTTCGGCTCTGTAGGTCTACTCTAAGTTTTTGATGTTCCAATTAGATTGCTAATTGCTAACGTTCAATCGTCTAGGCCTCGAGCAAAGTTTTTGGGCGAGACGTTACTGTCTATGCAGAAAACTGCACCAACCAGCGTTGATGCGTCCGTACTCGAACACCACTTGAAGCTGTTCCATGGATTAAAGAAAAGTAGGTTGCTTCCGGCACGGGGCGTGTGTTCGTTATTGAAGTGATATCACTTATGAAATTTGTGATCTTGACTAATCGCTGTTTCATTTAGTTTTGTTTTGAATAGCTTTCAATATTAATCTCTCCGTGAATAGATGCTTTGCCTTCATTTCCATCGCACTTTTTCTCCATGGGTTGATTATTTCTACTGCAAATAAGGCAAACGAGGGTAATAGCCGTTGTTCTTGTTGTCAGATCTTGGGGTAGTGTATTTTCCCTTCGGTTACTTTTTGTTGGGGTAATTCTGTTCCGCGAACCCACAACATTTGCCTGAAATGACAACTTCGTCCTGAAAATTCCATCTTCGCATTCATAGTTTTGTTGTTTCCAGAGAGCAAGCTGGTGTCCGACAAGGAATTGGGAATGTCTCTGGATGACCTTTTGCATGCGGATGAGAGAGGTCGATGGTAAGTACAGACGAGTATTATATGTATTGTATTGTTCCTTAGGAAAGGCAAACAAGAAGTCAATAATGTGTATAAGTAGAAACACAACAGTACACCTGAGCCAAACAATGAAAAGTGGTAGAAAAGTGAGCTCAATTCGTTCCTACCAAACGGGTAGCATATAAAGGTAAAGGTAGAGGTTGCATTGATCAACATCACAGACACTATACCAAGTCATTGTCTCCACCTTCCCAGACAAGTCTAATACCAATTTACCCGTCCCGGGAACGATGGAGGGCTTGGTTAGCCCGAGCCGGGATCGATCGCCCGACCGTGCTGGCGTCAGTAGAGATCTTACCATTGCACCTAGTTCAGCTACCCCGGGACTCTGCAGTCAGAAGAGTTTGCTGTAGAATGATTTCATCGATTCATGCATTACGTACATACATAGGTACTTTAAACTTGTATAAGCTTCAAGATAAGATCACCCTATACCGTTACGATAAATAAAATGTTAAGTTACGACATCGTCGTACAGGAATGGAGTTGTTGATATGTCCTGAAAAGATGTTATTGAGAGGTGCGGAGCTTTGTTTGCACTGCTTTTCCTTAGACCAGCTTTCTAGGTGGGTGGTCGGATCGGCATATCGTGTGGTCCGTGAGGGTGGTGCTGCAGGTGGTACCACTCAAGCGTCACAGAGCACTACGACATTCCCTGAAGATATTCTCCAGCTTGCTAGAAAAGCCAAGATGAACACTGATGTGAGAAGAAACATTTTTTGCACCGTCGGTAAGTGCTCATTTATAATTTTATACGCGAAATATATCGAGAAATCTATTTGAATTTGTTTTCTAGCGACATCGGATGACGAGGATTCCGCGTTCGAACGACTTCTTCGATTGTCGCTCAAAGGACAACAAGAACGAGAAATCATTTACGTGTTGATCATGATGCTGTTGAAGGAGAAGAATTTCAATCCGTTCTATCCAGCTTTGATAGCACGGTTCTGTGAATTCGACAAGCGATTTATGGTACGTTCTTTCTTTTCTCCGATCTCTCGCCCTAGCATTTGTGAAAGTTCCACTGTCTCGTGATCTTCTCCCTACCGCAAACTTTCCTTCGCTGTACGGAATCATTCATTTTTTTCATAAATTCTTGGGATGGATTGGCGTTCTCAAAGATGATATTCTGCAGCCTATTGATATTTCTTAGAGTGCATACCCTTGCATTATTTCTCCGAGCAGATACTTGTTTGAATCCATTTGCTCACGCTCAATGCATTCAATCAATTGTAGTTCCCAGTTTCAGAGAAGAATCCTTTCTTTAAGGAATTTCTAGGGAGAGATAACTGTATTCATTGACATTTGATCTTCATCTTTCTTCGTCTCATCCTTTTCTCCGATTCGTTCTTGCCATCCATGGACGGGTCCGGCTTTGAATCCTTGTTGTCACCTGAAGCGTCCGTCTTTTTCTCCTATTTCTTCATCACCCTTCATTTCTCTCATTTTCTTGCCTTTGCCTTTTTCTTCTATGAACCTTTGTGGGAAACTCATCGTATTTTATTTTGAATTGTGTGATTATGAACCTTTGTGGGAAACTCATCGTTTACGCCTTGAGGTGGCTCAATCGAATCATCAGTAGAGTCCAACCTGATCTGAGGGATTCGATATTAGAACACATTCCGCAATTGAAAAAACGCCACGACGACGAGTTCCCCACTGTACCGGAACGCCGAGATGCTCTTACACTGCTCATACGCAATTATCAACAGGTGCATGTGGAGAAAAACATAGAACCTACAAAGGACCGTTTGATACCATTCCAGGATACCAACGGACTCATCAGATGCCGAGGACGTCTACGCAACTCTGAGTTATCTGATGAATGCAAACAGCCCATCCTGTTGACACCAAACACAACATTCGCAACACTCGTCATCCAAGATGCTCATTCCAAATTCCACTTGGGAACAGCTCACACAATGGCAGAAGTTCGTACCCACTACTGGATTCCACAATTACGACGACAAGTACAGAAAGTGATACGACGTTGCGTTCCTTGTCAGCGGATGAATAACCTGCCATATCGGTATCCAGAATTACCCGATCTACCGTCGAGAAGAGTCGTAAGGAGCCGACCGTTTCAACACGTCGGCATCGACTACTTCGGGCCAATTACAGTCAAATCAAATGAAGAAAGTGACAAAGCGTATGGCGTAATTATCACCTGCACGACAACTCGTCTCATCCATTTGGAATGCGTTACAGACATGTCCACAGTGCAACTTCTCGATGCTCTCCGCCGCTTCTTTGCTCGAAGAGGAGTTCCGGAAACGATTACGTCCGACAACGCACCATATTTTCTTCTAGGAGATCATATCCTCAGAGACGCCGCTTCTGCCAGCGTCGCAAATACAACTGTAGCAGCAACGATGGCGACCAATGGAATTGCATGGAAAATGATAACGCCTTATGCTCCGTGGCAGGGAGCCTTCTATGAGAGGCTTATCAAAATTATCAAGCACTCCTTGATCAAAACCATCGGAAAGAAAGTTCTATCGCTAGGAGGACTTACAACACTGCTAACAGAAATTGAAGGCATATTGAATACACGCCCACTAACGTACCAGGAAGACTGCTGGGAAGACAGACCAACTCTGCGCCCCATTGATTTCATTCAGCGTGACATGAACATCACGTATCCTATGGATGGACTCGACCCTTCTGCAGATGACCCTGACTATTATCCACCTGAAGAATCTTTCCAGCTACGCACTAGAGCACAAGCCATAGAAGCTTTACACAGCTCGTGCCAATTCACAGAACGATTCTGGAAGATTTGGAGCGAAGAATACCTCACGGCGTTACGCGAGCAACACACCCGTCGTCTTGCCCTCAAAAACGACACACCCAAAGTTCCAACACCGGGCACCGTAGTACTTCTTGCGGATCCCAATCTTCCCAGAAATACATGGAAAATAGGTCGTATCACCAAGCTGAACCCCAGCAAAGACAATTCCATACGAGAGGTCGAACTCATCCTACCTAATCGACGAAAAACACGCCGACCCATCAATCTACTTGTTCCGCTTGAATTGGATGGTTGCGCAGAGGAACATACCGACTTTCAACAACAGGCAGAGGAACCCATTGACACGAGAAAACCAACAACACATCCTTATAACTTGCGAAGACGGAACAGAACCAACAATAATATGCTCCTCAGTAGTACTTTCACTACTGTAATCTATGCGATGGCACTCATTGGAATCGCGACAAGTGTATCAAACCCTACATGCCCACATGAATCGTACGATGAAATCCTCGATCTCAATATTCCACCGTCACGTAACCCACCTTCCTACTCCCCCCGCGACCTCATGGAAACAGCGCATGTTTCCACGATTTTCCCAATCATCAGCAACCTATACTCCGACCGCCTCATACCTACCTCTCTCCCAAGCCAACTTATCAGGAACGACCTATACTCCTATTACCCCGCACGCGTACTACACATACGACAATCCATCGAAAAGGCACCAACAACTCAGATGCAAAATTGTGCCGCACAAAAACTTCTCAGCGGTAATCAAGAACTGGAACGAATTACTATCACTATCAAAAACCCAGTTGTCTCATTTCGTAGTTCTAGTTAGTTTTTGAAAGCAATGAAATCGTGAAAGTTGGTCTTATTTCAAAATTCTTGCCCACTGGCTAGTACGACGTAATACCTGAAGGAAAGTAGTTCACGTGATAGTGTTAAGAATTTCTTCCGTTTTATGGCGGTAGCCTCAGTTACATAGAAGCAATTAAACCGTAATTAAAAACTATGAAATTATAAAAGAGATGGAAAATTAGAGGACAAATGCTAGCTGATTGTTGTCTTAAACGTGGGGCTTAAAACTTTGAGGAACTCTTTGTTACCGGTTGTTGCCTTAACAGGGTAGTGATAGAGCAGTCGAAATTTTCCCTTTCCTCTGCAAAATATATAATTACTACTCTTTTCATTCACTATCTTAGCTGACGACGCAGTACGCGCTGTGGGATCGCATTCGGGAGGTGGATTCGTTGAAAGTTCGCTCGCGCACCCGACTCGCCGACCTCCTCCATCATATGATTTCCAACGAAGTGCTGCCAATCACCATCCTGAAGGTAAATGATTTATTCCATGAGTTTTATTTCTTTCAGTTGAAGCGAGATATTATGGGGTTTTCTTCCCATTTGAGCTCTTTTTGGAGTGGAGTGTAAATGCGTTCCTCTTTCTCCTTCTCATTTTCCCCTCCTCACTACGCGCTTGATCTTGGGGCTAATTCCATTGTTGGTGGTGCATGTTCCAGCCACAAAGTACAGATGTGCAGGTTGTCACTGCAAAGCGCGAAGCCCAATGCGGGGCTCGAACCTGCGACAGCCAGATTAAGAGTCTGGTAATCTACTGACTGTGCAATCCGGGCCTGTCTCAGAACTGCCGTTGTACTTCTGAATAATTGACGTTATTTTCTGTATCTATATGTTAGAATAATTCGATAATTCTGTCGAATGATCTAGCATCAGCAGAATACGCTCCTCAAGATAATACGATCAGCCCAAGAAATCACCGGAATTGTAACAAACAGAAGAACCTTAACCTCCACTGAAATATTGGCCAAACATCGGTATTTAGGTGGTGGAGTGGGGAACGCTCACTGCGGGCGTCTCGTCGGTGATCCGTCGCGTATTCAAGACGCTCTCCACATCCTCTCTGACTAAGATTCGACGAATCTTCAGTCCGTTGTTTGTGAAGGACAAAAATCCGCTGTTAACTGAAGGTCTGAGATTGTTCCTCAGCGTCAATTTTCCGGATTCCGAGGTTTACACGAAGATCGAAGAGTATTTCTGTGCTGGATAGTTGTTTTGTTGATTTTTTTTACATTTATTTCTTGTTGTTAATTTTTGTTGTTGGAGAAGTTGTTACTGTTATAGCTTTTCTGCGTGAGGAGAGTAAATATGTATTTTCTATGAAATGGTGTTCTGCGGCAAGTGACCGCGGTTTTGAATCTTTGATATAAACACCGAGGGGTGAATAGCTGAGAAATGTCTTCAGTATGGGACTTTGCACACAGATCTCAATTTCAATCTATCTAACCATCGTTGTAACCTTAACAGGCAGTCGTGGCGCGCTAAAAGTGAGGGAGGTCCCTAGGACAAACAACCACTTTTCTCCTTTACGTTTCGCGCGTGGTGAAGTAGTAGGTTGTATAGAGATTCTGTCCTTTCCTGCACCTCTTTGATACTTGATAATAGAAAGAACGCATAAACATATAGATGATGCCAATCTTTTATCTCACGTCACTTTCGAACTGAGACAAATATTTTCCGAATGGAAAGAGCTTAACTTGTTTATAAGCTCTAAATATATCCTATCTGGAGAGAAGAGCGAAGTACATCATGCGAGGCTGCCTTCTTTTTACCAATTAGGTGGCTATTTTAAGGAACTGCAGCTTCCTCATTAGTGATGCGAGAAGCTAAATATAACTGAATGAATGAGAGTAGTTCGAGATTAAGACCCTGGAAAAATTCACATTAACTTTGGAGTGGATAGATAAGGTGCTCCGTTATAAGTATCCTCAAGAATCGTCAGTTCCCAGGTTGTAGACTTGCTGCCTAGTCGAATTTTCTCAAAGTTGGGTCCCAACATGCAGTAAGGAATCAACATTCAATTTATAACTGACAGTATTGGTCTCAAGTGAGGTCTTCCTATTGTGCTGGTTAGCAACCCTTCTTTCCAGAGCCGGTGAGCCTGGAGCCTGAGCTTCGTAATGCGGAATAAGCCGTCAGATTTTGTATAGTTTCCTTGGCCACAAGGGCAATGAGAGCGCGGAGCAAGTCGTCCTCTAAAAGGCTATCCGCACACATCATATAGCTCAATTCATTAAACACTAGAAGTATGAAATACACGAGTTACATTAAGAAAGTTATGTAAAATTCATTGCGAACGGAATAAATTTCAAATTGAATTCAAAGAGATGTAGTGAAGGATCCGAGACCTCTTGATTCATAGTCGAATTATTGTTGAATAAATAAACAAGTAAATTAGCGTGATTTAGAGGCGTTCTGGTCTAACGGATTGTGCTTATTCTGTTGTTCCGGCGGTGGTTGATTATCCGTTGTCGGTGACGCAACAAAACATATGCCTCGTTGTCGTCAGGTAGGAAAAGGGGCACCGTTCGGGCTTTAGTCCTCTAATTACCGTCACCAAGCGACAGTCCCAATAATGACCGGTGATTTGTTAACGGCCAAGCACGGCAAATATGAGCAGTCGATGGGCCTTTCCTTCTCACATCCCACTTTCAAACTGTTGTTCCTGCTGGTATTTCATTTCTTTCGATATTACCTCCGAATTTGTCGTTGTTAAAAATTTTCATACTTCCTGCCTATTTTCTGTAGAATTCGATTGAAGTGAATGACTTCTACATATTTCTTTCGATTTCGCTCAATATTTATAAGCGAGCGGCTATGTGGGGAGAATATCAGTTGATCGAGTGAACGTTAAGAAAACATTCTGCAAGCATGTAGTCTGAAGCGATTGCGTGGTGACAGACGTTCAGAATGGCATTTCGCTGTTTCTGAAGTCTCCTTCCATTGTTACTGCTTCTGTGGAAAGGCGAGTGTCACTTGATAATTCGTTAATGAGGTAAACAATGATTCTACCGTAGAAATGTCGGTCACGACTTTAAACACAGCTGTTTTTTTCCATGTTGCAAAAAAACGTGATAAACTATTGTAATGGGCTTCCTATGAAGGCCCTCTAGTCCACCAAAGATGAAAATTCGTGAAAACAATCCAAAATTGGAAAAGAAACTCAATTGAATCCAAAAATGAAGACAATAGCTGAGGAAAAAAGGTAATGATAGACAGCTAAGCTTTCCCATTCGAGTAGGACGATAGGATGCGGAAACCAAATTCCACGGTACCTTTGAGCGCAACGTTTTTTCACATGTGTCACCCGACTGCCTTCCATTCTTGAGCCCATCGAACTGCCTGAACTGACACTATTTCGGTGTTGATTAAATCGACTGCAAAGGTCACTAGATATTCCCTCTCCGAACATCGTACACGCCTAAGACTAAGGTTCGATCGCCACATAGTCGATGTGTGAATCCCCGCATCAACTGGACACAAGAAATTTTATGGATGTTACTCGAACAAACTTTTCACTTTGGTTTCTACTTTTTCAATTTTCCGTTTTTATTTGATAGTAGTATTAGTAGTATTTAATGGTATTTAACAGTATTCATTTAATAGTAGGAGTTTAATATTATTTAACAGATTGGGTGTTGATCATCATAATCACGCAATTGCGTGGGTCCGAATTCCGCCTGAGCCGCGATATTTGCGACGATCCTAACACCATCATAACAACACCATCTAATTCTTGTACCAATTTTCAATGTTCCAGGTGACGTTCTACGTTTGAATGGAGGACTTCTCAATCTACCATATTCCGTGCAACGTCGACGTTGACTGGCACTCGCTGCAACCGACGCTCTTCGATGAAACATTCAAAGGGCAACAGAACAAAGCTGTCCTGACAGGCTCCAATCATTCTGACGAAGCGGAGAACACAAGGTACCAGTTCTTTAACTTGCTTGCGAGGAAATCAAGCAAAAGGTTGAATAGGAACTTCATGATCCTCTTAGCTGAACCTTTGACCACCCATTCACCGAAGACGCGTGCTTTCCGAACGAATTCCATTTGGTCGACCTAGCCTTTTTTCTCGTGATCATTTGGCGTATTCACAGCGCTAATGAGGTCTAAGGAGGCACGTCACTGGTGAACGTCCATTCTATTTACCATTTAGTAATGTAATTACCACGCTTCATGGGGCTAGAAGAACAATGCGGACGGCTGTTTGGGATCAGCTTCTCAAAAAACAAGAAAATGAGATAATAGATGAAGATGTAGATGAAGTATTGCTCAAATTTGGGAGCACGAATAAGGAGTCGTTCTGATGATCAGCACCTTTATTGGGCTAAACGGCTTTTTACTTTACTTCCAACACACGTTCACCTGAACGGCAGTAGTCAATAATCCTTATCCGGGTATTCCAGTTAAGGTCAAAGATTTTGGTCCAAGAGAATAAGCCACTATCCCTTTTTTGTTTTAGAATAAGAATCTCGTTCCAGGAACTCAAGAATCTTCAGCAGTTAGTCCGAAATCGATGACCTTGAGCTGTTTATAATAACCCTGATATCCCTCATAAAACATTACTTGGTTTGTATTGCTGAATATGTTATGTAAATGTTTCTGACCTTCACTCACTCGACTTTTGAAAAACAGTGATAGATCAACTTTTAGGACCATGATATTTTTAGGTATTTTCATACAATGTGAGAAACCAAGAAATAGTGAGAATATTCTTCAATGGTTTAGTTCGATCGTAAAAGTTTGAGCAGAAACGTGGTGCTTTTTTGCGAATGAACACTCCTTCCTCACCAACAAATGAAATTAAATGAATGAGCCAAATCGATGAATCAGAGATATAAACTCCTGCCAAGAGTCGAGAGCGTTTCTGATGTTTTTAGGAGAAATGCAGTCCAAAATCTATTCCTGTGAGGAAAATAATGAAAGGAAAGAGTACCAAGTTAGGAAACGTAAGAGTTAACATAGGGCCATTAAAAGTAATCAAAAAATGCTACATAAGCGAGCAGCATAACGGCAGCATCAGGATGTTAAATTGCTATAGCTAAATAAAAAGTGCTAATAATCCGATTCATAATCGAAAGTGCAATTTCAGGCCAGTCTCAGCCTACGCGATGTTCTTCAGGGAACGTCAGATTTTCGCCAAGAAATCCTTCCCAAATGCCACGTTCGGAGACATCTCTAGGATCGTGGCTGCGGAGTGGGACGCGCTCGGGAAGAACGAAAGAGAAGTGAGCGTTATTTTTGCAGTCGCAAACGACTTTAAAATATTAAAAAATGTGAACGCTTTCACTCCACGTTTGACTTTTCATGAATTTCGACATTGATGCTGTCAGAAGTCGAATATAGTAAGCAAACGACTGAGATTTATACAACTTCATTCTCATAGTTTATACATATCAATCTCGATCGATCGCTTACTACATTCTATTTTTGATAGACGCTCTCTGCAATCTAAAATGAATCCAGAATTTTCAAGAATGTTGTAATGATAATCAATCCGATCAAGTAAGCTTCTCGGAACGCAAGGTTTCTACTTTCTCTTTTCGTTTTTTTTTATAAAAGCTGTGACACAACTTGGCCACAAAACAGCTAAACAATTATAGACATGCTTTCGACACCCTCACGTGCTAGCAGGTCTTTCATTGACAAATTTCCGAAGGTTGACAATAACTCTTTCCTCATAACTCCACATTCAGAAGTACAAATCGCGAACAGAGCAACTCCGGCGAAAGCAGATAAAAATGGCGGTCAACGGCAGGCTACAGCTAATTTTTGGAAGTTCCACCAGTGGTCGTTTATCCACAATCAATGGAAAGTCTGACAAGAAGCCGTTGAAGCCGTTGTCAGAGCGCCAAAACCACGTATTACTGTCTAGTTGTAAACAGAATAAAACATAGAACCTTTGTGAGAATGATTTATTGTGACCAAAAAAAAACAAAGAATCAATACCCGTACACAACTGAGAAAAGACACGCGTGAAATGAAAATGAAAAAATGAAATGAACGGCTATAGTACAGCTCTTAAGCTCTGAACTAGGTCATAGAGAGGCGAAAGGAGGAGGAACGAAAAGAAAACTTGAACCCGTGTGGTAGGGAACTGTTATACAGGTGATGTTATCGTTGTAAGAAAAATAATCAGAACTTCAAGATCTTGAGCGCTTCACAGCGTTTCGAAAGCAACACTTACACTGCGCTGAAAAAGCTAACTGGTACAGTTGGTTATTTCGTTGTGCAAAGTTCCGTTTATACTTCGATCACGTCGCGACAACTGGCTGTTTCCGCTTGAATTCGTACTCGCACTAGTTATTATGATGAAAGAATGGAGAACCATTAAGTTTCTGCCGGCTCAAAAAAGTGCAGTAAAATAATTTGGCTGATCTCCCCGATCATCTGCTGAATTTTGTGCAATCAACAAAAGTCACATTAATTTCGACGCCAAATCTGGCTCATATCCTCGATGAAGATTATGAGCCTGAGACGAAGGAGTGCGTTGCTTTTGCGAGTTGAGAGATGCTCAAAGTTCTTTCAATTCGGAACTTCCAGGAATCGGTTCGCGCTCCGTCGTCACCTGGCTTGAGCAGGAGTGGAGATCCTAAACATGAATTACTCCTGTAGACTTATTTCTTAAAGATAGATTTTCTGCATACTTTTGATATGCAATGAATTATCAATATTAGGTTGGTGCAAAAGTTCTCGGACATTTGGTATACAAAACAGTTTATTTTATAATATCTGAACATAGCAAGGAGTCATTTGAAGTAGGCACCGTTAATATCAGTGGTCTTCTCTTCTCTATAACATTTTTTGACTGTAGCCGAAAATCATATGCAATGAATTATCAATACCAAATAAAAAGATTGTACAGTAGCAGACGTGCCGCAACGATAAAACGGCGGCTGCAGCGGTTTGGTTTGCCGAAAGGTGTCGTTTTTGGGATGATCCGGGAGGAGCCTTTTTTGGTCCATTCATAACGCATGACCAACGGTATCTCTGCGTGGTAGCCCAGCCGAAGGCCGGGCTTCGTCGATCGATGAGTCACTAGCCACGTCGAAGGGGCAAAGGACCGAAAATCGAAGGGGTCAAAAAATCGCTTGTTAATAATGTCCATGATTATGAAAAATTTGTATATGAAAATCCAGGGCTCGAGCTACTGAATCCAACTAACCGTTACATATAAACTGTTTTGAAAAAAAATGAAGAAAAAGGGCGGTTCCTGCGCACGAAAGCGCCGCTGCCGCCGCTTCGTCGTTACGGCACAACCGGTACTGTAGTTAACCACTCTGATGCTACAGATCGCCCGGTAGTGGAGTGGTTTTTCGGCTCTACGAAGTTCTCGCCAGAGTGTTTCATCAAATCGAGTTAAAGAATTAGAAAATAAAAAAATAGAAAATTGAAGCAAGTATCATCAGTAAATCCATTTACCAATGAATCGATGTCGGCCAATGGCGCTTGTCGAGCTGCCGCCGAACGCGGTCGGTGAACTTCGGCCATTGTGCTGATACTGCAAACACGAGTTTTACATACTTTTGAATTTAGCGTAAGGGCAACTGGTGCAACTTTATTTTTTCAAATTCGTGTCGAATACGGTACTAATGTCATTTGAAACAAACATGGAAAAACGTTGTTGGCTCAAACGCAACCGAAATCCTTCTGCAGCCACTTCAATAATTTTTCCCATATCTCTAGAACTAGTGCCTCTAAACCGGGAAATGAACGCATTTACGTGAACGGACCTGTAAGGGACAAAAAGGACTGCTGTATAATTTTATGTATGCCATCCTTTCCTCTCTTCAGGAATGTTAATCAAAGTTTAATTTGCTTCCGTGTTAGTAAGCATTCTTTTAATAAGCAATTTCGTCAGTATATTCATTAAATAACTTTGTCAGCCCACCATGTACCATGAAGAATTAATAATTATCATAAAACTGGTAACAATGGAAGAGGCGGAATATTTGGTATTTGAAAGAAATTGCACAGTTGCCATTCACCATCGATCAATTGCAATTCGTACCTGTGTAGGTTAATTCCGGAGGGGACGTCCAGTATGGTAGGAGTGGTGCTATCGTCGTCATCGTCGTCGTTGTCGATGTCGTCGTCGTCGATGTCGGGAACGATCTCGTTCACGGACACCTCGGTCCTCTCCTCGATCGACATCAATCGCCGTTTCTTCATTGTCATCGACTCCTCGGTGATGATCTGCAAATCTTCTCAATCTGCAGTAAGAAGTTCATCTTCAAAAACTCCACTTAAATATCAGCACATTGTCCTCAATTACCCCACCCGTTATATCCACCCCACCCTAGGCTAATTTACCAACCTGAGCGTGTTTGTCGCGACTTTCCAGTGTGACCACGCAGGCGATGATGAGGATGAACGACCCGATGCCCATCAGAATTGGACCCAAGTACTGAAGCAGTGAGAAATCAGTGGAACAACGTTGGATAATTTTTTGATATTTTTTGACCATTGAGTAGGATTCCAACGTCAAGACCTACCTGCATGCTTTTCAGCTGGTACTGAACCACTCTGTCGTGATAGACGTTCACCGCACCGTCAACGATTTCCACTCGCTGAAAATCATTTTCGATTTCTGACTCCATAGACGGCAAAATAGTGAAAATTCACTTCAGCACATAAAGATAAGTAAATCAAACAAGTAACGACGTATTGACCAGAAAAACTCAAGAGTAAGGACAATCTTGTAATCAGTTGTGGGGTAGGATCAGTTGGGAAAGTCGCAAAATTGAAAATCTACTACGACTTTAGATTTTTTAGTACATCTTATTGGTAGTGAATGTCATTGATAAGGGATGAATGGTATCGTAGAATAGGGAAAAAAGGAAGGTAAAGGTGTCGGCGTTGATCAGTCCTCTAGGACTTTTCCATTCGGGGTCACAGACGCACTTTCCCAGACTGGTCAATACCAATTTATCTGAGCCCGGAGGGATGAAAATCTTGGTTAGCTCAGGCGAGGATAGATCGCTTGACCGTGGGGGTATCAGTAACGCCTCCTACCACTGCACCACGCGCACCATCGTAGAATAAATAATAAGTGTGAATACCCTATAGCAAGAATGGCGTTTCAGGCTCCTTTTCTTTGAAATGATAAGCTCTGCTCACGTTCTTTTGTTTTCTGTTACCTATGTACTGATAAGCTGATGCCGTTCGTAATGGATTAGTGTAACAAAATTAGTTACATCACGATTACATACGGCGAAAAGGGGCAACAAAAACAATGACGGCAGCAAATCCATTACGAACGGCGTCTAACGTGAGAGAGAAAAAAGGACTGGCTTCCTCATTGGTTTAGCAACAAAATGACTCACTACGATTTGGAACCCTTACTGGGTATAGTTGTATGTGCAGCAGTAACTTTTTACGAGAATTGAAAATCATTCCAAGTTTATAAGTGAAGTGCGTTATTGCATAATTGTAAAAAAAACACTTTTTGAAAAAGTATTGTTAGCCGAATTTCATACTGTTAATGCTGGAAGACGTCTTCACTTGTTTTTTATGTTTAGTGTTCAGCCTGCTTCCCTGATTATAAAGTATTCTAGTAAAAGTATATGGCTTGTCGTTACTATTGGCAATGTTTGACTCTTCGGCAGTTGTTGTGTAGTACTAATCAACTAGGTGCGCCGTGGTGCAGTGGAAAGACGCGCTGCTGTCACCCGCACAGTCGATCGATTCCCAGTCCGGGACAACCCTCCATCCCCCACCGTCCTCCATCCCTCCGGGGTCGGGTAAATTGGTACCAGACTTGTCTGCGAAGGTAAAGACACTGACCTGATATAGCGGGTGGCCCCCGCAAGTCATTGTAAGCTAAATACGCATTCACCAAGCCTCTGCGAATCTGAATTGAACACGAATGCGGCGGCGCGTCCTACGGGACTAATCAACGCGGGCACCTTCACCATTTATCTTTTATTAATTAGCTCGATTTATTTCAGTTGACTGTAGCGTCCTCTAAAAATTTTTGCTTTTCAATAATGGCATGGATGTCTGTGTGTTGTTTTTTCCGCACATTTGATTTTGAAAAGGCGTATGAAATAAGTACATAATAAAAATTGCAGAAGTAGTAAATTACCTTATCTCAGAAAAAAAATACATCGTATGACTTCTGTAGGAGTGAAAATTGAATCTACAAGAAGTAAGAATCAGTGCTGATTACCTCCGAGAACTGCTTGTCGAAGTAGCCAAGCACGGTCATTGCCAGTCCGACGGCGATTACAATACAGCCGAAAATCACCGCTCGACATGCTGCCCACACGGTCTGAAAACGAACACTTGGAAGCGATCGATAGTTGGTCAACTTGGTTGATTCGACAAGTTGATTAACTTTATTTTCTCCTGCCTTTCCTTGATCTTAATGCCAGTTCAATAATTTTTTGAATAATTTTCTCACTTCGTGAAGAAAATGACAAAATCATACAAAAACAACAAAAAAAAATGTAGCCGAAGTTGGATGAAACGTAGGAAAGCAGATATTTGAGAAAACATTTGTAATGAAATGGAAAAATATAAAAAATATAAAATAATGTAATAAAAAAAATATGAAATGGTGAAATGCAGGTTAGAGATCTATGCCTTTCCATATTCGATGATATTGGTAGTAATAATAACAATCGAATAACTGTCGAATAATTTTTCTCGTGAAATGATACTAGAAATGTGAGGTATTTCAATTGTATCGGGATTGAATTTGTGACAGATAAGCAATTAATTGTTGCTCGAAGTTGACAGGTTCGTGAGTGTACTTAGATGTTATACATATATCGAAATTAAAAATTACTGCTGAGTTATTAGCGCCCCAGGGCTACACTAAATCAACGCTGTGCTCCTAAAAAACTACAGCACTGTAGCTCATCGACAACGGTGTGATTTTGTGCTATGATTTTTCTGATACTTTTCACCTCGGGATACCTCACAGCAAGAATTCCCGAATCCAAGTGACATTAGAGCAACCTGTTCACAGAAAGGGTGATTTTGGTGTATTCTTTGTTAGCAAAATTGTTCTCTCACCGTATGACAGATCACGTTGCGCGTGCCACCACCCTTTTTTTGGTTTGGAATGAACATCTACTTTTCCCTTTCTTATCTGCACAACTCTGAAACTCAAGCAGCTCAGCACTCTCTTCAAACTGAACGTTCTCAATCTTGAGGTGAAGCAATAGCTTTCCGATTCACCTCAAATTGCACTATCAACTATTAAATTACAACTATGAAAATGTCTCATTGAAAGTGGTCAGGAATCTACAAGGAAGATAAAAATAAGAAACAGCAAAGAAAAATACTAAAGAAAAGAACTGAAATAGTTTACAAATCAGAATCTAGAACCGCTCAATATGAAGTTTCTGACTAATGAGATTTGAAAATAGCCCAGTAGAAGGTTTCCCGTTGGAGCGCTATCAATCCCATAAACAACGACTTGGATTCGATTTGCTTTCGGAAGAAATTGAGTGCTCTGTGAATTTGGTGGTAAATGAAAGCCTCTGCCGAGGAGCTATTTTAAACAGAAACCAGCACTAATTCATTTTCGAGAATTGAGAATGCAAAAAAACACATTTCGAAATACTTTCACCTATTTTCATTCTTAATTATTTTTGTTTTCATTTATTGTATGTTATTGAATGAATAATTACTTGATTGAATAATTTATCTTTTCTTGCTTAATCAAGCCCAACAACAATAATCGAACAACATGAACAAGTCGATAGTATTTACATTTTACACAATGACGTGCTTCTTAGTGGTTCTGCTCTGGTGGTTATGGAAGAAACTACATTGTCTACCACTTTTTTCAGCAGAAAAAGTGGTCACACTTAGAGCTACGTTCTTGGGCTTAATTTTCAACTAGCTGCATCCACCCCTCAATACACTTGAATCAAAGGTAAAGGTGTAGGAGTTGAATACAAGTCTTGTACCAATTTCCACACCATGGAGGGACGGAAGGGTTGGTTTGCCAAGGCGAGGATCGATCGCTCGACCGTGTGGGTGTCTGTAACACCATTACCACTGAACCACGCAGGCACCAATGCATGTGCACTCTCAACAAACTCATCATCAGTAAACGGAATTTCGTCGTGCTTGTTTTCATTCGATCTCTACTTCGCTCTTAGCCCGTCTTCTAGCTGAAGTGCAAGTACGTCGCAAGCTATCCTCTCGTGAACTGTTTGCGCGCAGCGAGAGACACTTATCAACCGAAAGTGCTACCGTAACCGATAGCTCATCGATCGGCTATCGATACTGATCTCCTCCATCGATGGTTGAAGCCACCCAAGGGCGGTTGCTTGATGTTGGTGAATGGTAAAGACTAACGGATACGCCATTGATCAGGCTTGTTGGGAGAACTTCGCTAGGCTAGGAGATGAAATGATCACTGAATATGAAAGCCACTGATCTAGTGCTACCTCCTTCCTTTCGCGATCCCTTTCTGCAGCTTTCGAGAGGGAAACCGAAGCCGGAATTTGCGCTGAAGTTAAAGTTGGATTTGCTGGTTACAACTTTCTAATACAGTAACAGCGTGTGTGAAAAAACATAAGAGAAGAATATTGGAAATATTACCATTGACGCCACGATTTAAAGATGAGAAAACTTGGAGATTCTTGCGGGTTTTTGCAATTAGACGGTCACGATTGATGTGCTCGCAGGCGAAAAAAGAATCGATGTCTGAGGTCTACGAGCAGATGCTTTGAATGGCTGCTAATTAGTCGTGGAATGGAGAATTTAAAGCAACAAAATCCTTTCGCTGCCACCAAAGACGCCGGTTGGACAGCAGAGACATCTTCAACTCACGGTTGATGATTTCCTGCCAGAACCACGAACACCAAGAGTCTTCAGCTCTAGAACTGTACGCAATAGAGGGTAACAATATTAGCATACTTAATAGGGCTCATAGAATATCATGCTCTGCTGCTCAGTCACTGAATTCACTAAGTCAAAACTACATACTCTCGAATGATACTCACTTTCGTTGTGTCCAAAGCTACTACTTGAACTTGTCGATTTTCATGCTACCTGTAGTGTTTTTAACTTATCACCACGGTTCCAAACAAAATTCTCTATATGTCAATGTATAATAGCTCAAGGTTAATGGGCGATTTAGATATGCAGTGGTAGAACTTGCTCGAATTCTGGATTTTGGCAATGTAGTTACGGTCGCAAGCGCACAAGTTGTGAATTAACGATTAACTGATGATGAAGTTTTTCACACTTAAAAAAAAAACTTTGAAAAGAGTAGAAACGGAGGAGTTTGCAAAGCACAATCAGAAAACTGCTCTGATACGCTAACAGTGGACAGCGATGTACTGCACTGTTTTCGTGGACGTCCCTTTTCCAACTGATTATTGATGCTTGCGCTTGTTCCTATTTCCTAACATAGCTCCACTCGTCGTCCTGCTGAATGAAATAGTTTCTGTCACCTCTGTTGAGCGGGTGGCTTAATTTAATTCATTTCTGCACCTTACAGGTTCTAGGGCGCTCGTGGTGCAGTGGTAGGAGTTGCTGCTGACATCCGCACGGTCGATCGATCCTTGCCCGGGCCAACCAAGCCTTTCATCCCTCCAAGGTCGAAAAATTGGTACCAGATTTTTCTGGTAAGGTAAAAACACTGACTTGGTATAGCGGCTGGTCCAGCAAGTCATTACGTACATAGGCCAAATACGCACTCCGGCTTCGCGTCCTTCAGGGGCTGGTCAACACCTTCACCTGTATCTTTACAGGTGTACTAACAATCAGACAAAGTTATTGAGCAAACCGAGCCAGGGCGTAGATGCAAACCAAGCATTAGTTAACAATTCTTAAAGAAAGTTCTTGAACCAATCCGGGACCAGTGCCAATTTTCAGAGTATACCATTCTACGATGATTAAAGAATTCTGCAATCAAATCGCGTTGCCTCCTGTTTTTTTCACCCGTAAAATCAACGGACCGCCTTTCAAGTGAATTTTATGGCTCCACACGATGTCGAAAATTCAAAAAAGAACAACGGGACGTTCGAATCATAAGCTACTAGCTGCTATCAAAAATATCTGGATTGCATCGTCAGGATTGTCTCGGTTATATTTATGGTTTCTAACGCGACTGAACTTCAGATTTGTCAGTGCTAAATTTGCGGGAGCAGTCGACCACCACCAAATGGTCTTAATCATCACAACAGCATCGGAAAGGTAAAGTATCACCTTATACCTGTGTCGCATTAGAGCTATGACCACCAAAGAACCGGATGTGATATTTCTGATCAATTAACAGAACGCCTTCACCAACAATTGGAAGAAGTTCAATTTATCAGGTTTAGACTCCAGAGAAATCGGAGTCCAGTTTTGATAAATTGAACTTCTTTCAAGAGTTCGTGTCTGAAAACGCAGTCAAACAGACGCCAAAGTTTGGTGATTCGCAGAAACGGGCCTACATAATGTGGAGCAAGGGTAACGGATTGAAAGTATCAAAAAAAAGAAAAAATAAGAATGAAAAAAACGATTGTGGAAACCATAAGGCATAGGCTCAGGTAACTATCACGATTTTGCATTCATGAACCAAACGCAAGAAATTGAAGAGAGTCCACTTCTTTTTGGGCTAAAAAGAAGTCAGTTGGAACAGTAGAAAAAAAGAACAAATACCGCTGAGTATTGAGTGTAAGTCCCATAACAAAGGAAACAGGTTCACATCAAAAAGAAGAGAACAACACAGCTTTCACTGGAAACCGAATTGTCCCGAACGGAAAGTGTCTAAAGTTTAGAAAAAGCAATCTCAATAAAATCTTTTAAAGGCCACCAAAAGGTAACTATTCTCTATCTGATTCCTGTTTTCTTTCTCATGAATTCAAAGGAATGATCGACCCGAGGCTGTAAATAGCGCAGTACGGCTCGATTCAAAGTCTCCGACTTGTTTACTAAGGCAAAGTGATTTGCAAATGGAGGCAGCGGCTATCAGTAACCCGGGCAACGTGAGTACGAGAAGGAAGTCGGCCTCAAGCAGTCAGTAAGGGCTCCTTTCAAAAACACTATAGAAAACTGCGCTTAGTCCCTTAAGAGTTAGGCTAAACTTTTGGTCTAGTTGTTTCAGCTTGGAAAACCACAGGAAGAACGCCAAAAAAGCAAAAAAACGCCCATATCTTGACTCGTCTTTATGAGAAGGTATCGCCAAACTGATGGGAAGGGTACCTTACCCGTCGGTTAGCAGCGTAGTACGAGGAGCGAAAGAACGATCGAGCATGAAGCGACGGTTTTGCCATTCGACTGCCAGCACTGAAACCAGCAGCCACGCCCATCTCGACCCCGACCACGCCCACTGATTGAAAAGCTCAGCGACGTTGGGTTGTTTGGCAAGCTAATTTTGAGCTCCATTTGATCCAGGCAACTTTTCACTTCCACTAGTGACAAACGATGGAATCCTTGCTTGTGAGGCACATGGGAGAAAGAGAGGAACAAAGTGCGTTTCTGATAGATTTCCTTCTGAAGTAGAGCGACATCAATCAAGGGTTTCGACAGTGGGGATCGAAGAGTCTACCAAATCGTATTTCCGCCCTCCAATTTGGAAGTGATAGATACATTAGAAAGAAAGGGGTTCTCGATGTTCCGAATGGAACAAATTTCAAAAAATCTCTCCAAGTTCTCACTGGATGTGAGTCCAGGAAGAACAGATGAACTGAAGCTTGTATTATAATTACGTGCATAGTTCTGCGCCTTTTTTCTTAGCTTACCCTGTCTTACCCCTTCTTCATTTCTCATGTTGCAAAAAGGTGGCTATCTATGTCAGCCTTTTAAAGCTGTACTTAGCACATTGCAGTCATTTCTGCTACTAGAATTTCAAGTGAATTGATCATGTTTACACGATTGCTAATAGGCCTAAATTGGTGAAGTTTCCTACAAGACTCGCTTGCTTAAAGATAAGCAAGTCAGTTCAACACATTTTTCAAAGCAAACCCAATTCCTGCAAAAGTATGTACTTTTTTCGAGAGGTTGGTTACGAAGCTGTTCGAGTCGTCAGCTTGTACATGCCATTAGAGTGCTCCGGTTCTTGCGTTTTATAGCGTTTTTATGCTGTAATATTTTATGCCGTTTGGTAATTGTACATGGTGTTGGTCCATGTCAAGTAGAATGAAAAATAAAAATAAGATGGTTCTTATAAGATTTTGAATACAAATTGCTTTAACTTTCCGATTAACAATTCGAGTTTTTGTTAGTTTAGTGTTCTTTTCTGGTACTGCTTGTCTGTCCTTCTTACCTCGTCCACATTCAACGGGTCTATGTGCGCAGCTAAATAAATAAATAAATAAATAAATAAATAAATAAATAAATAAATAAATAAATAAATAAACTCCAAACAAGGTTGGAGAGGTTTGGAACAAACCGAACGGGTGCATACTAGAAGGCGGCCACGTGTGAGACAACTCATGGAAATATGAAGCTACTATTATTTTTGGCACGTGTGTAACAACACGATCCATTCAGGGTAATGCGAGCCTTCAGTGACCCATACAAATAATATTATTTTTCTCACTCACTTCGAGATCGCTTCCTTACTTCCTCATGTAATGTTTGCTCTTCAATCGGTGTTCGTTATAACGTTTACTAGTTGACATTGGGTATATGTTTTGCGAGAGAAAACAGGTGTGTGATTAGGAAAATGATGACAAGTTATGACGGAACAGCCGCAGGTTCGCTCGATTCAAAAATCAGCTGGACAATTCACAACCTCAGTCGGTGAAAAGAGTTCTAAATGACTCTGAGAGCTGCACTTTGACGTTTGGGTTGCCGGTAAATCAAAAAAGAAGTATTGGCAAGGAAAGAAGTAGTCGACGCAAGATCCGTCCGACCTCAGGGAGCTGTTCTCGATTCTGTTGCCATTTAGTGAGAGAACAAATATAAAGAAGGTAAAGGTGTCGGCGTTGATCAGTCCCCGAAGGACGCTCCGCCGCATTTGGCCTATACAATTATTATACTTTCGGGGCCAGCCGCTATACCAAGTCAGTGTTTTTACCTTCCCCGAAAAATCAGGTAGTAATTTGCCGACCCCGGCCGATGGAAGGCTTGGTTGGCCCGGGCGTGGACCGGTCTGCCGTGCAGGTGTGAGCAGCGCCTTTTACCACGGCACCACGCGCACCCTAATAAACCCATATGTGTAAAATGCAAAAATAAAAAAAATCATCTCGGTCTCTATGAAAAGGCTCAATCTCTTGGCGTCCTTCGGCTTGTTTTTCAAGCAGACAAGCAGGTAGACTAGAGGACTTAAGGGTATTCCATTAAGTCTACATGTCTATATTAATGCCTGTTAAAGGCTAACACATTATCTTTCTAGCTCTTAATTTCTTCACTTGGTTTGTTATTCTGCATATCTTACCCAGCAGTGCAAGTTACAGGGGTGGTACAGTGGTTGTAGACCTACTGACACCCGCACCCGAGAGCGATCGACGCTCTCCCAGGCTAACCATGTTATACAACTATTAGTCCGGCTAAATTGGTACCAGATCCATCAGAAAAGGTGGAGACACTGCCCTGAACAACGCATAGCTCGCGCAGCTCTCTGTATGGGCCAAATATGCATTCACCATGCCTCTAGGAATCGGGAATGAAAACGAAAGCGTCGCTAGTGGACTGATCAACGTCGACACCTTTACCTTTAGCTTTTTACCTTTTTGCTCAGAGATTCTAATTTAATGACCTATTCGCTAGTGCTCGGAGTCTTTCAGCTCGGGCCCTCGGTTTACCTCCAGCGTTCATCTCGGTCATCTGCTCAAACAAGCACTAATTGGCTCGGTTGGCTTTGGCGGCGATAGCCTATCGCGCTGAAAAAAATTTGCACTGGGATTTTCTGTGGTAGGTGAAAGGAGAGAATTCTGTTGCGGTGAATTTTCATTGGCTCGGTTGGCTTTGGCTGGGATTTGGTGGAGTTGGCGGTGAATTTTTCGATTTTGTGGTAGGGAAAGGAGAGAATTTTGTTGATCAGCAGAGTTCAATCAAGGCGCTGCAAAAGAGAACGGACACACTTAGTGGCTCAGGGCCCTCGGTTTACCGCACTCGGTCCAGCCTTTTATATAAAGCGCGGCGAAGCCGCGCTTTGGCTGGGATTTGGTGGAGTTGGCGGTGAATTTTCACTGCGATTTTCTGTGGTAGGGAAAGGAGAGAATTTTGTTGATCAGCAGAGTTCAATCAAGGCGCTGCAAAAGAGAACGGACACACTTAGTGGCTCAGGGCCCTCGGTTTACCGCACTCGGTCCTTGGCTGGGATTTGGTGGAGTTGGCGGTGAATTTTCACTGCGATTTTCTGTGGTAGGGAAAGGAGAGAATTTTGTTGATCAGCAGAGTTCAATCAAGGCGCTGCAAAAGAGAACGGACACACTTAGTGGCTCAGGGCCCTCGGTTTACCGCATTTTCTGTGGTAGGGAAAGGAGAGGTCCAGCCAAAGCGCGGCGAAGCCGCGCTTTGGCTGGGATTTGGTGGAGTTGGCGGTGAATTTTCACTGCGATTTTCTGTGGTAGGGAAAGGAGAGAATTTTGTTGATCAGCAGAGTTCAATCAAGGCGCTGCAAAAGAGAACGGACACACTTAGTGGCTCGGTTTACCGCACTCGGTTTAGCCAAAGCGCGGCGAAGCCGCGCTTTGGCTGGGATTTGGTGGAGTTGGCGGTGAATTTTCACTGCGATTTTCTGTGGTAGGGAAAGGAGAGAATTTTGTTGATCAGCAGAGTTCAATCAAGGCGCTGCAAAAGAGAACGGACACACTTAGTGGCTCAGGGCCCTCGGTTTACCGCACTCGGTCCAGCCAAAGCGCGGCGAAGCCGCGCTTTGGCTGGGATTTGGTGGAGTTGGCGGTGAATTTTCACTGCGATTTTCTGTGGTAGGGAAAGGAGAGAATTTTCTTGATCAGCAGAGTTCAATCAAGGCGCTGCAAAAGAGAACGGACACACTTAGTGGCTCAGGGCCCTCGGTTTACCGCACTCGGTCCAGCCAAAGCGCGGCGAAGCCGCGCTTTGGCTGGGATTTGGTGGAGTTGGCGGTGAATTTTCACTGCGATTTTCTGTGGTAGGGAAAGGAGAGAATTTTGTTGATCAGCAGAGTTCAATCAAGGCGCTGCAAAAGAGAACGGACACACTTAGTGGCTCAGGGCCCTCGGTTTTTCAAAGCGCGGCGAAGCCGCGCTTTGGCTGGGATTTGGTGGAGTTGGCGGTGAATTTTCACTGCGATTTTCTGTGGTAGGGAAAGGAGAGAATTTTGTTGATCAGCAGAGTTCAATCAAGGCGCTGCAAAAGAGAACGGACACACTTAGTGGCTCAGGGCCCTCGGTTTACCGCACTCGGTCCAGCCAAAGCGCGGCGAAGCCGCGCTTTGGCTGGGATTTGGTGGAGTTGGCGGTGAATTTTCACTGCGATTTTCTGTGGTAGGGAAAGGAGAGAATTTTGTTGATCAGCAGAGTTCAATCAAGGCGCTGCAAAAGAGAACGGACACACTTAGTGGCTCAGGGCCCTCGGTTTACCGCACTCGGTCCAGCCAAAGCGCGGCGAAGCCGCGCTGTGATTTGGTGGAGTTGGCGGTGAATTTTCACTGCGATTTTCTGTGGTGGAGTTGGCGGTGAATTTTCACTGCGATTTTCTGTGGTAGGGAAAGGAGAGAATTTTGTTGATCAGCAGAGTTCAATCAAGGCGCTGCAAAAGAGAACGGACACACTTAGTGGCTCAGGGCCCTCGGTTTACCGCACTCGGTGGCCACTGCGATTTTCTGTGGTAGGGAAAGGAGAGAATTTTGTTGAAGCGCGGCGAAGCCGCGCTTTGGCTGGGATTTGGTGGAGTTGGCGGTGAATTTTCACTGCGATTTTCTGTGGTAGGGAAAGGAGAGAATTTTGTTGATCAGCAGAGTTCAATCAAGGCGCTGCAAAAGAGAACGGACACACTTAGTGGCTCAGGGCCCTCGGTTTACCGCACTCGGTCCAGCCAAAGCGCGGCGAAGCCGCGCTTTGGCTGGGATTTGGTGGAGTTGGCGGTGAATTTTCACTGCGATTTTCTGTGCCGTAGGGATTTGGTGGAGTTGGCGGTGAATTTTCACTGCGATTTTCTGTGGTAGGGGGAGAGAATTTTGTTGATCAGCAGAGTTCAATCAAGGCGCTGCAAAAGAGAACGGACACACTTAGTGGCTCAGGGCCCTCGGTTTACCGCACTCGGTCCAGCCAAAGCGCGGCGACGCCGCGCTTTGGCTGGGATTTGGTGGAGTTGGCGGTGAATTTTCACTGCGATTTTCTGTGGTAGGGAAAGGAGAGAATTTTGTTGATCAGCAGAGTTCAATCAAGGCGCTGCAAAAGAGAACGGACACACTTAGTGGCTCAGGGCCCTCGGTTTACCGCACTCGGTCCAGCCAAAGCGCGGCGAAGCCGCGCTTTGGCTGGGATTTGGTGGAGTTGGCGGTGAATTTTCACTGCGATTTTCTGTGGTAGGGAAAGGAGAGAATTTTGTTGATCAGCAGAGTTCAATCAAGGCGCTGCAAAAGAGAACGGACACACTTAGTGGCTCAAAGGAGAGAATTTTGTGGCGGTGAATTTTCACTGCGATTTTCTGTGGTAGGGAAAGGAGAGAATTTTGTTGATCAGCAGAGTTCAATCAAGGCGCTGCAAAAGAGAACGGACACACTTAGTGGCTCAGGGCCCTCGGTTTACCGCACTCGGTCCAGCCAAAGCGCGGCGAAGCCGCGCTTTGGCTGGGATTTGGTGGAGTTGGCGGTGAATTTTCACTGCGATTTTCTGTGGTAGGGAAAGGAGAGAATTTTGTTGATCAGCAGAGTTCAATCAAGGCGCTGCAAAAGAGAACGGACACACTTAGTGGCTCAGGGCCCTCGGTGGTAGGTCCAGCCAAAGCGCGGCGAAGCCGCGCTTTGGCTGGGATTTGGTGGAGTTGGCGGTGAATTTTCACTGCGATTTTCTGTGGTAGGGAAAGGAGAGAATTTTGTTGGCGGTGAATTTTCACTGCGATTTTCTGTGGTAGGAAAGGAGAGAATTTTGTTGATCAGTTCAATCAAGGCGCTGCAAAAGAGAACGGACACACTTAGTGGCTCAGGGCCCTCGGTTTACCGCACTCGGTCCAGCCAAAGCGCGGCGAAGCCGCGCTTTGGCTGGGATTTGGTGGAGTTGGCGGTGAATTTTCACTGCGATTTTCTGTGGTAGGGAAAGGAGAGAATTTTGTTGATCAGCAGAGTTCAATCAAGGCGCTGCAAAAGAGAACGGACACACTTAGTGGCTCAGGGCCCTCGGTTTACCGCACTCGGTCCAGCCAAAGCGCGGCGAAGCCGCGCTTTGGCTGGGATTTGGTGGAGTTGGCGGTGAATTTTCACTGCGATTTTCTGTGGTAGGGAAAGGAGAGAATTTTGTTGATCAGCAGAGTTCAATCAAGGCGCTGCAAAAGAGAACGGACACACTTAGTGGCTCAGGGCCCTCGGTTTACCGCACTCGGTCCAGCCAAAGCGCGGCGAAGCCGCGCTTTGGCTGGGATTTGGTGGAGTTGGCGGTGAATTTTCACTGCGATTTTCTGTGGTAGGGAAAGGAGAGAATTTTGTTGATCAGCAGAGTTCAATCAAGGCGCTGCAAAAGAGAACGGACACACTTAGTGGCTCAGGGCCCTCGGTTTACCGCACTCGGTCCAGCCAAAGCGCGGCGAAGCCGCGCTTTGGCTGGGATTTGGTGGAGTTGGCGGTGAATTTTCACTGCGATTTTCTGTGGTAGGGAAAGGAGAGAATTTTGTTGATCAGCAGAGTTCAATCAAGGCGCTGCAAAAGAGAACGGACACACTTAGTGGCTCAGGGCCCTCGGTTTACCGCACTCGGTCCAGCCAAAGCGCGGCGAAGCCGCGCTTTGGCTGGGATTTGGTGGAGTTGGCGGTGAATTTTCACTGCGATTTTCTGTGGTAGGGAAAGGAGAGGCTTCACTGCGATTTTCTGTGGTAGGGAAAGGAGAGGCTTCACTGCGATTTTCTGTGGTAGGGAAAGGAGAGAATTTTGTTGATCAGCAGAGTTCAATCAAGGCGCTGCAAAAGAGAACGGACACACTTAGTGGCTCAGGGCCCTCGGTTTACCGCACTCGGTCCAGCCAAAGCGCGGCGAAGCCGCGCTTTGGCTGGGATTTGGTGGAGTTGGCGGTGAATTTTCACTGCGATTTTCTGTGGTAGGGAAAGGAGAGAATTTTGTTGATCAGCAGAGTTCAATCAAGGCGCTGCAAAAGAGAACGGACACACTTAGTGGCTCAGGGCCCTCGGTTTACCGCACTCGGTCCAGCCAAAGCGCGGCGAAGCCGCGCTTTGGCTGGGATTTGGTGGAGTTGGCGGTGAATTTTCACTGCGATTTTCTGTGGTAGGGAAAGGAGAGAATTTTGTTGATCAGCAGAGTTCAATCAAGGCGCTGCAAAAGAGAACGGACACACTTAGTGGCTTAGGGCCCTCGGTTTACCGCACTCGGTCCAGCCAAAGCGCGGCGAAGCCGCGCTTTGGCTGGGATTTGGTGGAGTTGGCGGTGAATTTTCACTGCGATTTTCTGTGGTAGGGAAAGGAGGAGGCTTTTGCTGCGATTTTCTGTGGTAGGGAAAGGAGAGGCTTCACTGCGATTTTCTGTGGTAGGGAAAGGAGAGAATTTTGTTGATCAGCAGAGTTCAATCAAGGCGCTGCAAAAGAGAACGGACACACTTAGTGGCTTAGGGCCCTCGGTTTACCGCACTCGGTCCAGCCAAAGCGCGGCGAAGCCGCGCTTTGTTGGCGGTGAATTTTCACTGCGATTTTCTGTGGTAGGGAAAGGAGAGAATTTTGTTGATCAGCAGAGTTCAATCAAGGCGCTGCAAAAGAGAACGGACACACTTAGTGGCTTAGGGCCCTCGGTTTACTGCACTCGGTCCAGCCAAAGCGCGGCGAAGCCGCGCTTTGGCTGGGATTTGGTGGAGTTGGCGGGAATTTTAACTGCGATTTTCTGTGGTGGAGTTGGCGGTGAATTTTCACTGCGATTTTCTGTGGTAGGGAAAGGAGAGAATTTTGTTGATCAGCAGAGTTCAATCAAGGCGCTGCAAAAGAGAACGGACACACTTAGTGGCTTAGGGCCCTCGGTTTACCGCACTCGGTCCAGCCAAAGCGCGGCGAAGCCGCGCTTTGCGATTTTCTAGGGAAAGGAGAGGGATTTGGTGGAGTTGGCGGTGAATTTTCACTGCGATTTTCTGTGGTAGGGAAAGGAGAGAATTTTGTTGATCAGCAGAGTTCAATCAAGGCGCTGCAAAAGAGAACGGACACACTTAGTGGCTTAGGGCCCTCGGTTTACCGCACTCGGTCCAGCCAAAGCGCGGCGAAGCCGCGCTTTGGCTGGGATTTGGTGGAGTTGGCGGTGAATTTTCACTGCGATTTTCTGTGGTAGGGAAAGGAGAGAATTTTGTTGATCAGCAGAGTTCAATCAAGGCGCTGCAAAAGAGAACGGACACACTTAGTGGCTTAGGGCCCTCGGTTTACCGCACTCGGTCCAACCAAAGCGCGGCGAAGCCGCGCTTTGGCTGGGATTTGGTGGAGTTGGCGGTGAATTTTCACTGCGATTTTCTGTGGTAGGGAAAGGAGAGAATTTTGTTGATCAGCAGAGTTCAATCAAGGCGCTGCAAAAGAGAACGGACACACTTAGTGGCTTAGGGCCCTCGGTTTACCGCACTCGGTCCAGCCAAAGCGCGGCGAAGCCGCGCTTTGGTGGAGTTGGCGGTGAATTTTCACTGCGATTTTCTGTGGTGAATTTCAATCAAGGCGCTGCGATTTTCGGTTTGTGGTCCAGCCAAAGCGCGGCGAAGCCGCGCTTTGGCTGGGAGGAGTTGGCGGTGAATTTTCAGAATTTTGTTGATCAGCAGAGTTCAATCAAGGCGCTGCAAAAGAGAACGGACACACTTAGTGGCTTAGGGCCCTCGGTTTACCGCACTCGGTCCAGCCAAAGCGCGGCGAAGCCGCGCTTTGGCTGGGATTTGGTGGAGTTGGCGGTGAATTTTCACTGCGATTTTCTGTGGTAGGGAAAGGAGAGAATTTTGTTGATCAGCAGAGTTCAATCAAGGCGCTGCAAAAGAGAACGGACACACTTAGTGGCTTAGGGCCCTCGGTTTACCGCACTCGGTCCAGCCAACGCGCGGCGAAGCCGCGCTTTGGCTGGGATTTGGTGGAGTTGGCGGTGAATTTTCACTGCGATTTTCTGTGGTAGGGAAAGGAGAGAATTTTGTTGATCAGCAGAGTTCAATCAAGGCGCTGCAAAAGAGAACGGACACACTTAGTGGATCGTCCAGGCCCTCGGTTTACCGCATTTTCGGTCCAGCCAAAGCGCGGCGAAGCCGCGCTTTGGCTGGGATTTGGTGGAGTTGGCGGTGAATTTTCACTTGACCTATTCGCTAGTGCTCAGGTGATACTGCTGCGGGCTTATGATACAGAAGTCATTCGGCAGTTTGTCGTCCTCTGAACACATCTGCTGAGGACAAGAAATCTCCTTGAGTTATACTTCAGAACAAACGCTGCTGACAGTTAATTGTTATCACATGCTCAAACAGCTGCATCTTGTGCATTTGGCGACGTTTTCGTCACGAAGAAAGGGAAGAGGAATGCAACGAATCTGACTCTTTTTCTGCTGCAGAATGAGATATTAGAAGTACCTAACGTCAGACACGATAATGTTTTCCGAATGCCAGCCTCCTCAAACCCATCAACGGACTGTCAGATGTTAGGAACACGTGCGAACCTCTCAGACGGTAGCAATGGTCATGCTCAGAGCCACAAAAACTTACGTATACGAAATAAGTAAGGAGGCCTTTTGATGGATACTGCTGGTGGTTGAAAGTTGAAGAGCTCGTTTTTTGTGGGCAATTGATACGACTAATAGAATACAGATGCTGTTCTTCTAGGTAAGCCTCTCAGTAATGACTACGAGTGAGCAAATAACCCACAAATCTCAATGGATCCTTCAAACACTCGAAACATAGTGCTCTGCTTTTTCAACTCATCTCTTCCTGGAAGCTCGATATGTTGTTATTCCGATACTGCAATACTGCTGTGCCGATGGAAGATAGTAGATGGATTAAGCTTTTATCTGGCCCGATGTTTCAGCCCTGTCCAGATGCCTAAAAACCACTAACTTGGGTGGAAAGGTGAAGGATTAAAAGTGTCCAGCCGTTAGTAGGCCTTTGAAGGCGACGATAAGGTGGAAATGTTAGGACAAATCCAATCTTGATCGACCTCGCTTGGCAGAGTGGCTTTGCAGCTTTACTGTTACTGCTCATACGACGTTTGTAGCGGTGTTGCTACGTAAAGTTCTCTCAAATATCCTGAAGGGAAAGGTAGAGTACGTATCGAGTGTCCAATTCTAGTGAGGTCATGGAGATCCTTGGTCGAGTGGTCGCTTCAAACTTTATTTCCTCTTTAACATTAAAAGAGGAGATTTCTCGGAGCGGTGGTTGAAATGAAGGACTGTAACCTATTCCCGATTTCAAAAAGAAAAAAACGCGACCGACGTGCCTCGACGTATTTCAGGGTCGGAATCTTTATCCGCATTTTTTGGAATTCGGAGACTATTCGATTCGGCGATGAGTACGAAGCCTTTTGTTGCACACTAATATCAATTTTTCGTTATTTTAATGTACAGCAATTCGCAAAAGAACGATGCGGCTGCGGTGAGAACCACGATGTCAGGGTTGAAATCTCGCCATTGTCCTGTTTTTTTTTTGCGAAAGAGCTAGCAATAGCGTATGTTTACTCTCAAAAACGCAAAGAGTAGAAAAGAAATGCGAAACGAGGGCGGGGTTATACTGCAATTTTTTGGGAACTTTTTCACCTGGGTTGATTATTTACTTCTTTATTTCTTTCTTTTCCTCTTTCCTTAATACGTGGCCGTGTCAAGTGAAAAGAAAACAAGTACAGAACACAAACATTAAGGTAAAACAACAACTATACAATAGAACTGTGGTACAAGAAAACTACAATCGGCACAATTTCAAGTAAGTGTTCAGCAATTTGCGAGGCCATTTGGTGCTTTTAGATTTAGTACCATCGTTAGCAAAGATTTGGTCTTCATGACCCATTACACAGCATTCCGGCATATTTTGTGGCGATGGGTGCTCTGTCATGCAAATGGCCGTTCCAAGCAGAAAACACTTCGGCACCGGAACTGCCACTACTGAGGTCCATCACCATTAGAAAGCCTTCGGTGCGTGAATCCTGCAGTCAAGGGAGAACACGTTTTTGAAAATATAGTAAAATGCTTTGAAACGCCGCGCTTCGAGTAATTTATCTGCGTGGCTCTGAATGAGTGTGGTGGAGCGGCAAGAATCGCGACTGTCACCCGCATGGTCGAGTGATCGGTTGCCTCCCGGGTTAACCAAGCCATCCGTGTCCAAGGGTAGGGTAAATTGGTACCAAACCATATACAGCTCTACATTAGCTGACCGCACAAGTCATTGTGTGGGGCAACTATACATTTATCATGCTTAAAAATTCGCATTGGAACACAAATGGGCTGGCGCGTCCCTAATTGTGAGGTACCGATCAACGCCGATTACTTTGCGTTTTTACATTCACAGATTTGATTATTCCATTTAGCACTCTCGAAAACGAAAAATTATCGTTAGAAGATGGTTAGCCTGAGCGCCGATCTACACTGTCACAGAACGAAGTTATTAAACACAAACACGCAACATTCGTTTCTTCGTCTCTGAGCAACGTAACATATCAACTTCTTGGTCCCAAAATAACTTTTATGCATTCAACATCTATTTTCCCTGTTTTTTCTCGTTTTTTTCGACAGTTCCACCTACTACCGGGCACCAAAATAGTTATCACGAAGGCCCCCACATGTTTTTGTTCCGCTACATTTGTTTACATTCTCGCAGACAGCTGTGAAGTGTAAGAAAGGGCAGAGATGAAGTAGAATGGATCAGCAGGCAGAGAAAAGGCAAGATAGAATAAAGTGACATCGCACGAGTTCTCTTTCTTCTTTCCACTGTAGTGGTTTGAATGTGGAAGCACTGAATAAAGAAAAGCAGCAATCAAATGCTAGTAATGGCCTTTCTGAACAAAGTATCCTTCAGAACGGAACGTTTTGCAAATCAGCACGACATCTTTTGTGATAAAGCTTTCTAACCAATGGATATCTTAAAGAGTTCAGTTTACTATTGGGAGATTTCAAGAATATCATCCGTATACAGCTGCTAGCTCCCACAAACAGGTCCTACGAAGCCTAGGAAGACAAAAAGGTAAAGCTATCATCGTTGGGCGGGAAGGTCTGGTTAACACGAACGGAGATCGATCGCTTGATCAGGCGGGTATCAGTAGCGCCCCTTACCATTGCACCACAAGCGGCTTTTGATATCACTATCTAAATCGAACAAATACATAAACAATCGAGCAGTGGAGAGTGATAGCCCTTCGCTGCTTCTCACCCGTCCGAGCGTTATTATTGTGGATAACTCTAAGGGTCTCCCTGGTGGCTTTTCTCATTTGCAATCCAATTTCACCGAGATGGAGAAAGGAAAATATCTACGCGGCGCTCACCGACCCGGACTCTTCTCTTAAAGCGGGAACGAAGTAGAAGAGACGGAAACTTTTAGTTTACGATTGTGACATGGTGGTGCTTTTCAGGAGATCTGGTATATAATAGTATCGGAGGATCTAGAAACTTAAGATCTCAATGTAAAGCGAGACGTGAAGGTCATATTTAAAAATCTACCAACATAGCAGCCAAAATATAACAGGATAGCATTAAGAATTAAGTATGGAAACAAGGCCCTCGGAGTACTGCGACTATTGCGACTAATACATCCCATGCAAAAAACAGTAGGAGAGCTGAATTTTTCGCTAATATTAGACTATTGTGACGTTGTTTAATCCCTCGAAATTTCATATAGGCCTTGAAGTGTTCTTTGAACAACGAATCAGTAGAGCTCTGGCGATTCGAAAGGTAGGTTTCGAAGGGAAACTCGCTTTCCATATTTAGAAGAAGTAGAGTGATGCAAGCTAACGACAAATCATTCTGTCTTGCTGGACAAGTAACATAAATTTTCCATTCGGAACATCATAGTTCAGTTTCGCCGCCAATTCTTCGTTAATAATAATTCTGGAAAGGGTGTTGCCCAGTCATCAAAGTAGATGTGACTCCATTTAAAATCGCTGTTACTCCATTTAACTAAAGAAGTTAAGTGTGCGTAAGCTTCTGGGGTTCGACTGAGGTTTGTCGTGCTGTCGCCGGAAGACATTTGTAGTCACTCACTTCCTCATGATCGTCTCTTGAGAAAGAATCGGTGGATGTGACATGCAACATCGCCTTTAGCACTCGCTTGACCTCCGCCATCTCCAGGTGGTGATCGGGAGCTGATCGGCAGCTAGAATAGAAGCCGGCGGGCGATTGAGAGTCGGAAACGAACCGAACGTTGCGAAACGATGCCAGAGGAGTGAGCGAAACCGAATTCTCCACCTCGTCTCTGATTAAGATAACCGAATTGCCTGCGAAAACACAGACCGACAATTACGGTGGTTGCCTGGCAGAGAAATCCATAGAATTATTAGATTCTTCTAGTGAACAGCTATGGCGCAACAATAGTAAGAGTTTCCACAGAAGAAAGGACTTGTACAGCACACACTCCTAATTGCAAGAGTTCAGCGTCGATTCAGAGCATGCATTTTGTAGCCAAACGGAATACTGCGCCAGTGATTCTATGTGCTGTTCAGAAACAAAAAGAAATCCATATTTATTTATTTTATTTTATTATTTATTGTTTTTTAAATTTTATTATTTTTTATTTTATTTATTATTTTAATATTTGCATAGGTAGACTAAGAATCGCCGATGGATCGAGAACTGAACTTGAAGAACCTGCTTTCATTTACATCAGCAAGGCATTACGATTTTGCTTCGTGATTTGATCGGGTTGCCCGAGTAAAGGGTTCGATCACAGCGCCAGAGGCCTTTCTGTTCTGTTCTGTTCTCTGTTACTTCCAAATTTCATTTCCCATTGTAAAAATTACCCCTGAAAGATGAACTACATTTTCTCACAAGGAAACGGCATGGCCTCAGGAATATTGACGACTGCTCTTGAAGATCTTCATGATCACCAATATTCAAATACAATTAAGTTTCGCGTCTCGTTCGAAGCTTCTCAACATAGTCATGGACAGACTTTTCCGCCCAAATTGACATTTCAGCAACGGAAATGACACCATTTTGTGGCACAAAATTTCCGTTCACGCAGTTTCAGCTATCTGGATTCTAGGAGTCGGTTTCTGCCGCAAACTCATTTCGCCCTTCGGGAAATAGACCAGTTTTTTTTTGGAAAATCGAAAGCAATCAGGTGGTTCCAGTTTCCGAGCACGAACCCATGTAGGGATTTCCGTTGGGAGATGAGGGATCCTACGGAAAAAGAAGACTTACAAGAGAAAAGGGTCCTCAAATACTCGAGAAAAAAGAATATAAATGAACAAAATGCACACATATGCAGAAAGGCATTTAAATACCAGTGAAGCATTTTTTATGGAAATACCAATGTTTGACATCTAACGAAGCACCTTATTTTGTTATTGCAACTGGAACAGCCAGGGAACGTTCATAAATTATGCGTTCGTTGCAGCGCTTTCGAATTTGTACATATTTTTACTTCATGTTACTGAGTAAAATAACTTATGTGAGACTGTCACTATGAAAGTAGGTACCTTTCACTCCTCAAATAAGGCTAGTACCAAAACCCGCAAGAACTTGATATACCATTAGGACGTCACTGGCCTCCGCTGGGGATCGAACCGCGACCATAAAACGCCGCTTTTTAGATGTACCCATCTCTTTTTATGCACACTTTTCGAATAGAAATAGAGGAGTCACTTTTGTCCTTCAATATTCCACGTCTGCCTTTCGAGGACACTAATTACTTACACTAGGCAATAGAAAACGGTGGAAGTAAAAAATTATCGGCTAATTTTCTTGGCTTATTCGGGTATCGTTTCATTATGCTGTTTGCACCTTCTCAAGAAGTCTGGAAAGGCGAAAAACAATTGAAGACGAGCACCTCCGATGTCAAACCAAAACTGAGAGAACTTTTAAAAATCACAATCGACTATCCGTTCTGCTCATGTACTATGAATTCTACTTTTGAGGTGTTGCTGAAGAAACGGCGCTCAAGAAAAGCGAATCGATTGAGTAGTCCTTTTCTCGGACAATCACTTTCACCTTTCCGAGTTCTTCGTCTCGCGTTGGCAAGTGCATCGGTGAGAAGCAGCCCTGAGGAGATGGCGATTTGCATTTTGATGAGACCATTGTGGGGAAAATGGGCTCAGCATGTCCTTGCGTTTTCCGGATTGTCACAGGGCTTCACCAAACCCTTTCCGCGGGTACCTCAGTCACGGTGATGAAATAAAGTGTTAATTAGGGTGAACCAGGATGAATTCACAACAGTTCCACCCATAACTATCGCCTTTGGGGTCCCTGCTTCCTCGATTTAAGAGGATTTGGGTCATTCAGAGGTGATTGTCAAGATAATAAAAATTATTGTTGTAGATCAACGGTGACATAAAGCCGAAGACCTCTATATTTTCTTTGTGCCCCTTGAACTATTGTGATGGAGTTATTGTGAAACTACAGGGTGGCAAGTAATTACGTGCGATACCGATCCGGGCTGTTTTAGGACGTAAAAGTTTTGGTCTGACAAGCTTTGGTCTTGTAAGAAGAGCCAATTCCAACCTCCGAAAGGCGCACTGTGGTTTTTGACTCCATGTGCTAGAGCCCAGTCTCACTAGAGGACGAAATTGGGATGATCTTGAATCACGAACCCACATCCTTACTGTGAATCATTTCGGCGTAGAATCCAGCCAGAGTTCCAGTTTCTTTATCGATAGAAATCAAGGAAGTCTCATTTAACACATCGATTCGGCATTTATTGACTATTTATTGACCAGTCATTTTACGACTTCAACAGTACTTCGCTGTAAATTGGAAAAACCAATCTTTCACTTCCAATAGTAGGTATCTAGTGAATATTCTAAGAAAAAAATTAGCGCACGCATATGATACAAAGTTAAAATTCAGTGGAATGTCGCGCGCACGTATTTATTCGCCACCCTGTATTTGTACATTGGGATAAATATAGAAATACTGCTGTTCTCCTTCATTTAGACCTTTTTTCCTCATTATGTTTCGTTCGCAATCGTCTTTCCATCCGTTAATGAACAATTTCTCTGCGATGCACTTTTTCCGAATATTTTAATCTTGAGCAGGACATAGCTATATGTCATTGTCAAGCTCAAAGCATAGCCGTTGAGTCCTCACCAGATGCAGCGATGACTGCAGGGTGGTCGACATCACTACAAGGCGTGTGGCCTAATCATAAGGGTGTGCTAACAAAGAAAACTGAAATGGATACGACCCATCTAGGGTCAATTACTGCTTCTTACCCGCTTCGGCGCTCTATTAACCCACTTGTTAGTCTGAAAGACGTACAGCTTTTCGAGTTATAAACTATTTCAGATGGAAAGCCGGGCGTGGTTTCGAAAAGAAAGCAAAGATTCGCTGGATATATTAGGTTGGTAAGAAAGTTTCCGCCGTTTTTTTCAAACGAGTGCTGTAAGTTTACTTCGAAAGTTTCTGCAGAGTTTTACACAACATTCGCAAGAGAATTATTTGCCCTTTTGAGATATGTACTTGCGATTTGTGATGACTCTGATTGTCATCGCTTTTTTGGCTAGTGAAGTGAAAAGCGAAAATGCGAAAAAATAACCTCATCGACAGCGATTTTTTTCTGCTCAGTTTCAAAGGCATAAATAAAACTTGATATACCGTTCGATAGACAATGATTTTATCTATTATACCGTATATCATTTGTTTTTATTTGTTTCGAAAATTACAAAGTAAATTACAAAGTTTTAAACCACTGAAGTCCGACCTTTGGAAGGCAAGAATAATTTTCCGATGGTGCTCCTGGTTTTCCTGTGAGCGCTCAAGTTGACTTCTGTAGAGTTTTCTATACAGAATTTTTCGCTCTATCAGAAGGTATGTTTATTTTTGAACAACGCTCGATTTTAAAAAATTTTCACTAGAAGGGCGTCTTGAAGTTTCTCGGCAGAGCAAACCTTCAGTTTCAATCTTTTCACTGAATCTCATACACCATTCGAAAGAGGACGATACTCTCTACAAGATAGTATACAAAGCGTTTTGAACCGTCTTTGTTTTCATTGTTTTTTAGGTCGTCAAAGTGGACCTAAATCAGCACTCCTGGACGATTCGACGTTGCGCCGCACGGGCCCTACGCGCCACGCCTGCGATTTAGGTCCTATTTGGCGGCCTAAAAAGCAATGAAAACCAGGGAGATTTGAAACGCTACATAAACCATCTTGTAGGGAGTATCGTCCTCTTTCGAATGGTGTATGAGATTTGGTGAAAAGATTGAAACTGGAGGTTTGCTCTACCGAGAAACTTAAAGACGCCCTTCTAGTGAAAATTTTTTAAAATCGAGCGTTGTTCAAGAATAGACATACCTTCTGATAGAGCGGAAAATTCTGTATAGAAAACTCTACAGAAGTCAACTTGAGCGCTCACAGGAAAACCAGGAGCACCATCGGAAAATTATTCTTGCCTTCCAAAGGTCGGACTTCAGTGGTTTAAAACTTTGTAATTTACTTTGTAATTTTCGAAACAAATAAAAACAAATGATATACGGTATAATAGAGAAAATCATTGTCTATCGAAGCGTATATCAAGTTTTATTTATGCCTTTGGAACTGAGCAGAAAAAAATCACTGTCGATGAGGTTATTTTTTCGCATTTTTGCTTTTCACTTTACTAGCCAAAAAAAACGATGACAGTCAGAGTTATCACAAATCGCAAGTACATACCTCAAAAGGGCAAATAATTCTCTTTCGAATGTTGTGTAAAACTCTGCAGAAGCTTTCGAACTAAACTTACAGCAGTCGTTTGAAAAAAAAACGGCGGAAACTTTCTTACCAACCTAATAATAGCTTGGTCCAAAAATAATGGCTGTTTCAAGGTATAGTGGAAACGAAAGCCGGTTTTTCGTTGACTTTGCTATCCCAATCTGAACCGCTCCATATGGTTTGTAGGTGTTTTTCTCGGCTGTCAAACCGTTTTGAGTTCTATCGTCCAGCTCATATCCCTGTTTTATTATAGGGTTTTGAAAATGAGATGAACCGACGCGATTTTCGGGTGATCATGTTATACGAGTTAAAGCTCAAACGTTCTGCAGCCGAAGCGACCCGCCTTATGGCAGAAGCATTTGGATTAAAATCGCCTCTTAAATGTACAGTGTGACGTTGGTTCGAAAAATTTTCTCAAAAAAATGTACGGTGTGACGTTGGTTCGAAAAATTTTCTCAAAAAAATACAGTAGCGGATAGCGCATTAACTGAACGACGAGCAGCGCCTGACTCGGCTCACCACCTGTTAAACTCTTTTTGTACGCCAGAAGAAAACCACTTTTTGGACCGCTTGGTAACTGTGGATGAAAAGTGGGTCCTATGCGACAACACGAAGAGAGGATTCGTCTGCGTGGGCAAGTTTTCCCAATCGTCAGCCTTTCTGAAGCTCGACCTTCATCCTAGAAAGACTATGTTGACTGTTTGGTGGTATAGAAAAGACGTGTTCCACCATTGCTTCGCGAAATTTGTCGGAAGCATTGACGGAGAGTCCTATTGTTGGGACGTTGATGCAATGTTTGAAAAACTACAAAAAAAGTGGCTAGCAGTGGTGAACAGAGGGAGACCTATCCTGCTCCAGGACAACGCATCAGTTCACACTGCAAAAATCACTGGGCAAAAATTAATGCAGTTGGGCATCGAGGTCCCCGCACACCCTCAGTATTCTACACTCCTTTCTCCATCTGGTTATCACCTTTTCCGAGTTCTCGACCTACATCTACCTCAGCAACAGTTTTCTGATTTGGACCACCTCGAAACTGGACTCCTGAACTTTTCAATTGTTGCTATCCAGATTTTTACTATATAGGCTTCTCTTTGTAGATGAAACGTTGGCAACGATATGCTGAATCGAACAGTTTTTATTTTGACCAATAAAGCTGAGTACGAGCTGAGTTATAGAGTTTTGAACAGCGACGTCTATTTCGGCCATTAATTTTGGACCATCCTAATACAGCGTTCTATGCTCATTACCGATACATTACTCAACAGAGGTAGTATACACCGTTTGCAGTTGAAGCGAAGATTTGATTAACCGCTGTTTTCCACTTTATCACCGCAGAGTTGTGGAATGTAGAAAAGTTGAATAGTTTTATGTTTGTGGTGTTTTCTGCCAAGACGAAAGTGCTGCGAAGACTGGGTCAAGCTCTATTTACAAGGTCACGACACCAGTGAACGTAATGGTCGTCCTTCACCCACACAAAGAGAGAGATGGTGATTGTGACTATCTCATCCAACTTACTGCTGCCCATATCTGGAGCTTAATGAAGGGCAGGGCTTTTCGGGATCTACCAGCGTGATGTGTGAGACTCTGTATAAGCCTGAGCTCTAAACAACCCCTGCGTAGAGCATATTCGTAAATCAGGATTTGCTTTCCATTTGGAATATGCTTCCTGAAAAATTGTGCCAGACCTTCGTGGAAACCTTTAAAAAACCTCCACTCGTAGTGTGTGTTTTTAGGGTTTACATTCAGCCACAGCTCTAACAAATCCGTACACGACTGTTCTGCCATTCCGCCCTGGTTGTCAGGTTATCGTAGGTACACATTTATTTCATTGTAAAAGTTCTGGTCTAATGATAAAACGTTGACAAGTACTGGCGACCGGGTAAATTTTGGGAACTATGTCTGCGAGAGAGTGAACCGAAATGTTTACAATACGAAGAAGTAGTGGCTCCCTTTAGTAAGCGTTGGAGCTCTGTGAGGGAGCTTGTACGTCTCAGCATCGATTCCATTGTCAGCCGAAAGACGACGATAAACACAGAATTATTCATGTAGGAGCGCTGAGCTGGAACGACGCCATCCTCCTTTCAAATGCACCCAAGTTTAGCATGAAGATGTCGTCAAAACGTAAGAGAACCTGACAACCTGCCCTTTTCAGGCGATCGTGCTTTTGAGGTCGAGGGAGAGTGCGAAATTCAGGGTGAAGTAGCCGCTGTCATTTTTTATATAAGCACTATTTCATTACTTCATCGGATTGACAGTGCGGGACGGGATGCTCGTTAAGAGTCTAGGCCCATGATCTCTATGATCTGGGTTCAGTCCCGTCCCAGGCAGAAACCCTTGCCTAGCTTAGAAATAGCTGAAAAGGGTGTCGGTACCAGCGTCAGGCCCGTGTGGCTGATGGAGGAAAACTGTCACGATCACAAGACGGATCGATGTCGCCTGGAAGGAAGCGGCGCTCAAGAAGCAGCGATCGAGGACGATATGGCCACCCCACAAGGACCTCAAGACTGAGGCAAGATGGGAGTGTGGCACCTCAACAAACGCGGGAGCAGCACCAAGGAGAAAGAAGACGGAGCGACTATCATGAACGCCGTAACTGATCAGGATAAAAACGTTGTGGAATAAAAAAATCGAATCTATAGTGCGCCGCAAGTAGTAGTCGTCTATGTTGTTTCAAATTTTGATCAGTTTTGTTCGAAATCTCACCGAATTGTTTGTTTTGAACTTGAACTGAATCCATTGGACATTGAGGAGTTTTTTCTCTGTAACTCCTCAATGTCCAATGGATTCAAATAAGGAGTATTTCTGGGCAGTATAAAAGGAGCTGTTTGCGCTGAGGATAGTTTCTCGGCCAGGAATGAAGCTACTTTTCGCCTTTTCGCGCCGACTCTTAGAGTACTTTTGAGAATTAAGTCTTCTTCAGTTGGTGCTGTGCAGAATCTAGAAGCATTAAGAGGTCCTAAGACAGTAAAACCCTCCTTGAGGCGGCCAGGCAAAAAGCAATATGTAGATCTTTAAGACAACCTTCAAGAGCATAGAAATGGGATTTACAGGTAATAGGGGGTCAAAACTCTTCCGATCCCCCTCACGATGTCGGGTAAGTCACTATTCGAGTGAAAGTCACTTATTTCGTATTCAGATTCTGCCAGCCAACCAGCATTGAATCGTCAGCAGAGAAAATGACCGAAACTAACCGAGATGGTTTTGTTGAGGAACTAGAAATTTTTTAGTAAGATCGAGCGAAATCTGGTGACAAAGCCCATTCTTGGAGTAAGATAGGCTAGTAGAACAGTACTACTAAACCAAATGCAAAGTAGAGCAGAAAGAAACCCCAAAAGACAAGAATAAAGTATGACGGAAATAGAAGGACTCCAAAAAGGGTATAAGGGTATGGGTATAATCCAGATTGATAATCGAGACGATAGTCGCGAAATGACATTAATCAGCGCCACTGAACCTCCTTAGAGCTCCTAGACCACTGGTTCTGCGCTCGCTTGGAGGGCAGCTAGTCACGAAGGTGTCAGTCTAGAGACACGCGATTATGCTCAAAAACGGCTGATTACGACAGTTCTTCTGCAACACTTCCTGGAGTTCTACCTCCATCCTCGATTCGACTTTGAGAGGCGAAAAAAATGGCAAAACCTATCGCCATTTCTGCCAAGAAAAGGTGAGCAAATCGGGTACGGTTCATTCAATTACAACAACATCGACCGGAGGAGTGACCCGAAAGTGTTCACCTACGTAGGAGCACTTTTACAGCAATTCTCATTGACCCTTTCCTTTCCATTCTCAACCCATTGCAAAGGCACAAATCATACCATATGACAAACCCTTAAAGTTTTCAGCATAGAGAAGAAAATGAACAATTTTTACAACGAGATTTGCATAGGTATAAAACAAAGAAAGGGATATTTCTCGTGAAAAGCATATCTGTCATATACTTACATCAAAGACAGAAACTAGTAAAAGGGAAATGTAAAGGTGTCGCCGTTGATCAATCCTCTAGGTACGGCTCGCCAAATTCGTGTTCCATTCAAAATCGTAGAGACACAGTGAATGCATATTTGGCCTAAACAATGACTTGCGGGGGTGCACCAAGTCTTTACCTTCCCAGACAAGTCTGGTAGCAATTCCCCCGAATTCGGAAGAATGGAAGACTTGTTAAAATAAAAACTAGTTGCAAGAATTACACTAATACCCGCTGGATATGACCCGCTCACGCCTTCAACTTCGGCGACTGGAAATCCACAGAAATTGACTATATTCCGATGTTTGGCAAAATCACCTTCCCCATGCACGTACAATGAACGATACCCGCGTAGCTACATATATGAACGGTCCACCCTCTAATTTTCTAGAGATAAGTATCTGTTCATATTACGATCTTCCAAATCTCAGCCTTATTATCAAGTAAAACAGTAGGCTAGTTGAACAGTATTGGAAAACAAACAAGGTCGAAAAGTATACAAGAGAAGAAAACTTTAAGAAGAAAATGATAAAGAAAAACGGGAATAAATGAACCTCAGCCTACACACGCCGAAGTTTCTCGCAACTCAGTTTGAATGTTCATCAAAATTTCGAAATGGTTTCCGGGATCTTCCACGTATGTAGGCTGACCTATGACCAACCAGAAAAGGATTTTCCTTTTTCAACAAATTTCAGTTTTACGGCATTTCGAAGTAAAACGCTGTTTCCATGTTGGTCGGCAAGGTTAAAAAATAACTGAGAATGAATCAGGGACGTATTCAGGAAAAGTGATCTCTTGAGAAAAATTACCACCGTTCTACAAATACGGCAGGGAAAATCGACTTCAACTACAATCAACTCACAAAACATAGCAATAGCAAAGTAATATCGAAGTCTGAATAAACGAAACATACGATGTGATGGTACTTCCATTGCCTTTCATCACGCAGCAAAATTGTGGTTACGGAAGTTGAAAACCGCACACTTTGGCATGGATGACCAAACGTATTTAAGGAGGATCACCTTCTGGAGCTGGCTCAGAAGGATCCGCGGTATATTACCTATGGGTTGACAGAAGAACTAGGTCACAAATAAAATCACATCAGCTGGTCACTTCAGGGACTTTGGAAAGACAGCGTGATAGAGCCCAAAGGTACAGTATGCTTTAGCGACCAAGAGCACAAAGGCACAGTGTGCTTTGAGGACCACCAATCACAGGCGCACACGATACAGCCCTTCGTGGAGGACATGACAAAACATTCTTGATGACGCACGTTCACCATCAGATGGAAGACTGACAAGAAAACCAGAAGAAACCGAAATTTCCGATGGTTGACTGATGGTTGGCCAGACCAAGACCTCGCTCTAGCGAACTATCTTCTGTTCTATTCATTTTCCATCCAATTACTAGAGAGGCCGGTAAACGAGTAGGAGCAGCTTGAAAGGTGCCTCGGTAAATTTTTCAATCAAATTATTTCAAATACGTACGCATTTCCCCCCTCGAGTCCTACCGATAAACAGTCTTCTATAACATTTCCTTTCTCGAAAAAAGTGGTATAGCTGTTGAACCCTTTTTCTTATGTTTGTGCAAATTCCGAGAACGTTAATGCGATCGACATTATTCCGAAACACGTGACGCCTATACCCGAAGGGGTTAGGCTGTCTGCGAAGTTGGAACCACCGACATTAACGCCGAATTCTCTTCCAAGCGGTATGAGCTAGATAATTATTCAAGATGGCTCTAGGACTTCGAATAGAAGACAAATGCGGGACGCGTCGTCATGGGACTGCTCGACAGCGGCCATCTTGTTTCTTTCGAAAGGACTATCTATTTTAAGGCAAAAATCTAAGTTATGCGGGATGAATTCTTGCTTTTTTTGCAAAGATAATTTGAAGAATTCAAATCAAGCACCGTATTCGTCTTTACGGTTTCCTCAAAATGGTTATATTGGGACAATAAATAATGGGCTGTATCTAAGAATTCATTCGTTCCATTGCAAGCAAATTCCTTTTTCTTCCGATCCTTCACTTTTCCTCTTAAAAATCGAGGGTTCCATTTGCCGCAACAAATGTGGCGCAAGGTACACCAACAGTCGCTGGCATTCCCCTTCGTGAGTCACAATCAAGGGGTATATTTGAAGACTCAATGCGATAGAAATTATAATTAGGTGCAAATCTCGAAATGCCGACGGTCAAAAAGGAAAATATAAATGTAAAGAAAAATAAATGAATAAATAAGTATAAAACTGTGGAGTAAAAAGGTGAAATTAAAAGAAGAACGAGTGGAGACAATAAACTCGTTATTTATTTATTTATTTATTTAGTCATGCATTTAATTAATTATTTATTTATTTAGTACTCGCACAGTAACATAAAGATTGGCTTGTAGGACAAGCAACTGTAGTAAGCACTAAAGAGCACGATATTTACATTCTGGACATTCACACATTGAAAATTCAGTTTATCCTACGTACTAAAGGTTGACTGAAAGAAAAGAAAGAAAAAAGTGAACAAAAGAAAGAAAGAGAAATGGATTTCAGGTGACCAACTCTTTGTAGGAGAAAGGGCTGGTTCGATTCACCGCAGTCAGATGTGAGCTTAAAATGCTAAGCTTTGACGAACTGCGCTTCCTTGACAATCACCCATGGGTTATCTCACAAAGGAAGTCAGTCAGCGTGCTCCAGAGATTCTCAACAAGACCTATATAGTTTTGTAGAGCTTCGAATGGCGATTACAACGGTATAGTTTGTTTTTGCTAAATGGCAATGGGGGATCCAAAAAAGGCGAAAAATCTTGACCATTAACTAGTGGCGAGAAACTAGTGGCGAGAGAGGTTCTAGGTGCTAATCCGGAGAGGTAGCGCCATGGTGGTTCAGTCGGTAGCATGCATGGCGGATATCGGTAATCGGTCGGGGGATCGGTCCTCATGCTAGACTTTTCTCTTGCCTTCATACACTAGATACCAAATTACGCTCCTTTTGCAATTTTGTCGCAGTTGCAGGATAGAATCGCGTTTGGGAGGAGTATGGCCAACAAATTACGCACAAAGAAGAAAATATACCAGCACTTATGTACGTGACCCACATCATACCGTAAGCAACACGAATCGATCCCAAATTCAGAAACAAATGTCAGATCCGTGATCAGCGGCCCGAATAACCTCCATGGCAAAGTTTGAGCTAAATCGGTGATTTTGACCTAACCAGCCTTCCTAGTGTCGAGTTGTGTGAAGGTCCAATTGCCGAGTATATCTTTATTCCTGTTGTTCCAATTTTGGGATTCTAAAGAACAGAGACTTCATTTTGGAAGAGTTCCTTTTCAAATTCATCAAGAAGGATCACTTGGACTGCTGACAAATCCACAATTCACAAATCGAACGTCAACTTTTCCCATTGTGTCTGACATGCGCTTACAAGGGTCCGTTTTAACAAAGTATGGTGATTGGGTCAAAATCACCGATGTAGCCCAAAGTTTGTGTACTGGGGTTATCCGGCGCGCTGATCACGAATCTGACATTTGTTTCTGAATTTGGGATCGATTTGGGTTGCTTACGGTAGGTATGGGTCACATAAATAAGTGCTAGTAGATTTTCTTCTTTGTGCGTATTTTGTTGGCCATATTCCTCCCAAACGCGATTCTATCCTGCAACTGCGACAAAATTGCAAAGGAGCGTGATTTGGTATCTAGTGTATGAAGGAAAGCAAAACCCTAGCATAAGGACCGATACCCCCATCACCAGACTGTGAGCCATACATGCTACCGACTGAGCCACCATGTCAAGATTTTCGCCTTTTTTGGATCCCCCATTGCCATTTAGCAAAAACAAACTATACCGTTGTAATCACATTCGAAGGTCTACAAAACCATATAGGTCTTGTTGATAATCTCTGGAGCACGCTGACTGACTTCCCTAGACAGGAGGACGATATTTCCAGCCACACTGACGTCAGTTTTCCATTTGGTCTGTCCCGTTTCATCAAGTTTCTCGCTTTTATACGCTCACCTCCCGACTCAAAGTGTCTTCCTAGCCCTACTGATGATCCTAAAGGAGTGCTACCTGTCCGTAGATGAAAAATTCCTTCCATTAATTATCCTATTTAGGCCAAAATGGTGAAATAGGATAATTTTTCTCCACATTCATATTATGATTGGTATACTCTTCTAATCCTTTTTTAATCATTTCCATGCAATCGACCGTTTTCGAGAAAAGGGAAACTAGCAAATCGTTGGGTATACTGGCTAAACAATGTATGGGAACTTCCGAGCCCTAACATACAGGGTTAAGTTTGACCATTTATAGAAATGTTCATTTAGGCTTCATGTGTGCATGTGTATGAGTGTCAGCTGTCCATGCAGTCGAGATGACATCGATTTGCAGCGCCCGAAGGCCGTGGACAGCGGGTTAGCTCAACAGGCACTACTACACGACCGCATCGATACCTGGCTGTTTTTGGTGGGTACCCCCAAACTAGAAGAGGAATCGCCGAGTTCTAAGCTGTTATGTGCTACGGAGAAAGAGTTGGAGCGAAAAGCAGATATTCAAAAACGCTAAGGTACATCGAAACCACGCAAATCCGTTCAATGGAATAATAGAAAAATAAAAGCAAAAGTTCAGAGAAAATCAGAACAATCAGAAGAACTCACCTTGGCATCGGCCTTCTTCTTGATGACGATTCGTGGCCGATTGGCCTTTTCCTCGCGTTTCAGCTGTGATGCCCTGGAAAATAGGCTAAACCCCCTAGATGAGTACTACTGCCTCAATCTACAAAGCATACCTGTGCTTGTCCGCTGGCAGCTGGTTCAGGTCGGAAAGGTTGATCTTTCCGAGGCCAAGTGATACACCTCGCGCAGCCAACATCTCGCCTCAGGGCTCTTCAGAGAGCTACTCGCACCTGCAAAGAGCTGGAGAACAAGGGGTGGAACTCAGGGCGGCTGGCGGCGAGTAATGCGGTGGCCAGAGGAAGCGGGCGTGACTCGACGGCTCTACTCAACAACGTAATTGCCGAAAACAAAGTGGAACGAGCGCGAGAACACAACGAGGCCACTGCTCCCTCTCCCTCCCCAACAAATCGCCTCGGGTGCTGACCAGTTGCAGCTGCAGCATGACGTGAATCCGGGCTAGACAGAACTACGGGCTTACGAAGACCATAGAGTAGCGCTAGCCCAGAACTGATTCAGGGCTGACCCGTGCTTGGATCAGAAACTAGTCTGGTTGCGGAACACTTTTAAATTGCAAAAATGTCACCCTCTGTGATAAAGAGGTGCACACAAAAGTTTCGAACATTGGAGTGTTTGTATAGTACTCGCTATCTACCCAACGCTATCACTTCCAATCGGTTGCTCATTGACGAGGACAGCTTCGTGAAGAGGTCCAGAAAGGTCCACGGGTTTTTATCAGCCGGGCGATGTCAAATAACTGATCGGAGTCAGACCCCAACGGTATAGTTTCGAACATCAACTTTCGGATAGAACCGCTGCGAAACAAAATTGTCCTAAATTGAAACTTTCACGGATCCGAATCAGTTTTTTCGAATATCTCAGTACTTTATCTAACGTCTTCGCTTAAAATGAGGAAACTGTGAGCTTCCGCTTCGCTTAACGGCTAGGTATGTATTATAGTTCTTATCTACTCGACGCTGTCGTTTCTGATGGGTTGAAGAACATCAGAAACGTATCAAGTATCATCAAGTATCAAGGAGAGATTCGTTAAAAGGTTTGGAAAGGTTCAGGAGCTATGGATTTGTTTTTGTATCAATCGGGTGATGTGGGCTGATCGGAGTAAAACGACTAAGGTAAAAAGTTGCTGCATATGTTCGCCAGCATGTAGAAAGGGATTAGAGGAGACAAATAACGAACTATCAGCAAATGTAAAGAATATACGCAAAAGTGAAATAGAGATGGTGTCAAATAACAGTCACACAAAAAATATGACTGAAAACTAAGCCAAAAAGTGTAGCGGTCCGCTATCTCGCATCGAGGAAAATGAAGGGTGGAGCTATAAGATAGCTAAGTTATACGGCGAAAATGAAGATTTTGTATGTAGAAATGCCGCCCCAAAATGTTGAGAAACGAAGACGGGACTGCTCGCTGCACCTCGCTGAAGCATTCACGTCCATCTAGGCGCTTCGCAGAAGAAGAAAAACGGACGAGCAGCAGGAAAAGTCGATAGAAGACGGAGAATTGAGTTATTGCCGTCCGATGACGACTGTTGCCAATGGCTTCTGATGATCCGGCATAATTGCGGTGAAAATGCAATTTCTCGAAGTTATCTGAGCACACTCGGCTGCTGTTTCCAGTTTTCAAGTGCCAGGCATTGAAATATGTAGACTCTGGGCACGTTATTCAAATTTGCATGCATAACTCAAAGAAGAGCGGAGTAGAAGAGAAAAGAAAGGAAAGAAAGCTGAGGAAGAGAAAAAGAAAGAGGAGAAGAACGTGCCAATCTCCATCGCGTTTATGAACGCATTGTGTTACATTCAGCTGTCAGAGCGACAAAGGAGCAACTATTACCTAAAAATCCATTTTTAAGCCCAAATTTTCGAGGCATACACCTCCTGCTCCCTGAGGGATTGATTAAGTTATTCATCTTCTCCTATGGTCACCTATGAGTAATATTTTTCCTGATGAATACCTGAGGAAGTTCGTCAAATTATCGTCACTCATGCATCTCATTCGCGACGCTGCGATAGAAAGTGACCAATGTATGCATGGTATGGTATGCATAAAAAACGATAGATGGAGCCACACTAAGCGGCTTGACTGTTTAAGAAGAACTCCGAAATCGGTACAGTCAACCACCATTTCGATGGTCGCGCACACTCTGTCTCTCCTCCCATTCTGCGTCCAGTTCCCCTCTGTCTCGTCTTTTCTTCGCGAAACCTCAGCTAAAATGTTATGCTGCTTTGCCAAAGAATTTCGGAGCTAAATCGATGTCTATTGGGACCATTGAAGTTTCCACTATTTCGTCGTACTCAAGTGGTTTCAGATTCATAATGGTAGCGGAAGGATGTCATCACAATCCCTCAACAGAAAGAAAATGATAAGGAAAACTCCAATGTCTGCCTAATTCACATGTTTTTGACTTCGATCATTACTTCGAACACGACGAGAAGATTGGACCATGTTCATAGTATCTGTTCATTTCGTAATATTTTATATTTATTTTATACCTATTAATGGGATCACGCATTCAAGAGCGCGATGGCCGAGAGATTAAGAGCTTAGGATCACAATCCCGATTATCAATCCCGTCCCAGGCAGAAACCGTAGCCTAGAAATAGCTGAAAAAGATGTCAAAACCAACGTCAGATCCGGGTGACAGGTCGGCAAATGGAGAAAAAACTCGCAACGATCGACAATCGCATGAAAGGAAACGGCGATCAAGAACCTGCGATAAAAGACGATATGGCCAGCCCACAAGGAGCTCTGGATTGAGACAAGACGGCAGTGTGGCACCTCAACAAAAGCGGGAGCGGCACGAAGGAGAAAGAGGACGGAGCGACTATCATGAAAGACGTACCCCGTAACTGATCGGGATAAAAACGTTGTGGAATAATAATACAAGAATAAGGCCACGCATTCACCATGCCTTTTCAATTTGAATGGCACACGAATGCGGCGTCGCGCCCTTAATAGACTGACCAACGGCGATACCTTTACCCCTTCAAATTGACCAGCAACTATCAAGCTTATTCACCAAATCAGCGCGACGCATGTTTGAACAATATGCAAATGAACACGAGCAAACGCGCTTAGTCAGGGAGTTCAGCAAAGCCAATTTCAATGACATTGTCGCGTATTCACGTCAGGTTGACTGGATTGGCTCTCTCTCAGGTCTCGATACAGTGGACGAGATGTATGAGTTGTTGATTTCTATTCTTAATTATTGCATTAGAAATTACGTTCCGTGCTCTAAAAAGCCCTCCCCCCAAACGAGGTGGCCGCGTTATCTAGTTTCGCTTGCTAGCAAGCGGGAATTGGCATGGAAACAAACCGTTCTCGCGCCATCAGCCGAATCTGCTCTTCACTTCAAACTCCTCTCGGAAAAATTTAGGAACAAATTGCAAAAGTTCTCTGCCTCCCTCGAAAGAAAAGTGTGTAATGCAAAAAATCCTAATGGTTTCTTCAGGATGATAGGCGCTAAGCTAAAGACCAAGCAATCAATACCAGTTCTTGTTGACAGTGCAGGTAATAAATTCTACAGCGACCAGGATAAAGCGGAAGAACTAGCGCGTACGTTTCAGTTGGTATATCAGAGCCCTCAGAACGAGGATCTTGTGTTCATGTGCGACTCAGACTCTCCTTCAGATTATCCCAAAATGCAAGATTCGTTTTGGTTCCACGAAGACGCTATTTTAAAACATCTTCTCAGCTGGCCTCGATCTTTTTCCACCACGCCGGATTCCATACCACTGTTTTTCCTGCAAAAAGTGGCAAGTGAAATCGTGTCACCGCTTCAAATGATTTTTAATTTGAGTTTAATGCGCGGAGAGGTGCCCAAAAAATGGAAGGAAGCTTATATTGTTCCCATAGCCAAAAAACCTCCCTTTAGCAACCTTAGTAACTACCGACCCGTCAGTATCACGTCCGTCCTCGCACGCTTGTTTGAGAAATTGCTCAAAAAGGTAATAGTTGCACACCTTGAGAAACACTCCATAATTCCCCCTGAGCAATTTGGATTTCGCGAAGGTGGTTCCACTACCACTCAAATGTTGGTCACTTTAAACGACTGGACAACCTCAATCGACGCGGGTGATGTGGTCGATGTAGTCTACTTTCACTTCCAAAAAGCTTTCGATAAAGTCCCGCATAGAAAACTTCTCGAGCAATTGGCTTCTGTAGGTCTCCATCACAGAATAGTTAGATGGCTAGGATCATTTTTGTGTCAGCGTACGTTTAGGGTCAACTACAGAGGTCACTTTTCCTCACCAAGAATTGCTACCAGCGGGGTTCCGCAAGGATCCGTGCTTGCTCCGATTCTTTTTAGTATTTATACCAGGGAAATTCCGACGCTCATTAATTCAACAGGTGTGTCTTGCAAAGTTTTTGCCGATGATCTTAAAATTTATAACAGAGTCGTAGACACTGCCGGAGTTGGCAAGCTTCAGGAAGCTATTTCGATGGTGGCAAACTGGGCCCGTACTTGGGAGCTTCCCCTAGCCAGCGACAAAACAAAAGTTCTTCATATAGGGAACAATAACAAGAGAGCTTGTTATTTCATTGATGGCCATCAGATATCCCAAGTTTCTGAAAAGAAGGATTTGGGATTTATTGTTACCGAAAGCTTAGATTTCGAAAGTCACTGCAGAGAGGTTGCTACCAAGGCCTCAAGGAGGGTGTGTAACCTTTTCAGGTGTCTGTCCACCAAGGATGAATCCGTTTTTCTCAAAGCATACAAAATTTACGTGCGTCCCCTTCTCGAATATGGTACCCCTGTCTTTAACCCATTAAAAATCAAAAATATCAGTGCACTAGAGAAAGTCCAGAACAGCTTCACCAGAAAGCTGATGTATAGGTCTAGGCAAATAAATTACCGTTCCATTCCTGACCATGTCGAGCGCAACAAACAGTTTGGCCTGGAATCGCTGTCAGTTCGTAGGAAAATGTTTGACCTTATTATGGTTTTTTAAAATACTTCACGGTTTGGTTCACCTGGGAGGATGTAGGATGTTCGCGACCTTCGACTCCATCACCAGGGGAACGGCGTTGAAGTTGCGGATACCTCGTGCCAGGCATTCTGTTCGCTCCAACTACTTCATATGTCGGGCTGGAGCCGAATATGTCAAACTCAGTAAACGTTTTCCCATACCCGCAAGGCTTGCCGCCTTCAAAAGGTTTTTGAAAAAGAACATTCAGCGGCTGTGAACTACGCCTCAAAAAAATTTTTTTGTTTGTTTCTTCCTCCCGTTCATTCTCGGCCTTCCGGAGCGGCTTAGCTCTCGCTCCGAAAATCAGCATTGACTTGTTCGGTTTTGTAGTGTTGTTCTAGCTATTGTTCTATTTTTTTTAATTTCAATTTTTTCATAATGCTGCCCCCAGTACTCGTTTTTTTGTTCATTGTTACCCATATGAGTTAGGTGCACTTCATCTAGGAGCGATGGTGAGATATCTCACAGTTGTCGCTTACATGTGGTCTTACTGCATGTCACAATAAAGCAATAAAGCAGAAGGAGGGCATTCGAGAGCTCCTAGTGACAGTCTCCGCCAGTGCCATTGAATATTCATCAGTTTCGCCTAACCTGAGTAACTTTGAACTCTACCGATCCGTTAGTTTAGCTATTCCATGTAGAGACTCACAAACCAAGCTACCTTGCACTTCGAATCGCTTTTTAATTTCCTCAGATCATATCAAGCTCTCGGACCTCTGTACATTGAAGACACTAATCCGTTAAGGGAAAACTTGTCCTGCGAAAGAGCTCTTGACCTAACAGTGAATTCACAAAAAAGCAATTTTTAATGCTGTTCTCGGAATCGAGGACACCTTGAGACCTCTAACAGAGCGGTGGAAGGAAACAAAATACATATAATTAATTCTCAATATAAATTCCTTCTGCTTTACAAAATCCCATGAGAAAGCCTCGTGAGGCAGAAGAAATTTATATTATATTATCGACTGAGATTACCAGCAGAGACTTGGAAACAAGAAAAGTTGGAGACTTTTAAAACTCTTTTTCCTATTTCAGTAGTTCAGTAGAAATAAGAGAACTAATACACGTGAACCAATATTGCTGAATTAACCTTGATCTTCTGATCTCAGGTATGTGTGTGGTTCGTTTCTCAAGCGAGTGAGTTTTAAAGGAGTTCTTGAAACGGCGCCTTATGAAAAATTCGTTCCGAGTTGACTTGACCGATTTTTACGTTGATCTATCAAAAGATACGTCCGCTACTGTAGTACAGGGCTTGATCCAACAACAAAATACAAGTGCCTCCACAATGCTGGTCAAGTTGACCAGATCAGAGCATTTTCGGTCTGAGTTTGGAGTCCCCGAACTACACCAGTTGAAGCAAGTGGAATTGGAATTGGGGCCATAATGACATTGTTCCACGAGGTTCCAACGACTAAGAGAAAAAGCAGAGAACTGATTGTGAGAAAGGGAGACGGCTATGGAAAGATCGCTGATTCGACTTCCATGTAATGTGATGGATGTCTGTGTCAAGAGAATTTTCCGAGGAGACGGGGATTCAGCAGAGCTCGCGCCGCAGCGCTGCAAAGAACAGCGTCGATATACGGCGAAAAACAGCTTCGGGCGCTGTTTGACAGCAACTTTGCAGCAAGAGCTTCTGCAGAGGTGGATAATTAACTCAGTCAGAGAATCGTATTCTTTGCAGTGCATCTGTGCAGTTCCATTTCGGCCGGTTCTCGCCACTGAAGACAAGCAGAAGTGCTACGAATTACTGGGTACGAGTGATATGAATGAGACCTTCACTAATTTTGATGCAGTTTGAGAGAAAGCCTACTTTTCTATAATGCTTTTCCGGCAATATCCGTGATCTTTCGCTCGCAGTATTGGGAAGAGAACCAATACTCTAATGTACATGGCTCATATGGACGTCGGGATACATAGTCGTACCTTACCTTTAGGTCGCCTCGAAATTTTTTCAGAATTTTAACCAATTGACGACCGCGCGCTCTCTGCGTGTCTGGCGCGGAGGACCGCGCACGTGCAGTGATGAGAGTGCCTCAGCGGCATTAATTGTTTCCAAAATGATCATAAGAATAGTTTTCTGTGTATTTTGTTCATTTTGAAACTTCCCCAAGTAATCATTAGAAGTTGACGATTTTCAGACCCTTTTTTGAGCTTGTTGAAGTGTCGTTCACTTGATGAATATCTTGAAGTATTGATAAAACGGAAAATATGGAATGGGTAGTAACTTTGCCTAAATGGACACTCCTATCCACAGTGTCTCCCAAGAGGGAGGAAGCGTAGCCCAAAAGGTGCGTCCCACCGGCGGGACACACGGTCCACCGCGGACATTGCAAGCAGAAAAGGGATATCGGTGCCCATGGCAGTGTACGATTTTCCCTTAAGTATCCATCCTCGGCAGTGCAGTTTGGCCGCTTGAACCGGAGCATCATTATGCCTCAAGCTTTGTGTGCAGCTCAACTCACAACCAATCAGTCAGCCAATCGATCAACCGATAGCTTCCAGCCGTTTTAAACTTGGGGTGCTGCAAAGTGCAGCTCTACCTCATTGCTTTCGAGTACAAACGGGTCTTTAGTTTTCTTATTCAGGGTGGTCGCTTCTGCCTATTTACCTTGGAGGGCTCTGAAGTTGCAACACAACTGTCCAATGTGGTCTTCAGATTGCGAATCCAAGTAGGCTACGTTTTGGTGTTGGTATGGAATGAAGATTCTCTTGTCTCTTGTCGGCATTAAATGTGCAAGAGGCAACTTAGGAGAGATACTGCTCTTTTATCGCTGCACAGTGAACTATGTATCCGTTTGTCTGGAAGAAAGGAAATAGAAATGATGATCTGGTCGAGTAGAAACGAATGAAGCGGATGCTTCGGCTGTTGCCAAGGTAGCGTAGCAATAGAAATGCGAAATGGTCGAGCAATTCTACAAACACCGTCTATGCGAATTTGTAAACGAAACTAACGAAAAGGGTGGGAAACAGGGCTTCCCTTATTGCCAGGATGTAAGGCTTCAATTAATGCCTTATGGGTTTAGATAAAAAATATATTCATTACGTAAGCGTACAGTTATGCTGCAAGGAGTTATTTCGACGATGTAGACGCTACTTCAACGGTACAGACCAACTGTCGTCGGTACTTTCTCGTCAATAGGACGCTGATCTTGTTTGAAAAGCTGCTTAGGAAGTCTTCTCTAAATTTCAGCATCAGTAGCCCCGGAAACACTTATCCCATTTTTTTCCCACAACAATACCTCCTGCGTTTCAGTTTCAATCCATCATTTCTGTTGTATGAATTTTGCCTCATTGCGATTTTTTGTGCTCGTTTCTACATCATTGCCTTTTATAAATTGTTGAACAGAATGAATAAAACCATTTTTCAAGTGAGGAATACGCAAAGAAAAGTGTTGTTAGGATATAATTCACTCTAAGCACCGAATATTCAAGTTGGGAACTCTGCTTGCCAAGAAAATTTTGTAGGTGCCTTTATCCCGCGCACGTTGGACACGCCTTCTAAGGTTCAAAGTTTTCGCATTTCTTCCTCCACACAAAAGCGTCTTACTCCCGGCGGAACTGCCGTCTCAGGCTCTGAAATACGAAGATTTGGGTTCCAGAGAGCTTTAAATCACGTTTTTCTTCAGAAATAATGGATGCGAAGCCAAGGATTTCCACCGGTACCAGCACCCCTAATTCTATCCACAAATTCCAAGAGCGCTCACGTTATTAAAATGCACCAGATTCAAAGTCGAATGAATTGGTCATGAATGAATCGTATAGAGGGCTTTACGCAGAGTACATATGGAAATGAATTGCGGCCGAAGAGCTTTCGAATTCGGATGGGGCTTAAGAGGAGGTTGAAGGGCTCACTTTCGCCGGGACGAGCGCTGTGAGCGTCTCCCACGGATTACACTCGTCCCGACATTTGCATCGATCAGTTATTCCGCCGTACCTGGTTGTCTTACTATCTGAAATTTGCTATAATCCTGATTCATAGTCACTCTATTTTCGATAATGAATTTGTGGATAGTAGACATCTAATTGCACGCGCTCTGTTCCACTGACTTGTTTTGTCTAGCATTTTTTAGTTTTTCAGTATCACAAAGTGATCTAAGTTTCACCTGCTTCACAGAGGCATCCCTTTAAGCAGAAGACGAAATTCGAAAAGGGCCTGGTACGGGCCATTCAGCGTATTAATTGCCGAAAGTTGCAATAATTGCAACATGGGCCTACATTCATTCATGAAAGGAAACTGCGTAGACAATCGCATGCGGAATAAACCGGCTATAGGCCATAAATAACCCCGCCGTGGCAAGAGGCGCAAATTCACCCCGCACGGTTAGGCGATCTGCCCTCGTCCAAGTCTTACCAAATTTTCTTCCCTGCGTGGTTGGATGAATTGGTAACAGGCTTCTCTGGGAGGCTGAAGACTTGTTTGACTTGTACTGCAGTTGGCACACAGAAATCGTTGTAGACCAAGCAAGAATTCAGCAAGTTCCTGCGATTTGGCATGGAACACGAATGCGTGGCACGTCCTCAGGGGACATTCTCAGAAGGCGCTGGCTAATAATGGCCTCAGGCTGAACGTGAAAAAGACGAAGTTCACCAGCTCAGAGGAAGGCCCAGCACCGATCGTGGACTGCGACGGAGAGACGATAGAAATGGTAGACGATTTCCGATACCCCGGAATAGATCTGTCAAGAGATGATGGTCTGGATCAGGCACTGATAGGGAGGATGAGTGCCGCATGGATGAAATGGAGAGAGTCCACTGGCATCCTCTGTGACAGGAGGTGCTCAAGGGTCCTAAAAGGTAAACTGTACCGGATCGTCATAAGGCCGGCACTACTCTACGGTTCAGAGTGTTGGCCAGTAACCAAGGCTCACGAAAAACAGGTACACGCGACAGAAATGAGGATGCTCCGATGGGCATGTGGATGGACGCGGCTGGACAAGGTAGGAAACGAGGACGTCAGGTCGGTCACGGGAAATGCCCCAGTGCAGCTGAAGATGAGGGAGCAGAGACTTAGGTGGTACGGTCACATCCTAAGAAGACCGGAAGACCACCCAATAAGGGCCGCTCTAGAGTTCGAGGCACCCGGCAAGCGCCCACGAGGAGCACCAAAGAAGAGGTGGAGGGACGTCATCAAGAATGACCTCAAAGAAGTCGAAGCGACACCTACAGACGCCCTGGATAGAGAGAAATGGCGACGACTAACGAAAACAGCGGACCCTGCGACGCTAAGGAGAAGAAGAAGTCTTCAGGGGACTGCCTAACACCGATAACTCTAACTTGACCTCTTACCTGGTGAGGCTGAATTATCAAATTCCAAATCACGCATGGAGTGAGTGATCGGAAGAAGAACGGTTTAGAGGAGCACTGGTAAAAAATGTGAAACAATCAACAGTGTGTAGATATAACCACTCTTTATTTAACACTCAACAGTAGGCAAAATAAGGAAAATCGAACAACTCTCCAAGTCTTCTCCTCTTGAAACCTCGGTATGATGTTATTATTGTTACTGTGCTGCTGTGTCGGTCAATGTTCGCAAATAGATCAGTTGTTTTTCCTAATGTTTCGACCTGTTCGTCGGCGAGGCCTAAAATTGATTTCGAACATCTTATCCTTAGTCTGTTCGGCTAAGCGCCGAACCTTATTTCTTTATTTCAGTCGAATCTACAAAATATAGCCAATAAATGGTAAAAACGAGAACTATCGAATGTCCTATCCCGTGTTCCACCGGCAGAGTGGTGTGGCGTGGTAACCAGTTCTGGCTGTTAAGAAATTCGACTGATTTTGTATCAGTTCTGTAACTGCAAAACCCACAAACCGGTGTAACTGGTAAAAAGTCATTACCGATTGAAACCACCGTCCTTAAGATTTCGTGAAGTGATTGATAAGCTTGCCGGAAACGCTAATGGTTCTCAAACACAAAGGTCAGAAGCTTTGAGACACTTTAGGCCTCTCTAGAAGACGAAAGTTGGGTCCAATGATTTACTAATCCGCCTACTTACCTTGCTTTGCACAGCTGCATGACACAATCAAACATAGCAACAATGAGGGAAAGAGAGGTTCTCGCCTCTCTGAGGCAGCAGCACGAACCACTGGCCAGCACCAGTACATCGCCTGTCGCAAGAAAAGGCGTGATTGTGGGAGGGTTGCTCAGTAGATCGCTTTTCACGATGGGTTTTGCACAAAGATCTGCCTCTAACCACCGCTTTCTGCAGCAAGAAGTCCTCATACTTCTACGGCCATTATGGAGCAGTTTTGTGCTTGCTTTCGACAAATAATCATCACCGTTCAGTGCATGATTTGCGACTCAACTGTGTAGCCGAAAGTGTATAACACAGTGCAAATGTCTTTCCCATAACTTATTATTTCGCCGAAGCGAAGCGGTAACGCGTCCTATGTTGGCGAGAAAAACGTACTTTGCATGACACCGCCCAGACTGTTGCACTTTGCTCTAGAAGTCCAAGTCCACGTTTCACAGTGCATTTGAAGCACTGAATAAGTCGAGGGCAGTTCTGGACGCGAAGATGGAAATGTGGTTTCCAGTCAAGTTTTAGTTATGTCGCGGATTGGTGCTCGTTTCAGGCTTCTAATTTTACTTCTTATCTAATACAACATGCTCGTTTTAGGCTTCTAATTCCACTTTAAAAGCACTTTGTCGACCAGGTCGCGAAAGTCTTTGTCTTTCTTTACGTACTAGTGCTGGCTATGGTTTGCAACAAAGAGGAATGAAACTGATATGGTTTTCGTGAGGAATTTTCAATGCTAACTGTGAAGCTTCACCGAAACCGAAGCCTTCACCGAAATTACAGACACAATCTAGAGGAAGCAAAACGAGCATTCTATGGATACCTTTAGAAACAAATGAAATGAATAACACCATCATGCCGAGGTTTCAAGAAGAGAGAACTTGGAGACAAATGAAAACGTTTTGTGGTCCAGTTTTAACTAAATTCCAATAACTTACAAGGGAGGTCAGTGAACTTCCCCCGACGATTCTTAACAAGACCTATATGGTCTAATAGAGCTTGAAGCGTAGATCACAGATATGTAATTTTTTTGCTGAATGGCAGTGGGTGGTCCGAAAATTGCAAAAAAAGTAAACACTGCCCTGACAGCACTGCTGAGGGGCGCTGAATAGCCCCTGAGGTAAGAGATTCGCGCAAGCGTGCTTCGGTAGCGCAGTGGACTGTTGTTCAGACGGTCAAGGGTTTGGATCCTGTGGATGCGTTTTCGTTTTGCTTCAATCGCATTGATACCAAATGATGCTCATTTTGCGATTTTGTCATGGCGATTGAAGAAAATCATGTTTGGAGCACTCTAAACCGCACAAATTTTAGTAAATGACAACATTAATATGGGTAGCCAACTAACTTACCGTAAACACATGCAAATTCAGAAACGAATGTTGAATTCGTGATCAGCGACCCAAATAACCCTTACACACGAAGTTTGGACGAAATCGGTTATTTTGACCTTGGCACCTCACCTACTCACCCTTACCATTGCAAGGGCTCACCTGTCAGAAATCCAGAAACAAGAGTAAATTTCGTGATCAGCAATCCAGGTGAGACTCCTAAGGGCAATTTCTGGAACGAAGGTAGTGGATGCTGACGATTTTCTGACAGCTAGCGTCTAAATGGTGTCATAATATTACCAGTGATTCATCAGAGACTCAACCTTGGGCAACTCTACCGACACCAGACATGAGGCTCGAGACGTCATGGTCACCCATTTCGCCCACACTTTGCTAATGAGACTATTTGAGACGCTGGTCACGAATATAGCACTAGTTTTGTGATTTGAAACAAGCGAGGGTATCTAATGACGGGTTTCGTTGTGTGTGGGCTGGTGAGCCCTTGCAATGGCATGGGTGGGTAAGTGAGGTGCTAAGGTCAAAATAACCGATTCTGTCCAAACTTCGTATGTGGGGGTTATTTGGGTCGCTGATCACGAATCCAATATTAGTTTCTGAATTTGCATCTGTTTAAGGTAAGTTACGGTAGATATTGGCTACCCATATTAATGTTGCCATTTACTAAAATTTGTGGGGTTTAGAGTGCTCCAAACATCATTTTCTTCAATCCCCAGGACAAAATCGCAAAATGAGCACCATTTGGTATCAATGCGATTGAAGCAAAACGAAAACACATCCACAGGATCCAAACCCTCGACCTCCTGAACAGCAGTCCACTGCGGTACCGCTGCGCTACCGAGGCACCACTACGTGAACCTCTCATCTCGGGGGCTATTCACTATTCAGCGCCCCTCAGCAGTGCTGTCAGAGCAGGGTTTACTTTTTTTGCAATTTTCGGACCACCCACTGCCATTCAGCAAAAATAAATTACATATCTGTGATCTACGCTTCAAGCTCTATTAGACCATATAGGTCTTGTTAAGAATCGTCGGGGGAAGTTCACTGACCTCCCTTGTTAGTGATTTTTGCACTATTTCCGTTTCCGTGTTCCGTATTCCGGTTTCCGGCCATTTTTGGCCATTTCCGTTCCGTCTTCCGCCTTCCGCTTTTTTGGAAAAAAAATCCCACACACCCTTCACCATGACTACAACATCTTGTTCTAGAATGAAGACCTTTCAAGTTCCTGTATCTTATCGTTAGTTGATCACCGTCATTAGCCTATCAATCCTCAATTATCCGCATTACTCATTGTCATATCAAAGAGCACAAAATAGTGTCATGAAGTTGTGTGCAGACATTTGGGCAACACCCAGACCCGCGAAACTTTTTACAAGAGATGCACATCTCTAATAGGACGGTACTGGTATTAGTGGGAACGTCTGTTTGTAAGAACGGAAACATTCCTGCAAACCGGTCTTCCTTGAATGTTCCTCGAACTCTGTTCAGTATGATGGCATATAAAACAGCCTTCGAATTATTTCACCAACGAGTTGCTCTCTGCCAGGACAACGTGTTCTATTTTGCTTCCATCGTCCTCCTCCAGCGACATATTCAGTTCCGATCATTCTTCCTTGTTTTCGCCGAAGTGCAACTGAGGTAAGCTACTATCAGTTCCTATTGTGTTCTGCATAACGAACTTTCAGGTCTGTTCACAATGACGCCAGTGAGTAGCTTGCTGTCGATCGAAAATAGGAATATTTGATATTGATTTCTGATATGGTATTTATCTCCCTCCATGACTCACTCAGAATATGTGTCATGAGTGGGCTTTTTCATAGTTTCTCTTTATGCGCTGAGCGTTTCATCGGGTCGTTGAAGAACAGCCATTCTAATTTTGTAATTGATCAGTCATTCATGGGAGTTGAAAACGATCTTAGAGGCATCTGCTATCATGACTGATTATTCTTCATAAAATTTTTGAAGTACTAAGAACGTTAATCATACAGGGTGCGACAAAAGTTCTTGGACACAGATTCTTGACCGTCTAAACGGCAGATCTCAGGCAAATGAGATGAAATTTATAACATTTGTTGCCTTTGACCACACACACATATAAAAAAGCATCTGAACCCCGAAATGACCTCCTTTCGCATGAATACAGGCCCTAAGCCTCTTGAGGAACGAGTCTACAGCGGCACGCAGGTTCATCGGCGCGTCCGGGAAAATCGACAGCCATAAGTCCTGGAAGGCGTTTTGAAGAAAGAAATGCTTCCGTGGGCACTTCGAAAACACCACTTGGATCTATCAACACCACTTGGACCTATCAGCAGGGCCCTGCATCTGCTCATAGTGCCGGAGTCGTACAGAAGTGGTGCGCCGACAATTCTCCTGATTTTATCTCAGCAAAAAAGTGGCCACCGAATAGCTCGAACTTTAATCCGATGGATTATTAAATCTGGTCTATATTGAAGAGCAAAGCCTGCGCAACATCCCACGCGAGCACTGATTCTCTTAAAGAAGCCTTGAAGAACACGACTATAATTGCAGGGCGACTCATATCGGCCACCGTCAGCATAGGCGTAATTGGTGCACGTATTGTCACTGGAGCGCACATTCCGCGCCCAACTCAACTAGCGCGATAATACTACACGCTAAACGTACTCCATTGGCGACGAAATAGTGTGCACTATAGTTCGGACCGAATCGTATAATTTCGAACGAATGTTCGAATGAAATTCGAAAATTCGAATATTCGTTATTCGAATATTCGGAATTTTGGAAAATCGAATTTATTCGTTCATTCGTTCATTCGAAATTTTAGAAATCGAATTTATTCGTTCATTCGTTCATTCGGAATTTTGGAAAATCGAATTCATTCGTTCATTCGTTCATTCGAAATTTTAGAAATCGAATATATTCGTTCATTCGTTCATTCGAAATTTGAAAAATCGAATATATTCGTTTATTCGTTCATTCGAAACTTTCAAAATCGAATATATTCGTTTATTCCCAAGAATTTCTTTCCAGATCAACGATCGTAACTTTCCAGATACTTGAATTTCCCAAGAATTGACTTTGACGTCCAGATCAATTTTTCTGACTCGTTCCGCTCAAAATTTGTTTGGGTGAATCAGCTAGGGTACTCATCACGACTTCACGATTCTAATCATTGTTTCCTCTGCTGGTAGCGAGTGATCACGCTAGGTTTGGTTAGTCCAGTGCTGAAGTATTTTGAAAGGGCTCCAAATTTCCAACTTATATGTAAGCTTCATGATCCAATTAACTCTCGTGAGCGAAACAGGTGTGATACCGACGATATTTAGCAGCCATCATATCATCAGCCTCTTATTTAATAGGTTGGAATTTTAAAATGAACGCAAGATTTATGCTCTTCACTATATATAAGCGAAGGCCAGAAGTAGTGTCCAGATGTCGATACGAATTCAAATGAGACCGGTTGGTTGTGGGTTTCATCACTGTTCTGAAGTGAAAGGGTTTTTTGTTCGTTGGCTTTCTTGAAGTGGAATAGCAGCATTATAGTAAATTCTGTACCCCACTTTTTTCGTTAAAAATAGGTCTATAGGGAGTAATGGCCTATGAGAAGAACGAATCTGATACCCGTTGCCGATTACCCCCTATAGGCCTATGTTTAACGAAAAAAAGGGGGTACAAAATTTACCATAGTGCCGGAATAGCTCTGTTTTTCTGTCTTTTTGCTGTCCGAATCGAATAATTTCGAACGAATGTTCGAATGAAATTCGAAAATTCGAATATTCGTTATTCGAATATTCGGAATTTTGGAAAATCGAATTTATTCGTTCATTCGTTCATTCGAAATTTTAGAAATCGAATTTATTCGTTCATTCGTTCATTCGAAATTTTAGAAATCGAATTTATTCGTTCATTCGTTCATTCGAAATTTTAGAAATCGAATTTATTCGTTCATTCGTTCATTCGAAATTTTAGAAATCGAATATATTCGTTCATTCGTTCATTCGAAATTTGAAAAATCGAATATATTCGTTTATTCGTTCATTCGAAAAAATTTCCCAAGGACAAGACTATAGTGTGCACAGAGAGGAGTGACCGAGACCGCGTGGCTTCGCCACGCGGTCTCGGGCGGGTGACCGGTCAGGCTAGGGGAGGAGTTCCGGGGTGGGTGAGTCATCCTAAGCATTGCAAAACTATTGACTGCGATAGGATCCGAACCCTGAACTATCCTACGATAACAGTCATCACTGCCACTTACCCATCTCCACCGCCTGGGAACTCTCTCGGATCCCTTATGACGGGCCGCTCCCAGTCCGTTGCCGGTCAGGCAGTTAATGGGGAGTGATTGCACCAATTGCGCCTAACATGACGCGCAGTGGCACCAAATGCGCCTAACATGACGCGCGGTGGCTGATATGAGTCGACCTGCAATTATATTCCTCTCCTTGAAGAAGAGGAAATTGATGAAGATGTCCTGCGTGCCGCCGTAGACTCGTTCCTCAAGAGACTTAAGGCCTGTATTCATGCGAAATCAGGTCATTTAGAAACTTAGATGCTTTGTTATATGTGTGTGGTCAAGGGCAACAAATGTTATAAATTTCATCTCGCTTACCTGAGATCTGCCGTTTAGGCGGTGAAGTATCTGTGTTGAAGGACTTTTGCCGCACCCTGGATGCCCATGTCAACATCCGAATATTAAAATTTCATCCATTTAATCCATGAAGCACGCCATATTATTAGACGAAATTCCAGTGTCAATGTTTTCCTCATAATACCATCGACTCCGCACAAAAGCGAAGCAAGAACAATCACAATCGTTGCACCCCTACTTGTCTAATAAAGAGGTGTCGTCTCGATGTGTCATCACATCTGCTGCCCTCTTTGGCATCTGCTGCTGCGCTCTCTTCTTCACTACTTCTTTGCGAAACCTTACAAGCTCGAACGTTCGTAGGTAGCTGCATTCGATTCTTGTCACTCAGCGTTCGCCTATCAACCCAAGTATCCTGTGATAAAGTTGTCGTTTTCTAGCAGCTCCTCTGATATTGCTAACCTACCGCGGAAATAGGATCGTAGTTTTTGACGGCGCTTCTTGGCTTCCATGTAAGATGGAGAGATGCCAGTAGGAAACGTTATTCGAATCTAACCGGGAATTTCGGAACAACAATGATAAGCCCGATAAGGAAGGGTTTTGGATGATGACGTGGTCAGTCTCAGTGTGAAGCAGTCTAGAGATGCTGTCCACATGGAATTATCGAGCCATCGTCTGGAGACGTATTTTTGGTAGAGTGAGTTACTATGGATGGTGTCTGCTGCATGATAAGCTCAGACAGCTTTTCAGCCAGTTCGATCCATGCTAGACCAGTCAACCGAAGCACGTGAACCGTAAACTCTGATTCGTGCTGTTCGAATCGATTGCGGTTCATATCCAAGTTCGTGTTAACAAAGACGTCAACATGACTTCTACCTTTGCTGTCGCACATTCCTAGGAACAGTCCTTCCTTATTGTCCGAAACGGCGATCAACGTTTTCACTCCGATGCAATCATACCTGCCGTATGATTCCTATATAAAGTGAATGGAGCAAATTTTCTGACGATAAAAGAGAGAATACTAGTATTTTAATAGCACAATATGGTCCTATTCTTCCATAAAACACCAATCATACTGCGCTGAAACCCTCAGAGATAAGGGATCATACTTTGGTCTCTATTAATAGTTCTACAGAACTGTCACATTTTATTAGCATTCCCTACCGGATCTAATGAGCAAATAAAGTGTTCCGGCATATTCCAGAACCACTTGCCCCAAACACCTTAGTGTTTAATAAGCCTCCAAGAGCACATGGACACAAATACCACCCAATACAGGAAGATCCAATGTCCGTACAACATAGAAAGCCTCTTTACTCGTACGACTCTCTCGTCGGACACTTTTCCTAGTTGGCTCTGAAGCAGGAATTGGCGCCAGAGCGCACTTTCTCACGCCAAGTACTTGCGATGTGATTAATTATCGTTATGCATATTTCTTGTTAATTTTCGCTACGAAGAATCCTTCGTTGTCTCACTCGTTCCGTATCGGTATCCATGTTGTCTGCAGATGAGTGCCGTCGAAGAAGCGCTCCGCAAAGAACGAAATAAGCGAGTCCTATCTATTCAGAGTCATGTCGTACATGGCTATGCAGGCAATAAGGCATCCGTCTTTCCGTTGCAGGTAAGCTTTCAGTCTCTGTTTATAACGCTGTGTAGGTAGGGTGTTCACTGAAAAGTGCTCAATTTGGTAAGGAGTATCGATAGTTCGAAGTAGCTATTTGAAAAGAATTTAACGTTTTGTTTATTATACTAAACAGTGTGGTACACTAGTTTTACTGGCTAGCCCTGCAACTGACAAAGCACCCTATTCATTTCATATAATTTGTTTGCTTTTCTACTGATTTCTTTTCTTGTTGTATTTTCCCAATCATCCATTAGTTTATTTGATCAGTCTTGCATTTCAGCAGCACAAACATCGATATAAATACGAGGTTTAAAGATGAGATAATTTAAGATCCAATGAAAAGAGCATCCGATGACATATGTAGTGGTCGAAATTTTGAGATATGGCTCAAAATTCAGCATCCCAAATAGCCCACCTAGAAGAAATTTTAGCTATATCGATGATTTTCACTTGACAACTTAATTTGACGATTTGGGATCGAAATTGATGTGTGGATCTTGGCCGAAATTCGAAGAACAAACATCAGATTCGTTATCAGCATGAAAAGCAACCGCCCTGGGCGAAGTTTCAACCAGATCGGCGATCCTAGCTAGCCCACCATGATAGCCCTCGGCGGTATGACTGGCCTCCGGTCGAAATTTGGAAAACGGATGATACTCTCGTGATCAGTTCCCCAGAAAACATCCGTGAGCGGAATCGAAAGGAAAATTCTTTCGACAGTCGGATGGCAATAAGTGCAACGGTACCGATTAATCTCATCACTGCACACTAGGCAATCTCTAGGAAACATAGCTGTTGTCATTTAGTGTTTCTTCTACTGTGTTACAGATAAATGGCTTCGAGGTGGATCCGATCAACAGTGTTCAATTCAGCAACCATGCGGGTAACGTCGAGTTCTTGAATCTGCCGACAAGTAATTCAGTTGGCCTTAATGCTTCAAACTCAGTTCTTCTTGGTTGCCTCAGGCTCTGATCATAGGCGTACTTAATCTGAAATAGTTCAGGATACAAGCATGTGAAGGGGCAGCGATTGACCGATGTCGAGCTGACTGAGCTGTACGAAGGTCTCAAGCTGAACGAAATCAACGAATACTCTTACATCCTTACAGGTACGCTTTTTTCGAGTCTCTTTCTCTTTTATGATAACATGTGGTGGAATTTTGGTGTGTTCGTGTCTCGGAACATTAATGGGCTATAACTGGTTATTATCGAACGTTTTCTTATGCGCCGCGGCAGCAGCACCGTTCCGTTCAGTGATTTCACGAAACTAGTTGACACTCGAGAAACCTTTTCAGAAGATCTACAACTGGAAGGGGTCGGCGGGTTGAGCCTCAACTTACGGTTCGATTGAACGCTCATCACTTCAATACTTTTAGCTATTTTTTGAAATTTGTTCTCTGTTCATAAGTTTGCTTAGCTTCAGAGAAATGTCAAGTTATCTACGAGTAATTCAAGATATCGCAGGAATGTTGGTTAATGTATGACACAGAGGTCCCGGGAGTTTGTACGAGTTGTTTCAAGTGTGCTTTGCAAAGAGAATTCCAGTAAATGCTCGGATTTTCTCGATTTTGAATTTTTTTGCGGTTTCTTTCAACGGTTTTCCCTTATTAGTATATCCCAATATCAAGTAACTAGACAAGCTTTTTGCTTCAATCGCAGCACTCAACCGGACATCTTCCAGTGATGGAATTTGAAAATGACCTCGTAGACACTCACACAAATTAGGTTTTTCTTCTCTGAATAAAAGTGTTCTCAGTTGTTTACTCTCGCTTGTATGGTGCTTTGGTTTACTTGAATGCTCCAAGAATACATAGTGCGGAACATTATATCTGAACGTGATTTTTACAAATCTTCAATTCCAATATCGAAATTAGTCTTTCAGGCTACTGCGGCAATGTTTCGTTTCTGAAAAAGATTGCTGACATCATAACCGATCTCAAAAACAACGATCCCAACGTGATGTTCGGTAATTGTTACATTTAAATCATCATGACATTTTATCATTGTTGTCATCATCATTTCCCTTCCAGTTTGCGATCCTGTTATGGGAGATAATGGAAAATATGTGAGTCCATTCTCTGCAATTTTTGCTATTTTGTTTACAAAACTTTCTTTTTGCAGTATGTGCCTAAAGATCTTCTGCCTGTTTATCGAGATGTTATTGTGCCTATGGCTGACGTATTGACACCGAACGCTTTCGAACTGGGGTACTGTGAGTAACGGCTGAGAGGTTTCCATTAGAAGGGCGGATGTTGTAGAACTGGTTGTCATTGATAGGATCAGTACGAATTGCTAAGGACTACCGTATCCGTCCTGCCTGATGTGATCTACAGTTGGTGATTACGCTTCGCTCTTGCAGAATTAATATTTTTTAGAGAACTGGTGGGATTTGACGTTGTAAACGAGGAGGATTGTTTACGTGGTATGGATATTATACATGGATATGGAGTGACGCACGTTGTCGTGACGAGCGGTGTCGAAGGAGCTCAAGCTGAGGACAAGCTCACTTGCTACGCCAGCACAAAGGGTATCATAACCGTTGTTGCATTTTCAAGCAATTGGTGTTACTAGCAGTTTTTCCATGTTCAGGACAATTCTGTAGCTGTCGGTTATTTTGCTTTGTTTGTCAAATAGATCATATCTTTACTACGTAAAATACGTTATTATAGATATAAATTTCATTTGAGTCTGTGCAACTATTGATAACTTCTTACTGTTCAGATGCATCTGGCAATGTGCGACAGTTCCGATTCCGTTTCCCGCGTCTTCGAGGACAATTTGTCGGTACGGGAGACGTGTTCACCTCATTGTTGGTGGTATGGCTGTCGAACTGTGACAACGATGTTGGCGAGGCGGTTGGTCATGTGCTGGGGTCAATGCAGGGGCTGCTACGAAGGACCAGTGATTATGCTCAAGGTTTATTTTGCAGTTCTCATCTGTTCAAAATTTGCTTTTTTTGTAAGGGCGCGCGTGGTACAGAGATATGAGGCGCAACTGTCGTTCGAGTGATCGATCTCCGGGCAGTCTAACCAAGCCTTCCATCTTCCCGGGCTCGGGTAAATTGACAGCAGATTTGGCTCGCAGGGTAAACACACTGACTTGGTATAGCAGCTCGCCTCCGCAAGTCTTTGTAGAGGCCAAAGACGCACTCACCAAACCTCATCCACGAACCTGAATGGAACTTCATTGCGGCGGCGCGTCCTTATGGGTCTTATCAACGCCTTCACCTTTACATTTTCTATTTTTGTAGAAGTGAACCTTAGCGGTGCTGCTGCTGCCTTTTGTTGAGATTCCTTCACCCAAGTGAGCATGTCTTACAGATATGTTGCGTTAGTTGCCTTCGCACACCTCCGTTATTTTTGTGAATGTTTATGGGTTGTCCCGTTTGACGATTCTTTTGTTCTTTTATCTTTGTTCTTTTGATCTCTTTCATTGCGGCTGTGCGGCGACTATCACCGACTTCCCCAAATCCTCATAACCCTTCTGTGGTCATCATGTGTTTCAGGCTGTTCTAAAATGCGATGGACTTCTGTTAGCTTCCATTCATTTTCACTGATTTCAACCTAGACTCCTTTCCCGCTTCCTTTGCCGAGATGATTGACATCGTGTCTTTCAACATTTCATAGCTCGAAGTTGGCAGATTTTGCTATAGTCGCCCGTAAAGATGCTCTGAAGGTTTTTTTTGCACAATAGTGAGGATGATGGGGTGATCAACACTCAAAAAGGGGTGGTTACAAAGCAGCAACATGCCTCCATAATTCTCAGTTACACTAATTGTTAAGATATCGGAAAACCAACACCGTTAGCTCCGTGAAGCTATAATTCTGCACGAAAAACCATTGACAATGTGCTCGAATTATCAAGAGCTTGCATAAATGTCTTTCTTGTTCTTTCTTTCTTCTCTTTCTTTTTATTCTTTCTTTTGTTCTTTCTTTTACCTGTTCTTTCTCTTTCAGCTCAAGTGGATTCAAACTCGAGAAAAACGTGCGAGCTACGATTAGTCGAATCGCGCTTCGACCTGCTTGTGCCGCCCGTTGAGATTCACGGTGAACAGTTATAACCTGTGTTTAGCTTTTAGTCTCGTAGAGCTTGTTATCATCAGTACTGGCCATGTTCACCATTCATTCCTATGTTCTGTCATATCCATAATACTTGTTGTTACCTCAGTTGTACCACTATTTAATAAGTTATTCCAATAATGTTGAAAAGTCTTGGTAAGTTCTCGAGTAGTGGGTCTCCAAAATTTGTGTTGTGGTGTTAAGAATATAGTTGAATAGAAGAATATTCTTCACTTGAAAGAGTATATATTGATTTTTCGCGAAAAATGAAGGTTCATGGGAAATCTACATCATCATAAAAAAGGAATTTATATCAAATCGTTCTATCTCTAACAAAGAAGGCCTCTGTTATATACACACTCTCAGACACGCGATTGTTTGCAGCCGCGTTCCATAAGCGTCTGCTAAGGCCCTTGGTATACTTCCGTTGTCCGTCGCGGGGGCGCTGCGCAATTGTTACTCATCGCAGTGAATGGCGGTCGGCGTGGCAGTTGTCCGTTGCCACGCCTCCCGTCTGCGATCGACAACGACGGCCGGCGACGGGCTATGTTATAGTCCCGTCATCGATCGCCGACGGCCTGCGACGGCCCGCGACGGCCACTAGCGCGAAAACATATCTGTCGTGAGGCATCTCCTGATAAGGGCCCGCCGCGATGACCGCCCACTGGAAGGGCAGACGAGGTTCTACCCCCATGTAAGGCAGCCGCCTTACTTCCCCTTCTTACTATTAATCATGTTTTATAAATAAATAACTTATACATCACTAGTGTACTACACAAGGATCCAATCTCCCATAAGAGCATCATGTAAGGCCCGTTAACATCCTTACACGATATATCGTGTAAGGATGTTAACGGGCCTTACATGATGCTCTTATGGGAGATTGGATCCTTGTATAGTACACTAGTGATGTATAAGTTATTTATTTATAAAACATGATTAATAGTAAGAAGGGGAAGTAAGGCGGCTGCCTTACATGGGGGTAGAACCTCGTCTGCCCTTCCAGTGGGCGGTCATCGCGGCGGGCCCTTATCAGGAGATGCCTCACGACATCTCCCTTTCCGAAGTAAGCTCGTCCTCGAGATTTGAAGATGTACGACAAAGATCCATTCGTCCGAGTTCTCGTCGTTGTCAGCTGCATTCCATTGCTATCCATAACAGCGGAAGTGTTATGCGTAGGAGGCATAACATAAGACATGGTTGGTGTCGATGAATCATACAGAATGATTACGATCGACCGATCGAATAACAATCTAGCTTCCACATGAATGAGAATTGATACGACACGTATGACAAAATATACCGTCAGAACTGGCAGGACGAATGTGAGGAAGAGTCGTACTCTCAGATGCATATGATGCTGGAGGATACACGATGTGAAATGGGTATGATTGATGTTGATGACTCTGCACACCCATAAAGTAACCTCGTCCTCGAGGTTCATCAGAAACAAATGTAGAAGGGATGAGTTATAAAATTACATCGAATAAGATACAAAACATCTCAACAATATGTTTTATACACGATTAAAACAAAATTTGAATGCATTGACACTAACATAAGATAAAATGCTTTCTCACTTGTTGCAAACATGCGAGGAGTGAAAAATACGATTATTGATCTGAATTGTCATTCATATCCATCAATAAACGAGCATCTAAGTGATTGTTCTTTTTTTTAAAGAATTGAAATGGTTTTTAGTTTGTTCAAAAGTGCGTTTTAGTTTGCGTATCTAGAATATAATTCTTTGAACTGCTAATTCAAAGAATCTTAATATAGTGTATAAAAAAATGCGCGGACGCAGCATTGAAGGCGAGGAGAAAAAAGGACCGAATGCAATGGAATTGCATTCGACCTTTAGGCGTTTGTGGAGACTAAAAACAAAAATAAGGATTTTGATGTTTTGCAAAAGTGCTGGTTTTAGATACGCTATTATATTCTTACTGTTTCTTTGAACCGCCATTCAAAGAAAGTTTATTTGTGTTTAATTCATTTTCGGTTGCGCGCAGCAGCAAGAAAAAAGATAAATGCATTGCATAACAAATGCAATTCCCATTGCATTCCATTGTATGCGGTTACGTTGCTGTTCTGGAATGATATTTTTCTTGCAAACGACGCGAACGTCTAAGAGGTTGTTCCGAATTGTCCAGTGCTTCGTTATTTGAATGAAGTGGGTTGGAATTTGGTGTGGAAGCACTGGCTAGTTCGGAACGAGACGAGTACAACTTCAGACGATTAATGTGAACAAGCTGTCGCTTAAGGCGATTAGATAATTGAGCTATTGTGACATTGGGACGATTTACATCGACCACTACAAACGGGCCCTTCCATTGGGAAGTGAGTTTTGGACGTACAGTGTCGTCGTGCAAAAGAACTAAGTCATCAGTGGAAATGTCCGTTTTTAATACCTTGTGTTGATTGTCGTATCCTATCTTGTATTGCTTCGTTTTATCGGCTATCGCGGTGCCAACATGGAGGAACGTTATCTCCAAACCGGCAGACAGTTGTTGCGCGATGTCGTCAGTAGCATACAATTGACTTGATGGGAGACGATGGGCTACGTCTGTCCATGTGATGGGGTGTCGACCATGGACAACGTAGTACGGACTATAGCCCGTTGTTATGTTGATGTTACTATTATAGGCAAACACAACTGGCTGTAGAAGCCGTGACCATATCGCTCTCGCTTCCGAGCAATATGCCGTGAGCGAATCGTGAACCACTTTGACGATTCGCTCCGCTTGTCCATTTGCTTTATGGTTGTAACTTGTTGTGAATTTGTTACAGACTCCCAAAGTAGAATTTATCCTAGCGAAAAGATCGCTAGTGTAGTTAGAACCACGGTCCGAAACAAACTCATTCGGGATGCCGTGTTTAGAGATCACGTCATCAATAAGAGCTTCGATAACGAATTCCGTAGTTTGATTCTCCAATGGTGTACATATAACAAATTTACTAAAGGCACACACCGAAATAGAAATAAATCTATAACCTTTTAGACATTGAGGCAGAGGGCCAATTATGTCTATGTGAATACGTTCAAAAGGACGTTGCGGAATAGGAAAACTACCCAGTTCTTCACGAATTATGTGACTAGCTGGTGTTTTAATCTTTTGGCATATTGGGCAGGAATTTACAAATGTGACGACATCGAGATATTGCTTAGGCCAGAAATACTTTTGTTTGATAGCCTCATTCGTTTTCCTAATACCATGGTGAGAGCCTAATAGGGGATTGTTGTGATGTAACATTAATAGTTGGGTTTGCATTTGTTCATAGGGAATTACCAACCTACGAGTTTTATTAGACATGTTGTACAAAGAATCATTATAAATGCAATATTTGTGTGCAGTGTTTTGAAAGTTAGCAGGTGGTTCTGGTAATTTACCCTGTAAAAATAGTAATAGATCGCTGTAAATTGATTTTTGTTGGCTTTCTAAAACTTCGCGAGAAGTGGGAACGTAGGAAAGTTCAATTGAATTGACAGGCTTCAAAGGATAACGACTGAGATAATCGCAAAAGGTATTATGTTTTCCCGCTCGATATTGAATATCGATGTCGTACGCTTGTATTGAAATTTGGTATTTAGCTAAACGGCCAACCAAGTCTGATCTGTGCATTAATGATTTCAAAGGTGCATGATCCGTGACTAAGGTTATTTTAGCGTTAGCTACATACGGGTAAAAATGGGTTAGTGCAAAAACAATTGCTAACGCTTCGAGTTCCATGATGGCGTAATTAATCTCGTGCTTTGTTAATGCACGACTGCCATAAGCGATTGGATGTGCACTACCCGTATCTGTCTCTTTTTGTAATAAACAGCACCCCAGCCCAACAGTAGAGGTGTCGGTGTGTATTATGTACGGAAGACCAAACTTGGGAGGAACTAGTACTGGCGCGCGAACTAATGCCTGCTTGAGAGCTTGAAAGGCGTTCTCGTGTTCTGGTTTCCAAACAAAAGGTGTGTTTTTGACCAAAAGTTTGTTTAAAGGAGCAGAAACTTCAGCAAAACGCGGAATGAACCGACGAAAGTATGAAGCAGCACCTAAAAACGATTTTATAGCTTTTGCATCCGTAGGCGCTGGTGTTTTCGAAATGCTTTCAACTTTTTCCGGATTTGGTCTAGAGCCATTTCGACTGATTAAAACACCAAGATACCTAATCTCTGTTTGAAAAAAAGAACATTTTTCAGGGGTTAGTTTCATTCCAAAGTCTAGAATTCTATGAAAAATTTCCTCCAAGTCGATCAAGTGTTCGTTCACTGATTTACTTGCTACTATTATGTCATCTATATATGCAAAACAACAAGCTTTTAATTCACGAATTAAGCTGTTCGCTACTCTCTGGAATGTAGCTAGAGTACTGTAGCACTATTTGGTCAGTGATAGTGACCACTAGTTGGCATAATTATCAGTGAACGCGTACATCAAATACGATAGAGACTCATCGTATCTTTGTGACCCTTAGCTACCGACTCCTGTCGTTGTTTGCTAATCTAGGTCGCGGATCATATTATGTGAGTCATCAGAGAACGTTGATTTCCAATCCACGAAATGTTTCGAACGTCCAAGACCAGTAGGAGGCTTTTGGGTTAGAAGGTGGAACCGACCAAGGAAGGAGAAGTTGAGTTGAATGGTAGTTCTTATCATTGTACCTTCTCGTCGTCGAGGGGCGGGCCCTTATCAGGAGATGCCTCACGACATATCCAACGGAATGATTCCCATCGCGCGTCAAGAAGTGCGCGTTGTGTGTGTGTGTGTGACTGCACGATGTTGATGGGGATGTGCCGCATTTTACGACAATACATTATTCTCAAGGCTTGCAAACAGAGTTTGCAAACGTATTTCCCAGAAGATCAAAGCGTAAGAGAACTAGAACTCGGAACAAACAAGGTAAGTAAGCATGAAGTTTATATAAGAGGTAACCATTTTTATAATCGAAACCGCGTGGCTTCGACACGCGTCCAGGCTAGGGGAGGCACTCCGGGGTGGGTGAACCACTACTTCGCTGCAGATGGAAGTTCTGAAATCTAAACGCAGCAGGACGATAATTCATAAGAATATAGTATTGAAACGCGTGGCTTCGCCACGCGGTCACGCTAGGGGAGGCACTCCGGGGTGGGTGGACCAATACTTCGCTGCAGATGGAGGTTCTAAAGGATAACAAAAAGCAGAGCGACGGTTGAACCTTAACTAAGCATTGCAAAAACTACGCGCCGCGAAGGACTCGAATCTGCAATCCGTGGACAACAATCATCTTCGCTATCCACTCAGCCATCCCGACCGCGAAGAAGAAAGCTGTTGTTGGATCTCTTATATCGATACCACCCGTATACGGCACCATGCGCGTGAAATCCGCAGAGCGCTGTGCAGTCACACACAACGCGCAGTTTGTGATGCGCAATGGTAACACGTCCCGTTGGCATCAAAAACGTTTCACTGCGACAGCCTGCGATGAGATCCCATCGCCGGCCGTCGTAGCGCAGAGCGCTGCGACAGCCGGCGACGGTCAGCGACGGGCATGGACCATTTATGGGTTTTATAAGTTTTTTTTGTGTTTGTTTCCCACTTTTTTGTATGTTTGATTCTTCTATTGTACTTTTCTGTCATTGTTCTTGTTTTAGGTCAGTGTTTGCTAAAATTATGTTATTTCGAAGCTTTCTTTTGCTGTTTCTTTTTCTCCTCAACTTAGTTTTTAAAATTAAGAAATAAATAGGAAATTGAATACAGCCAATTTAAATTTTTTATATCCAATTTAAATTTAGATTATATTCAATTTCAAATTGTCTGTAAATTTAGATTCAGAAAAATTGCATTTAATTTAAATTTGTAAATTCAAAATGGAACTGAAGAAGGAATTTCAACTGAAGTGAATCTAAATTTATTCTTCATTTGTTTTCTTCGTCAATTTAACTGGAGAGAAAAAGGAACAGAATCACGAAACAATAAAGGAAAGCTTCAAAGTAACACTGCGTTAGCGACATCGACATAAAGCAGGGGAAAGTCCGAAAAATCACAACACAAAGATCAGACATACAAATAAAATCAACACGAATTTGGCACCCGTCTTCTGAATTCTGACTGGAGATCACCCATACTACTTGCAGAAGCATTCCGGGTGATGCAGGTTTTATCACCGATTTGGTTAAAATTTCGTCTAGGGGTGCAATTGTACATAGTGATAACGATTCTGAATGTCATTTTTCGAATTTCGGCCAACGATCACCCATATTCTCAAATTGGGTGGTCGGGTCCTAGCAACGGTTCAATGCGCGAAAGCGCGCCCCAATGTGAAGGATCGCCAGTCGTCGTTGGCCATCGCCGGCTATCGCTGGCCGTCGCTGTCCATCCCCGGCCGTCGCGGACCGTCGCGGGCCCTTGGTATACTCCCGTCGGCCATCGCCGTCGATCGCCGTCGCAGCGCATGCGACCGACGGCGGTCGACGGCGATGGCCGACGGGAGTATACCAAGGGCCTAAGGTTGTCCGATCAGCGAACGGGATGGTTACTGAATTAGGCCAAAATAAATCCTGCTTTGTGAAATATTCTCTAAAACCTTCGACGAAGGACTGTTTGCGAAAAAGGAACCAATCAATGATAGTACCAATCCACTTGAACACAATATTCGGCGGTATAAATATTCTCTTTCACTCGAGAACATGAATAATTTCCAAAATTTGACCTCTTATTTCTTACACGAACACGTGAACAACAATGAGTGCACGAACACATGATGATCAGCTGATTTGTACTTTCTCTAATTAACTCCTACAGTATCTGCAGGCAGCTGTGGCACACACAATACTTCATGTTCGACGCCTAATCGCAGCGATCAACGCAGCGTTAATCGCAACGTCGGTATGGCAGGTCACTTACTAGGGAGGTTACCGAGCGTGACCCGAAGATTCCGAACGAGACCTACATGGTTTTGTAGAGCGTCGAGCGGGGATTACAGCAATGTAGTTCATTTTTGCTGTGCGCCACTGGGTGGTCCAAAAAAGGCAAAAAAAGCAATCTCGGTTGTTGCCTAGGGGCCCTGCTGTTGCGAAGGGGCTACCGGATGCCACCCTTCCATGCCAGTGGTGCGGTGGCGCAGCGGCTAAGGCTGCGGATGTGCAGGTGACGGTCTGGGGTTCGGGACCCCATTGATGCATTTGCTGTGGTTGGTTTTGCCTCGAGTTCTTTTAACTGGAACTGAGCAAAGTTTTGCGATTTGAGCAAAATTTCGCGTTATAGCCATCCCAACAACGAAGTAAAACATAGGTATTTGGCACAGCGCATTATATGGTGTGACAAATCCATATGTTTTGATTGCTTCGTTGTGCAATATCACAATTGCTAGCAAGGTAAACTTCTTGAGTTCCTTATTTTTGTTTGTTAGTATTGTTAAACACTGGAAAATTGGCGATCGGTAGGCAATATAACTATTGATGGGGTGCAGGGAGTGAATGCAAATGAACACTTCGCCTACTTTGTTGGGGTGGTTATGACGCAAAATTTTGCTCAAATCACAAAACTTTGCACAGTTCCAGTTGAAAGAAATCGAGGCAAAACCAACCACAGCAAATGCATCAATGGGGTCCCGAACCCCAGACCGTCACCAGCACATCCGCAGCCTTAGCCGCTGCGCCACCGCACCACTGGCATGGAAGGGTGGCATCCGGTAGCCCCTTCGCAACAGCAGGGCCCCTAGGCAACAACCGAGATTGCTTTTTTTGCCTTTTTTGGACCACCCAGTGGCGCACAGCAAAAATGAACTACATTGCTGTAATCCCCGCTCGACGCTCTACAAAACTATGTAGGTCTCGTTCGGAATCTTCGGGTCACGTTCGGTAACCTCCCTAGTTAGAAAAGGCCCCTGCAGACTCGACGACAAGCACTTTGCGCGTCGAATTCCACGTTATAAGTGCGCTTGAGCAAAACACGCGACGACGAGCATTCTCGTCTAAGCGGTGCCGACTACATGTCACCTCGTACACGGGATATTCCAACGGTTGCCGGAGATCTCGTCCCCGCGCGCGCTGCGGCTCATGCGACCGGTCAGAGTCCGATGGACAGAGTGAGGGCGGAGACTTCTCTGCGTCCCTTCTCGCCGTGGGTGCACTTGCACTCTCGTCTCCGCTCGTAGCGGACCGTGCGTGAGTGCAACATGGGTGCACTCGCGTTCGACCGACGATCGACGATTGCTGATTTTCGCAATGGGGAATGAGGAGCGGATGAATAACATGGATCGTCGCGATTTTCACCCGCTCCTCAGGTTGAAGGCTTCGATTCGCAATCAGTGCTCACTTTGAGCAATTAGTGAGCAAAATTCCGAGATAATTAATGAGTTTTCTGTTTTTTTGTTTATCTCTCACATTTCTGAAACTATTGGGTCTTCATTAACCTTGTTTACTTGCTTTCTCTTCTTATGCAATTTTTCATATATGTTCTCATAAATACGTGTAAATATCTACAGCAATAACATATTCATATAAATATATACAGTAATTAGTTACAATAATATAACATATACATATAAATATCTACAGTAATTAGTTCCAATAATATAACACATACATATTGACATATACAGTAATTAATAATTACAATAATATAACATATACTTATAAATATATACAGTAATTAACTAGTTCCAATAATGTAATATATACATATAAACATATACAGTAATTAATTAATTCCAATAATATAACATATGCATTTAAATATATATATATATATATACAGCAATTAACTGATTCCGATAATATAACATATACATATAATTATATACAGCAATTAACTAATTCCAATTAGTCATTAATATCGCCAACGTATCGAGATGGTCTTTACACTCTCGAGTGGTCGGAGGTCGCATGTTTACGAGCCTGTGGAATCGTTGCAGCTCATTCAACACCTCTTCCTGTCGCCGCCGCTCGTCAGTTCGAACTTCGCGAGGGCCGAGTTGACCTTGGCGTAACGGTATGATGCGAGACTTTGCCAAGGTAATCTCGCACCCCAAAAATTGAAGAAGCTCTGCCAGCGAAGGAGCCCGGTTGGGACAGAAGGACCGCAGTTTGTTGTGGAAGCCTTCAACCAAGTTGGTGGTCCTTGCTCCATAGTTCCCCGCGTGACAGCAAAAGCTTCCGAACCGTCCTGCTATCCCCCAAGTGTCATACCAGTAGTTCATGAACGACCGAAGTTTCGTCTCTTCGTCCGCTGTCACCACTGGCTGCACTGGGTGCATAAGCGCCTGCGAAACGGCCCGAAATCGTGGGTCGAGGAGTGGCAGCACTTGAAGCCTCCTGAAAAACATTGCAACCGCTGCATTCGTCTTGAATGCTTTACGCAGCTGATGGTGATCCCTGTTCCTCTGAATAGCCTGGATGTAGTGAAACAGGCACCTGAAATACCCATTATGGGAGTACTATCCTAGGTAGTGTAATTGTTGTCACCAACCCATAATGGTTCACGTTCAGTGTGCTGCGTACAGCATTTATGGCGGACATTTCGTAGTCAGTGATAAAATTGCATTGGTTGGCTTCCAACGCGGCAACTCCTCCAAGAGGTTCGATTTGATCCCTGAACCACCTGAAACGCAACGTTGTAGAAAACAACGAAATAATGTAGTACGCCTTGCTTCAATAAATTTTTCTCTACCTGAACAGATTCAAATAGGTCTCTTCTGTTGCATCCGGCAGAAACGCGTATAGAAGCGGGAAAGTGTGGCCCAGATCGAATTCCCCAATGATCGTGTAGAGTTGAGACGATCTTGTGGGGTTCATCTCTGGGGGGATCTGCTTGAACCTTCCATCAGCCTAAACAGTACACATGCATACTTTTTTTCTCCTAATGTGTTTAAAAAGGTCCGACCACAACTGTGCGAAGGTTGAGCGTGTTGAAGACCTCATTCCACAACATTCTACTTGCGATGTAGATTACACCATCTCTATCATGGAGGATAAATTCCTCACGGTCGGCTGCGCAACGACAATGTGAAGGATTCTGAAAAAAAAAAGAAAAATACAGGTACTATTCAACTTTACCCAACCCAGAAGTAAAATTTTGTGTTGTTGAATCGAAAAACTCGGTAGGAAAAACCCAGAAAACCTTTCTAGGCAAAGTTTTGGCAGATAAAAAAGCAAAAAAAATCAAAAAAGAAAAAAAAACAAAAACTCGAACAAAAATTTTTTTCGAACTCTGGAGAAGGTAATGTTGAATAGTGCCAAATGGAGTTGGTATAGGTTTGACATTACAGACTGCAAAGTACAGATTGAATAGACAGAGTGAGATAACGTACCAGCGCTCCAGGGATAACATCAGCTTGTCCTCTCCGAATATTGTATCTGATAACGCGGTTCAAATTCCCACTACCACTGACAGAAGGGCAGGTGAGGTGTTCAATCATGGCCCTCCTTTCAGGAGCGGAATAGTCGTCTTAAAGAATAAAGCAAAGTGTCTCCATTTAAAAATGAAATTTTCATGAGAATCATTTCTGGGATAGAGTATTGTATAATACTCACCAAATTCTGGTCCAGCAACTTCTTGAACGAGCTCCTGTACAACCACTGACGTAGGTCTGCGTGAGTGGCTCTGCCTTAGCTCGTTACACTTCCTCAGGACCACCCTTCGCATCCTTGCCCTCGGGTTGCTTCTTGGTTCACAGAAGTGCGGATTAACAGGATTCGCGGGATCCGTGATGAAATTGCCTGATCTTATTCGGCAATATGGTATCGGAGATCTATATGTCCCGGGCAGAGCGTCTTTCAAGGCCCGGCATCCGCAACATATGTAGGTTTTCGTCGCCCTATCCGCAAGCAACCGCTTGAAACTCCACTCGTAGCAGAGCTCGTGGTCGTTCGGCAGCGCATAGAGAGCAACATCCGGACCACGTTGCTGAGAACATATTAGGTTGGTGCAAAAGTTTCCGGAATTTTCACGATTTTCAATCAAAAATGTTTATTTCAAAAACAAATGGAGCTCATTCAACAAAATAATTTCCATCACATTCGAGGACCTTTCGCCATCGATTGGGTAGATCGTGAATTCCAGATGCGTAGAACTCTGGCTGCTTTGAGCCAAAGTACTCTTCAAGGGCCACTTTCACCTCCTCATCATTAGAAAATTGTTTTCCATCTAGAAAGTGCTGCATCGAACGGAATAAGTGGTAGTCCGAAGGGGCAAGGTCTGGGCTATATGGTGGATGAGGAAGAATTTCCCAGCCCAGGTCCAACACTTTTTGGCGAGTCATCTTAGAGACGTGTGGCCGAGCGTTGTCATGAAGAAAGCGAACAACGGCCTTTCCTGGGCGCTTAATTCGTACGGCATCAGCCAAATTCTCCAGTTGTGTGCAGTAGACCTCCGCAGTCACCGTGGTTTGCTGTGGGAGCAACTCCCAGTAAATTGGTCCGCGAACGTCCCAGAAAACGGAGAGCATCACCTTGTGTTCATGCTTTTCTGGTTTCGGCATTGTTTCTCCCACTTGCCCAACGTCCGTCCACGATCGTTTACGCGATACATTAACATACAGACACCACTTTTCGTCTCCAGTAACAATATCGTCAAGCCAAGCAAAAGTACGCCTTCTAGACAGCAGCTCAGTGCAGGTTTCCATGCGGCGAATTTTGTCGCGCTCACTCAAGGAGTGAGGGACCCAAACATTTCGTTTGGAAACCTTTCCAATCTCAGCCAAGTGACGAACGACAGTCGAATGGTGGCACCCAAGCTTGCTGCTCATCTCTCGTGCGGTTTGGCATGGATCACCTTCCACCTGCTCGCGGAGCTCGTCGTTGTTCAGCACCGACGGCCTTCCTGATCGCTCCTTGTCTTCGACTTCGTAGTGCCCAGCTTTGAATTTCTTGAACCAATCGTGGACCGTGCTCATGGACACAACACCTTCACCAAACGAATGCACCATGCGACGATATGAATCTGAAGGTTTCATTCCAGATTTGTAGTCGTAAAGTAGACAGGTGCGAATTTGGTCGCGTGACAGCTGAGGAAAACGTGGCATAATTACTGGTAATACCGTTCGAGCAGGCAAAATAGTTAGTGGTAAATTTCAACATCGATGTGCTATATATATATGCAAAACATGAAACCGGAAAGTTTTTGCATTCCGCAGTTAAATGAAAAAATCCCGAAGAACTCCGAAAATTCCGGAAACTTTTGCACCAACCTAATACAAAGACTGCTGGTACTGGTACAAAAGCAGCCATTGCGTTGAGAAAATACTCGTTAAATGACTCCCAGCGGATAGTAACACGCGAGGTTGAGTGTTTCATCATAGTCTGGATTCCAAGTCGACAAACCGTATTTGCTACATCATATGGGCCGAAACGGGTAAAACGGACATTAGATTCGTAATCAGCGCCCCAAAAAAACCGATGATGGTAGCCTTCTTGGTGACACGTGACAATCTTTACCTGTGAGAAAGTTTAAATTCCCAATATTCCCATTTTCTTGTCTATTCTATCATATTGGTGGCGCGCGGTCCAGAGGTAAGAAGCACTACTGTCACCGGCACCGTCAAGCGATCGATCCGCGCCCGGGCTAACTAAGCCTTCCGTGTCACCGGGGTCAGGTGAATTGGTGCCATGTCTGTCTGGAAAGGTAAAGACATTTGCTTGGTAGATGGGAGTTGTGTCATCGAATTTGTATTTCATCTTATTGCCTCTTATTCCTTTGTTTCACGCTTTTCCTTTCCTTACTAATATAAATTCAGACTATGTGCTAACGTGAAGGTAACGACCCCTTCGACTCTTGCCTACATAGTGTTAAAGGTTCAAATTTGTGCATGTCATAGCTGTGGAAAGGTGTTTCCGCTCATACGTTAAATTTCTCAGCTATTCAGGTTGGGGCAGGGATAATGGCTTCTCCATTTGGGTTAGATGAACCATACCCGTTGCTACACTGAACTTTGCTAACAGCGTCCATCTAGACCCGAGTATTTTCGTACTTTACTCTAAGAAAAGGATTTAAACTCAAGCTACGTGCTTTACTTTTGAAAAATTAGTTCACATTCTGAGGATGGCTTGTGCGGATTAATAATCGGGCGAGGGCGCGCGTGGTACAGTCGGAAGAAGCGCTACAGTCACCCGCACGGTCGCGCGATCGATCCCCGCCCCAACTAGCCAGGTATTCCATTCCTCGGAGTTGGGTAAAGTGGTATCGGACTTGTCTGGAAAGAAGAAGACACTGACTTCGTGAACTGAATACTAAAGATCGTAAACTTAGTTAATATTTGCTTAATTACGATCGCGACCGCCGGTTTTAACGTTGGTGAATTCCAGACCAGAGGAGTCTTTGTGATTTTCTCGATTGTGTCCCGATCCCTGAAGAGAAATCGGTGACAAAGTGCTGTCTTTAACACGTTGTGATGTTGAGAAAATCCTGAATGTGGTTTAATTTGTGATGACAGGCTCGGTTATTATTCGATATCAGTTTATTCCACATTGTACAGATTATTTATGCTCGGTTATTACTTTACTCACCTTGCAGTGCTCCTTCAATGTTATCTGGAAGATTCACGTCCGTCAGTTGAAAGTTTATCTGAGTCGATTCATCCCAAGAAGTAGATGGTGATCGACTAGCTGAGGTCATATATACCGATTCCAATATCGTGAAAGAACGTTCACCAAGAGGCTGTTGACTCTGTTGAAGCGGGAGATGTTTCTGCTCTGATTATGTTACATCCGAGACGTTGAATCTTTCAGATTGAACTTTTACTTTCAGTTTATGGAGCGTCTTACATATAATTTATTTATTTCACTGAATTCATTTCATTTTTCTTAAATCTACCCATGGAGACAACTTAAACCCAATGGAGAGTTGTCTCTCACAATGACATCGAGTTGTCTCTCACAATGACATCGAGCTCGAAAAAAAGGATCAAGCTGTTTCCACAAGGTATGTCGACCTCCATGAAAATACAATATGAATCGAAAACACAAATACGTGAAAGAAGGTTGATACTCGGCAGCAAAGTTGTGCGGCAGGTCGAACTAAAGCATCGGTTTCGTTGAGTACATGCTCTGTTCTTTGAGGTGCGTTGCATGAGTGTCCATCGTTTTCAATCAGGGTGTCAATAGTGCTCGGAACCTATAGGATACAATTAGTACAAATTGGTATCTTTATCTTGTCCACTAGTGGATAGTTTTCTGTGTATGTGTAAACCTAATTAATATGCGATTACGCAAGTTGTATGTAGTTTTTTAGTGGTTTCAATTTATTTTGATACAGCTTCTGGAGTTCCAAAGCCGAAAGATGTCGAAGCTTCACTAGTAAAGGTAAAATTCCAATGAGACGGGCAGCACTTATTTGAAGTTTATTAATCTTTTTTATTTATTCAATTATTTTTATTTTTTATTTATTTAGCACTTATTTAAAGTTTGTTAATCTTTTTTATTATCTTATTATTTTTATTTTTTATTTATTTAGCAATTATTTGAAGTTTATTATTTTTTTTAATTTATTCCAATATTTTTTTAAATTCTTTGATATGCGAGCGACTTCCCGATGTTGTCATCGCGCTGACGTCACTGGCCGTCCACTCGTCTCCGCGAGAACTCGAGAAAGCACAGCTGTCGGGGAGAGACCAGTCGATCACGGCGCGTCGCAGTGTGCGGAGAGCTCCAGACGACGATGCGAAAACGGAGGACATGCTGAGGGCGGAGAGGCGCGAGAGATTGTGACGAAACACACGCAGTCCACGTGAAAACCGCGAGCCTGAACTGTATAGCGTCAACCGCATCTGTTCAATGAGCTTCGAATAGGGCGTTCTTCTGCGGTGTCCGAGCCCGAAACTTCGCAGTTTAATGGAGTCAGGAGTTCTTTACATTCCTCCAGAACATGTCGGTCCTAGGAAGTTAAAGAAGACTACGGTGGGCTTGAGAATGACCCAGTCCGACAAGTACACCTAGCTCTGATTAGGGTGGGTTAAAAGCCGCCACCGAAGTCGAACCATGAAGCACCACTCACTCGATCGTAGAGGAGTTTCAGTGCTCATATACCGTAGCTACAAGCTTCCTTCAGTTTAGGGAAAGGTACGAAAGTATGGCCTGTATAGGCGACATATTGTGGGTACCCTTTCAGCCATACTTTCGTACCTTTCCCTAAACTGAAGGAAGCTTGTAGCCAGCTTCAGTTTAGGGAGAGGTACGAAAGTATGGCTGAAAGGGTACCCACAATATGTCGCCTATATAGCTACAAGCTTCCTTCAGTTTAGGGAAAGGTACGAAAGTATGGCTGAAAGGGTACCCACAATATGTCGCCTATACAGGTCAACGCTGGGGTTACTTCGCGTACGAAATTTCTAAGTTCCGAAAGGAACTTCAACTTGTAAAGTACCTTGGCTATAGCAGATCAGCAGTGAATGAAGTACGCTTCTCATAGCCGTAGACTCCAACGACTTGGTCCTGGTAAACCAAGAAAATCTACATTAACAATAATTGCCCCTCAAGAAGGAGATTCTACACGTATTGTGGAGTTCTTCTGAATTCGTCGAATAAGAGCCTCTATCCAAAGATGTACTAGTGACTATCGAATCATTCTGTGAGCAAATGGAGCAATTCTGTGAGCCTCTATCCAAAGATGTACTAGTGACTATCTAATCATTCTGTGAGCAAATGGATTGTATGGCTTGCATACCAAAGGATGAGCAGAGCTGAGTACGCTACCCACCCAACGCCGCCGAAGACGTCTTCAAAAAAGTCACATGGAAGAATTTGTGAAGGATTATTGGAGATCGGTACCCCATTCAACAGATCTCCAGAAAGCACCTTACAGAATACCACTCGGTTGCGTTGCTTACGAATCTCACGGGAGAAAAATATCTCAACAAGTACGGTTATCTCAAAACGAGAGTGTAAACGTTTTTTGTGAATAAACCGATAAGCTCCCAAGCGTATTTGGTAAAATGATGACCAGCAGTAAGACAACACATAGTAGTCCAACATTGTTCCTTATATTAGGTCGTTAAGTATGAAATGGCCGATTTCGTGTCGAAACTTTGCTTCATTATTTCACAAACAAACGTCATTGTAATCAATCAAAATTTTCACCTTAACAGTCAACACACTTCTGCCATTTTAATGGTAACTTGATAATGTCGGGCGCATAGAAACCTGAAGGAAGAGAAGCGATAAATTCGCGGAAGTCTTTTTTCACATCCTCTTGAAAACTGAACTGTTTATCTTGTAGGAAGTGGTCTCATGCCCAAATCATGTGGTAGTCAGCTGGTGCAAGATTCGGCAAATAAGGTGTGTGAATGAGAACCTCCATCTCCAACTCCTGCAATTTACGCAACGTTGTTCGTACGACATATGGTCTTGCATTGTCATCCAAGAGTATTGGCTTGTCTCTGTTGGCCAATCTCGGGTGCTTTATCGCATGCTTTCTCATGATAACATCCAATACGTTACAGTACACGTCCGCTGTTATCGATGTGCCAGGTCTCATGAAGTTGTAATGGATTACCCAATAGATGGACTCCCAAACAGAGATGATTAACGTTTCTGGTGAACGTTGAACTTTACGCTGTATTCCGAGACCTCACCTTTGTCCAACCATCGTGCTGACCGCTTACGATTGTCACACAGAATCCACTTTTCATCACAAATAATGATGCGATGTAAAGATGGTTCAGATCTGTGTCGAGAAGGAAGTGAAGGGCAAGCGTTGAAGCGATACCACTTTTGCTGCTCGCTCACTTCGGAGGAACCCACTGATCGAATTTTTTCACTTTGCTAAATTGCTTCAAATGGTCCAGTATCATGAGTACAGATACCCCGAAGCCTGCTGTCAGTTCACGCGTAGTTTGAGTGGCGTCACTTTCTACTGAAGCCTACGAAGCTGTCTTGTTCACCTTGAATCCAGGTCTTCCACAGGGCTCGCTTTCGAGATTAAAATCTCCAGAACGAAAATTTTCAAACCAGCGACTTACTGTGTCTTCACTAGCCACATTCTCGCCGAATACCTCGTTGATGTTCTGGACGACCTCCGATGCACTGCTTCCACGACGGAACTCCTAATCGAAAACAACATCAACTTCGGATTTCTCCGTGGCTTCGAAAACGCCCTGCACCACTTGAATTTGGAAGCAGCACCGAAAACCAAAATAGGTTATTGAAACCTTAGGAACGTACCTTCACAACAGAAGAAAAAACTAGAAGCCCACAAACGATCTTACCTAAGTATCGACCTTGAAACCTACAACATGCGAATTCGGCCATTTCATACTTAACGACCTAATATATCTCAATTGGACCAAATACAACCTATTTGAAGAATTAAGATTTTGCAAACATTCAATCGGAAGGTTTACAATCTAATACTTTGTCTATCTGTGAGTTTGTGTATTTCCCAGTCAAAGGCACGGTCTCACAACGGGTCTAATCGTGGATATACAGAGCGTCCCCGCTGCGGAGTGCGGCAGACGTCGATGGTGCCAGTGGAGGGTAGGTTGAAGCGCAAGAGGGTGTCGGAGGCGTGCAAAATGCCGCGCACCGCCTTGGCTCGCTGCCTCGTGTACGAGATGACCGGCAACGAGCGGTGCCGTGTACTCTACAGTCAACACACTGCATTGCACGACGGCACCGCGTTGGACGAGAATGCTCGTCGTCGCGTCGTCGAGTCTGCAGGGGCCTAAAAGGGAACATTTTGAATTCCAACAACACATTGAGCGCATCAACAGACTGTTTATTGACTTCACGATGAAAAATTCACAAGATAAGGGTTAGTGATCAACGGGAGTTATAGAGATCAACAACAACACATAACAATAAAAATCTTCAAGAACACAGAAATACCTGAGTATAGGAGTCATGAAAAATTTAAGAACGCAATCATTCTCCGCTCGCTGACTGATCGTACACAACGAGACCGGCGCCCCTGCCGGCAGCCGCATGAGGAGTCCGGTAATCTAAACCTAAGCCTGAACCTAAGGTTTTGGCTTGGGCTTACGCTAACGGGCTCCCCATGCATCTGTTGATCCCCTAGGCTGGCTGCCGGTAGGGGTGTTTGTCTCATTGGACACGATCAGTCAGCGAGCGGAAAATAAGTGCGTTCAAAATCTAACAAGATATACAAATACCTGAGTACACGAGAGTGATAAAGCACCGTGTGAATGGCACAACAAATAACAAAACAATTACGTGATTAATACTGAATAGAGCATGCAGCGCTTGAAAAAATAAGCGATGACCCTAACGTCGGTCAGATAAGCTCGCCTTATTCAAGCGTATTCGCATAATGAAGGCTCCTAGAATGTTCAACAGCTGAGGATCACAGACAGATCTTTTTTCGGATTACCGGATGGAAACTTTCTGCGAATGAGAGCAATAATTGTACGCCGCAAAGCGCCTCGTCCGCCGCGCGAATGGCCTTATCTACCCGTCTTTAGGGTATAAGTGAACAGACGAAAATGAACAACTGACACTGAAATTAATATGGTTGATGATCTATACCTACTGAAACGTATGATTGCTGGAGTCTGTTGGTCAACCTTTTTTTGACGCTGAAAACAACCTGGTTGTTCTGATGATTGGATGAAAAAAGGCAATACAAAAAACTTACTGTATTTTTGACCCACTGCGGAATACCATTAGTTTCACTGCGTGTGTAATTTCTTATGTCACGTCTGAAAACGGCAACGATTGAGATCAGGTCGAGGTGTAATCATTGAGTAAAGAGTAACCTACAGCGCCAATTGAAGGGCTTTGCTCATATGACGCTTCCAGTCTTCTCTTTCATCGACAAGAGTATTCAGCGCCGCGCTTCTTTCTTCGTAAGTCCTGCCAAGTGATGTGAAGTACCTTAAAGTGAGGAATTACTCTAATTCAATATCGGAATGTTCTCCTATATCCCTTGAGTCTTCGAGCTGAACACTTGCAGGAGATCAAATTTCCGGTTTTCCATAGCCCAGCATGTCGAGGGCGAAATCTAAACAGTTTGAATCTTTTGCAGTATAATTTTCATGATGACTTTCTAATTGCAGTGTCACTATTTGTACCTATCAAGACGGTTTCCACATCCTCGGGAAGTGTTTTCAGGTTTTATCCCTTCCTGCCTTGCTACTTACGCGGACTGCAAATGCCTGTATTGCAGCTGGCGGATCCGTGAGCTTGAAATACAGGTTATTAGTTGGTTAGAATAGGTAATTGAGATGATTAACTACCTTCTGCAGCAGAATTCGAAACAGTGACACTGCTTGGACACTTGGTGGGTGAGACGGATTTGGGAACCACCTTTCTACTATCGAGTGGAGTTCAAGACCCTAGAAACAAATTTGGAAAACTGGAAATATTAGAGACAAACAACACAGTATACCTCAATGAACGGCTTCTGAGCGTTGAGAAACCATTGTTGTGTACAATTTCTGGCAGAAAATTCTTGCTTACTCTGACCAAGAGCAGGTGTGGCCAGCGACATGTTAGTAAATCTCTTTTCTAACAGCTTGACACTATTGATGGCACTATTGATGTCAGCCTAAATGAATTGTGGTACATCTAGCAGACAGGAAGGTCAGTAATGAACAACCTACAAATAGCTGGAAAAGCTGTTGCGCTAAGCGTTCGGAATGTTTTACAGTCGACGACACCGTCTAATCCGTCGAATCTAAATCGAACATTCGAGGACATCGCCGCCGATTGGACAAACTCCTAAGGATGCAAAGAGTTGGAGTTGGGCAAAGCTGACGAGAACAATAGGTCTGTTGTATTGTTACCTTATATGACGCCTGGATGGAGAAACCATTTCTGTTGATAAACAAAGATGCTCGGAGCATGTCGAGAACATTATTCTCTAAACACTCCGCTAACATCATCGGAGTCCTCACGGGGCTTTGACTCGGGGGCGGCTCCATAACAAATTCCCTCCTTATAATTCTGTAGGATAATTAAGAACGGCAGTTACTCGCAGGAACCTCTTGTGGCTCGCAGATGGGGATATCAGATTCTAAGGATATGTCGTTGTCACACCCTCCCGCAGCCTTGCTAGCTGCTCCCGCCCCTCCTGCCTGCGGCGAAGATACTCGTCGAAGGCTACTGAACTGAAGCAATCAATGGGCTATCAACAAACTACACTTTTACTAACAAACCTGCAGCCCTACGACGGCCCAAACGGGTCCAGTTTACGTTGAAAAGTTCGGACATCTTCGCTAAAACACTCCATAGGGAAAGAAAGCGCATACCGTGCTTCGTAACGACAACAAAAGTAAAGATGTGTTTCACTTCCGACGTTCATAATTAATCACACTGAATCACTTCGCCGCTGGCACCTTGCGAATTAGTCGCCGATTTTACTGAAGCTCTGTCTACGGGGGTTGCTTGAATGGAGCGCTGATCACGGATCTGCTGTTCATTTCGTAAATTTTGCTTAGGTAAGACACTTAACACCACCCACGTCGACTCTGAGCGCACCTCCGGCAATGAAGAAACTAAGTAGTTGAATTTCATCATATCGAGGCTCCTTTGGAATCCTTCTGCGGTGGATTTGAGTTTCAAACAGGTTCCAGAAGTTTGTGAACTCCCAAATTTTCCCGTAGAAGCTTGGTATTGGGACGACAGGTAGTTGAGGTGACGTCACTACTGTACTTGGTTCTTCCTGCTGCTCTATTATCCCTTTTTGTAGAGCGAGAGTCCCTTTGTGTGCTTGATCTACGATCTCCAGTGAAGCCTCGATATACTGTAATTGTTTCGTGTTGAATCGTGGATGGATCCAGTGAATCCAAGACAGCAGATAACTCGTCAACAGCGTTAGTGAGGAGCTTTGTTGACTCTTGTAGTTCATATATTGTCGCCTTCGTCTTGGTTGTATTGATTTCCTTTGACTCTTGTGTCTCCTCCAATAGTTTTTCCAAATTTCGTCTGTATTTGGTAACTGCGCTCTTTTTTGCTCGCATTGATACTGATGTCATCATCCTGTACCTGCTTCTTTGTTCTCGAATTATAAATATACATGGAAAAACAGACCGATGCACCAGTGAATCGACAATGTTTCGGCTGCTGTAGATGTCTTCCAACGATAGCTTTATTCGGGGCAGCCAGCGAAACCTCAGAAGAATGAATGAATCGCACTCACATAAGATATCAGATAGTTCGTGTGTGTACGCGTATATGATATCCGCGATTAAGATATCAGATAGTTCTTCGTGTGTGTACGTGTGTATGATATCCGCGATTCCGCGATAGATCCTGACTGAGTACCCACGTGGAGGAGGGTGAGATACAACCAAATGGATAGTGATGGAAAAGTGGAAAATGGATAGCAGATTCGCGATTAGCGTCACCAATTACATCGGTTTTCATTCAGCGAATCGAATCGAACAGTCACAACCGAAAACAAACAAACAATCGAAAACAACGTATTACCGTAAACGACGAATTAAAATAAACGCAATAAACGAACGCAAGGGGAAAGGAGTGGATTTTATTTCTCTTAGGACTGTGTCTTGAGGATGGGCAGAGACTTTACGTGCAAAACAAGCAAATTCACGTCCCACATAGAATGTAGGATTTTCCGTCTCAGCCGCGTCTTGTAGGTGCATCGTCGTCCCACTCGCGTCCCGCGAAATTGCACTTGCAGGACGCAACTGGGACGGATAGAGAGCGCATTTAAGACGAAAAGGTCTTATGGGACGCGGCTGCAAACTAACTTTTGTCTGAGCTCATCGGATAGTGTCGAGAGCGGCAACTGGCTCAGATCGTGCCGGAGTTGCGCACGAGGAACAATTGTCGCTGTTCACCATACCCACCGTCAGAAAACGACAATTGTTCCTCCACTGTGGATGAAGAGGTGACCCTTGCACGACCGATGCCAATAGCCGTTCCCGTTTGCAACTATCGTTGACCGATCAATGGGTGTAGATGCACTGATCACTTCCTCCCATGAAGATCACGTACAGACAAAAACGTTACACGTACCTCAAAATTATGAGTGGAAAAATGTTTCTTATTCCCACATGATGTGGTCAAGCCGGTTCTCCTATCGAACCATTCTCATGATAACCAAACTATCGGCGACCTAATAGGTCTCTTGAAGAAAGAGATAGCCGCAAAAGGTTATGTGGAAAACAGGCTCGGTCATAGGCAAACAAACATTGCCAGCAGCCTGAGTGATAAGTGCCATGCCGGCAATCAACGGGTGTTTTGTCGAAAGGGTAATCATGACGTACTCATAGCAGCTTTGATTGCAACAAAATGTGGTCAAAGTCACCACATAAGTACCAATGTTAAACTGTGTATGACATCCTTCAAAAAATGTTCGAACTTGAAGGACTCGGAATCTCCAAAGAGGAGTACCAATCGGATGAGAAAGTTCACAGATATCTGGAACAATACTCAAAGAAAATCTCCTTTGAAGGTGGCCACATAACAGCCCCTTTTCCGCTCAAAGATAATATCGCAGAACTCGAGGACAACTACCTCATAGCGATCCGTCGATTAGACTCGCTTCAAACGACGTTGAACAATAACGAAGAGCAACGTCGCTGGTATTGCCAAATCATAAGAAAATACCAACAAGAAGACATGATAGAGACCTTCACGTATGCCGAAGAAGACACAGTAGGTGTATACTACATGCCACACTCAGGCATATGGAAACCGTCGAAAAACGTGCCTCTGAGAATAGTCTTCGACGCATCCTCAAAGAGAAGAGGAAAACTCTCCCTAAACGACGTAATGCATAAAGGAGAGGCGTTCGTGAACAAAATACACGACATTCTGCTAGCATCACGCAACAGCAAAATAGTTCTTACGTGTGATATCGAAGCCGCATTTACACAGATACGGCTGCTCGATACACACAAAGATCTGTGCAGGTTTTTGTGGTTAAAAGACCCCAATCTGCCTCCTACAAAAGAAAATCTCATATACTACAGATTCAAGAGACTCCCGTTTGGAGTAACAGCTTCCCCAAGCATCTTGAATATGGCTCTCTCAGCGTACCTCAACAGCTGCAATACAGAGCTAGCCAAGGAAATTTCAAGCAATTTGTATGTAGACAACATTCTACTACGTGCCCGAACAGAAAAAGAAGCCTTGGAGAAATACCACCAATCGAAAGAACTATTCGCGAAGATTGGGATGAATTTGAGAGAGTACGCTTCAAATTCCAGTCAAGTCAATCTCAAAATACCGGAGAAGGATAGACTAGACACAGAAAACGGGAAACTTCTCGGAGTTCAATACAACACCGGAACAGACTCGTTTACGGTGACGACAAATTTCCGTTTTCTACCAAAGAAATGCCGCCAGACCATACCGCGACTAGAACTTCTCGGTTTGCTCATGGCCTCTCGGTTGGCCAAATCTATCACCTCAAACATGAGGGGTGAGGTCGAAAGTATCTCTATAGTAACCGACAGCGAAATCGCCTTATGGTGGTTAAAATCAGCCAAAAAGCTACCTATTTTCGTAGCCAATACACGAGATCGCATCCACAGTATCGTGAGTACAATCAAAGATGGCGGAATTAGTGTTTCATTCCATCACGTCGAAACTACCCACAATCCAGCAGACGCAGGAACAAGGGGTTTGACGGCCGAATCTATCAAGGGCCATGACTGGGTTTGCGGCCCACGATGGCTAGAGGCGGAGAGTGACACCTGGCCAATCAAATCGATTGAGGCGATCTCCGACTCGAACGAAATCGAAGAAGACGAGCCAACAATACACTTGCTGACCAGCAATAACGTGGCGGAAAATCGCGAAACGCCGTCAGGTTTAATAGACTTGACGCGATTCTCAACCCTAAACAAGGCGCTCAGGGTCGTCTCTCTGATTGGAAAAGGGTTGAACAAATGGGTCAGCCTCGTCAGCAAGACCCGTCCTCTAAACACCAGTATGGTGACGGTGCCCAAGTTCAGCATGGGAAACCATATTAGTAGTGCGGACATGGACCTCTCCGAACGCCTCCTTCTATCTCAGGAGCAAGGAGAGGAGACTCTAGCAGACGTTCAAAAGCGTTTTGCTGACAAAAACATAATTGTCGACGGTGAGGGTATCATTAGACACCAATCGCGTCTACAAAATGCGGCTATTCCTACCGATACAAAGTCGCCCATCTATATCCCAGCAAAATCTGAACTTGTACGCCTAATCGTACAGCAGATTCACCGTCAAAACGCACACTGCGGGAAAGAGCACACGCTCGCTATCGCACGTCAGCGTTTCTGGATTCCTCGTGCATCCAATGCTTTCAAAAGAGACATAAAGCATTGTTCAGTTTGCAAAAGGTACCAAGGACTCCCCTTGGGTGCGCCTGTCATGCCTCCTCTGCCAGCTGATAGAGTGGCCGTTTGTAAGCCATTCCAAAACCCAGGCTGCGATTTCATGGGACCTTTCACCTCGAAAACCCTTGACAAAATGTACATTGCCCTGTACACTTGCCTCACAACCCGAGCTATCCATCTCGAAGTCGTTGAAAATATGTCGACTGGGGCATTCTTAAGCAGTTTTATACGTTTCGTTTCAAGACGAGGCGTTCCAAGACTGGTCCGTACTGACTGCGGGACAAATTTCAAGCATGGAGAACGAATCATAGACACCATGTTCGAAAACGACGATGCGACAGGACAGTCCGTAATGGCATACTCCGCTTCGGAGAGAATAAAGTGGTTGTTCAACCCTCCAGCCGCACCTTGGATGGGTGGCGTCTGGGAACGATTGGTAGCTTCAGTCAAAAAAGCGCTAAATAAATCTATAGGGCGCAAAAGACTAAGCTTCAGTGAAATGTGTACAGTAATAGCTCGAATCGAGGCTATTCTGAACACGAGACCTCTGACAAAGCTGAATATGGAAGACATGACAGAAATTCCTCTTCGGCCAGTCAATTTCCTACAAGGGAATGTCAAATTTTCCCTTCCCGAAGAAGTCCTTTCGGATACAAGCGGAGATCCCACATATGATCCCGACTTCATTCAATCTCGCGAACAAGCAATGGAAGCTATTCGCTTTTCCGAAACATCAGCGAATAAATTCTGGGAATGCTGGAAGACCGAATACCTTGTGCTCCTCAGAGAGATACAAAAGCAGAAGCTTAAGCAGCCTCGTCATACGAACAGGTCCGTTCCCGAAATAGGGGAAATTGTTCTAATCGAACAGGATCTAATACCGAGAGGATGCTGGCCGTACGGCAGGGTAACTGAGATAATTGTCTCGGCAGACGATCTCGTAAGATCAGCTAAGATTCTAATGCCTAACCGCAAGGTTATTCACCGGCCGCTCAACAAAATCTACCCTCTCGAAATTCGAAGCGTAGACAGAGAGCCTATCGAAGAGCTACCTACGGAGGAAGACACAGTACCAGTCTCGAACAATACGAGACGGGAAAAACTTCCTCGTAGCTCAAAAGACCGGGCACTCGAGTTCTTTCGAAACATGGAAAGTGGCGTACATCACTCATACGCATCACCCCTTTCTGCAAAAATGTTTGCATTTATCGCGGTACTCTCCATAATTACGCCAGCAAGAGCTGCCTTACCAATATTCTGCTCCAACGGAGTGGTAACAGTGCCACCAATAAATGGCCCGTTTGAGCTGTGCATTGACAGTGAGTGTCAATGGGTAAACAGCAACAATCGCACACTCAAGTACCTGCTGCCAGTCTCCCCCATAGAACGTGGAGCCAAAGTCCTCCTAAAAACTCTGGAGGAAAACGGGACTCGAGAACAGAGCAGAATTTGCGAGACACCCAAATTCTGCGAACAACAGCACCTGTTGTCCAAATCCCTACTGGGTAACCCTCACTGCTGGCCAGCTGGAGCCATAATAACAGCCGCCATACTAATCTATTTGATTATAGCGCTGGTACTAAGCACAGCTTGGGCAACGTCGAAAGCAGTCAGAAAGTATAAACGCGCTGCTAGCAAGGTTCAAAACAGCGTACCAGCGGCCGAGCGAAACGCTACGAGCTTTGAACTCACACCATTAGGTGGATCGACACTTCTCGCAGTATGCACGCTTCTATGCATGATTTCATCAATCGATGCCTGTCAGCACGGCTATGTGCGACACTCTGCCGAAATGGTGTGCAATGAGAAACATCACTGCCATCTGGAATACAGTAGAGAACTGCTATTCAATCAACTACAGTCAGAAATCTGTCTGGAAGTCCTACACACGAACAGAACAGTAGGCCTAATGAAGTTTCGGAAACGAAATGTCGAATTCAAGTGCTCGAAGGTAACAGAGTTCTTCACGAGACCGACAAAAACTGATGTCCACCATGTGAAAAGGTGCCCCGAAGCAGGGTCATGCACAAAAGATATGTGCGAAACGCTCTCTCCCCATGAAATCGTCCCTGAACTCCAATTCACGGACAAATATCCAGGCTACTCCGGATGCTTGAATAGCTGCGGAGGAATTCTATGTGGCTGTCTTATACCTCTACCGACCTGTTGGTTCTACAGAGTCGCCCACACACCCGTGAGCACACAAGTGTTTGAAATCATTCAGTGCCCACACTGGACTCCAACCGTACAAGTGGATGTCGAGATAATGTATGCCAACAATACGGAATCGTTCAGTCACTCATTCAAGCCTTACGTGACCGAAGCTCTCGGCAACATCAACGTCACAGTCCTCTCCATTCAGAGACTAACTGGGTCGTTAGACACCAGGCACTTTGCAGTATCCAAAAACGAATCTTATTTACTGCCACCTCACCACCAACTGCCAGTAGCTTGCAAAAATTACAGTCAAGCCGAAAATAGTTTCTCAACGTGCAGAAACCGCATCACGTGCAACTGTGGAAATTCTCCGCATAACTGCCACTGTCCCAGAGACTCGATACGCGAGATTCGAAATTTCGAACAACCTCCCATCCTACCAATGAGGACAGCTCACATTCAAATAGATGCCATCGAAAACAATATTGTCGCGAAGTTCAGTGATGAAGAACTCGTGTTAAGGGTCGAATCTCAAATTTTGCATGATACAGCAGAAATGGTCGCAGACCAAAACTGCGCCGTACGAGTAGTGGAACTCACAGGATGCTACAACTGCGCTGTTGGCGCACATCTTACGGCTACCTGTAAGTCCCCAACTCACGCTGTCGCTACCGTCGCATGCGACTCTCAACAGTTCACAATCAATTGCGGACCATCAAACGAAAACAACAACATACTCCTCAATTTCGAGCACCCCACAGTCTACGAACAGTGCACCATTTACTGCGCGGAGAAACCAACTACATTCGTGCTCAATGGAACTCTACGTTACCACATCGTACCGCAACGTTCGGTTTTCGACGCCAACTCGCACAGCGTAGCATTGCATCACCAGTGGTTTAGCGACATCAACATACCCAGTATTGATCCGCTAATCAACACAGTAAAACGACACTGGAAACTCACTGTGGGAGCGATTGGCACAGTGGCGCTACTAGCCACCGCCACCTACCTGGCCGGACCAGTGATCATCCTACTAATCACAAAAGCGGCGCTCTCAATCGCCACTACCATAACGAAGATGGGTTGGGAATTATTGAGTCTACTAGTTAGAATACTATGTGCGGTGTGGTAAGACAAAAACAGATGCCCACATTCTCATCATGCACATGCACTGCGTTGGCACCTAAGCCACGCCAACGCCTTTCACCGGCACTCGGACCCATCGGCCACAAAACAGGCCAAGGGCCTTTTATAACTAACTTACTATTTACAGATTTCCACTGAACCACCTCTTCAGCAACAAGCAACAACAAGCACTCCCCAACAATCTACAGCCATCTATCTTCAACACCACCATCCATACTTCGTCGCGCCGGCCGCAGTATCGTCGTCAACGTCGATGCATCCACTATCTCGCATCGCCATCGCCGACGATGCCTCTTCACTCTCATCGCCCCGCCCTCCAGAAGTCCACGACGCTCAAGACCGCCAATGATTATTCAGTGCAGTATCTTACGTGCTTACAATAAACACGTTGGTACACCGCTTGTTGCGCTCATACACCACATGACCCTTGCACGACCGATGCCAATAGTTGTTCCCGTCTCCAACTATCGTTAACCGATCAATGGGTGTAGATGCACTGATCACTTCCTCCCATGAAGATCACGTACAGACAAAAACGTTACACGGAGAAAATGTTTCTTAGGGAGTAGTGCCAAGGTGTAGAACACTTTCTTCGCCGGTGGTCCCATGAACATCACCTACAGCTGCGCAGACTCGACGAACAAGTCGATCACCGTACCTGTCTCCGAATAGATTAGTCAAGCCGACCAAAAGAAGTTGCACACTGATGACTTTAAATCATGGAGATCATCTTCAGACACTCGGATTCGAGGGGAAATTTTTGTTTCTTACGGAGTAGCGCCATGGTGGTGTAATTGATGACTTCATGTTTTCTGTAGTTCCGTTAAGTGTTTTCTTCGGGGATGGTCCCGCCGCATTTCTATGATTCTCAGTTTTGCGAGCGAACGTTCTGACCAGCAGTTCATCGGTCACACGCGTCCCAAGGGTTATTTTAGTTGGCAACTGCGATGAATTCGCAAAGGAGCGCAATTTCATGCTAAGAGTTAAGAGGTAAAGGAGGTTCAGCAAAGGTACCGAACGCTTGACCACCAACTTGCCAGTACTCGCCGCTAATCACTGAGCGTCAAGCCACTGTCATGTGCGGTTGCGATCTTGGCGCTTTTTACATCAGCTTAGTGAGTGTCTTGGTCCTCAACCGGATTATCAGCAGGACCATGCAGTTTTCGTTGAGAATCTACAAGGTGCGGCAAAAGTCCGGACACGCCATTTTTGGGTGGATTGAAGGTCATTTGAAGGCTCTAGTGCGAAAATTTTTGTGCTTTGCAATCATCGCACGGTCTTTCTCAACATCAGAGGTAATATTTCTTACATCACCAGTACACCTGCACTTCTAAAAAATGCCGAGTACGGAACGCGCTTCAATCATCAAGCTGCACATGATGAGAGTGACCGCCTCTAAAATTGCCGAGCGACTGAATGCTTCAAGGTTCGCCGTCCAGAAGGCAATCAAACGCTACAAGGAACTCGGAAGTTTGTCTGGTAGACCGCGATCGGGTCATCCGAAGACAGCTATCATTTCTAATCTGTTAAGAAGGGGAGAGACAAGATTCGTCGAAATGCGACGAAGTCAATGAGAAAAACGGCTAAAGCACTCGGAGTCAGCGAACGTTCGGTTCGCCGCATATGCCACAATAAACTATAGGTTAAAAGCTGCAAGAAGCAGAAGTGCCATACCTTAACGCCATCAATGTGAGCTGCAAGGCTTGAAAGATGCCGCCAGTTATTGATGCAGTTCGACAGGGCGCGCTGTTTGGAGACCGTGTTTTCAGTCGAGAAGTTGTTCACAATCGAAGCTTCTCTGAACCATCAAAACGACAGAGTACTTGCAAGAAGTGTTGAGGAAGTTAACCAGAGTGGAAGAATTGTGGAAAGGAAAGGACATCCCCGTCAGTTGATGATGTGGGTCGCAATCACATCCGACGGCAAGTCCGACCTTGTTTTTGTTGAAGGTGTGAAAATTGATAGCAGCAGGACTTTTGGTATTTGGAGGACATCTTGAAGAAGGGCCTTATTTTTTGGACCAGAAACCCTGGTCGGGCCCTACTGCAACTGATTTCCGGCTGAATCTCGCGGAAAGGACCACGGAAACATTTCCAATTGTACCGAGCCATAGCCTCTTGACGATACGTCGATTCAGTGTATTGAATTCAAAAGTGTAAATCTAGAGTTCAGCGAGTGGTTAATATTCGTTGGAATTATAACGTTTTATTCCGGGAGCTAGTGTAGCTCATAGGATCACAATATAATATAGCTATATACTCAATCACTGACATGAATATTTACAGATAGTTCTCATATTTACAATGTGAGCAAGTGGATCGGAAAAGTGAAAGTTCGCTAAGGTCGTGCGAGTTGAGCCAGTTTCTTCACATCCTATATCCTATGGTCGGCTCCGACAGCTTGGCTGATATTGGTGAAGCCGTCTTTTCGCAGTAATTCTGCCAATTCGCGTTTTATCTGTAATTTGTGGATTGAATTTCTTGCACTGCAAAGCAAAGAAGACAAAACATTACCTTGCCAACAACAGGAAACCCATGGTATACAATCGCAGAGTATAATTGTACAACGGAGGCGCCGGCACGAATCTTCTCATACGCGTCCGCACCGCTGAATACGCCTCCGCTTCCGACGATCGGCACACGTCCTTGAGTGAATCTGGAAATTTGGCGTATTTGTGCTTGCAAAGAAAATTAGAATCGGAAACGTGGCCAGAAAGTGATAAGACGAGACTCGATTTAAAACAAGCTTCTCCATCTACAAAAACCTCAGGAAGTTCTACCATATTTTAAGTTCTACGTAAGACATTTTTCGTATCTAAGATAGCATTTGATCGGGCAAACCCTGCAGCCCAATAAACCAGCGATGATTCCGTTAAGCCGTGCAGGCCACAAAATGATATTGAAATTCGTCGCAAGTCGAGCCTCGAATGATGTTCTGCGACCTGATTTTTAGAAACAAGACCTCAAACACGCCGCTCAGGAATTGACCGTAGTTTGGACTCTCTCAACAGGGGTTTCGTCAAGCCTAGTGAAAGTAGCAACGATTAGCTGCTGCGAACTGGCGATGCGCTCTAAAAATTTGAGTATGTTACACTTCTTAGCTAGAAGATTTGAGCCAGCTGATGTGCCTTGACTGAAAAAATTCAAGTCCGCTTCGGGAGGCTCACTTTTTCCAACCACCCCGTAGAAAGTATATCATTTCATTTAAAAACCAACTTGTACATCTGTCGAACACAATCAGTGCTCAGCTGTCGCAGTGGCGCTCCGCTTAGTCCTCCCTTTTCGTTCCTATTTTCATTGTGCAACGTGGCCGGCCGGGTAACCGTAGTATTTGATACTATGAGACCATCAACGCCGTATTTTGAGTCCATAGTTACCTGAAATACAATGGTAAAAGGTGAAGACGTCGGGGTTGATCAATCCGCTAAAGGCCCCTTCATACTTTACTGCGTTGCTGCCGCAGTAATGGTGAAACATAGGGAATGGCGGCGCGCGCGGCAGCTGCACAGTAGCACAGTATTCGGTTACTGATTTCTTTGCTATAATCACCCATATCGCCACTATGCACTAAATAGTTTTTTCACCAACGAGAGCACAGTGGACGGCCGGAAAAGCGCGCAGCTATTGCGGAAATACGCACACCCTATTTTTTACCGCTCTACTTTGGTTTCCTGCCGCAGTAGAGTCTGAAGGGACCTTAAGCTTTTTTTGAAGGGACCCTTTTCCACACTGAATTGTGGATGCACGGTGAATGCGTATTTGGGCCATACACCGACGTGCGAAGGCAGCACAAATCAGTCTCCTCACCAGACAAGACAAGTCGTGCAGTAAATTACCCGACGTCGGAGGGATGGCAGACTTGGCTAGCCCATGAAGAGGATCGATCACTCGACCGTGTCGGTATCAGTAGCGCCTCTCAGAACTGCATCACAATTATTAAAGAAGGATGGGGATCGCACCACGTCCAACGATTTATCTGTCACCAGTGCTACTAGGTACTTCCTTCCTTTATCATTTCAAACGTCTATCCCGAGAACAACCCACAAGATGCCTTCAAGTAGTTGTAACTTAACACATACCTCGGCAATATCCTTCTTCTCCCGTTCGGTGAGGTCGGGCGCAATTTTTAAGAGAACCTTCGGTCGGCAGTCCAATTTCATAACATCGAGAGTTTGCTTAACATAGGCCAACAACTGGAATGGAATTAGATTACCAGTTTTTCGACGGAGCTCTGTAGACTGTAGTTTTTGATCGGGGAATATCTAGTGACTATTATTTCAGCACACATGCTCCTTGGTATATTTTCGGCCTTTCAAACTCAGGTAAAGACTGAATCAAAAGAATTGGAATTTCGAAATGGGTACTCAATTGTTGAGAACGCTTAGTGAATTACTAACCGTGCATTCTCGGTGCGAGAGCTTCACAGATCTACATGAACATTCTAACTTACTTTTTTCAGTTCCGACTGCTTTTGCAGAGCTCTTAAGCCGCTAGTGTTAGGTGAAGATACGTTGATCACTATATAATCACTGTACGCCGCAAAGTACGTAACACCAATCTCATAGTCGAGTCTGAAAATAAACCTCTATGTGATCGAAGCGAATAGCGAAATTCAACTTCCCAGCACGCACTTAGCCTCATCGCACAGTTGATTTTTGCCGATATTCACGCCGAGCATTGCCAACCCGTCGGTCCAGTTCACTCGAGCGGCTTTCACTCGCTGCTGAACTCGGCCGACACCGTCATTGTTGAACCCGTATCGATTGATTATAGCCTAAACAAAGACAGAGGGTCTTTACTCAGTTTTTCACAGTGGAAATTGGTCTTCACCTCGTCCTCGGGTAGACGAAATATCCGCGGTCGTGGGTTACCCTGTTGTGGAATAGGAGTGACGGTGCCGATCTCAATCAGACCGAAGCCGGACAGCTCGGCCAACTGTCGAATCGCCTCACCGTTCTTGTCGAAACCGGCCGCCAATCCGATCGGATTTTTCAGGTGCTTGCCAAGAAACTGCAAAACACGCATGGGAACAGGGATCACTTTTCAGAAGGGAGAAAGTATATCTGACGCCTCAGAACGGTGAAAAGCTCATTCTTCTTTGCTGAACTTTCTTTTTCTGAATTGACGTAAACGTTGAGCAGACTGATCACGAACCTCGCATTCAAGCTCTGGATACTCTCTTCGATTTTGACTAAACCGTGGAAGAATGCCCAAGGCGGCAGCTCGAAGAGCGCAACGGTGAGATGTTTCGCCGTCAATATGTCGATGAATAAGAGGCATTACCTAAACCTTATTTCAACAAAATCTCAAAAAAACATTAGTATTATGATCACATAAAGTGTATTTTTATCTTCTGCGATCATTTATCCCTCCTTCCCTCCCGTTTTTCAGCTTAGTGCGTGAGAAATTGACTACTTCGCTACCAGAGCAATTCTCACACAAATAAAATTTTACGGTCTTGGTGCGTATCGAATGTTCTACTAGTAGGACTTTGCAAAACGTGATGAGAGGAATGGGTACGGGACAACTCAAATCATTTCTTCTGCTGCAGATTTTCAAAGCCCGTGGAAGAGAATAAGAAGAGAGCAGAACAGCGCCGGTTTAGGTTCCGGAAAATCTCGCACACCAGGTTTACTAATTTCTTGTCAGTTCTTTCAGCAAACCTAGGGACGGGTGGTGCATTGGTAGGAGGTGCTACTGAAACCGATATAGGCGAGCGGTCTATCCTCGCCCTGACCCACCAAGCCTTCAATCCCTCCATCATCAAGAAAATTGGTACCAGCGCTTATGAGAAGGTGAAGACACTGACTTGTCGTAGCGGCAGATTCCCGCAAGTCACTGTATGCATAGGCCAAAGACATGCTATGTCTCTACGACTCAAAATGGAAGACGGATGCATGGCACGTCCTCGAAGTACTTGTCAGCACCGAGCGCTTCACCATTTTGTTGTACATTTATTTTTTATCCCTTCTCCGGGAGTTTGCTAGCGAAACCTACGATTATCGGCGCTTACATTTCACCAAGTTTGAGACGCAGAATTCGGAAAAGAAATAGAGTTTCGTTTTGAAACGAATGGTGCTAGGAAACCAAACTGTTTCGCAGCCTTTATAAATTTTGGAGAAAGAAAGAATAAAGGTAAAAGATACAGGGTAAAGGTTCAATTAGGCGTTTATCAGCCTCCAAGGACCCGCCGCAGCCTTCATCTTCCATTCAGAACCGTGGAGACATGGTGAATGCGTATTTTGCCTACACAATGACTTGCGGGGGCCAGTCGCTATACCAAGTCAGTGTTTTTATCTTCCCAGACAACGCACCAATTTACCCGACCCCGAAGGGATGGAGGGCTTTGTTAGCCCGGATGGGGTTCGATTGTTGAGCCATGCATATGTCAGTAACGCCTCTTACCACTGCAGTACGCACGCCTGAAAGAAATAATAGCAAGACAAACTTACCGCCTTACTAGAAAACGTCTCTGAGCCATAAAGTAATTCGGCGGAGCCATAGGCTAACAAGCCTCCGCCAACAATAATAGCAGATTTAGCAAGTGAACGAGAGGGTGACTTTGAAAACATAGAGAACTATTGTGCACTGTGGTTGGCACCCTCAACGCCCAGTTGATGCAGGAATAGTTGGAACTGAAAACAAACAGAACAGCCAATTAATAAAGTGGGAAGCCCAACTGATCAACTAACTTCGTCTCTTGTGAACTCCGCTACTTCTGTGTCGCCGTCCTCGAAATGCAGCACAACTCTGACAATCGGTTGAAGGTTTCTTAGCGACTCGCTGCAGCTGATGCTGGCCTGGAAGCACATCAGCTGCTTTTTCGATACAAACTCGTGAAAATTCACACTTTCTTCGCATGTCTTTTTCGACATAAAAAATTGACAGACTGAGACCACCCAAGAACGATCATCGGGTTCCAGTGATTGATGCTACTTCCTAAACGCGGCATGACGTTCGGAAAAATCCTTCGGTACGGTAGTTTCGTTACGGTATAGCGAAGAAAAAGAGCGAATCGAGTTCAGCGCATCACCGTTAAGTGTTTTTTTTATCTTGACGCTTACATTCACCTGTCTGCTACTTAATTTAATTATTTTACATAATTACTTCAACTTCAGTAGATACTAGGTGTGCCTAGAGACGAAACTACTAAGCAACTAGCTGCTTTGCTGCACGAGCCTAACTACAACGGAAGGACATATTATTCCAACCCTTAGGAGGTTGATCCCAGAACAATTTACTTGTTCAAACTCTCGGACTTGGCAACTTTTTGCGAATTTCAAAAACACCTGAGGGAGTGGAGCGAATCTTAAATCTTAGAATCACTAGAAAAATGAAAAATAAATATCTCTAAAATCCCCCAACAATTATTCTAGCTTCCTGATGCCTTGGTATAGACTGCAGCAAGATTACGCTGATAACTTCATTCACCTTTGCACTCCATTTACCTGATACCTTAATGTAAAGGGAATGGAATACGAAGCACATGAACCCTATGTGGAACCTCAAGAAGGGTAACTTCGCAAAAGTTTCCTAAGAATAATTATATTTATTCATCATCATTTATTATTTTAATTTATTTTGATTTATTTATCTATTTTCTACAGCACAATTCCATTATATTCCTGATAGCAGAATACTGCTTGGAGGTAGTTCTTCATCTCAAAATATGCATCTTCACAACATAGCAAATAAGGGATAAACTTTATTGTTTTGTTTGTTTTGCAACGTTTTGCAAAAATGTTTATTTTGGAAGGCAGGAATGCACCCATAAGATAATAACAATGGGACTGCAAAAGCAGGCCAGCACTTCCCTGACACTCTTCCACAATTCCTTCCCATTATTCATCTGGTCTACACTGAATGGCGTCATAATTCAACTACTCGCATCTTCGATAGGTCGTTAGAGGAAAAAAGAGTAGCACTTCAGATCATTTTTCTCCTTCCCGTCTTTGAGTCCGTGACTCTGTTTCCGAGAAACAATGAGTCCGAAAGCCTAGGAAATATTTCACTATGAAGCGATTCAACGATTTCATAGGTCGTCGATGAAGGAAAGTGGGTGACTATTAGATTATTTATCGAAATTGAAGAACGACGATGGCTTCCAAATAGTTTTGGTTACGCCGGCTTTTCTAGGGAACCTTGCTCATTTTCAGAACGAAGAGACTTCTATCCCATTCAGATATATTTACATTTTTTTATTCATATACGTTTCTTCATCAATTCATCACTCGGGGAACATATTTAATAAAATTCTCAGATGCAGTTCAGCAACTGAGTCACTCAGACAAACAAAAAACCTATATAAATAAATCATTTGTCTTCAGTCTTCCGGCTTAGGATACCAAACTAGGGCAACCTTCATTTGGAGGAAAGTGGGGTGGGGTTTGAATCGCAATCACAATTCAAAGCTCAGCGACCGAACCTACTATCCGTAAGATTTGTCACGAGAAAAAACAGATTCTATGGTTCAAAAATCTACAGCTTTCTCGCATTCGAACCTATACATCGATGCAATCAATCTGCAGTATTGATTTCTTCTGCCTCACGAGGTTGTTAAGAAATTCTGATTCAGGAGAATCAGATTTTTTACTAACACGAAGCTGCACACCCTTTGGTGGAAATTCGAGGCTCAGAAGACGACGGAAAGGTCGAGATTTACGGCCATTAAAAGGAGAGTATTCTCCTGACCACCTCACCACCTGAGGCAGAAGAAATTAAAACAGTAGGTTCCATTCTTTCACAGATGAGTACACAGAATGGGGTCACTAATTGTCCAGTTTAAAAACCCGAAAGGATCGTGTCGCCAGTGACCTCTTCGTGAATTGTAAAGGAAAATGGATGAGAAGGGCCGACGAAGAAGGGAAGGGCTATAAGCACTACCAGAAATCTTGGAGACGGGGTAGTAAAACAGGAAGCTGAAAAAAGTAGGGAAGGAGAATTCGAATCTGGCTCAGATCGTAGCAGCTCGAGACTACTACAGTTCACAGGCTTGGTCTCCGTTGTGCTACCATCAGGCTTTAAAAACAGTTGGCCGGTCATTTGTCACCGCTGTTCTCGAACATCAATAAACAAAAACCCGTCGTCGCCACAGACAGCTCACGAGATCGTCGGCAGCGTGTGACAGACACCATTAGCATGCCAAAAACGGAGCTCATATTCATGAGCGCCGTCGTGACGACGTCGCCGTCTGGCGTCTGAAGATCTACGATTTCCAGTGACCAGACGAGAGAGATGACACTATTCGTCATGTTTCAGCGACCCCTGCGACTTCTTTTGTTTTTGGAAGAAGACATTTCTTGAGTAAACTTAACGCTGTATTAAAACAAACTAATATTCACGTGCGTTCATTTGTGGCACAACCACTTTTTACATAGATTTCCAAAACTCAGGTAAAGGCAAAGATGTTGGGCTGTCGGCGTTGACCAGTGTTTTTACCCTCCCAGAAAAGTCTGGTACCAATTTACCCCTGCGCGATGAAAGGCTTCGATTCCTCCATCGGTCAAGGGTAAATTAGGATACGCGGCCGAATTCCTCTTCTACTCGAAGTTGGTGAATGCGTATTCGATCTAAACAACGACTTTGAGGGGGAGGAGTGGTCAGCGGGTTAGTACATCTTACAAGGGAAGCTTGTGAGCGATCGGTGACGATTCGTAACGAAACCCATATGAGCGTGTAGGGCTTTGCGCTAGGAATGCAACGATGTATTCACCAGAAGCCGTCGCCACCTGGTTGATCTGAAAATGGCCGGCGAAATTTTGCACTGCCCCCACACATAGGCTCCCCGCCAGCTGGAGTAGCGGTGCCAATTCGTCCGTCACTGTGACAAGGTGGCCGAGTGGATAGTGCGACGGACTTAAGATTTGATGGTTGGGGATCGGTCCCGACGGGCGGCTTTTCTTTCGCCGTCATGCGCTAGATTCCAAAATACGCTCCCTCTCCGTTTTTGCAGCAGTTTCGAGATAGAATCGCGTTCGGGACGAGTATGACCAACAGAGTACGCACGGAGGACAAAATCTGCTATGTTCGCAGCCCATACTTACCGTAACGAACTCGAATCCATCCTAAATTCAGAAACTAATGTCAGAATTGTGATCAGCGCCCCGAATAACCCCCGTAGACAGAATCGGGCTCAATCGGTGATTTCGACCCAATCACTCTGCTTTGACTACGAACCCTAGCAAGCGCACGTCAGACATAACGGGAAAAGCAGATGTTAGATTTGTAAATTGTGGATTTGCCAGCTGCCCAGGTAATCTCCTTCGATGAATATGAAAAGAAACTCATCCAAGATAGAGCCTCTGCTCTTTAGAGTGGAAAAAGTGGAACAATAGAACAAAGAATATTCTGGGCAAGTGGACCTTCATACAACCACTCACTCGACACTAGTAGGGCTGGTTATGTCGAAATCACCGATTTAGCCCAAACTTTGTCTACGGGGGTTATTCGGGGCGCTGATCACGAATCTGACATTAGTTTTTGAATTTGGGATGGATTTGGGTTGGTTACGGTAAGTATGGGCTGCGAACATAGCAGATTTTGTCCTCCGTACGTACTCTGTTGGTCATACTCATCTCAAACGCGATTCTATCAGGAGGCTGCGGCAGAATTGCAGAAGGTGCGTAATTTGGAATCTAGCGCATGAAGGCAAAACAAAGGTCATAAGGAGAAACCGATCCACGCTCAACAGATCTTGAGTCCACAGCATTATCCACTCGGCCACCCTGTCGCGCCAGGCGGTATACTCGGCCCGGTACTCCCGCTGGCGGGGAGCCTATGTGTGGGGGCAGTGCAAAATTTCGCCGTCCATTTTCAGATCAACCAGGTGACGACGGCACCTGGTGAACACATCGTTGCATTCCTCGTGCAAAGCCCTACACGCTCATATGGGTTTCGTTATGAATCGTCACCGATCGCAAACAAGCTTCCCTTGTTAGTCTACTGACCGTCTCAGACAACTCCACCATCAATTTATCAAACCCATGAGAAGCTGGGTTAGCCGTAGCGTGGATCGATCTATCGACTGTGAGGATGTTAGTTGCGCCTCTCACCACTGCCTCACCCGCACCCTTTTTAGGAAAATAGCCTAAGAAATTTCGCATGCTGCTGTGCCGAACGAAGTTAGTAGATGGACCAATACGAAATTTATAACATCACGCCGAGGTTTCAAGAAGAGAGAACTTGGAGTATCATAAGAAACTACTCACGTTTTGAGACTAATCGTTATTCATTCCGTTTATTCGCCACTTTGATGGATCTATCGTATTGCACTCTTTATTTATTCGCCGTTTCGTTTCCGTTTTCATCCTGATTATACTGTTTTGTTTCCTAGCGACTTTCTTAAGCAGATGAATGAATGAATGAATGAATTAAGTGAATGAACGAGTGAATAACAGCTCTTTGTTGTTATCAAGAATGCAAGGCATCACTTCGTTGCGAAGCAAAACATAACTTCTTGACACCACAAAACACCAGAAAGCTCTTCCAGCACAAATTGAATGCACCAACAGCAACTTTTTTGCTCTCGATTCACTATATATGGATTACTTGGCTAAAGATCGTCGTCGTTCAAAAAACTCACCTCCAGAACCGACGGCCTAGTCATGGAGAATTATCGACGGTCGCACTAACATTGGAAGTGGTTGTCAATGTGAGAATTTATAACAACAACTTGAAATGCTCTCACGATACGGTCCGGATGGATCAATGCGAACGCCCAGAAAGTCGCTATGACATGAGGAGTCACTGGACTTTTGAGGTGTATAAAAGGTGAAAGGAAAGGGTGTCGGCGTTAATCAGTCCCCTAAGGACGCGCCACGAATTCGTGTTCCATTCAGAAACGTAGACGCGTGGTGAATTCGTAATTGGCCTATACAATGACTTGTGGGGGTCAGCCGCTATACCAAGTCAGAGTCTTTACCTTTTCAGTCAAGTCTGGTACCAATTCACCCAACCCCGGGGATGAAAGGCTTGGTTAGCCCGGGCCGTGACTCGACCGTGCGAAATTAAGTAATACCTATCGCCCTGCGCTACGCGCGCCCGAGCTGCATAGTTTTTAAAAAATCCACTTATTTCAGCAGTTCTGTCATCCTACTCGATTCCGTTTTCCGTTTTCTTTTGAGCTAAACAATGTCAATTGACCGTAATCCTCACATACTGGTCGAAGTACAAGGACAGATGTTTTTTCGGTGGTGTACGTTATAGCGAGGTCCAATAGATTCTATGGGAGATAGTGAACGACAAGGATTTAAAAACAAGCTAATACGTAGCACTGATAAGGGACTTCATCTTGCTGATAAGCAGATATCTATCGTTTTTCATCATGGAACGCGTATTATCAAAGAACTACTGGTCGACCTCGATAGTGTACTTGTACTTAGCCTCCAGAGAACAACACGCTCTTAACGTTTTTTGGGGTATTTAAAAAACCAACAAAATGTGGACCGAAAGCCACTCAGAAGGCGCGTTGCCGAGTCCAAGGTGATCAAATCCAACAAAGTCCAGTTATTACGAATGGCGGAAAATTAGCTAAGGCGCAGCTCAGCAGACGGAAGAAGTAAAAGGGAGGCAATTCGGCTTCCGTTCAGCCCGAACTCCATCTAGAACTCTACCTGATCTCATTCTTGGCCTATGCAACGGCTTAGTTTTTGGTTTGAGCAAGGTTAGGGTAAAGATGAAGCTCTCGGCGTCGCTCAGCCCCTAAATATGCGCAAATCAGAATCCAGAGGCACGGCAAAGGCATATGTGGCCTATACAACGGCTTCCAAGTACCAGCCGCTGTTCAGGACAATGTCTTCTCCTTTCCAGGCAACAATCCTCGGTGAGGATTGATCGCTCAACCATGGGGGTGGAAGAAGCGTCCCTTACCACCGTACCACGTTGAGAACAGAAACTTTGAAAATTATCCCCAAATTGCCCCAATAGCAACGTGGCCGTTTTTTTGTAACTGAATGAAGGACTTACCCGTTCAGTTCACTGACTACCAACGAACAACTACTATTAGTATTTGCTCCGCCTTTGATCATCCATAGTAACAATGAGCATGTACCACCCATTTCATTGTATGAACACCAACGATTTCTTCTACAAAAGAAGTGCGGCTGTTTTTCTAACCCGGTATGAAGAGTAGTCATTCCAAAAGTGCAATCATATGCCCGCCAAAATTGACTGCTGTTTGCAGTGTCCATCGAACGACCGACGTTATTGTAGTGAATTTCTGCCAAAAGGGGAAAACGTTACGGTGACCTCGAAGAAAACTTCTGAACGCATCGAACATTCACCAATGAGAGCGTAGATGTTTGGAAAACCTCTGGCGGCCTCAACATTGTTAACTTATGTCAACTCACATTAATCCACTAAATCTGTAGATTTGTGAATACTTGTGTTCTTGATTTTGGACGTTGAATTCATTGACTGACTTAACTTCATGGTCGGAGCATCGAAGAGCTTAGAGTAAGCAGATTAGTTGGGTACCGCGTAAAATGTCGTAAAACGTAATGTTCATTGTCGACTGTTCGTCATTTTTTCTGGTCGTTTTGTTTAACGTGTCACTATTACACAAACTAGTTTATTTAAAATATAAAATTAAATAAAATTAATTAAATAAATGGAATGAATTAGGGCGCAAATCACTATGCGTAGTAAGGTCCGTACCAAATTTTCCGCAGATGAATTAATGATAAAAACAGGTTTTTAAATAAACTAACCTGCTTGTTCAAACGTCAGAGCTCTGACCTTACAATTAGTTACAGGAAATGAAAATTTCAAGAATATTATCAAACCAGATCAACGATCAACCTGGATGCAGCAAGTTCCCGTCAGAAGGGGAAAACAAACTTGAAGGAAACTTTGCGCTTTTTTTTCTGTCTAGTATATGCATGGATTTCGGCACAACGCCAAACAGTGCAAATATTGGGACACAGATCAGAAAACGAAATGAGGTCCATATTTTGTCGTGAATTTTACTCGGTACCCAACTAATCTGCTTACTCTAAGCTCTTCGATGCTTCGACCATGAAGTTAAATCAATCGACTGTCGGCAAGATTCAAAAATATCTCAGTAACTTTCCTCAATAGTTTCTATCTGAGAGGACTACTTAATCAGTAGTAAGCGGTTGCATACATTGAGCAGGACATATCACAAGCGAACAATTGATACGATTTTAACCGATTCAAGAGCCTCATGGAAATAAAGAAAATGAGAAAAAGCGTAAAGAAAAATAGAACAGAAGTGATGGCTACGAAAACGTGACTTTCATTTCACCGTTGTCATTCACACAATGGTGCTGACTAGAGAATAATATCTTCAATTATAAAGTACAAGTACGAAGGTTAAAGATGCCGGAACGACAGAAAGGCATCAATGATGAGGCAATGTTCCATATTTCCTGCAGCGCATGCTACACCCAATAAAATATACCATATGAGGGTGATTTCCAATCTTCGAGAATTCGAAATTTCAAAAAACTCAAAATCTACCCAAAGGGTGAGCTAGAAACAAAACCCGAGGAATGCTTTTATTTGATACGTAGTTTGATTTTTCTTGGTGAACGATTGGGCATCAATCACAGGGAAATTGGGAGACATCTGAGCTTGTTGTTGATAACACCTTTGAAACCCTAAGAATGATTAGTTATAGCTGACAGAAGGGATATTGACGAGCTGAAAACATCCCAGCAATCTCAGCTCCTCAGAAAAAGACGGAAGTAGTGAATAGCAAGCTGAATCCCCTGGTAAAACAAAATCAACGAAAAGAAAAACAAGCGCAATGGAAATTACCGCAGACGGGTGAAGTGCACTTTTGAGTAAAATCGAAACTCAATGTCTGAAATAGTCAAGGAACATACGGCATGGACTGTGGATTTGCTTCTAAATTATGCAAATTGCATATTGCATATTGCAATTGCTTTTAGCTACAGAACCGTCGACAGAGCTCGGACGGAAAAGGCAATAGAAAAGGTATATCCGTAAATAAATAAAGTATGGAAAAACAGACAATAGATAGACCGCGGTAGATATAAAGTTGAATTCCTCCGTAACTTCCAGCACTTTGCGAGTTAAGCACTGTCCAATTTGCAAGTGCATTCTAACCCTTCAACCTAATCTTCTCGTATTTTCATATTCATATTTTATTAGTCATTGTAGAATAAACTGATATAGTCCGGTCATCTCCTGAACAAGAATGAGCGATGAAGGTAAACTAGAGAAGCGCCGATTACCGGAACAATTGCGGACGAAGGAGAGCAGCTCGATGCTGTAGCGATCTAGCTTCGCATGGCCCAGGACAGACCTGAGACAAGGGTTCGATTCATGCCTGAGTCGCACTTTTTGCAGTGAACCTCATCAGAACAACATCTGTGCCAGAAGGTAAACTGCTAGACGTAAGTCAGTTTACTTACGAAGTACGGCAAATTCAAGCGAATCAAGCAAGAAGTAACCTCTCGGGGGATGCTAGAATTGCCCTAAACCGGGGTATGACATACCGACGAAATCTGGTGGATCAGGGACAAACGTATTAGTGATGCTCGAAAACAAAGATATCAGAGCGACATCGGAATGTAAAAGATGGAATTTGAACTTGCTTCTAGTAATCAGCCTATGTTTCAAAACAGTAACGAAGCTCTGTTGTATAGCCTAGGAAGAAAAAGAAAAGGAAAAGGAAAAGAAGAATGAAAAATAAAAAAGTACCCAAATCACTAGTACCAAAACAAAGGTTACTCCCTAGGTTACCGTTGACCGTTATTTGAGACGCTTTTTGTCTCCCTTTACTTACAGTCCCGAAAGTAAGTAAAGAACTTCTGCTCGAGATGAAAAAAAGTTAGATAGAAAAGTTGGGAATATTTTGTGATTCTAAAGAAGGCAATGACGTCAAGATGTCAGCAAAATAATAGCAAAACAATACCCCCCTGAAGTTAACTGAGAGTGGCATGTGGAATGATAGTCCGTTTTTGATCCTGTGCCACAACCATTTTGAGCAAAACAACAATTGTATAATCGCCCAATGACGACGAAAAAGAAGCAACCGCGTCTGAGGAAAAACATCCTTTTATAGAGCAGTAGTGACCGATAAGGTGCTGCCCTCAGTAGACCGATCAGTCGCTGTCAGGGTTTTGTGGCGAAACCCGTTCGACGCATCGATAACAGAACCACGATTGCCAAAATGGTCTAAAAAATGGCCGATTAACAGCTGAACTCAGAGAACAGCCACAGTAGCACCCAGCGATAAATTTTATTAAAGTGAGGCCATGAGAAACAAGGGATGGAAAACAAATTGGAGTTTTTTCTGAGAAAGCAATTTGCCGCCTGATTGTGTGATCAACAAGCAAGCGAAAAACACGGCAGATCGCACGTTAGACGCACGTGAGCCTCTAAAAAGAAGTGTCACTCCTTCCTGGACTTTCATCTTATGGAAATTTTACACTGAGGCAGTTAAACGAGGTCTCGATAAAGGCAAAGGTAATAGGTAGAGTCCTAGGCGTTGAACAGCCACCTGAGGACGCGAAACGCACTCGCCTTGGATTCAGAATGCGTACTTGGCCTATAAAATGTCTAGCGGGGGCCAGCCGCTATACCAAATCAGTATCTTTACCTTCCCAGACAACTCTGGTACCTACTTATCCGACACCGGAGAGATGAAAAACTTCGTTCGCCAAGGTGAGGATCAATCGCTCGACCGCGCGGGTATCAGTAGCGCCTCTTCACACTGTACCACGTGCGTCTACATCTTAATAAACTGGGTATTGATAAAACTGAATAATTCAATAGCTAAAGGAATATGTATGGTGGCCGCTGCTAACAAGTTCTCTGAGGACGCGCCACATATCCGTCATATGTTCGGAATCGTAGAGACGCGGCGAGTGCCATCCTGTCTATACAATGCCTTGGGACACCCGTAGCCCATATCAGTGTCTTGTTATTCCCAGATGAGTGTGGTAACAATTCAGCCATCCCTGGAGGGATGTGAGTCTTGGTTAGCCTTAGCGAACTTCGATCGCTTGACCGGGCGGGTGGAAGTAGCGCTTCTAACAACTGTACCACGCATGATTTAAGAATATGAAATATACTCAAAAAATCCCGAGATCTGTGGGAAAAATTTACGATAATGACTTCGTGCAGAGTTCAAAACAACAGATGCAGACTTTTTTGTTGAAAAAAAGAAAAGAGCAGAACATTAATACTGATGAGAACGTGGCTCAAAGTGCTGTGAAGTTTCGCTTAAGGCCAGAAAAGCGAAAGAAGCCAGAAGCTCTGACAATGGAAAGAAACACACACGGCAATGACAGCTATCAATTTCCTTGAAGCTTAGGCACCGTCATTCGGGATATGTCAAAGTTTTGGAGGAAATACTCTCTGTGCATCCATAAAATAAATAAATAAATAAATAAATAAATACGAGGGTTACTGAGCGAAGGAATTATGGGAACGTGTCTGAATACGAACTTTGTAGTGCCATAGTGGAGTCATCAAAGGGTAACGTAGGCCAAATGCAAATGGTCAAATCAATGTGTTTTTCTTCTCATCTACCGCTGCTATTCAATTCCACAGATGAAATGGCGAGCCGAAAATGAAATGGCCAAGCATTTCCCTGTCTCTTCCAGATGCACGAATTTCTAGAGTTGTTTCTACCCTGTCAATACTTACAACTAACCTTTACCAACCGTATGGACACATCTCAGCTAAAAAATTGATTATGTTCAGTCTACCAGCTGTTTCTGACAGCACAAACATTCACGTACCGAAACCGATCAAATTTTCCCAAATTTTAATCGTTGGAACAAAAATTCCGCCTTGAAATTGCGTCATTTTTTTTAACTTGAACGTTTCATCGACATTTTCTTCCAAATTTCAAGTTTCATGTAGAAACTAACAGCGTCGTGCAACATTCCTGTTTCGGCTCTGACTAGAATATCGTGCTTCAGATTCGCTAAATGGATTCGCATGTTCGTAGCGTCATGAAAAATGGAAAACAAAAATATATAAATAAAAACACGATAAATATGGTGCGAATGTGTTACGCAAAGACGTAACCTCCATCATTAGCGTATTGAGCGGGAATATTCGGCTATGTTCCATAATTTTCTACTTGGTAGTAATGCCGACGTCAACTCCAGCTGCCTCCAACAACAAACTCGCCCACGAAAAATAACTGCCGCTCACTGACAGAGCTCCGCCTACAAAACGGCGTCAACTTCCAAACTTGTTTAGTCCAGCAGTAGCTGCGCTTGGAACAAAATGGACGTAGGGTCTTATGGTATTTTCCTAGGAAATTCTTTTTTCTTCCTAATTTTCCAAGCGTGGTCCGCCGTTGATCGAAATGAACTTTATAAAAAGATCACTTTAACCCGGACGTGGTGCAATGGTAAGAGGCACTACTCATAGGCGCACTGTAGGGCGATGTACCCTCACCGGAGCATACCAAGCCTTCCATTTCTGCTTGGCGGGGTAAATGGGTACCCGAGTTATCCGCCAGATAAGCATTCATCTTGCCTCTACGATTCTCAATTGAAGACTAATGCAGGGCGCGCCCTTAGGGGAATGGTCAGCGCCACAACTTAACCTTTTTGCCTCTACCATTCTCAAAATTGAATTATTATGAGAGCTTTGCGGAGCTTCAATGCAACAGATACGGTACGAGAACGAGACCAATTCTATCAAAAAGCAGGCCATCATCCAGGAAGAATTCAACTTCAATTCAATTCAATTTATTACGACCATGGAAGGCTGCCGCTAGACAGCAACAGTGGAAATAAAATCTCCAATACAGAAACTATGATTCAACGATACACTAATACTTGAAAAGAACATTCTCAACAAATGCGAGGAGGGACTAAGAGCTAAAGGAGAGTGACATAGTTCACTTCTAAACAACAGGTACGAAGACCCGGGTCCTTATTGTGAACGAATGTGTCTTGGCTGCTAGTCTAGCCCTTGGATATCATACTATACTACTTTGTAGGGTATTTCTCTAGTTTCTGTGGGAACGAATTTAAATGCGCTTGTATCGCATTGCTCAGATAATATTTTGAAGACAACAGAAACATCTGTGAACCACCTCCACGAGTCCAGCATGCGAGCTCTCAACAAGAAATATATGATGTCAGCCGTGTTCAAACAGTCTTCATGGAAATGATACACCTGTCAGCTGCATTCAACGTTGAAAAAGTTGACGAAACCATCATTTTACGTGGGAAAATGCGGTGAAAGTGCAGCTCGCGGGGAGAGATGGACACGGCTCATGCAAATACAGCGCATAACCGGTCCATCGAGTGCGAATCGCACATACGCCATTGCGACGTTTTGCTCGCAGGCTGGTAAAGTTGGACTTTCACAAAGAGGAAGTAGTAGAAGGACAATCTCCAGGTGCTCTTGTTTCCAAATCTCTCTATAGATGGTAAAGGGCGCGCGTGGTGCAGTTGTAAGAAGCTCTGAGGGCTGTTGATGATACTGCTGTTTAACATTTTCCTACTGATTTTACAGGCTTCTATATGAAACATTCCTTCAAAAAACTAACAACTCTCGTTTTTTTTCGGAACGTAGCGAATATACAACTGCACAGTTTCAGTATTTAGTAGATAAACTACTAACACGATTATAATAAAATCGTCATAAAAGTGCGCAATAGAAAAGTTCCATCTAAACACGTGCCCAGATTTTCTAGAACATCGAATCAACTTCAAAAGGCACCATGCCACCTAAAAGTTCACACGACTTCATAAATATTTGAGAAAATAAAAAGAAACCGTTCAATGGCAAAAATAATTAGGTTTGACCATTTAATCCGTTCAACTGACTTGTTACTACACTCTTACATATGAGTATGCTACGGAATACCTTACTATTTAAATTTGTTCCACTTCCTTGTCGACTTAACGGAAATGGTTTCGGTCTTGTACTTGTAAGCATTATAGGTAGTAACTATGGAACTTCTTGACTGCTTACTCTCTTTTCAAGGAAGGAAATCTTTTGGAAGGAACTTCTTAACAATGGTGAAGAACAAAAACGGTGCGTTCTTCAACCACCACCGAAGGAAATGTTGAGCTGAAACGAAACTATAGAAAGAAAGGAAAAGAAACAACTTTGAAAAGAAATCGCTGAACTAGCGATGAGCTTTTCATGCTACCCAATAGAAAAACCTAAATCAGGTAATCACGATTTATAGAATTCAAGCAACTTTACTACTAGAAATATGACGCAATTTAATAGGCAGAGAATAATTTCTCAGGGTAAAATATTGAAAGAAAGAAGATCCCGTAGTCAAAAAGAGTATAGATGGTAAGAACAAAATATTAAAACAAAGGTAAACAAATTAGTTGGAAATGGACGGCATTCCTGTGACCAATTGCAACAAAACAATAAAAGTAAAGGGAAAAACGGAAAAAAGGTATAATAAAAGGAAATACTCGGAGGTATATTCTTCATCAAGAATGAAGCTAGAGCCCCAGAAAGTGAGGACAGACGCACTGATAAAGAATTCAAACTCGAGTCGAGTATCGGTCTCATAAATACCTGGCAAACCCTGCTAACGCGCCAAGGTGACGATCGACCTCTCCCCCGCCCACCTTCGGTGGTCCCCGATCGATCGATACTGTGTTATCAGAGTGATCTTCGCAACAGAGAAATTGGTCCAACCTTCAGTGACCAGTCGTAGGTCTTCAGATGGCGACGACCGCGGTTATCCGATTGGTTCGGTGACTGCTGGAGCGACATGGACGACAAGAATCACTCTGACTAGATGATCACTCTTTGCGCTCAACTTGAACTGATTGATTTGAACGAACTCTGAAAAAGACGGCAAGGTCGCACAGTAGTCGAACTGAGTCCATACAGCGCGAGTAATCACACAAAACAGCAGATCTTGAAGGAATTTGTTTATCACACGGTATGACATACAGTGATATGTTGCTGATATTATGTGGAAATATAGGCGATGATAATGAAACCACAACATCACTGCGTATTCAAAGTGAAAACGAATAAATACAACGCCAATAAATAGTCGTTAACACAAAATAACAATACATTAGAAAATTAGGGGAAGACCGAAGAGTAAGGCACTGGTGTACTCGAAAAAATGGGTGGAACTGCTCTCATTGCCGCACAGATTGCGAGCATTGATCAGAGTGGAAAGTCGGGGGGGGGGGGGGGGGGGGAAGGCAACAGGCGACCGATCGAAACCGACACGCACACGAACATTTACTCACCACTAAACTTGGCCGTCACAAACCCATCACTCTCCGATTTGCATCAGATCATTGATTGATCAGAAGATCGGAAGCTTTTCTAGACAGCTGCAAAGATTCAAGCAGTGATAGGTTCGCGCCCGGAGAGCAGGCGACCTTTTCCCGCCCAGTTCAGCCTGCACACGTTGGACCTTTTTCATCCTGAACCTCTTGGCTACTAAGAAACATCTCAAATGCCTAAAATCTTCCGTGGCAGAAGTTTCATAGCCCTGGTAGTAGGACAGTTGGAAAACCCAGGCAAAAGTTCGTTTCATGATTTATTTAAAATAACGGGTTTGACCATCAAAAATCTTGGGGATGGGTTAAACCGCTTATCTGCTGAGCTGTTTTCCCTCATTTTCAGGCTACTGCTCTCTACCTCACTCTGGTAGAGGGATTGTATGGACTAAACTGTGCTCTCAAAGCAATCTGTCTAGACTGCCTACTATCTAAATTAATTTTTTCAAAGTCATCGTTTTCTAGAAAGTCAGGCTTCAGACAAAACTCTACCCGTTACAATAAAAAGTGATATATATGTTGATGTCTGCGAAAAAAGTTTATAAATGGTGGTGAACCAGACGCGCTACAACAATGAAGACGTGACCGTTAGCCCCATCTGACATTGAAACTCGTGGCTCATGGCCAACAACAATAGTTGAATGTCTCGTGCGGACTGAACTGGTCATGGAAAACGTCGCCTGGGTTATGTGGCGAATCACGTGAAGAACAACAACAAATAAATAGCCGTGTTTTGGCGAAGAAAGGGCAACAGCACTTGAACACGTACACCACAGCGCGTTCATCGCGATAAGGGTGTTTGTCATCGAACGAGCTCGGGAATGGTTTGGTCAAAGAACGCGCGAATGAGAGAGAGACAGAGGTAATGTGATAGAACTGATAGGGATGTGTGTGGACAAATATGCAAGTGAAACGATGCCAGTTGTAATCACAGTTATAACAGATTCAGTGACCGAGACACTCAGCCGAAATGCCCGGAGGGCAGTTGCAGCTGAACGTATACGACACTCTCTACTATAGAGTTCGGTTGTGTATAGGTTAGTTATGTAACAGTTTTAAAATCACTAACCTAAAATTAGAGCCAGATTATAGGTTAGTTATTCTAAAAGTATTACTTCTGGAGCCTTCACGAGCTTGCTCTCATATTTGAGCCATAACACTAGGTCTGAATTTAACGGGTTACGGAAGAAATAGCAAAACAAAGGATCATACCCGAGGAAGTTTTCTTATTTAAATCCAAACCCATGCTTTCCGATCTGAATCCTGCCAGGATTTTTGTGAATATGTGAAATTTTGGAACGATTCGAGGCACTTAGTAACGATCTAGTAATGAAACGGGTCCCACTGAGAAAGTGGACTGTGCCGCTGAGAGAATAAGAAGAACAGGCTTGAGGAAACTATGACCTCAGCTGAATACTCGCTCATCTGCTGCTCTGCTTTGCTGCCGAATATGAAGGGCTTGCAAGCACCGCGGTGAACTCCCTAGGAAATGTGGCTTTCAGAAGAGTTCTCGTAAGAAACCAAACCTGAAAAAAAAACCTCCACGGCTAGACGGGCAAGTCGATTGAGCTGCAGCCCGAGGATTACAAAGGTATGAGGGAGGTGAGGTGAGTTATAGCCAACTAATAACTATAATAATATGCATAAAAATGAGAGATGACACAAAAGTACCGTAATCCCATGAGAGAAGCGCAGCTCGTGAAGACTCTTCGAAAACTGTAGGCGAAAATGGGAATGGTTAAAATCTCAAAGAAGGGTTAGTCAATACTGAGCAGTGTAAGCAAAGGGATTGATAGCGAGAGGCTGCCGTTGGAGAATGCTAAAAATGATCTAACAAACTGTAGCAAAAAACTACTCTACTGAAAGTTTCGCTCAAATCTCTAAATGTTTCGCTTCGTAGAGCTCATCGTCCTCTTCGGAGTCTGAGCCCAGAATGTGCACATTTCCAGTCTGACTGTTGTAGTGAGGCAACGGCGTATAACTGAAAACGTACAGCAATTTAATTGAAATGAGAAAAACAAACCTCTACTTGTCTATTAGGAACAATAACGTTTCAAATAGACAAAATTAGATCAGAAAAAGCACTGAAGCAGAAAATAAAAAGAATACCATCCCCCCACCCGAAGATTGATAGTTGAAATATTCCAAAGAAATGTTCGCCGTTGTTTTCCCGCCCTCCGTTGTTCCAGTAGAATCACAATTGGCAAAAGTCCTATCGAAAAGCAACGCCAAACCTAGGAAACCGCTTCTCAAATGACCACTGCGATTAGAGTCCTGCGCGAAAAATGAATTTATGGTTACCTCTAAGTTACAGCTGAGTGCAGGACCAGCAACTAAGACAATGCTAGCAAGCAGGATACGGTAACGGACAAAAGACATGTCACCTAGCATTTTTGAATACAAGTGGCACAAATCAAAGTCGATTTTAATTCAACTCGTATGTAGTTTAGTTTAGTGTAGTTGTAATATATCTACGAAAAACTCAGTAACTAATACAAGAATATTAACAGGAAAATTCGCCCTATAAAAAATCTTATTCCACAAAATACTAGCATTGGTGTAATTTTATTGGGACGGAACAAAATGAGAACATTTTTCGAACATGGTCACAAATTTCCTGGAATTTTCCTCACCGCCTAAAGTTTTCTCTGAAACACCATACCTTAGCGGCCGTGTAAATTACACAATTGTAGCCTTTTATAATGATCGCGGCCTTTCTGGGTATACCTAAATATCACTTTAGGTTGAGCTCAAGCTTAGCAGTCCTTAAAGTATTTCTATTCGAGAATGCTCGTTAAATCCATTGTAAAATGTTTCTAAAGAAAATTGAACTCGCCACGAGGTTCTGAATCGATGATTATATTTTAGATGGGTACTATCAAATACCGATTGAGATTTCTTTGGGTTTGAGCTAATTTTATTCACAAATGTGTCTGAAATACATACAGCATGTAAATAGCTGACAAAAAGGTTTGTCAACTCGCATTTTGAGTACAAATGTCTCAAACCAAAAAGATTCTTAATGCGATCGACAGTTTTGAAATCATCACCCAAAAAATACATCGACCCATGATCTTTTTTCAAACTTCGGACATTTGAAAAATTTTATGTGCAATTTCAAACAGAAATGTAGCAACAACTGCTGAGTTTCCGTGCAATTCCAGGTACATATTTTTGAAAGGACTCGGTTTGGTTGTTACAATTAGGTGCAAATTTATGATTGGAACCATTACCTAAACATAGTCATTCTAGAGCGAATTTTTTGATGGACAAAAATTGACAGAATTTTGTGCTTTTCGCCACGGACCCGATGAAATTTCTCTCTTCAATTGAGTGTATAACATGTGTTCAGAACCAACTGAAAAGTTTAGCAATATTTGGAAGGAATACGAGTATAGAAAAGAGTCACTCACTCTATCTGACTTCTGTCGTCTCTCAGAATGCAGTAGGCGACAAATCCAACAAACGAGAACAGCATCACTATGAGCGTGACCCAGACGAACGACCAGAAAAGTCCACCGCTGCGATGTCCTCGAACCGGATATTTAGCATTCGGCGAGCAGTCCTCTGAAATGAACCGAATCAGCTCGATCCTCCCAATTGAACAACTTGCACGATATGCTGTGGCTAGTATGCCGTACCGTAGGTTGTTACGTGGAAGAAGTTGTCTTCAGAGTTAATGGTTGAAAACGTCAGGCCGTCAAAATCTTTAACCCTAGAAACCTCATAAGGCACACTAACAATAGACTATTTCCATATGCCTAGGTTAAAAGAGGAGAGAAGTGGGGGTAGTGCATTATCTCTATTTCGGAAGACTCCCAGATGCAGAGTTGAACTCCCGCATGAAAGTTGGCCGAGACACCGATTTAGCAGGACTCAATTGATGACTGAGTCGTTCCTAAGCGTACCATCCCAAGCGTCGCGTTATCTGAACACCTTCTCAGATGGGGTACCAGTTGGGATAAAGAATCCGCAGGGATGAGAAATGCCACTCTCCCTGGACCTTCAGTACCAATTAATGCAGCACATTAAGGGGAAGGTAAAGTGGTTAATGAGCCCTCTCAGGACGCGCAGCAGAGTTCTTCCTCCAATCCGGACCGGAGAGGGTAAATTATTCGCACTTGGAATAGGTACTACATCGTGTAACTTTCTATCCTACTTTTATTCGTGGATTTCCATAAATGAACTTTCTGATCCTTTATTGTGTAATTTCTGATCTCTTACTTACTCTATTGTTGAAAACATGTACCGTAAAACTTAGTCGAGTCGCGGTGTATTGAGTATAGGAATTGGTATTAAAAATTGGTGAGAATTCAGCTATTAATTGATATTTTTCAATGCCCCACTATCTGAAGCCCCTCTCTTTAGCCCAAGACAAACATTTTACGCAAAGTGAAAAGGAATCGCCGAACACCGCTCGAAGTTTGCTCAAGTTTGGTGTTTTTGTAGTAGGGGCGTAGTTTTGTTGTCCTCCGCTGACTGTTGTTCCAACATAAGATACAATGTTTGAACGAAAGAAGGCAAACAGTCTGGAGCACCATTTCAAATGCTTGAGAGACAATAATGAAAAAAGAAGAAGAAGAGAGACCAATCCCCATCAGATTGCAGAGAAACTACATATAGGAGACTGTACTTGAGTTATTTTCATTCCATTCTTCCCCTTTTTTATTTAAGCATTTTATTATATCTCACTCATGCGTGCTCGAAATTCACGAAAAACATCCGGAGCAACTCTCTGAAAAATCTATGCCGAGGAAAGCACTCTCAGCACTTACGTAGCCTCAGAGAACAATTTCATTCGAAGCTTCATGGATCATTGATGCTCCTCCTTCCATGTGAAATCACACTTTCCAGCTCTCGACGAAATTTCGAAAAAAAAAACTTTCTCCAAAATTTCGCTAATTTTGATGTCAAAATGTAGTATTTTAAATCCAGTATCCAGTGACTTCAGTCACTAAGTTGCTTGGGCATTTTTCTTAACTTTTTTTCATTTTCAGGATAAATAAAGGCAGATTCTCTCCTATAGCCTTTATTTCGCATTTCAGCGTGAATTATCTTTGAGTATTCGTTGGCTCTTGAATTGTCTTGGTAATCAGTCAAGAATTAGTATAAGATAGGAATGTAGATAAGACTCACCACAGCGATAACTTTCTGGAGACTGTCCCTCAGTACAACACGGTCTACAGTAACCAGTGGAACGATTCCCGTAGCCGGGTGCACACGTCTCACATCCGAGAGCACCTGGCAAGAAAAATTGCATTTCACACACATATTTCAATGAATGTCGTCACGCACGGTTCGTAGAAGCGTAGGCTGATGAGCAAGTCATCAAGGTAAAGTGAAAGTGATAGGTATTTAAAAATAGTAAAAGTAAAAAAAATAATTACCAAAAAGTGAAAAATAACAGTCATGTAATAGTCGGTCAGCACTTTATACTAGGCACACTTCATTTCACATCCATCAGCTCATCGAATCAGTTATCTAATTAAAGTTGACTTGGAGTAGCGATTGTTATGACACATTGCCGCCATCATTACTACGATGAATAGTAAGACCGCGATTGAAGTTTTGGCACGCTGACCGAAATGAACAGAGAAGGACTTACAAGTTCAATAAGCGTAAACTGAACTGCAACATATTTCAGTTTGTTATTGAAGCTTGGGTGTTGTTAAAAACTTATCAGATCAAATCTCAAGGAATTGGGAAAAGGTAGGTAATGTGGCTGCTGAGTAGGCGATCAGTAGGAATCAATCTCGGTAACATTTTACTCATAAACCGGCTGAGTGTCGCATCAAACTTGGATAAATGTTAACTGGAGAGGAAGGGTAGGTGGAACGTAACAGAAGAGAATTTGTTGGTCAGTTCTTCACAGATTTCCTGGATGCTATAAAGCCCGGCTTTGAATCAATAGTACGTAATCAATGATGAACTCTTATTCGTCTACTTATCTTTCAATCACCAAAAAATTAAGCCTCACCTGGACCATTGCACGTCGTGCAGGCCGTGTCACACTGATCGCATTTGCCAATGACGTTCAGGTAATAGCCAACTCCACAACGCTCAGCTCGCAGCACACATCGGGCTTGCACGAGATTGGTCTCGTCTGGAATGAAAAAGAAATTCAACTCCCCGCAATCATAAACTAGTAATGACAAGAAAACTCCAACAACACATAAATTACAGTAAAGGTAAGGATGCCGAAGTTGATCGTCCCCCTGGATACTCTCTCATTCAGAGTCTTAAAGGCATAATGAATGCGTATTTGGCCTATGCAATGACTTGCGAGCCCAGCCGCTGTATGGAGTCAGTGTTTTTACCTTCTCAAACAGGTCTCGTACCCACTTACCCGACCACGAATGGATGGGAGGTTTGGTTAGCCAGTACAGGGACCGATCGCTCGACCGTGTGGGTATCAGAAGCGCCTCCTAACACTGAACCACGTGCGCCCTGTATCATGAGTCCCAATAGCGGCGGCCAAAAGATACGTCACCATGTAATTCTGAGTGCAAACTATTCGACTATTTGAACCAAAAAGAATTCCGATCCAACTGGCATTTTTGATAACTTCACTCAAGAATGCATCGATCCGTAACCTTCTTGCAGATTTTTTGAAAACATTACATAATGGCTTTCATATGTAATTCCACATATACCGAAATCGCTGAATTTCTGCCTAATCAGGAGTTATTTTTGATTTGATCAAAGGTTTTTCATGTTTTGCTTATTAAAATACACTACAGAATTACGAGTCAATTTTATTATCGTCTTTCAAGAACAACGTTTCTGATGGTCAAAAATAGGTGAAATTCTGAGACAAACAAAAGATTTTATTTCTGTTCTCCACCAAAAAAATGCACCGAGTTCAACTACGTCATTGTCAAAGTTTTTTGTTTGAAATAGACATTTTGCTTCGAATTTTTCAATTGATGAGGGAAAAAATGGCTTTCAAAGTCCAAAGTGGTAACAACGAGGAACTGCTTACTGAACGACTATCTACTATTACTAATGCAACTACCAATTCAATTGTCGATGGGTATGAAAATAGGTAAAATTTGTATGAGCGCCATGACACGATCTAATTCGGAGGGCAGATATAGGTCAACAGAACTAAATTTTGTTGAGGATAAAGCTCTCCGAGAATGCGTTTCGCCTTGACATACGTTCACTGCATTCTTACTCACCATTTGAAGGAGAAAAGGAAGACAAGAAATGAAGAAAGAGCAGGAAACTTAGAAACTCACAGTCCGGCACTTGTCCTTCGGCACATTTATCGACGCACTTGCCGTTCTCCGTCGAGTGCGCCACGTGCACGAGCAGTTGTGCTCCCGGACAGGTCTCGCACACCTTCAAGTAGAACAATTTTCACTGCGTCCACCTATATTCAAAATAATTTGAAAAATGTTTCAAAAAATTAATTCTTTAAAATTCTTTGTAGTAGCAAACTTTCGAAAGTCGAATGCTGGAGGATCTTCATTCTTTGTCTATTCGTGAGGGATCGAAACGAACTTCCACTTTAACAACGCTGCACCATATCAGTACCTTGATCCAATGATCCACTCGAACCAACTAATCAACCGCGCAGCGGTACTCACCCGGAGCAAGGTGAGTAATAACCGCGAAAAGTCGGGTCGTAAGACACCTTACTGCTTCCCTGCTTATATTTAGTCCGATTTTGACAAATAGCGGGAATAGATGCCCAAAGGGGAGGTATTTTCGTCGAAAAATTGGTAAAAATTCGAAATTCCAACGTTTTGAAACGACACACATCTGAAGCTAAAACCAGTAGACTTTTCAAAATGCTCATTTCAAAGCAGAATTTCAAACAAATAACCGGAATATTTTGGTGCCTCAGGTTACATATTTTGTTCAGTAAGGCGGTAAAAATCCGATATTCCGCTTCTTTTTCAACCAGAATCTTCTATGCAACGTTTTTACTTCTGCGTTTAATCGCCATTCTTCTTCACAATCTTCAGGTCTCATTGTTTCCAACCTGCAACTATCGCCTTCTTATTCTTGTCATCATCCTACTTCACAACCCAGCGTTCGTCACCATCAGGTTAATAATTACCCACGTCAATCCACTAACCCTTGTCGGTAAAAACTGAGGTTATTGCTATTCTATCATAGTATTATACTTTGAGTGGACAGAATCATTGAAGAAGATCCAAGAGAGAGAACTGAGCGATCACCTCGGCTTGTGTGCACGTATGACAATGAGAAGAACACATTTTGCAGTTCGTTCCGTCCAAATAGTAGGTGTCATCGCAATGAGGAACACACCTAAAACAGCTGACATTTTACAGTTGGAAAGAACACACATACGAACCATCTAGATGGATACCGGGGTGGTTGACGGCCCTTTGATTAGATGTTCATAGCTTTTAGTTAAAGAGTTATCTTACGGATACAGTTGCCACATTTTCTTTTGGTCTAGAAGTTCTTTTATCACAAGTTAATTTGACACCAAACACCAAACATTCGAAAAGAAATTCCTGATTGTGCTGGTGAGCTGCCTACGTCTAAACTTTTTCCTTGAAAAAAGTTTCTTACTAGTCCCAGTTGTAACGGAAGTCTGTGTGGATGTAATAAACAAGTGACTAAAGAAAAAACAAACATTATAAAAGTGGTGCAAGGATCATCGCAAAGGTCGCGGCCCCGACAGGATTTGAACCCGCGTTTCGGGCCTGTTCGGGGTACTGTGTGTTAGATCACTACACCACTGAGACGACCGCTCTGCTCCCTAACTGTGCCGGTCATTTGCGCTCTCCTAGCACTTTTCCTAAGCAAGAAGGCTTTTACTTGCAGCACTCAAGCGGGATCGGCCCTGTACCAGTCAAGCTGGATGCATTTTTACAATTTTCGCAAAATTCTAACTTTATTACTGTTTCTTGCGGGTTACTACTGAGCTTCGTTAGCATTTGCTTCCAAACTTTAGTTTTATTATAGCTTCCATGAAAATGCGGCGTATCGGTACCGTGCAGGAATAGGAAGACGTAAGAACATACTTGAAGCCGTTTCCGGCTTTGTTTCGCATTGTCTGGGTGAAATGCTTGCAACGGAAGCAGGCCACAGCCGACTGACTCTCCGAGCAGCCACCATCGCACTCTGGATGACAATCGCCAACCGACTGCAGATCACCGAACGACAGCGGAGCCACCTCATCGACCTGTAACGGCAAGCTATTTCACTCTCGAAAAGAAAAGCGCCACCTACACCATCACCACAAGTTGACACTGATCCGCGAAAAGTGCTGACTTCTCTACTTTGGGTGAAATGCTTGCATATGGGTGAATCATGCTCGAAAAGCGTACCACAGCCGTCCTGACTCGTCACCGCAGTTTATAAGGGATCACCAAGATGGATTGTCATTTTTCACTCCAACAATTTCACCTTTCCTTCCTAAAAGGGAACGACACCCCTGCGTTTGAAGTATGAGTTTGAACAACTTCATTTGACCTCACTTCTCCTTTCATTATAGTTTATCTTCCTATCCCTTCTTTCTTCTATCTCTCTCTATAAGTTCGTCTTACCCATCTCTCAGATACAGTTATTTTTGAAGCAGTAGTTTTTCAACAACATCAGTTTCTTCAGTCGCATTTCCAACCCTCCCATTCGGTCGTTAGTACGCAGTGAGGTTGAACAGCACCAACAGAGAAGAGCGAAGCACGCTTATGATTTCTCGAAACTTCGGGTGGACGATTAATTTTATTGAAAAGCTTGTCGATTAACAACCGACTCTGTTCATTTTTCATTTTTTTATTCTCATTTACCCCATCGCTTCTTATCTTCTTCTTGCTAGCACCTGTTCTCCCATCAATTTGTACCGGGAAATTCAATGTCCAAACGGAAGTAGCACGTATATAGCAGCTACCTGAATAAAACCACAATTTCCCGTTCTTCAGCGAATCAGGAGATCTATTAAGCCTACCCTAACATGACTACAGTGTTGTCCTTTGGCTTTGGAGAAGGTCGGATTTTTTAAGTTTGAATCGATGCACCACCACAACTGATAGCTTTCATTGCCGATCTGGTACCATAAACCTACCGTAGGCGTTAGAGGGTTTTGAAATCACTAATTTAAACTGTTGTCTAAATCAAAAATACATTAAGTTAAAACTCGCAGGCGAAACTAATCTAATGCTTACTAAACGCGATAGGATTAGTTTAGGAAGAATTCGATTAGTAAGGTCAAGCGTTCAAGAGCTATGGCTGAAAAAGCTTTACTCGAGCATTAGGGATATGGGAGGTTAAATCAACGGTGCGGTCGTCCTTCGCGATATTTGTTTGTGAAATTGAGAGCCGTTTGTGTGTTTGACGTTGCGATTATCCCACGACCGTCTTAAATGGTCGTAATAAATTACTATACTATTATTAAGGTCGACTGTAAGCTCGCCCAGTAGTCGATCGATGACTTCGAGCTCACCGGCGCTTTGTAGGGAACATGATAGATGAGGAGCGCAGCGGCAGCTGCACGAACTATACTCGGCAGCAATAGTGGCGAAAATGACGGAGTTTAGTACTTGGGATACTTTTTGTCTCGCCTTAAAGCACCCCTAGGACAGCATAGGACAGGCAGCATTAAGTTTGCTAAAAGCTTAAATGAATGCGGAGGTCAACCTGGACGCAGATGAAAAACTGACAGAAAAAGACCCAATTTTTGAACAGAAGAATGTACCAACACCGCTTTAGTTACCCAACCTTGAACTAGCAACACATTCACTTCAATTGAATAAACATATGGAGAGCTCTCAAAGCATTATCTAGTAGCCGATCGCGTCGCGATGCGATGTGTGTCGCGTTTTGGGCTGATCATAGCAACCAAGTGATGGGCTGAGACTGATACTGCTGCTATCTGTTGCCTATCTCTCCCTGCCGAGTTATGTTGGGAGATTTTTCTTACCTTAAAGCAACACTAACTAAAGCAGATTCAGTGAAGGAACGAAAAAGAGCAAAATTAGGCGCCAGCACCCGCGAATGCAGTTTCGGACGACGATCGCTTCGGCGACAGACGCATCGCACAGCGATGGACTACGAATTGTTGAAAATACAAATGCTGGTATCAGGCTATCTGGTATCATCAAATATTCAAAATAGCTGAAAACCGTGTCAAAACGGTTTCAGCTGGATGGTGGATACCGGACATGGCTTGGAGCCTATGTAGGGGATTCCGTGAACCACCTTTCCCGGGATATTCATTCACACCCGCAGCTCTCTCTCTAAAGGAGCACCGACCTGGGTACCCTTCCTCCTCAACCTGAACATCAACCCAACGAGCCGAGAGAACACTATCCAAGCACCTTCTCACCGATCCCTACCTCGCCAAGGCGGAAGTGGACAGAAATGTCACCAGGCCTTTCTATGGCCCGAAACGGGCGCCCGTCAGCCGCAACCTTGAAATGCGAATCATGCCCGGAGTGCAGTAATGTCGAACGAAAACCGGTGAAACCGTCACTGCGCGTGCTATCGCAAGCAGCCGGCCACAACTGAACTCGAACGACGTTCAGAAGAGAGAAGCAAAAGTGAAACGGGTGCGGATGAAAAAGAGGAAGGATCGTCAAAAAGCAGCACTACCACCTCCACAACCATCACCGGCATCATCAGCAACACCACCACCATCACCACCACGAACAGATGCAAAAGCGAATCTGCAATAGCAGAGTGCAAGAGCAAACCAAACTGAACAACATTACACCACCCACAAGGGCCATCCGAGTCGTTCCTGCGCGGCCTACTATCACACTGCTCACACTTTCAAAATTTACTCCTTATCAGTAGAAGTTGATTAGAATTCGGTTTGCGTTCCCATACTAAATCAGAATTTGAATGCCTTAACCCAGTAGATCTATCTGAATGTTTAAGTCAATCCCTTTATCTATTTGGAAGGTCAAACACGGCATGATGAAAATTACAGCATTAAAGCACGGAAGCTACATATGATGGTCGCTCGGCGATGATCGGCGACGACGTCATGGCAACTGAAACAAATCGCGTCAATGTCATCTCCTCTGTCGCCGTGCAGGAACAGTTGTCGCGATTCGCCTCGCTCACTGTCGAAAGGCGACAATTGTCCCCTCGCAGCAAAGACAAGGCTCCGGCACGATTTGTATCAGTTGCCGGCGCCGTCGCCGACCATAAACGCCAATGGGCAACACCCGGAACCATGGAAGTAACGGGAACCACGTCTACGCTTAACTCGCTGTGAAAACTCCCAAATACTCAATAAAGCCTAAAGTAACCGAATAGGATTGCACTGTTCCTCCAGTTTAGCCAGCGAAACCCACAGAAAACGTGCACTCCAAGACAAAGAGCCAGCAGTGCAATCACCACGATCGCACTAGCAAAATGGCACTGAACTTCTGCTATTGTATAAAAATCACAATATTAACAATTACAATCCACAAACAATATATCTTCACTAAAGAGGAACAGTGGGCAGTTACTTTAATGGCTGTAGACCGCACAGACATCGACTAGGATGGACCCAATGGTATAACAAAAGCAGTTTGTCTCAATGCATCCCAACCACAACAAATGCACCAATAGTAATCACGAAAAATTACATGAAACATAACAACAGCACTGAGGAACAATTTATTCACAGGTGATTGATAGTATTATCATTGAATGAAGAGAATTCTTCTAAAGGCACTTGATGTCTTCAGCAGAAGATGTCATTTTTCTTGGTGACTGATTTCCGATCACAATATCATACAAACATACACATCACAACATTGACCACATGCGGAATAGTTCGGCGGTTTTTCTCGCCCACCGTGATATAGCAGATGTCAGAGCGGAAATTAAAACGATTAACTTATGATTAGAATTTCATCAGAGGTTTTGATTAAGTTGACGAAGTGTAGATAATAATCGTCAGCGTTTTTCGAGCGATTTTTAACGGTTTCTTTTAGCGAATCAATCAACAAATTCCTACAAGTTGATCTCTATGCAAACAAAAAGAAAGTACCAAACATTAGCTATATCGAAGGCAAAACACCTTGAGAACGTAAGTGGGTCAAATGCAACTAAAGGCCTCAAACCTGGCAACAATGCAAACGAACAAGGAAAATCAAGAAAATGAGAGCCTAATAGAAGAAAACAAATAAAAATGAATGAAAAGCTCCCTTCACACACCTCCAAACATTTTAGAAAAAACCACATTGAAATAACTCTTCAAGCGATCGTAGGTCGTTGCCGGCGACTAAATATGACAACTAACCACATTCTTTAGTAGTTCATGAATTCGTTTCGATTACTGCACAAAACAACGAATACGCATAAAAACGAGCTAGGTCAGTCACGGGGAATTAAAAAGAAGGGAAAGAAATGAATAGAGCTAGAGGGGTAAAAGGGAATAAACGGAAGGTAAACCAATACATGCGAGGATGCAGTCAGGTATGATGAAACAACGAAGGAGGAACTTGATCAAAAAAAAATCGTTCTGTACGGAAAGGGGTGTGAAGGAAGGAAAGAAATGGAATGACCAGAAGTACACGCAAAGCAAATACCCTTCTATATGAACCACGCACGCGCTTTATCAGACGAGCTAGGAGATAGCCGCTGCCAGACGACATGCCTACGGGCGAGGTAACGCGGCGACGGCACGAGTGCGCCGTGTCCTTACGTGCTTCCTTAGTTGCACATAGGACAGGGACGGTTTCATACGTTTCCGCGACTGTACTCCGAATGGATTGCGGCGCTTTGCGGCCGAAAATGGTGGTGGTCTACGATGACCCTTAATTTTCTTCCGAATCCACAACCTAGTCACCTGAACTCGACCGACTGACAGAGTTGCACCTGTTTCATCACTGATTTGTTAAGCGCAAATAGGCAAAAGTGTTGGCTTTAAACTAAAACAAGGCACTGTTTGGGTTTGAGAACACGAGGCTGCTGAGACGACAGGCGCAAATTTCAAGTGTAAGGCTTTTCAATGGAGCACGTTAAAGCAAAGCAAAACAACAGTAAAAATAATCGAAAAATAGCGGTCTGAATCGGGCAGTTCTCAGTTCTCATTTAAAACAGCAGAACTGGAGTACAACTACTTAATGGGTGTCATGCTCTATACTGGGATTCTGTGGCAATTCCGGGGGTGGAGGTAAAGCTTTAAACGTGAGGCGCACAGATCAGGATGGTTGTGTAAGGCCTATGGTATACTCCGGCAACGGGCACATGGCAGCGGAGCTAAAAATGCATGGCTCGCCTCTATACAGCACTGCAGCTGGGATTTTTGTATGCTGCTGTGTGCGGGGAACCGGAGCAGTGCTCCCCAACCATCGCAGCTGGCGCCCGCTCGTTGCAGCGCACTGCGCTGCTACTGTCGCAGCTAGCTGCGACAAGCGTCGCAGCTCGCTGCGACGAAAGCCACAGTATTGTCCTGAGAGGATCTGCTCCAACCTTTTTGCTCTTGCGATAAACTATCCGAGTCCCAGCACACAGCAGCATACAAAAAACCCAGCTGCAGTACTGCATAGAGGCGAGCCATGCATTTTTAGCTCCGCTGCGACGGGCCCGTTGCCGGAGTAAACCGTAGGCCTAAGTAAGCAAAAACCTGTACATCACACTCCGATGGCTGAGGGATAGTGGGGGAGCGAAACCAGCGAAAATGTAGTGAGCGAAACATTTTGAAGGGAAGGGCAAATCTAACCCTGCAATCGGTCGAGCGCTGTAGGGTAACTATAGTTGACCCTGAAGCCACATAGGAATGACCCGCGTCACCTCCATCAGCAATCGTGCTAGCAACGACTACTACCTTACGTATCTGTATAGTAGATGCTGTGGACGCCACAGAGCTCCGAGATAAGAACATTGAGGAGTAAAAATAAGTCATTTCAATGAGTATACGCACCGTTTGCAGCGCTAGGTGGGTGTGAAGAGGTGGCCGTAGTGGCATGAGCTCCACCACCGTTTGCAAGAACGGCGGCAGTAGATGAGGAGGATGAGGACTCGATCATAGTCATTGATGTCAATGGCACAGTCGCGCGGCGACATGCGATCGCCGCCGAGATCGCGATCACTAGTAGAACAACGGCTTGCACCACCATCATCATTACGGGAAACGTCATCTGTAGAGAGAACGCATCGCAAACGAATCGCATCGGAACTGCGCGCACGCGCTCGCTCGACGGCGGAACAGTGTGTGCTGCGATTCAGTGTGGTTGATGACACCGCGAGTGAGTGAGATTTTAACGGACCAGGTGTACGCATAGGTTCGTGCAGCTAACGGTTGAGATTATCGTAATGGCAGAGAGAGCATTTCTATCAGGAATCCCTTTGGAAAGCTTCATGGGAATGGACAATTCATATAGTTGCAGCTGAAAAAGATATTCAAGTTTTCTTACTTTTCCTTTTTGAATGGATCTTCCTTTTTTCTTCTGCCAGGCGGTTTGCTCTGTCAAGACTATCAATTGAGATGCAGGATGCATGCAGATGCTCTCGAAATTGGAATATAAACGTGCACTAGGTAATGGTTACGAATTGAGACTGGAGTCCTTGGCGATTTTCTATCATTATTTGCGTCTATCAATAGTCTGCTGATTAAAGTACAAATTTTCTACTAACTGAGCATAGCGAGCCTATCCAACAAGGTCTGACTTTAAATGAACACCTGTTTGGCATCAGAAAATTGCGGTTTCCTTGCCGCTAGAATTTGTCAAGCGAGCCTTGTTCAGACTTCCTATAAAGGACCGGAACTGCACGAACGAATACGTACACCCAACCAAGAACCCTGTCACCGACAAGCCTCATGCGAATAATCAATGAACCAATGAGCAACGATGAATGAGGTTGAGCCTTCCATCCTGTCTCTCACACATACATCATCCACATACATACATGACCTCCTCCCGCTCGTCTCGCAGCCGTTGCCGTTCGAGTTGCCGACGTCGAAGCTGCACACAGCCTGCCGCTAGTACCGTCGATACCGCCTATGCGGCCGCATATCAACCCAAACCCATTGATTCGTGATCGCGCTGTATACCCATCGACCGGCCAGGTTAGCTGCAGAAAATGATGGGCGTGCATGATCTCTGACGGTCGCCGACGGTCGCACAAACGGCGAACGTTGAGGTGCTGTTGCCGCACCAGGTATCGTGAATTGACGGGTGCGTGAGAATGCCATCGGACGCTTCCGAAACTTCTGCAAGACACCAACAATACGCTCTAACACCACCACCATTATTATCATTATTGTTGTTGTTGTTGACGATCAGCTAGGTACTATGAATCACAGCTCTATCAACAGCTCCACACCGCGTCCGTAACGAATAGCAGACACACCCAGAATAAGGAACTCCGCAAATAGCCTAATCTAGTCGATACAATGAATTCTGAATTCAGCTTGGATAATTTGAGGTAGAGCGGAAGTCATTTAAGAATATCGGAGTTAAGAAACATCGCGTGCGGTTATCTGAAAGAATAGGGACAGCAACAGGAGCAAAAAATAACGAGAACCTATATATATTCTATCCTTCCAAGCAGAGTTATTTCTGCAGCTATCTAATATTCCTTATTTTCCGCGTCTGTTTCATTCTGAGTCCCCATCACGTCAATGTCAAAGGACCCATATCTCCTGAGGAGCTCAATGTCCTTGACAAGGACGGGGCGAGCCGAATAATTTTTCAAGAAAGCGGTAATGTTCACGAAATTGTTACGGAGATACGGTGTGGGAAAAGAACCAGGTCGGCCAACATTTTAGATACGCCTACACAGATGCAAATGCCACCGGCCAAACGCCGAATTTTAAAATTTTAACCATACACAAGCTGAATTCATAGCTAGAAAAACTAAACAGATATAACGACAAAAGTAGCTAGAGCTTTTGGGCGTGTCCCTATTCTCCTTGGACGCGATGTACGCAACTTCACAAACAGTTATAACGACGACCGGTGTCTACGGACGGATGAGTGAAACAATAGGAACATCAACAGCAAATTAGCAGCATGAATAATCAGCACACACTAAATCGAGGCAGCATCCACCTGTTCCGCTGTTCTCATCGAGCACAGAACAAATGGTCAACGAATGGACAATAAATTTATAGCTTCATTTTGCGACTATCATTCGCTTGTGTTATGGTGGAAAGCTGGATTAGTGACGGCATAAAAGATGAAGCAAGCGAGTGAGGTTAAGGTAAGTGTGGCAGCCAAACCAAGGAATAAACACAACGTTCTGTTAGGCGTAAGAACATAGGAAGCCAGGCATTCTTCAGCTACAGCAACACAAATGAATGTCGAGCTCGTACACAATCCGACCAAATGTTAGGTGAAGTTTCATTCCAAGTGTACGAGCTTTGACCTCTCATTTGATTATCTACTTTGCAATACACCCAATTTAAAAAGTAATCTCTGACCTGACTAGTAAGCTGTTGTATCCGACCGAACATCGTCTTTGACGGCGAGGGAGTAGGTGGATGAATCGCATCACCTGGCTGCGCAGGTTCTGCTGTGCCATACAAAAGCAATGTCCAGTCGTGGAAGGTACCTGTGGAAGAGAAGGCATGAAAAATTGAGAGCACAAGGATCAAATATACAGATGCAAAAGAATGTCATCAACGTAACTATTAGGTTGGTGCAAAATTAATTTCGGATTCTGAGTACCTTCAAATAAACAACTTTTTCAACCCAAATTATTTCATCTTAAAAAAAGCCAAGCATACCATTAGGTAGGTTTTTTCCTGCTCTTTCCAAATCATACATGCCTGCTGCCCTGGCGCTATTAGGCAACTTTTTACAGGGCTTCGTTCAATCATGAACCGACGCGATTATCGAGTCATCATGGCTTACGAATTTGAATTAGGACACTCCGCTGCGGAGGCGGCTCGAAATCTTAGCATTGCTTTTAGGATGGATTGTCCTTGCGAACGAACAGTGCAACTCTGATTCAAAAAATTCGCATGTGGAGATTTTGGTCTTGGAGAAAAAGCCGGCCGTGGTCGTAGGGCGTCGCTTGATGACGAAGATTCGAGAGCTGCTGTAGAAGCAAATCCAGAGACGAATACACGGACGCTAGCAGAGGACCTAGGCGTACATCACACCACAATTGGACGGCATTTGGCGGAAATTGTAAAGGTGAAGAAAATGTCAAAATGGATACCCCATGAACTGACTGAGGAGCAGCGCCTCACGCGTTATGACATCTGCTCTAACCATCTGATTCCCCTGAGATCTGACCCGTTCGTCGGCCGTTTTGTGACTGTTGATGAAAATGGGTCTTGTAGGATAACAGGAAACGAGGGTTCGTTTGGGTAGACAAGGATGGCCCACCAAAATTTTCTCCTAAACTTGACCTTCACCCAAAAAAGGTCATGTTGACTGTTTGGTGGTGCTGCAAAGGGCTAATTCACCACAGCTTCAGGCAACCTGGTCATTCAGTTACAGCAGAGTCCTACTGTTGTGATTTAGACCAAATGTATGCAAAGTTGCAAAAACTGTGGCCGGCAGTGGTGAACAGAGGTGGACCGATCCTGTTGCATGAAACGCAAGGCCGCGCTCCTCGAAAACCACCCGGCAAAAATTGACCCAATTAGGTATAGAAGTTCTCCCTCACCCACCCCATTCCCCTGACCTCTCCTCAACAGACTCCACTTTTTCCAATCTCTTGACTCCTATCTACGTCAGAAACAATTCGCTGATTTGATCGATGTTGAATCTGCCTTCGTTGAATTCTTCGATTCTCGTGATCCCGGTTTTTAATCTAGAGGCCCAGAAATGTTACCAGTTCATTGGCAAAAATGTGAAGATTCTGATGGTTCTTACTTTGTTTGATAAAGTTGAGTTTGAGCTGAGTTATTGCACTTTAAAGTTTGCGGTCCAAAACCGAAATTAATTTTGCACCAACCTAATACAAAAACAATAGTTTGAAATGATACCTAAAGCATACGGTATGTTACCTATTCATACAGAACTTCGGAAGCAGGCCAGAGCAAAAGTCCAAAGTGAATAAGGAACAAACAAGGAAAACCGTTCGAAATATAAGATCAAACACTTTTTGTAGATTACTGTCTTTAGAGCAGTACTTATTGTTAGATTAGTACTGAAGAAGAAACAACGAAATTTGTTAGGCCTCCAACAATACAAAAAGCGGCGACCGGACGATTGTACTAGTTGAGAAATCGTCCTCTATCCGATGGCACAGACTAATGGTTATAAAACTCGAATGCAAATGTCATCATAAGTTCAAAAGAAACCTGATGCGGTCGGATTATTCGTAACGCTTTCCACCATCAGAATCCATGTGCCTCGTGGGTCCTCACCCCACTGTTGCACTGATAGGAAGGGCCATTTGTGGAAACCGTTGCTGTTGAAGTCCTGAACATCAGGGAAAATAAAATGCTACTGTAGATTTGTTGTTACTAGCTCTTCTTAAGGATGCCTGACCTGAGGTCTGGGAGGTAGCAGTACCGATCTAGTTTTGGACGGTGAGAAGAGCGTCAGCTTGAGATCACCTCTCTTCGAATATCGAACTGGAAATGAGAAGAATTTTAAGACAATGTATCTTACAACACTATGTACAACACTATGTAGCAACTCTACTTACAAAATTATAACTTGAAGGGCGGGGCAGAACTAACTAATTTAAATGTGACTTTAATGAACTGGTTGATACGCATCTAGAGTAAAGAAAGAGTGAATGAGAAAGAAAGGGCGCAGATAAGTTTCCTGAAACCAGACTAGCCCACTTTCTCTATGCTAGTGTCTCCCGAGCTAGGAGGGTCTCCCCACCTCGGCGCCTCTAAGCATACCGGCGCTGGGAGATCTTCTCAGCGCGGGAGAAACGAGCATACGGCTGCTTTTTCGAAGCTAGAGCTAGCACTGATCGAGAGGTAGAAGCTCATCCTCTCGCCACTTTACCTTATTGTTAGTATTAACTAATACTAACCAGCGACTATTGACAGAATAAAGAAGTTTACATCTTAACAATCCGAATAAAATCTAAATAAATACACACAAACCGGTAGCGTGCACTTGCACATGCTCCAAATACAGCACTGGTGTTCCTGATTCGCAACCGTTCACTTCCAGGGTGAAATTCATTTGGAATCGACCGACGATTGGACGAGGACTGAAAATGATGTTCTTAAGTATGGTCCACTGTTCAGCTACGAAACAAATTAACAAGTATAAACCCTACTTTGGAGAGGCGAGTTTGTACTCATAGGTGCAAATGTGCTGCTCGGGCACGGTTCTCCACGTTCTCGCCAATTTCACTAGAGCACCGCCATCCATCAGGCCATAGCCGAATCTGGAAGAGTATCACAGTTGAATTCATCACAAACGATTACAGCTCTGTAACTCACTTGTTGCTAATCATCCGCCCAACACCGTTTTGTGACCATCCAGGATTTTGCAAAAGCGGAGTCGGGTTGGCAGTGCGAAGCACGATGTGCTGCATATCTCTCCAAGTTAGGTCCGGGCTGGAAAGTATTTAATGGAAATGAGAGAACGAGAAAAAGACAAAAGAAAGGAAAAACCAACTTTGCCTCCAAGGCCAGGGCAATGATTCCGGCGGCTAAGGGTGCTGACGCACTAGTACCGGTATGCATTTTGGTACAACCGGACGGCACATCGACGGTAACCTTAAAAAGAGATTAATTGAGGACCGAAGCATTGGAGGGAAAAAGAAACATTTAAATGGAAAACAAACGATTTTTGTAAACTTTCTTTGCCCTATCTTAGTGCAAAATTTGTTAACAGTGACTCGGAATCCACTTGAAGTGAGAGAAAGCTGGATAATTGATGACAACTACTAGTGCCTGAGAGCTATCTACCACGGCCTCCAAACTTGAACCAAATCGAACCAACCGCTCTGGCCCGCTAAATTTTAAAGAATCTGATTATGTGACGCTGTCTGGTCTTATGAACAAAAAAAGCAAAACATTTCCAAAGAAGAAGCTCGACAGCATCGACACGTACGATCGCTGGCTGATTGATGTTCGCCGAGCTGTAGGTGGTCGCAATTGACGACGGGCATTCCTCCAAGTACCACGGTCGATGATTGTCATAAGTGGCTGACGAGATGGAAAGCGTATACACGGATGTTGTGTAACCATCGGCCGAGCAGGAATCCTGTCTGAAAACACTTGAATCAGAAAAAAGCTCCGATGACTCACTAGAAAGCACTGCTTAGTAATCATCAAAGAAAACGGCAAACAAAGAGATGATAAGCATTGTGCACATGAGATCGACAACGATATCGTATATAAGTCATATTTATTTTACCTTTCTTGGTTTAAAAAATCTAGAACAGACATTGCTCCCGTTGAATAGAAAACATTTTCTATGTTACAATTCTTTTAGAGCTACCGGGAAGAAATTTGTACTTCTACCACTTTTATTGCATTGCTTTCTCATCTTTTAGTAGCAGGTGTCATTCATCTCTGCCAAAGCGGCTTCTCCTTCATCATTCCTCACTATCCGACAGATTGACGTGAAAATATCTGGATTTGAACGATGCCTAGTGTATCTAAATCATAATAAAATATCAGATCATCATTATAACATAACACGGAGACAAATTAATTCATCTACTAATACAAGAGTGAGTGTTGTAAAGCGGTAAAAGGTGCTGCTTCGACAGTACGATCGAGCGATCTTTCCTCGTCCAGATCAACCAAGCTCTTCATCCCTCTGATTACATTACGATTACAATCACAGAAATCGACCATCAATATCGCCCTATTTTACGTAGATTTCGGAGTTCATCGATAGAACAATGCGCATTTAAAATGGAAAGTTTAACGCAGAAAGACGAATGTTGAACGTTCTTCTCTCAAAATCGACACTTTCCACCAATACAAGTATCCTCGATCATGCATCTATGACTCAATAATCAAGATTCCAATCAGTCGCTTTTTCTTTGAAACGTAAACTAAAATGTGCCACGTGCATGGGAACAAAGGAGTCAAGGAATAAAATGGAAACAAAGAAAACAAAGGTAAATAAAAAGCCTAATGGATGAAAAAACTGCGAAATTATCATCACAGCACAGAGAACAGGTTCGGCAGCACGGCGAAACTCATCGTACATTTGAACTAACAACGATAGGAATCTAGCACCTTTTCTTTCAAGAGAAAAAAACGTTGACAGCCTTCCATACGACTATGGGATACGCTTTATAAGAGGAATTGATAATAAGTGCACTACACAAAACTACTTAAATCAAAATCATTGATTGTTGATGAACATATCTAGCGTTCAACTCCAAACGGCACCGTAACATTTGCCGTATTTCGATTCCTAACAAAGGCGCTTCAGGCTATCGAAGAGATGGGCGCGTTATTTGAAGGACAAACAACGAAACAAGAAGAGGGCAAATTCTCGTGCATACATTTCTTTAATGGTTACGACTGTAATTTCCCAACATTGGCAAATGGATTGAAGGTAAAAAGCTGAATTCATTCGGACAATGCAACGATGTGACACCGAAATGGTTGGAAAGTGCAAAGTAGGTTGGTTTGTGGGAGCTTCGCTTTCATACGAATATAGGACTGTTTCTTTGGGTTATGACTGACATTATCAAACGGATTGCAGTGGGTAAATAGTGTAGTCAGACGTAGCTAAATCTAATAAATTAGGTCAAAAATTGATTTGTAATCAATTTGTATATAGCACGACGAATTGCAACTTTACAGTAAGACGAATTGCAAACCAGAGCATAATTGCATATCCGACGCAGAATAGTTCACTTCTATTTTCTGCACATAAATTATTTTTTATAGCTTATTTTCAGCGTATGATGGCACGCAGAACACTCAAACATGCGTGGTTCCTTTGTCCGTGTACACTCGGAAAAATTTAGGCGCTTACACTCAAGCTTTTTACCCTATTCCTCCTCGCTCATTTCTTTGAATCTTTCCGATGCCATTAAAATTTTGAAAACTCAAACGATAGAAAACCTGACACATTTAATTTACCTCCACTAGTTGCAAATATTTCGAAGCGACATCGCCCCCGCGAAATAGAAAGCATTTTCTTTGTTACAATTGTCATTGAGCTATCCGAAGGTCATTTGCATTTCGACTGCACTTTTATTGCATCACTTTTTCATCTTCCAGTAGCAGGTGTCATTTATCGCCGGCCGTCAAAGCAGCTTCTTCTTCATAGCTCGTCTTCGCTGCGCCCTTTTACAAAAACCTTTTGCCGCTGTTCCGTGCATTAGTACTACCACTGCAGTCTTCCATCTTCAAAGATCACTGTTGTTCTCAAAGTGTTCTTAGTCACAAGAAACCGATTGGAATTAATAGCTGTTATTCCACAAAATCAGTGAAAGTGAAAAATCTTATTGAGAACATAATTGAGCACGCCAGGGAAACACACTCAAACTTTTGCAGCGAGAAATTTCGTGTACACTTAACTTTCCTCAAGTAAACCAAACTTTTCACACAAAATGTTTAGGGCGTCTCAAGACTCCGAAACATATTTCGATATAATCAATCACTTCCAAAATTTTGATGTTAAGAAAAAACGTTGGTGAACCACTCTTCATGGTTATGGCTGCGGAAATATAAAAGCCCCTCACATTACGAATGGTGAACAGTGATACATTCGTCTTTCGAATAGGATATTCCCAACGACAGAGTTACACCCACCTCGAACCTCCGTTTCCACTGGCCCAGACAAATATGTTTCCTCTTCCTCGTCTTCCGTTCTTTATGCCTCGATAAAAAGCCTCCCTCGCCAAAGGCCCCGGACCGTCAAACGTCTTCCCGTCATCCTCAGGGCCCCAACTGGCCGAGTAAATGTCGATGTGGTCCTAGAAAGACAACGACTCAAGCACCGCACATCGAAAGAAAAAGATGTCGAATCGAACCTGATTTAGAGAGAGTGATGCTGCTTCAACACTGTCAGACACAGCACCGTCGAGCATCCGAACCTGAAAAAAATATTAAAAGTCAAAAATTTTAATATAAGAGCAGAAAGTGCATGTGCGCATTGATATATAGATTTACGCTACCCCTCCGATTTTCGCTTTGAACGCCACACCAACTCCACAATGATTGTTGCCGGCAATTGCAGCCACCTCACCAGCACAACGAGTACCATGTCTGCAAATCAATCACTAGCTGATAAAAAACGGACTTTGATGACAAGACAACTGCCACCAACAAATTTTCGTGGTCTTTTGTTAAACATCGTGGACTGAAGGACTTTTTTTGCAAAATAAAAAAATTCGGGGAACTGAAGTCACTTGTTATCGCCGTTGTTCTGCGGAGTAGGATCATCATCGTGATCGTTGATGTCGGTGCTTGCTAACGGGTCGTAGTTAGTAACCAAGTCTGGATGATCCCTGAAAAGTTCACGTGTAAATATCACTAAAACTTATGTATTGGATATATTTTCGTTCGAATTTGTCGAGTAAGTTTGTGGCTGGATAGCACCAACAACAATAGCAACATTAAAATTCTATTCTAGTGAAGGGAGCAAAATCAACCACCGAGAGAATCGACTGATTTTGAGTTTCTGCTATAATATTTTGATCACGTTTGGGTTTTTGACTATCTTACATCATAAACAAATGTAAAATTGATTCTCTAAAATTACACCGACTCAGTTGCTTTTAAATCATGCAAATGGAAAACTATGACCCCGTCGACATGTTCCATGGTAAGATCAGATCGCTGACTTAGGCACTGAAGAGCTATCAAACAAAGAGCTGAGATCAGATAAATAGGTGAAAGCCGCAGGAACGAGGAAGAAATTAGATAGATTTTGAGAGGACTACTTCGAGATAGAAAAATTATTAAGCTGGTTCTGGGAAAGATCTCAGGCAATCCAGCTAAGAAAGCTAAAATCAATTAAACAAGGCTTGGAAAAGGATGAGAACGGAGACAAATAATTTTTCACTAGAAACTAAAACTGATTCGAAAACTAGTAGAGGTGAATACATTTCGCGATTATGGAAACAACAATAGATACAGTGAAGAAGTGAACCAACCGTTGAATTCCATCATCGAGTATGGAGACTGAAACGTTGCGACCGGCGTATCCAAGAAGCCACGCTTCACGAACATTCATATCATAGTTGCCAACCGCTTTGCCCACCTGAACACAGCGCTTTAAAATTGAAAAACGAACTGCAGCCATTTTCGACAACTAGAAAATCCACAATATTCTACCAACCAGGTACCACTGATCCTGGTAAAGCGGATCCGGAAATGGAAGATGAGGGATCTCTCGCTGTTCACCAGTGGTAGTTTGTCGCCGCCGCTTCAAAGCTTGAGAAGCATTCGTGAAACTCCGCGAATGGCTCCGCTTTGATCGCGCCTCAGCCTCCGCCTAGAATAGTAACTTTGACGAATCGTAGAATACACAGGGAAAGCACCCTCACCTCTGCGTCATCATTATGGATGTAGTCCCGTTTCGACCGCCGCCGGGCTCTCTGCTCGGAAAGCCACTCAACGGCTGGATGAGCATCGAGCCTCTCTATCGCTGAACGCTTGCGCCGACGTGAATGCGACTCGTCCTCGTGATACAGGAAATAATGACTATCAAGGAATGGTTCACCCTGAAAAGGCAGGTAATAGTATACACGTAGGTCAAACATCAAGATATTATGCTATTTAGTCCTGAAGCGTCGAAAAAGGTCGATGTGGGTTGGAGTTTATACACCAAAACGCCGTAAAATGGGATAAAATCAGGTCCCAGATTCATGAACGGACGAGCGGTCTCCGAAACCCCGTCGGCGATAAACCCACTCGAAACCGCGAGTTTGTGGACACTTATGATTCGTGAAGGACGGGGTTTCGGAGACACGACGGAGGAAATATCACGACTTCATTATCAGCCTTGATCAGTTTTGAAGAAAAAGTAAGCATGACAGCTCGCCTAATGATAGCTGTCATTTTTCTTTCTCTGAGGACCCTCACCAATCAAGATGTTTGACCTAGTTCTATCTCGGAGCTTGGTGAGGAGGGGTTCAACCAAGGAGAAACATCTTCCAAATTCGTGATTTTTCATGGGAACCTGCTCTAATCGAGAATGAAGAATCTATCTTAAGTGGATTTCCAAAACTACAAGAGCTCTCCTTTGGGTTCTCTCTACCAATCAGGCTCAAGATTCTACTGCCTGTACCCCTTCGATTCACATATGTAGCACCGAAACTTCGCAGACTTAGCACTTTCATCCACACTCCCTAATCCCCAGATCAACACCAGTTTCTTGTTCGCGCAGCTCGACAGATCATTATCCGTCGGATTCTCAAAGCTGAGTGGCATCGCAGCAACCTTGACGGGACTGAAGTGCCACTAGCTGGTCCCACTTTCACGGCTGAACGCCGTGAAACAAGTCTCAGCAGTCAAGCATCGCCGAAAAAACAAGCTGACGGTTTCACTTTCTCGGCGAATGATCACATCACGAGCGCACAGGGTCAAGTGAAAGAGCGAGCCACATTCCGGATATGAAAGGAAGGAAAACCACAAAAACAAGAGCGTTTCGTACGTTTACAAAGGTCTGTGCACTACTCTACTATGCCGTTTAAATGTAATTTTGAGATGTTGTTCCAAGGAATCATCTTTCTTTTTACCCATTATGTTTTCTGTTTTCTACCTCAATCTGTCCAGTCCTGACCGTTGTCTATTCTATGCTATGAATGGGTGGCTTTCTTATCCCTCTTTATGAAACTGTACATGGTACACTGCATTCATCGCTGCCTCTTGAACTTCATCTTTTAGGATCTTGAAACGATCTGCTATTAGCCTACTTTGTGTGATTTCCTAGAACATGATATTATCGTGTTCTGTAGAAAGTGCTATTCTTTCGTGTGTTTTTTTGTTCGAGTAACCATTTGTGCTTTTCTTTAGTTTATTTACTCAGTTTGTTCATGGTTATCTGTTCTACTAACCATTTCCAATTTTTAGCGCGCCATGTGCGTAGTGAAATAAATAAATAAATAAATTATAAATGATTTTCGGACTTTCGGATGATTTCCCGTTCCTCTAATCGGATTAGTTTGGGCGTTCTTTTTTCGTTCTGGGAGAGCTACACGTTTTTGCTGTTTCTACCAAATATGCCCGTCTTGTTGCACTTTGAATAAGAAAATAATTGAAATCCAAACGGTTAAAATAAAAATCTCTTTAACGGAAATTACAGCAAATACGCATTGTAAAACTAGGCAAATTCAATTGAGCAGACATTTTAAACTCCACCTCATTAGGTTAGATGAGAAGCGTATCTTGTGACACTCACCTTGACCCGCATTCCATGTTCGGCGGCAAGTTTCCTCGCTAAATCATCGTCTCTTTTCGCTAACCGAATCACCGTATGAGTCGGCTCCGGACAATTTTTCTCATCATCACATATCTGGAAATGATTTCCTAAAGAAAATAAAGCAAAATGGAGAATTTCTTCTTTGCAGCCGTGGTAACATCTTGACCGATCAACATCGAAGGTTGTTCTCCAATAAAACCTATACCGAATACCACGCGGGAAGTTTTTTGAAACTCAAATTTTGGATGCCACAGCTGTCCCACTCTACCAAGGTATATCGGTCATTTTATTTTGCTTCAGTTTTTCCGAATCCTACCGTATTGCGTTACATTTTTTTTTCAAAAAAGCTAGCAGAAGGTGTACAGAGTTATCTCAGTTTGCCTTCTTTTTTCTCTCACTTTTCTCCCAGAGTATTACATTTCCAATCAAATGTTTCCAAACTGCGCGCCCTTCAACAAACAATGCCGCTAATTCAAAATTGCACGTAGCAGCAACATATTCAAAATTTAGAACCGGTTTGATCGTGAACACCTACGAATTGATGATGTTCTTCATAACAAAAGAATTTCGGCAACATCGGTGTAATGTGCACCCCTTTGTATAATCACTGTAATGTGACCTTCATGTTCGAACACCACTTCTTTGAAAATCACCGTCACTTTTCATCTGCCTTGATAAAAAAGAAAGACCACAAATGTGCAATAATGCCGCAGGTTCTGTGTTGATTCGAGACCTGCATTCAGACGTCACTACGGCTTGACAGCTGAATGCCGAAATTGTCGAGAAATGCGGGCAAACCGGAGTTTTCTGGCGTGCTCTAATATTTCACCCATAGAAAAACTGGTGCTGCATGGGTGGGAATGACGCCAGCAAACCGTTAAAAACCGACTCTTGGAGTTTTCTGAGAAATGTTGAAATATGCGCATTTTCGATATCTTCACACTCCAAAACTAATAAAAAACAGACTTTTGTGGAAAACTAAGGCTACACCCAAAATTCTTGGCTTTTTGAGCAAATCAGTTGTTTCCTACTCCCACTGTCGGCAGCGGCTGAGACATGAAAATGAGCGAGGTCAATCCTCACCGTCACCACAGAAAGAGCGGCGATGAAAGCAAAAGACGAGGTGAATCAACCACCGTGCTCTCGGCAATGGCACCAAAAAAAGATTACTTGAGCAGTAATGAAGTTGGAGTGCGGCATCCTAAGCTCCATTTCACTACTTCTACAAAAAGTAATAGGTACTTTAGCTATTGAACTGCACAACTCCAGCGATCAATTGGTTCTATCCAAACCCTCTCAATTCCTTCTTTCAGGAACTCCGGTAGCTGGTCACAGTACCGATAAAGTTCGTCGCAATTATCGGAATGGGCTGATTTGTTTATTGAAAACGTATCTATAGAAATGTAATTTCAGAGAGAAACAACTCACCGAATCGTGTTCTATAGCGTATATACAAGTAGCAAAGAAAAATAATGCGAGTAGACCCGTCCTCATTCTTCTGACTAGATAATGAAGCACGAACGAATAGTAAAAGTAATCTATTAGAAATATATAGGAGATAGAGGAATACGTGCCGGGTTCCTAGCACCTCATCGAGTAACACAGCTGGTGAGTTCTTGAACGAGTAAAATAGAGAGGTTCGGCTCTGAAATAAACGAATGTGTAAATAATTGCTTTAGATAGCATCACATGCAGATTCTTCGAATTACGATAAAGAACGGGAAATCAATCGGCGACGGCATATAGAATATCAAAAAAAATAACACGAAATACGTGAAGATGAGAGAAGGAAATTGAGTTTCGGCATTTTAGATTACTTCTCGACTGGGTAATACATTGAATATAAGTAGTCTATGCGCCATCGGTGACATTTGTTGGGTAGGTCGGCTCCGACAAACAGCCCACATTGTTCTGGGGCTTTTGAGGTGCACAAATCTGGCATCTAAAGCTGAAAAGAAAAAGGAGGGGCACTATTTAAGATGTTGTACCCCACCGCTATGTTGAGCTTTCTCACATTAAATAGTGTGTGTCTTGAATAGAGTCAGAGCCTCCTTCTCCTCCCACCGCGCACTATTTGGCGATTACAGCTCAACATATCGGTGGGGGTACAACATCTTAAATAGTGCCAAAGGAGGTTTTGTTCTCAACCGGGACTTGGGCTCGGATCACTACTAACTCAGATAACCTCAGACATGAAGCTGGCAGTCAGCAATGTGTCCATCAGGCGAAATTGTCAACACTTCCTGGATGGTTACCAGAGACTGAGAAATGTGGGCACCGGATCGAATCACGGGGTTGATCATTCGAGGAAGGATAGCGAGGGTACGCGATCTTATTCCACTTAAAATCTCCTTAATCAATGCCATCACATTACTGCCTCTCGCCACTTCTGGAACAGCTCTTAAAGGAAGTAATTCCACTGGAAGAGATGAACTGGAGGAGGACATGGGACATCAAGACAAAAAATGTAGACATCCTGGAGAGTTTGAGACAGAAATACACACAAACAGGTCACTGAAAAATTATTTCGATGATTGATTCGAAACCATTTTCCAGAAATACGGAATCCAGAAAGATTGAAATCATGCGACAGATAGGTTACAACCGAAGATTAATATAGTGTAGCGACGTGATCGGCTCGATCACTACGGACGATTAATCGCACTGAGCACATGTTCAAAGCTCACACAGGCGGCGGATGGAACTACGAGGGGACAACAGCAATCCTCCGAGTGACGAAGATGATCCAACCACCACCACTGCCGACACCGAAGAGTACACGAGGTTGAATGAATGAATTGCTCTCGCTCCGACCGGCCCGCCCGCCCTCTACCGACACACTTACGCAATGACAGGTATCATACTCAGCACAAACTGTCAAGAGTACGCGAGGGTTCGGAGTGAAATGATAATGGCGCCCAAACAAACTAACTGTACTGTGTACTTCTAGCCATAGTGCCGATCCTAAGGGAGTGCTAGCTGTTCATAGGGATAATTGCTCTTGATTCTTTAGCCTCTCCAGGACGAAAAGGTGGATCAGGATAACATTACCTCTCTTCTCATAAAGGTGAAAGTTAAGGGGTCGGCGTTGATCGGTCCCTTAAGGACGCACTGCCATTCGTGCTCTGATCATAAAGGCATGGTGAATGTGTATTTACTATACAATAGCTTGCGGGGGCTCGCTGCTATACGAAGTCAGTGTTTCTACTTTCCCAGACAAGTCTGGTACCAATTTACCCAACCCCGAACAATTACCCGAATGGAGGACTTGGTTAGCCCGGACAGGGATCGACTGGTGAAGCCATGCACGTGCCATTAGCGCCTCTTACCAATGAACCATGTGCGCCCTCCTCTTCTCATGCTATTCATTAAGAATATTGTCTACTTTTCGAAATATTATTTATAGATGACGGATATGCACGATGGGGTACAAGGTGATGGTGTATCACCCACAATGTCGATCTGCGATGCCCGGAAACCTGCGATTTATCGCTCTAAGTGGTAATCGGTCTTTTCCAGTGCATGTACGTTTTATAATAGAGGACATTGAATGTCCAGTACCCACTAGGTAAACTCATCCACAGGATCATCCTATACAGGCTGGGAAGATAGATGAGCTTTTCCAACACACTTTCTCTAGTCCCCTATCTTTTAAGCTCGCGTAAAGAGCAGCAGATGAAGCTACGACAGCAGAAGAGGTGGTATCTTGAAGAAAGACCCCTTGAGGTGTTCTTCTTCAATTCCTATGACCTCCATATTTTAAAGATTTATTAGCGCAAAATTTTTTACCTATGTCCTAGCGGTGGAACGAAGACCTCTGATGGGACGAACAGGACAGAACAAGCCGCTTGATAAAGATTACATTTTCAAATTCGAAATGATTCGAACCAAAATAAAACAGCTGTTTACATCTTTTAGGTGACGTTTTTGAGTTCACTATTCACAACTCTGTCTGGAACAACGGCACAACAGAAGAAAAATATTATAAATATACATAAATAAATATACACACCCGGGAAAACTTCTATGTTCCCACATTTATACAGACCATTACACATCTTCAATCGCTATGGTGCTCCCACTTATCGCCAATCCATAACCCACCCCTTCCCCCTCGCTTCAAAAAAAAAACGAGCAAAGCAGCCAACAATTTACATGAGACCTTTAAATGTAAAAGAAAAACGAATATGGAATATGAGCAGGCAGTCGGCGAAGCCTAACCAGCTTCCGTTACACTACGGACGACAATGAGCCGATACATTATAACAAGTGTGACGAGAGGAAATCGGGAGTGGCAGCACTTAGGTCACTGGTTTCGCTATTCCATCTATACACGAGTAGAGTACAAAGCGATGAGACCAGGAACGATAACATATTTTGAATGGGTGAAAGTGCGACTTCGGGGTACAAAATCTCCACAACAGAAACTGCAAACAATCTCGTAGAATTGAACATGAAAGGTCTGATGGATGTATGACTGCTGGGACGCTTAACCCTGCAAACCCCTATCCTAACCACCTTTATGTTCCGCTTAAGCCAGAATGCTTAAGCGGAACGTAGAGGTGGTTAGGATAGGAGTCTTCGACGAGGAGCCAGGTGATGGGAAGACTGTTAATAAACTCATATCGAGACGATTACGGCGCAGTAGGGTCAAGAACACTGATCTTCTTCGGAACGCAGTATTCTAGGTATGATCCGGAAAATTAATCCGCAGATCTGCAATGACATACCACCTTGTCCACCAGACGAACACTTCAATAGTGCCCTCTACCAAAACAACGGGAAATTAACTTCTACGGATTAAATTTGGGTATACCTCCTTTCTACTATTGTAAGCTGAATTTTAAATTTTGAGATCAACTTCTCCTTCTTCTTCTCCAGAACGCCCTAGATAGGAGTAGATGGCGACTCTTTTTGGGAGAAGAAGAAGAAGAAGAGATCAACTTCTGCAGGAGAAATTTCTTCTCTATCTACTTGTTCCTTCCAGTGCAGCGCAATTCTGGAAGTCCCTTGTTCGATGGCGTGGTAAGCTTAGGAGACTGACACATGATAATACCGTCTTATAGTTCAAGGTGCTTTATAAATGTACAAACCAACTTCTTTAGACTTCACGTTTCAGAAAGCGAAGAATCCTTTCCTCTACACAAGGTACTTTAGCTCCAAAGACGACAACCACACCTGAGATGACTTCTTAAAACAGAAAACTCTCACACGAGGTTATCGCTGAGAAACACCTCGAAAACAACTGTCAAAAGATAGGTGACTCATGAGAATGATGACAATGCAAAAAGAAACAGAAGGTTCGCTGCTCCGCTGTGATGACACATAAGAAGATGATAACCGCGATGGTATGAAACGATCAGAAAAAGACTATTAAGGGTGCAAGAAACTGAAACGACAACATCAGATCGACTGAAGGGCGTTCATCTCTCGTCTACGAGACGAAGTGAAAAATGTCAAATTCCATTAAATTCCCTAAAAGTGCTGTTTTCTTAGAAATGCTCCTCAAATAACCTCTAATCGAGTGTGCTGTAGAGCGATAGTCTTCCAAATCAAGCATGAGTTATAATATGTAGATAAGTTATAAACGGCTTGCTACGAGGATGCAATCGACAACCCCTCACAGTCCGAACTACTGTGTAAACTGGGGATGAAATCGACTGGCAGTGCTCGATCAACAAGGAAGAAAACACTGAAATTGGACAAATATGGAGCGTCATTTGCCAAACGCAATGCATTCATAACATGTGACAGTGATTCAAAAAAAGTAAAATGCTATATGGAACGAGTTTTATAATGTTATCGGATGACTCTCAAAATGACGCTCAGTTCAGATATGAAGAGCAGAACCTGTACAGAGGCACCACGTTTATACAGTGTGAGCTTACACTAACATTGAAGTATTTGCCTTGTCTATATCAAAGGTCTTTTTTCTGATAATTTTGCGGCTTTCGTAAGCCTAAAAGCGCTTACAAGTACACTTTCGCTATTCGTAGCAATGTATTTACTCGCAGAATATATATATTAGTATAGGGATTAAAAGGGTAAGTCATAAATATATAAGGGTAAGCACACTACCTTATTTGAGAGAGACGTGAGGTGTGTAGTAAAGCATTAGGAACCGTATTTTGATTTCGAGTCAAAACCTCCTGGAACTTACTTTGCATGGAGCGTGGTTTCAGAAATTTACTAGCCAGTGTTAAATAAGTGTCGCCCGACATATTTTACAGTTAACCATTGTTTATCAGTTTTTTTGGTGAGAAGTGCTTTTAATCTCTTCTGATTTCCACTGTGACTCCCGCTCACGTCATGAATAAATAAATGAATTCAAAAAGCGACAGCTCAGACGCAATTCGAACACTCTCGTCTCAGGTTTTCCTTTACCCTGTGATGTTTATCCAAAATGTTAGCAGCTTGCTCCTTCTACAAAACCATTTTGTCCCCTTGTCATATTCTTAGCATCTCTCTGAATCCAGTCGCGTTTTGCAAACGACACTCATCCATTCTAAAGAAAATGAGATGGTCAGCTTAACTAGACACTGAACCGGTTGGATACTATTTCTTTAGGGAGTAATGTGGCTTCGGCGAATGAGCTATGTAGAGGGATCAAGTTTTACTTCGGTTTTTACTTCGTTTCAGCGCTTCCGTTGTCTTCAGAAGTCTTAAGTTAATTAGAAATCTAATACTTCAATCCGCTCGGTCTATTACAGAACTGACAGTCTCACTGATTAAAGTTAATGAATAAATAAATCGTGACCGTAATAAAAAAAAGTTAATAAATAAATAAATCGTGACCGATTTGTTTTCAGTCGTCATGAAACAAAGGGGGTAACTGATGGCGCTGATCGATCTGCTGTCCGTAGTCTGACCACCCAAATGAAGGATCACCAATTCCGCTGATCTTGCCTATGGGCGTTATTTGGGGTCCAGAACAAGAATCTGCTATCCTTTTTTCACGTGGGTGGTCTCGGACCACCCAAATCGCTACTTGGGTGGTCCAGTCAGGATCACCGATTTTGCTGAAACTTTGTCTATGGGGGTTCTCTGGTGTCCTGGACACGATGGTGATGTCCGTTTCTCAAATGGCGGCTGAATACTGCAGTTATAGGGACCTTACCCGGTAAGACTCACCTATAACTGCCGTATTCGGCCGCCATTTGAAAAACGGACTTCACCATCGTGTTCAGGACACCAGAGAACCCCCATGGACGAAGTTTCAGCGAAATCGGTGATCCTGACTGGACCACCCAAGTAGCGATTTGGGTGGTCCGAGGCCACCCACGTGAAAAACGGACAGTAGATTCGTGATCAGCGCCCCCAATCACCCCCATAGGCGAAGTTTCAGAGAATTTCTGGAGAAAAAAATTCTGGCTGAAAAAAATCGAGTGCTGGTGTCCAACAAGTGGAATAGTGCCGAAAGCCCTTACCAGGCCACTGTAGTTCAAAATGAACGTAAATACTCGCACGCGCGAACGGAACTACGAAACTTGTTCTACTCGACGGTTTCTAGAAGTCAAGAAGAACATCATTTCATAGTATCTACAGGTAGAAAGTGAAAATAATGTAATTACGAAAACAGGAGAAGCCTTAAGAAGCAATACATTCAAATGAAAGTGGAGAGCGCAAAACAGAGGTCCGCAAAATCGCGTCCGATGACGGAAGTCTGCGGACTTTGGGAAGGGCGCGAACGGCCTCGCTTCATGCATTTTCGACCCGAAAAGGAAAGTTTCCCAAGCCCTGAATACTGCTTGCGGATAAAAACAAGAGGTAGGGGTTCAGGCCACTCGAACCCGGCAACGATGGAAGGCTAGACCAGCCCTCGCCAGGATCGGTCGCTTGACCACGGACACGGATGGAGGTGGCGCCCCTTGCCAGTGTACCGAGCCTGTAGCAAGAGCACATTAACGCCGGGAAATCACGAATAGCTTGCCTTCACCATTGATTATTTCCTTCGCCGAGATTCATGATCGAGATGATTTCATTTCCTATTAGTGGACCAGCCAGTGAATACAAGATACCTTGGAATTTACCGTGAGTGAACTTGACCCTGGTTAGCAGGATTACCTTGGCTGTAACCGGGCACTTTGCCAATGGGCTGACTATTGTTCCGGTGGGGAATTCAAACTCGGGTAAAAGCTAATCAGAAACTGAAAAAAATGTGGCCACAAGGGTAATGACGCGAGATAATTGCAAGTCAGCAGGATTTCCTAGCTGGCTGAATGTCATACCCTTGCTGTGATTCGACTAGACAGCACTGTCTGGTTTCTGCCCGTGGACTCAAAAACGGTCGCATAATTGGTCAAAACGGGCCAAAATTCCCGAATAAGTAGGGGATTATGGGGGTGGTCTACGGTACACGAGCAAAGTTACGTTGAAACTGACGAAATTGGTTTGATACTTTGTTGCGTTGTCAAACGTAGGGCCATAAATTTACAGGAAGTGAAGAGCAGCTCAGATGTACAATTCCTTGAGATTCAGGGCTTCTAGCCGTTAGACGTTCTTCGTCACCAAAGAAAAGCCAACTATTTTCTGCGTCGGGCGTAATTTCAGTTGTTTATCTATAAATAAATAAGGAGCCTGAGGCGCAGAAATCCTCGAATAAAATAAAAAACACACGAAAGCGACAAAGGCATCTGTCTACATATATCCGACCTTCAGTACTTTCAGCAAGTTTGCTTCTTGTGAGCTCAGTCAAACGAGGTCAAGCACGACGCTATTGTAAAGGCAATCGTCGGAACACGACCTGTTCAACTTCATTTTCGATTTTTTTGAGTGATGCGTTAACTGATTTAGTTGAAACTGCATCTAGGTAGGCTATTTGTGATACTGATTACGAATCTAATGTCTTTTCTGAAATTTCGGGTCGATCTCGGCAGATTCGAACGGATACTCCTAGGCGAAAAGCGCCTTCGCCGCTCACCTTTGACTGTCCGTAATGGACAAAATCGGTTGAAATACGAGAAACCGACATCAGAATCGTGATCAGCATGCAAAGTAAGCCCTCTAGATGAAGTTCGAGCCAAATCGGTGATCTAGAGGCCATAGGTTGAATTGTATCCCATTAATCTCATGAAACATATGGTAACAGTTTAAGGGGTTAGCTCAACAAGAGCTTCCAAGGGAGAATCGCCTCTCAGCATTATTTTTTAATTGCCATCTAGCATTACGGTATTAACGGCGCCATTTAAGAAGCGGTAAGAATATGGGTTCCAGATGACATTCTGTCCCATTTGAGAAAGATCGTTATGGTATGGTAAAGTAGCGGACTTCAGAATTGATTTCTGCTTCCTTTTCTTTGTGCTCTATAACTAACATCTGCTCTCAAATGAAATCATAATGGCATCCTGGACGGATAACTCTTCCATTCCGGTTATACATACGTAGTAAGGATGGTCACGTTTGTGTAATTTGTACGTCAATAAAAATAAATAAATAAGTGAGCAGGTAAATGGATAAATGCGAGAAACACATGAGAACCGACCACAAAGCCGAAACGGGACGCGGGTTGGCCGACGGACTGCGCTTTAACGGGTTTATGTTCAAGCGGTTGGCCGATGCTGAGAGTAATGAGTCGTTGTGGGGGGGGGGTGAGCTGCTGGCCGGATTACGGACGGACTTTCTGCCACACGCGTAATAAAACTGGTGTTATAGAGGAGGAAAAAGCAGGGGCGGATGAGGAAAGGACGGGAAAGCGAAAGCCCGTACGGCGCTGGTGTGCCGAGGCCAAGTGAAACCTGCCGACGACCGCGGGAAGCAAAGTGGTTGACCTTGGCTGCTGGAGCCTCAGCTTCGTCTCGACGCTTCTTTTATAGCTTCAGAGAATCCAGTTTTACACAACACTCGGGTGAAGAATATTCGAAGCCGTCTGCAGAATCCACGATAAAGGCGGGAAGGCAGCAGTCGTTCGGAAACGGACGCTGAGCGATCTTTCGGCAGAAACCGATCGTAACACCTGGAATGGCCTGAGGAAGTGCGGCTCGGACGAGGGGGTGGGCTGAAGCTGAGCGCCTGGTCTGTCACTCCACAGCCGCAAGATGTCCTTCGTAAAGGCCGACTAGTGTAATTAATTCAGCTTCATGGCTATATTTCACGTGGCAAAATGACTCAATTCAACCGTATACCCTTCTCTAACCACTACCATTGAGATGATAAAAACCTCCACAAGAAAGAAGATTGAAATTAAGATGATAAGAGTGTTAAAAAAGAAAGTCTAAGAATTGAGTTATATCGCTGAAAAGAAATGGGACATGGGGCGTTCTTACAGCTCTGCTACTACAGCCATGAGGGCAGAAAAGTTAGTAGAGTGGAAAAAAGAGCCGATCCGGGTCACTTTTCAGAATCCTTGTAGCCAGAATATAGCCTTATATTTAATTATAAGATTATGAATGAGACTTTCGAAGCAGCTATACTGATTAAGTTTCGATTGCTTGCATTTGAAGTTTGAAATCTGTCTTCAAAAGTGTTGTGAGAGAAATTCACCGTAATTATTTTACCACACATGGTAGGGCGAGCTGAACCATTTGAAGGAAGGATTGGGAGCTTTTTTTCTATAAATTCTTTCCAGGAAGTCCAATTTTGGAGGGGACAGTATTTCGAAAGATGAATTCACCAAGTTTAGGCTATATGGATAAAAGTTTTGATGACCACCTCCATAAAACAGAGCCTAATTTATAAAGGGGGTGATCTTGGGAGACGCCATCAAAGTGAATCCGACGATGCTCACCACGGGAGAATCCGGAGCTGAGTTCAAGCGCTCTCCTACAACGACACAAACCCATTTGAAGGCAAATAACAAGAAGAATCGATGCGTTAAATGACTGTCTCACCTGCGTATGGATGTGATGAAGGCTTAAAATCACCCGAAACAATTCTTACGGATCATCAGAATGTTCTCTAACATCCGCTTCATTACTCGTACATGGTACCTGCGGACCTCTTGCAGCTCGATCCGGCTGAGAAGAGGTTTGAAAACATCGACGAGGCTCAAATTTGGGCACTATTTGGGTCAGGGCCACCCAACACAAGATCGGGACTAGGAAGGATTCAAAGGAAAGCTTCAGGACGACCAGTTCTCCGATATGCTGTAAAAGCGAGAGAATAGTCAGGAGAATCACTTTTATGAATTACACGACACGGTTGTTTAGCTATTTCCGAACTGACCATAAACGAGTTAGAGCAGGTTTCCCAGGGGAGAAACAAGATAACAAGATATTTTTCTTCGGCTGCACCCACTCCCCGACGACATGACAGCCGAATTGGTTATTCGACATCTCTAAAGGATATGAGTTTCATTCTGATGTGAGAATACTCATCGCCACGGCTCATCTGATAGTATGAGATCAATAATAGTTATCGGGAAAATATCACGGAATAGTGCTGATTTCTCCTAACTTTAATATGATTGGATCACTAGTCGAAATGCAGAACATTGTAGAGGCAGTCTATGAAACAGGGGTATATGTCCAGACACTTCGGAATGGAAAATCAGCGAAATTCCCCCGACAATTCTCACCGAGATCTACATGGTCTCGTAGGGAAAGTCCACCGAGATGCCTTGTGAGACGCTACCAAACGCTCTCCAAAGGTTTAATAGGAAATCATATCGTCTTCAAGTGTTACTACCGAAGAACTACTGCGCATATGGAGAATTAGTACCGTGCACAGGATGGTATGCATGGGATACAGAGGCGTTCGAAGAAATAAATGTGGGTAATAAACGAAACAAAGCTAAAAAGCTCATCGATCGAACGGGCATGTTGCATGCGGGTCGTCGTCGTTGGTGGGGGGCAGAAGCAAACCAGTGTATGCGAAGCTGATCATCAGGCGCGTGCTGAACAAATACCAGTTAACGAACGACTATCTACAGATATATGACATAGGATTACATGCAGACAACGCACCACTAAACAATGTATCGCTAAAGGAATTCCGCGCGAGCGTCTGCGTCGCAGATGGCGATCTCTGATCGCTGAAGTATGAACTCAACTTCTCCACGCGCATGTCTATGGAACGAGCGGTGTCTCGGAAAGTGCATTGAACTGGTGAGCACGGCCAGCAAACTTATTTTCAAATCCAAGAGAAAGCGTAGATCGGTAACAAGGTAGCACGGTCTCTCCCAAGAGTACGCGCCTTGCACGCATGTTCCCTTCGGAATCGTAGAGGCAAGGATGCGAAGTTGAACTACATAATTACTTATAGGCCACTATACCAACACAGTATCACGTAGGATACGAATTTACCCGACACCCATAGGTTTGGAAGACTTGCTTAATTCAGGTTAGAGTATATTGGTATTAGATCGGTGCAAAAGTTCTCGGAGATTTGGCATATAAAACAGTTTATTTTATAAGATCTGAACAATATCAAAGAGTCATCTGAAGTAGGCACCCTTAATATCAATGGTCTTCTCTCCTCTATAACATTTTTTGACTGGAGCCGAATATGGCGGGGAAATCCTTTTCAAATTCAAGAAGTCGCCAATTTCCGAGAACTTTTGTACCAACCTGATACCACGGTGTCAGTAGTGCCGGTTACCAATGCACTAAACGCTCCCTAACTATAACTCGTTTATATTTCTATTATATATTGATCACGATTCGCTTTGGAAAAACGGTAAGTTAAGAAGGGAGAAAGAGGAAGTGAAGAAATGGTCCGATACAGAAAACAACTGAAGGAACCGAGACGTCTTATACATCAATCTAACGGAAGAAGCTGCAAAATTTGGTGAAAAGTGAAGAAAATAGGGCGTGGGAAGCATCCAAGTCTGAACGTTTGTCGCGCAATCAGCAGCACAGTGATCAACGGTGCGACGATCAGGACAGGGAACAGAGCGATAGTCATAGTGAAGGAAAACGTCTGACAACGAGATGTCGAGGTCGGGCGACGTCAAAACGTGTGTTTCGAAAACTGGAAACAGCCGTTTTCGCTTTGTTCAGCTGTTTTTGCACTCTTCCGTTCTCATTGAGCTTCCGCTATTTACGGTCTTGAAGTTTTGAGAAAAGCGTGTGATCTACGGCTGAACAATTATCTGTAGTGAAAATTATAAAAAGCCAAGCAGCATAACTACTGACAACAGCACTCAGCTATCTCTTTTCGCTTCCGGTGCACCTATAGCTGGGCGTTACGCACCAATCCTTCTCAAGAAAACTCTCTCCTAGGCCAATCCACAACTCCAATGTCTTACCTACGCACATGACAATGCGCACAGAGCTTGATTAGTATGATGGGATATGGATCGTTCACCACTTTTATTCTAAGCGCTGAAATACACAAGAAACGCGTCTAACAATAAGAAGACTTCTAATCTGAAATGCGTGGTGTAGTGATAAGTCGATCGTGCTACCTGCACGGCCGAGCGATAGATCTTCAACTGGGCTAACCAAGGCATCATCATCTTCCCGGGGTCGAATGAATTGTTACCGGACTTATCTGAAAAGGTTACTGGAGGATACTGGCTTGAACAATGGTTTGCTCAAGCAAGCCATTGTAAAGGTAAAATACGCATTCAGCACACTAGTACGATTCTGAATGGAGGATGATCGCTTGACGCATGCTTGGGGTACTGATCGAAGTCGACCATTTTGCCATTACCCATAACTTCCCTTCACCATTAGGGCGCAAACGAGTGAAGGACGTACATCCTCGCATGTACTAAAATCACCGGAATTTGAACTTTTGGGCAACTTTAAGAGCTTTTTGTAGTAGGTAACATCTTACCAACAGCGTTACACCAAATTAAGGTAAAAGGTAAAGAAATCGGCGTCGACCAGTCATCTGAGGATGCTCCGCCGCATTCGTGTACCATTCAAATCGTAGAGAGACGGTGAATGCGTGCATATACTTGCGGAGGCCTGCTACTATATTGAGACAGTGTCTTCACCTTCAGAAACAACTCTGGTACCAACTTACTGCGGAGGAATGGAGGGTCTCGGCGAGGACCCATCGCTCGACCGTGCGGGTGCCACTAGCGCCTCTTACCACTGGACCTTTAAATTAAACTCGTGAGCACCCAGTGATGACGGCAGTCCGAGTTTCATTGTATGAACTGCAGCTTAAGGGCGCACGTGGTGCAGTGGTACGAGGCGCCACTTTTATAGGCACGGTGGAGCGATTGATCCTCGCTCGTGTAGAGAAGTCGTCAGTTTGGAGCTTGATCGAAAGCCAGTACGTTCCTGGGGCAGCAAGGGGTTCCACGCACATGAACGCGAGAAGTCTTTTTGGAACGAGTCCATAGGTCAAAGAAAGACGGTGGCGAATGGATGGAAAAACGGAAAAGGTGGAAACGAGCCAAGGAGGACGTAATCCAACGATGTCAATGAGAGCTGGAAGGGCGGAAAGCGTGACGGAATGCGGGCCGGCTGGCGGAATGCGCACCGCACTAGCAAATCTGACGGCAACACAGGCGTGCCGGCAGTGATCCGCCTCGGCTGACCGAGACGGTTACACACTCGACCGACCGACCCAGCCAACCAACCAACTCCATCGACAAGTGTAATTGTCCACAGTGTGTGTGAGAGTGAGCGAGCGGGTATGTGTGACCGATGGCAGTACTGGTGAATGCCAAGCGGTGCTGGCCGCCGAACCCACACGCACACACATACACAGCCATCAATCTGCATTACTCGTTAGAGTCGTCGGCACCGAAAACAGGTCAAGGACCACCACAATCATGGAGCCGTCGTTCACTTCCTGAAGAAGAACGGAGAATTCCTAAAGCAGGCAATAATTCGAAGACGCCACGTGTGTAAGGGGCACTACTTTTACTCGCATGGTCGAGGGATCGATGCCCTCTCAAGATAATCAAGCTTCCCATCCTTCTGAGGTAGGGCAAATTGGTACCAGACTTGACTGGAAAGGTAAGCACACTGACTTGATATTGTGGCTAGCGCCCGCACGTTATTGTATAGCCCTGATACGCAGTCCGAATGCATCTGCGATTCTGAATGGAACACGAGTGCGGCGGCGTCTCCTTCAGGGACTAATTAACGAGAACACCTTTACCTTTACCTGTACTTTATCCTTCTTGGAGTTCCCCATAGAGTTCATGTGCTTCATATTCCATGCCCTTTGCGCAATCTTCCTGAAGTCTATTCTGACGATAAGGCATAAGTAAGCTAGAGCTATTATTGGAGGATTTTAGTGAGATTTATTTTTCATTTGTCTAGTGATTCTAAGATTTAGGATTTGCTCCACTCCCTCGAAAGAACACGAAGTCCTTAAAGAATTGATCAAAGCCGACACCTCTATCTCTACCCGTTTTTATTGATGCAAATGGCATTATAGGTGGTTCTGTTACAAGTGGACCATAGAACAATGAAAGGCAGGGGTAAAGCCATCGACATTCTCCCAACGTGCGTTGCTGAAGCGGATTACCCATGAGAGATTAGGTATAGGAAGTTAAGCAAATTCGAGGATTTCTGAGGATTGATCAAAGCCGACACCTTTACTGAGGAGATAAACCAATTTTTCCAGCTTCTTCGCAATTTTCAATCTTTGATCGCGACCATCCAGGTGTCGATGTTGCTATATTCATGCTCACCTAATTCAAATCGTTCCTCTAGCTAGCTGTTTCCAAACTTTTTGTCAACAATTACACCCGTTTATTGAACAGTTCCCACGACGAAAGGTCGTTCGGAATAATCTCATGCAGATTCAAAACAAGGCGAACGTATTTGAGTCTTTTCATATGCATTCTCTTTGTATTCGCAATTTCGCGGTAATTCGTAAGATTGGCTAGAAATTTCCACATTGTTGAGCGCTCTAACCTCGTCCAGGATCTAATCCATTTCTTTCGGATCACCTAACTTGCTAAGTAGTTGATCGGCTGAAATTAGTGAAGGCAAAGATATAATAAAAGTGCTAAAAGCCAGCGAGTTGTATAACTCTTGCAAACGAATGGAAGATTTCAGAGAGAATGTGAAGGGAGGATGGGAATCGCTAGTCGATGAAAATGCAATTTGAAAGTAGCACAGAAAGAGTTTCTCAGTTTAGTGCGTGAGAAATCGACTACTTCGCTACCAAAGCAATTCCCACACAAATGAAATCTTACGGTCTTGGGGTGGAGGATCGAATTTGCTACTCGCAGAACTTTGCAGAACTTGATGAGAGGAATGGGTATGGGACAACTCAAATCATTTCTTCTGTAAGGCGGTAAGTTTGTCTTTATATTGTTTCTTTTAGGCGTGCGTCTTGCAGTGGTAAGAGGCGCTGCTGACACCTTCATGGGTAAGCGATCGATCCCTGCCCGGTATAACCAGGCCTTCCATTCCTCTCCTCCGGGGCCGGGTAAATTGATACCAGACTTGTCTGGGAAGGGAAGGAAACTGATTTGCTATAGCGGCTGGCCGCCACAAGTCACCTAATAGGCCAAAAACCCATTTGTCGTGCTCTACGATCATGAACTTGACACGAATGTTGCGGCATGTCCTTAGGGGACTGATCAACACCGACACCATTATCTTTTTACACACTTCCTTGCCAATAATCCTTTGATAGGTTCCAGCTTGGAAATGCAGATGTCAGCGGTGACTGTGACAACTCGGAGACTTTTCCACCTGTGGACAATGTTATTTCTGCTCTTGTACTTTTCTTTTGAAACGCGGTTCCAGTTCTTCTTCTGCCGCTGCCCACTTCCTCCTCTTACATAGGTTCGTTAGCCCAGAACGTTTTTTCATGTCTTGAAATAAAAAATGCAGACTGGAAACGGCCAAAACTGGAACTTCTGGTGATCAAATGAGTACAGAAAATCGCCCACTGGTGTGTTATCGCTGAAAAGTTTGTATAGCTATGATCTGCCGTACTTTACAGCTTTCTAGGGCTTTTGACAATGATGGCCGTCAGTCATATTTGAAAGTACAGTCCATATTTTTCGTCCCCGTGACCTACATTCGGGTCATTTTGGCTTAATTTCACTTTCAATTCCATCATCAACTTTCCTTCGAATTTCAGCAGGAAAGTTGACGTCACAATATGGACGACGTGCTATGAATTTTCGGAACCCCATTGGGAATTTCGTCACGAGACAGCGACAACGCGTTTCACAACAAAAGAACTTCACAATCCTTCTCCTTCTGATGTACCTCATGGAGTGCTCCGCTTTCTAAGTACCTGTAGTGGATTCAATAGACGGAAAAGCGCTTTCTCCCACCTTCTCCTTCATCTTACACATCATTGTCTTCTGTTCCCTTACATACCAATTTAATTACTTGAAACGAAGTGCTACTGCATCAGCTCCCACCGATGAGCTCGTACATGGCTTCAAAGTCAGTATCCGAAGAGTAGCGCAACGAAGGGTATAAAGAAGCATACAGAGCCCGGTAAACGTATCGTCATCAGGAGAGCACTGGTATGACTGATCCCAATTGCCCTGACCAGGGAATGCCGCCAACCTCCCATGGAACTTTGAATTGAGACCTATATCAATCGATAGATCTCGGAACACTGATTACAGATCTGTAGATCAAATTTGCAAAATGGGTCTCCTAAGCGAGTTCTGGCTTGCGAAACCCTGCGTTGGGCGCGGTGTTGCGTAATGAGAAGGGCCGCTAGCCCTGCTGGCAGCTGCGGCTGTGGCGCAGAGGTTGAGGTCTCGCCTCGCAGTGGTGGGGTTAGGGTTCGGTCCCCCGTGGTGGCATTATTTTTGCATATGTTAGTTATAGTCCGTGCGGACCATAGGACGAGATCGAACTCGTTTTTAACACTTTTTCCAGTGAACGACTGATGGTGACTTTCACATAAGTCTGCAACGTCACTTGAATACGGAAATTTACTCTCTTAACTACAGTTCTAACGATCTTCAACACTGAAGAAACAATACAGAAAAGCAAACATGCTGTTCGCAAACACAACTACTCAAATCTGAATCTAACTCTAGCAAGCGCTCTCACTGCAATTCTAGCAAGTAGGTCAAATGCCTGCAGTGGTAGATCAAATTTGAAGGCTTCGACGTGTTATTGATTTTTACTCATTCGTTATGCCCTTGTCTCCAGCAAAGGTGGTTTCTATTCTGCTCTCCGAATTTGGATCAGCTGAAGATAGCAGAGCAGTGATGGTGAACAATGTGCAATTTAATATGACACAGAGGGACAACATATTGAAGGTTATATCACAAGTCTATCGGATGTTTTGCGCCCCTAGATTTTCCAAATTTTTGAAGTATTCATGGTACAAGGCAGGATATGTCGATGATCATCCTGGTTCGTTTGTCACCCCTGGTGATTATTTATTCGACTTTAGTACGGTTGAGTGCTTTATGAATGGTTGTATGGAGACAGCCTGCATAAGATGTGCAGTTTGTGAACAGTATGTTTGTTTTACACATTTTTTTGCGTTGTTCCATCAATGCTGATGAAGGTTAGGACAAGTTTAGAAGGAAGGAGTAAATATTTGTGTTTTCTCACGCCATTACAATGTGTTTGCTGAAATGCGTTCCCAACTTCAAGTAACCTAGGAGACTTATGTGAAAGTCACCATCAGTCGTTCGCTGGAAAAAGTGTTAAAAACGAGTTCGATCTCGTCCTATGGTCCGCACGGACTATAACTAACATATGCAAAAATAATGCCACCACGGGGGACCGAACCCACGACCCCACCACTGCGAGGCGAGACCTCAACCTCTGCGCCACAGCCGCAGCTGCCGGCAGTGCTAGCGGCCCTTCTCATTACGCAACACCGCGCCCAACGCAGGGTTTCGCAAGCCAGAAATCGCTTAGGAGACCCATTTTGCAAATTTGATCTACAGATCTGTAATCAGTGTTCCGAGATCTATCGATTGATATAGGTCTCAATTCAAAGTTCCATGGGAGGTTGGCGGCATTCCCTGGTGAGACATGTAGGGGGCGGTTTACATGAAATGAAGTCATATTTGCACTTTTGCGACAGCAGGACAGGCCAGGTCTTTGGCAAAGTACTGCCACACACAATTTACAGCAGCAAAATCATGGGTCATCATTGCCACAGCGTTACTGCGCTGCGTTAGGCGCAGTCTCCGTCAGCTCAAAGGCCATTCATACTCAGCTGTGAGAGGTGCAGCTATAAGGAAAGATAGGGCAGAGACGCAGAGCGAGCAACTAAGGAAAAGCATTATTGGCTACCCCGAAATCGAGGTTCTTATAGGAACCATAATTAGTAGCAAGACAGAGATAGAATGACGTTTTCGCCGCCTTTGTTATTGATGTTGTGTTTGAGAACATCGGCATTACTTCGAACAAGACTTATCGGTGGAGAGTACTGTTGCGAAAAAAGTTAGCGGGAGAGGTGCGGGAAAACAAAAACACCGCAAGGTCACAAAAGGGTTGAAAAGAAAAAATCGGACAGAACGTTATGTCGACGCGCAGCACTTCTAACTAACAGGCAATACTGTAACAAGAAGTAGTTGAAGTGCTCTCAAGAGATGCCCGCTAACTCTTAGCGGACCGGTTTATTTCTTGCTTCTTGTATTTTTCTACATTACGGAAGTCATAACGAGAACGACGAGAAAAGCCGGTGAAGGAAACGAAGGCAGAATGACTTCTTGATATGTTTGATTTCCTTGATTTGTATACTACATTATTTATTTCACAGAATTTATGGTCCAAAGACGATCAGAGGCAATCTATTGAATGAGTACGACCTACAGTAATGGAATCTGGAGCTCTGCATAAGGCAGGGGGAATAAATCCATCACGGAGAAATCACAGACGGTCGGTCGCACTCACTCGCCAGTCCTCTGACGTAGTATTCTTGCTATTGGGAGGAAAGGAGTGAAGCACGATTTAGTCAATCGGCCCGGCAACACCTAAAGCGCAAAATCGGACGTCGCCAAATGAACGCTGGGAAAATCCAACACTCCGTTGCTGTTGAAGTGTTTTCACACCTAGCAGAGCGCAGCACTCTACCTCATCCGATCATCTTCTCCGCTTCACGGTTCATTTCCATCTCAGGAACTGGGCGATATCAAGACAGGGTGTCACGAATTTTTCTAAAAGTGGTTCCGCGGCGCGATCGAGCGACTTCTCAATAGATTGCTTCGAGCCATTGATCAAAGGGAGCTCCAAAAACACTAAAAAATGCGCTCTCTATGTACTTGCCATCTAGTGTGAGATTGCCGCCAAAAAGTCAAGGAACAGAACGTCAAAGACTTGTGGTTAACACAAATACTGAAAAACCATCGCTGCGGCTAGAGTTCTGAAGAAAAAGAAAACTAAGTCACTTGAATGCAGAGATATTCACTTTCAAGTGGCATCCTATCACAGCGCAGAAAGAGCACAGAAAGGAGGTCTCGGAAAAACATGAACAAGCTTAGGAGAAGAACGCTGCCTGGGATGAAGTCGGTCTGGTAAAAGAGTAAAGCAAACTGAAAATTATCAGGAAAGAATCAAAATATAGTTAAAGAGAACTAGGCAAGCGAGAGGAAACGGTGGTATACTTTAATCTGAATTGTCGCATTTTCCTTTATATTTTTGAATATATTCTTCGCTTCAACTGTTTTTGTTACGCACACCAATGTGCATTTAATGAATAAATAAATAAATAAATAAATAAATAATAAATGAATGAATGAATAAATAGATAAATAAAATTACAACTGGTATGGATCTGCAGGAAGAGAAATCAAGGGATTAAGACGGGGTAAATGTGCCTGCAAGTCGTGGGCGAGGATGTGTCTTCATCATTGGTGATAGGTCGAATTCGTGTTAGAACGTTACATGGATTTGAGCTTCTACTTGCGGATTAAGTGAGGAAGGGTTAAACAGAAAGGTGCGAAAGCGTTCAGGAACATATGTGCACTGTTCAGAGCATTCAGAGTGCTCAGTTAACAATGGAATAGAAAAAGCGAACGAGTTAGATAAGAACGAGAGAATAACTCTTCCGAAATGGAGCCCCTTCGAGAACTCTATAGAAGAATAGCTCTCTGAAAAACGTTTTAACAATCACAGCCCTATGAGCATTTTATGGATCTATGCGATGAATCACAGAATTTGGCGAGAATGCGGAGCTCTTTGTGAGCAAAGTGCTCGAGGAAATTTGCGGTAATGAAAAGGCGCGACAAAACAATGGGTTAACTGTCCGTCGAGATGTGTACGGTCAGCACAAACACACCCCAACCCACTGACAAGGCAAACAATGCTGAACCCGACGGGAAAACCAGTGTGCTCCCTCAGTCGGCTTTTCTCAAAGGTTCCTCCTGCCTCCTGCTCTGTCTCGTCCTACTGCAAGCCAGAGGAACGAAGCTGACTCGGCTCAGGAGTCCCACATAAGGCCCCAGCTAGTAAGCGACGGGTTCCATCTACTTCGTAGCAATAGGAGATGAACTAAAGAATTAGGAACATGCCTTCGGGAGGTCGTGATGTCCTTCTAAAGAAATGGGTCACGTGGAATCAAGAAAAGCGACAAAGGCGAGGGATCTTCGCACTCCTCGTAGCTTCTCAAAACGAATCTATAGAGTAAGGCAAATATCTAAACTTTTATTTGAGCGAGAAAGCACCGCTGGGTACTGTAGAATACATTCACAGCTCAGAAACCTTCGAGAGTGGCTTTATCAGCTGCGCCTTTAGCATCACATTGTTGACTTTCATTACCATATCGATGGATATGGACATAGGCAAATCCGTGGCTGTTCACACGATCCCAGTCCACCAAAATAGCTAGGTCTACGCTTCGCATTTCCTAGTAATGCGGCTTCAAAAAAATGATAAAATCAGTCCCTCGAAACTCCATACAAAAGTAGGTCATACATAGAAACAGTGTAACTGTTAAAGGTCCTGCAAGGTCCTTGATTTGTTGTGCATCAGTTTGGCGAAACCAAACACGGATCAACGAAAAATGAACTATTTCTGCGTTAAAGGAAGTGTGTGACCTGACGATGAACAAGAACAACGTAAATTCCGTGCTAGAAGTGCTACAACTGCAGTTCCTAGAATCAAGCATTGCAGCATGGTGGAATAGATGAGTTGCAATAATATGATGCTATACACTTACCTGCAAAGTCAAGCATCTACCTTCGCTCAAGGCTCAGGCTTCCCTCCCTATGGTATCATGTTAACCTGTGGGCACTTAGTTAGGGATAAGATTCGTAGCTTCGGCTTGTTCAATAGAACGGCCCGAGTGAGACGTATCTCAGCTCGACCAGCGTAAATGATATCTTAGAACGACCCCGATATTTCCACTCAAAAGTAGCCACGTTGCTATTGTACCACGGTGCTTCTCCGCTCACACCCAAATTTTGCTGAAAGGGGCGATGGAGATCGCGCCATGCTTAAGTCAATCGAATGCGTGCACAGTGCGATGCCGATCGAACACTCGAATCGCTCTCACAATGGCAACACACAAAGGACGTTTTTTTCGTCGATTCCTGATGACACAGTCGTCCTCGTATGTTCGTTCGGAGAAACCGCAAGTGGTGGTGTCTGAGAGAAAACGAAACTTCAAAGAGACAGCGCAGGTTCGTCTGGATCGGTCCTGACCATGTTCTTGCCATCCTATGCGCAGACGCTTCTGAGTCGAACCAGTGAACATTTCAGCCAAACCGGTCCCACAGCTGGTTAAGCACTTCCAGTGTGTGTTCGAATAATGCACGCTCTGCTTTTCACTTTTCACATGGTCGCGAAGAACAATAGCACAAGGTTGTCAACTGGTTCACGAGCGCCCTTTTGGTGTTTTTTCACTTCGCCGTGATGATGCTGCTGGGGGCTTTACCCATTCAACCACGTGGAGGAATGGAAAGCCATGGGCGGTGCGACTGGAGGTGCGGAAAAGTATTAATATTAGGTTGTTGCAAAAGTAATTTCCGAAACGGACGTCTATCTTCAAACTATCATATCTCGGCTTAAACACAACTTCATTCATCGAAATAAAGAACATTCGATTTTCCACATCTTTCCCAACGATTCATCAACGACTACATGCCTCGATGGTAGAAACTAACATCACAAGAATCAAAAAACTGACGGAGCTCTGATTCGAAGTGGTCAAGATTATCAAACTGCTGCTGCCGCAGGTGCGCGTCTAAAGCCCGAAAAAAAGTGATAATCAGTTGGGGAGAGGTCTGGTGAATAAGGAGGATGAGGGAGAACCTCGATGCCCAACTCCTTTAATTTTGGCCGGGTGACTTTCGAAGAATGAGGCCGAGCATTGTGCTGAAGTAGGACGGGCCCCTTTCTATTCACGACTGCCGGCAACATTTTTCGCAGCTTTTCCAACATTAGTAGCATAACACAACAGTACGTTTCTGCTGTAATTGTCTGACCAGGTTGGAGGATTCTGTAATGGATCAAACCCTTGCTACACCACCAAACAGTTAGCATAGTTCTCTTAGGGTGGAGATCAGGCTTTGGAAAGCTTATTAGTGGGCAATCCTTATCCACCCAGACATATCCTCTCTTCCTGTTATCGTACATGACCCACTTCTCATCTGCAGTTATTAATCGGTCCAAGAACGGATCGTTTTCCAGACGGACGAGAAGGTTGGAGCACCTGTTGAATTGGATGAGGCGCTGCTCGTCGGTCAATTCGTGGGGTATCCACTTCTGCTTCTTCTTCACCATGCCGATCGAATCCAGACGTCTTGCTACCGTTGCAGAATGGACACCCATATCTGTCGCTAGCAGCCGGACAGTTGTGTCCGGCTTTGAAGCTACGGCTACTTTCAAAATCCCATCTTCAAGCGACGTCCTCCGACTAGGTTTGGTCTTGTTTTCGATGTTAGAATCTCCGGAGGTAAACTTTCCGAACCAAAGCCTTACTGTGCGTTCGGTAGGCGATTCCATCCCGAATGCAGTGCCGATATTGCGAGCTGCCTCGGCTGCAGAATGTCCGAGCTTGAACTCATACAGCATAAGCACTCGAAAGTCGCGTCTGTTCATCGTTTATTCGGACCCCTATAATAATGCCCACGATGAAGATAGGTGAAATTTGAAGACATATTGTGAAAGAGGAGAAAAAGACCTACTTTATAGTAGACACAGTTCTATTGGAGCTGGTAAATCCCCACGAAAATTAGTTGTCTATCTCAACATACCCCGAAACGGAAAATACTTTTGCAACAACCTAATAGATAAAACTGCCAAAAATGGGGAATGCCTCAATTCACGGGGATCGAGCCGAAGGGAAAGAGATCGATATCGAATGCCGCTCAAGAGAATGTCGACCCTAGTATGCACCACTTGTCATCGTTTCAGTTGATGAAACTGATGTCAAAAAGCTGAATGTGATCAGAGTAATTGAAGGTTTGAAAAGAAAGCAGCGAAAAGAGGTCGTCAATGAGATTTTTCATTATCGTTATTGGCGCTCGCAGCCATAAAGCGAGTTTCGCGATTTGTTTTGAGAAATACCCAACACTTTCTTCGTTTCGAAAAGAAGAACGGAATGCAGCACGAGGCGCTGTTCGAAGTTCCATCACATTCCACACGACCCAGTGAACAGCCAAGTTTCGATGAGCAGTTCCATGCTGTTGGGGGGGGGGGAATATGCCATGGAGCGAAGCAAATAGGCAACATAATAAGATCGAATAGGCAGCATAATGAAAAACTAACGAATTGGCAAGAGATGCCAGTTCTAAATAATTCTATTTCTAATTGACATTCAGAGTGCCGAAGCTGATCAAATAGCTAGACCTCGTCCACCCACCATTTATTGGTTTAGCCTCGTACTACTACCCTGGGAGCTTTCGCAGTATTGTCGGATTTGTTATGAGAGGGCTGAAAGGTCGAAACGTTGGGTCAATAAATCTGATCCATCCTACTAACCCCATTCGGCATAGCAGCATACAACAGTTATAATATCACGCCGAGGTTCTGGAAAGAGAGAACCCTCATAGAAGGAGAATGCTCATATCTGTAAATATTCTGACTACGATCAGAATAAGCCTTCTTCGAAGGTAACTGAGCTGAAACTCTTCCTCCAAGCCTAAGGGTCACTACGCTTTGTGCTAGCCTACCATACATTCGAAGTCTTCTTTAGTGTTTCGACAGTTTTCTTGGCACAATATTGTTTCTAACTCCTCATAAGCTGGACGAGAGGGTGATAGCAACATTTCAAAAGATCAGCCCAAATTGAAGTGAATAAACGAAATAGATGTATTATGATGGTGTCAGGATCATTTATTGTCCGCATTTAGTACACGGAGTAGTAGATCACAAAAGCATGAAAAAAAACAGAATTTCATGATAACAGTAAAAACTCTAACAGCTTAACCGGTACCATGTTGAACCCGACTTACCCTCTCAAGCCGTTATTACTGATAAACCCTGAAAGTATTATAAAAGCCTTTTGGGCTCAAGGAAGGTGCTAGGAGAGTGTGAATGACCGGCCCAGTAGAATAGGAGAGCCGTCGGCTGGTTTGGGTAGCGGTCGAACACACAACCCCCGGATAGGTCCGAGACTCGGGTTCGATTCCCGCCTAAGCACCGATTTTTGGGATGATCCTCGCAATATCATTATAACATCCAGTTCTACTGTATTTAGCAGTAAAAAGAAGCGCGGCAATAGAACTAGAATTTCACGTTGAAGAGAGTAGTTCCGCAATGCCAACTCGTATATGAAAGCGGATTAGGAAAGCGAAAGGCAGGGGCACACACGTTCCAACTGGAAAGTGAAACAGCGCAATATGCAGAAAGTAAAAGCCGCCGCCCGCCCAGCCGAAGAGCCGGCTCACACCACGGAAGGGATGATCTCCGTCAACGGCGTCATTTCAGGTTTCTGGTGGCCACGAAGGCGACGGAATATGGCAAACACTTGCCGAGTGAAGGAGGAAGTGAATGGCAGAGCGGAACGGCGTGGATGAGCCCAGTTCGAGTCTCCTCCATCTCCGTATACACTCAAGTGAGCAACGGTTCCGGCTGAATCGTCACATCGTTGCGGGTGGTCGATCGGCCAGACTGAGCCGGCATGACGCTTTTATAGCCTCTAGCGATTCTTCGACGTATTCTTTGGCAAACACAGCAGTGATGCGACGTTTGTATCACGGCCAGATTACGACTGCGAAAATACGGCGATCGAATGCGAAGGTACGATACATAGTCCGAAATACCTAAAAAGTGCACGAAAATAGTTCGTATTAGCTTATTCTGAGAGGGTGTCTTAATATAAGCAGCGTGATGATGGTATAAGCAACAGGTCAAAAAAGGAAAGCAAAGATGAAATGGCACGAGGCGCTGTTCTTAACACGTTGACGACAGCGCCTTTTTCGCGTGTCTGGCGCGTGGGACCAACCGATTTTCTAGCGCGCCGAGGCTGTGGCATGATGCCGGCATACGGCGAATTTTTTCAAAGTAGAAGTAAATAATAAATCTCGAAGACTACATATACAGTCCTGTAATATCGGGGATTGTGACTATTCCTTCTTTTGCAATGAAAATAGAAAAATGACAGTTGGAAGCTTTTAGAATGTCCTTTTTCCCTGTCCAGGTTAAAAGGAAATTGTTATTTGTTTATTGTTCGTTATTTGTTTATTCTAGTAATCAATATTTGCTTGTATTTATGTGTTTGTTTCAGTAACCAGTATTTGTTTGCATTTATTTGTTTCTTGCAATAACCATTATTTGCTTTTACTTGTAAAGAAAACTAGTGCACAGTCAAAAACTCCAGTAAATCAGAAGCTAAGAATCATTTTCATGGACCATGCTTCCTATAACAATGTGCAAAGGTCTACTAAAAAGTGGCACAAAAACATCCTTCGAAATTCTGAAATGTATCGAGAAAAATACGATGCAAGACTGTGGCGCGGCATTGCGCCACACGGTCCCACGCCACCGCTTGAGCGTGGCGCAGCATTGCGCCACGCTGTCGTCAACGTGTTAACGACGTATCGAGGCTCCACATTTCTGCGTAAATCGGCACTAGGCTTGTCTGGTAGATTGAGTGATAGAACGGCGGCAGAGACGTTTTTATGCGCGGAAAGGTGCCGTTTTTGGGGTCCACAAAAACGGCACCTTTCCGCGGGGTGGTTGGGTGGTTACCCGGAAAGAGCCTACCGCACTTCATTTGCGCCACACGCCGAAAGGGGGTCCCCGCGTGGTATCCGACGGAGCTTCGTCGAGCGATGAGCCACCAGACGAGAAATCGAAGGGAGAAGGGGCCGAAAATCGCGCGATCAAAAAATCGCTTGCTAGTAAGTTCCACAAATATGGGAAATTTGTAATGAAAAGATAAAGCTCGAGCTGATGGGTAAAACATACTTATTTTTACGAATAAACCAATTTCAAAGAAAATATGTGAATGCGGCGACCTCTGGGCAAGAAAGCGTCGCTGGTGCCGTTTCATCATTGCGGCACGTCCGATACAGTTACTTGCAGGGGATACCAAGTCAGTGGCTTCACCTTACCAGAGAAGTCTGTGACCCTGAAGGGATGGAAGGCGCGGATGTCCTGTGCGAGGATCGATGGCTTGATCGTGCGGGTGTTGGCAGCGCCTCTTATCACTAAACCACACACGTTTTTGGCGAGGCTGATAGGGTGATAAATCGGCTAAAGAGGTTGCCCCATTGTGAGATGATGACCACAAAATGGAATATTGAATTACTGACATGCGTATCACCTATGTTCTGCGACCTGGAAAAATGGATGTAGGTTACGATGCAGGGACCTTATAAAATCTCTGGGACCAAATCGGCAATATTTTTTGCATCGTCGGTCAGCAGTATCGTCAAAAAAATGGAGGATCAGTGCCAGGAATAACTCACTATGACGAGGAAGTGGAGGTACGGGGCAAAATGTTTAATCTTTTACGGGAAGCGGAGAAGGTATATGTACTCGGGATTAGGTGAAACAACATGGTTAGGGAACAGAAGGAGATGTGACGGAGAAGCTGCAGCAGCTAAGGAAGTCGGTGAAGTGGAAATCGTCGCGCATCGACAATTTCAGCCTAAGGGCTGAGAAGTCGCTGCTCTCCCTAGCTCAGAGTCGCAGCAGCACCACAACTCATCCCATTTATAATAGAAAATTCGAGAGAAACACGAGTGAAAAGGACACGGTACACGCCCATGCAGAAGAACACATCAGCTCATCTCATCTATCAACATTTCAAATACCGAAATCGGATGAAGAAAATATACTAAGAGACGGTGTTGAAATTCCATCCTGTAAAAATTAAGCTGCGTCAAATTGTCGTGGAAGTTTTACAGAGTAGCGAAATTGGTAGACTGATAAGATGTCAAACTGGCTAGGTAAACGGACGATGATCGGTAATCAGCGACTGAAAACTCGCGAAAAAATCCAGTAGAGGAAACGTCCGAAACTGGTAGAGAAGAACGAGAGAGAGAGAGAGAATAGAGCGGAACGAGTGACAGATTGGTGTCATGCGAGCGGAAGTGCCACTTTACAGATGTGGCGCGTCACTACGGGGGATACTGCAAACACGGTACCGTACCTCTGTCTCAGTGCCATCTCGGGCAGTTCTGCGCCCGGAAATCCTCCTTCATTTCATATCTGTCAATAATGTAACTGTAAGGGCGCGCATGGTGCAGTGGTAAAAGGCGCCATTGCTACCCGCACCATCGAACGATAAATCCTCACCCGGGTTAACAATGTCTTCCATTCCTACGATTTCTGGTAAATTGGTACCAGACATGCCTGAGAACGGAAAGACACTGACTTTATGTAACGGTTGGTCCCGCAACAAATAGGGTGATAGGTCGGCTGACGGAGGAAAACCGTCACAATTACAAAACAGATCGATGGTCACATGCAAAGAAAATTGCGATCGAAGATGATATAGCCACCCCACATGGACTTCTACACCGGGGCAAGATGTGGTAACCTCAGCGGGAGCAGCAACAAAGGGAAGAAGACGAGACGAACATCAAGAAGGATGTACACCGTAACTATATTAATTGGGATAAAAAGTTTTAAAAATATTATCTGAGATATGAGTTGCAAAGAGCTCCCCTGCATCCGCACCACGTCCGCAATACCCCTTCGTATAAACACACGTCAAGGAATTGGTTTTGAGAAAGTGAAAATTTCGGATGATTTGACTAAAACGTTCGTATGGCAGGAAAGCGCTGTGAAAGAGATATGACGAAACGCTGTCAAGATGTCACGATTTAATAACCAAGCTATCAACGCCACTATTCAGCAGAAGCAGTGGCAGCACTTTTTTGACAAATTGAACGATCTGCTAATGCAAGTATAAACTGATTCCTTCTCAATAGCAATATGTGAATGGTCAAGAATCAAGAAGACACTCGAAAGTGTTACAGACGGGGCAGAAGAGTCGTTGTCAAAACTACAGCTATCTTGACACGGATTTGAGAAGCGTCTGCGAAATAAAGAAGAAATAACAAGTGAGCGATCAGAAAAAGGAACGACATCACCTACACATACAGTGAAGGTATTTAGATCCAGGGTCTAGTGGGAGTGGTTGCTCTAAAGCTGAAAGTATTTATAATGGATGCAGCAAGCTGGATGACAGCAAATTATTGTGGTGCGGACGAAAAATCATTCGCCAATTCTGAACACAGCTGACAATGATAGCACGGGAAGATAAACATTCCATGGCATGCGAATGGTATACATATGTACTAAATTGCCGATCAGGGCCAGTTGGTGGATCGATTCATATTTCGCCAATTCATCATTTTCAAATGGCTAAGAATGGTTCGAAAATAATGACGTCTGGTCTATCAGGCCAAACGTCGAACACATTCAACCATTTCTTCCACGTCTCTTGAATTTTCACGGCGAAAGCGTGGAGAGCAGGGACGACTAGGTGTTTACCCCGGCATCCATTCAAATTCGAATTGAGCTGATTTGAGTGGAACACGATTGCGGCTTACGGGTCTGATCAACGCCGACGACTTCACCTTCACCTCCACCTCGAGATCCACCTCGGTGTGAGTTCGGTACCAGCTCTAACAGTAGCATGGTGGAATTAAGCTGGATTCTGCGGTAAATTGTTGTTTCCATGATCGACTGTCGTTAACCCTTGGCATGTCGAATAGAGTAGTACGTGATACACTGATTGAAGCCAAATAGCCAAGATGTTACAAGTTTATTTCGGCTGAAGTTTCGGCGAGGCCGCCTTCGTCAGAGCCCGGAAGAGAAAAGGAGGAATTCGGAAAATCACTCGTTCAAGAACAATTTCATGTTTCAGCAGCGAACCAGAAGGCACTAGGAGAGAACGACGAACAGCGGGTAGAGCAATCACAACTAGACCTGGGCATGTAGAACACCAATGCAAACTACAAGTTACGGGCGATACATAAATCATTGATTATTCTCTCGACTTCAAGATCTAGTGGTTGAGATTCGAGGAGTCGGCAAGAAATGCTCGGGACGGTTAGACGGCATGATAGACCGAAGTTCAAAATACTGATTCACTTTTAAGTCTCTCAAAACGCCAAGGAATCGGAACGTCATGCCAAATTAAGGATTGTTCCATCTGCTAATTTAATTCACGAAAACAGCACAACACAAACGAGAATATAGAGGTTTCAAAAAATCAAACCTGAAGTATTCAGTGAAGAAAAGAAGAAAAAGAAAAGAAAAGAAAAGCGAACCAGAACTTCTTAGAAAAAAACAAAGGATGACGGAAAGATGGTTTTTTGAAAAGTGCAGAAAAATACGGAGAGCTGGTGCTGCATTTGGTACGTATTTCGGCTTTATCTGCCGAAAGGTGTGTTCGTTCTCAGAAGAAAGAAGGAATTTTAACAAATTTCGAAGGTTAATTCATTTTCGAGACCATCTGAAATTGGCACCTATGGCAAACGTGGGAGGTGTACCGGTGCGTACATAATTCCGTATAATTTTTGTCGTCAAAAGCGTTTCAGGCGATAAGAGCTCGACAAAAATGGGCGCATTCGAAATAGGGCAGCAAACAACAAACGGGACTAAATGAGACGATGACGAAGAAACCACTAAAAGCAATCCATTTGGAAAGCTCTTAGCAAAACAGCAAGCAATTACTACAGCACTTGATAATATTTTGAATGTTGAAAAGGTATATGTCACTTATAGACATATTTAACAGTTAAATGCCATCCTAAATATTCTATTTTGGCCTAAACGCATTATGGAACTATTACTCTCCTCCAGCTGTTCTTATTGCGGGACGCACCTCCGCCGAAAGAAAGTGAAGAATTTAGATGAAATTGATTAGGCAAGTGATAAGAGAGGGTCATCAAACTCGCCGATAATTTCCACTTCCCGCATGATGACGTCAAAAAATATTTGAAAAACGAAAGCCTACCGTAGAAGAACGTGTGACGAACAAAGACTGGTACATATGTGATCGCTAAAAAGGAGAAAAGAGTTGAGGATTTAGCGAATACAAAGCGGAAGTTCGCATGATAAGACGACTAAAGAGACGGTGAGCTTAACAATCCAGCTATTTGATTGAAATACGTGCCTCCGCGATCGATTCTATGGAAAAAGGTGCCAAAATTGAGCCCACCCTCGACCTCACGTATAGACTTCCGAGTAACATAGTCCCAATTTCAGTTGGTTCTAAAATTGTTAGTTTCGGCACAGCCAAAGCGAATGCACCAGACGAAAGCAACACACAACTTTGGGAAGATATGGTGAACGGAGAAGCTGCGAGTGAACGGAATGAGAACCGGATCACTTTCCCATAACCAGCCATACGGGCAGGGTGATCGGTGGATGGGTTCACTGTAAAAGTCTTCTCTCCCAAGACGAAACCGCTCAGCTTGCACTAAACAAACACCACGAGCTACTGCCGCTGCGAACTGGTCGATGGATCGATCAGATCTAACGGCACAGGAATTCGGATCAGGAGAGGTGTGGAAAAGTTACACGATGAACAATGCGACCTCCGTAGAACTAGTAACTGGAGCGACTGACCAGCATCGATCTAGCTGCCCGATCGTAGGGATCGATAACGGATCGATATCGATGAGTTGGCAAGTGGGAGTGGCGATCATCGGGGTTGAGACGACGACCTTGGCAGCGCCGTCTCTCACCTCGTGTGCGCAAATAGCTGTGTTGAGTCATCGTCAAGAACACCGATACAGAGCCGTTCGGCGGCGGCGGCCATGGGGTGATGTGGTCCTGCTGATGGCTGGCCAGGTAGGGGGACACCTGGGTGTCCGAGGATAATCGCTCGAATCCGAATCGAATTCAATCGTCGTACAATCGGCGACGAATCGATCGCCAGCCAGCCACGTTCGGAAATTGGGGACACCCGGCCCCCCGAGAGAGAACGACTGAGAGACCGACCCCCAATGTCGCTCAGTGCTGGGAGCGTCTGCCTGCGATTGCAGGAACAGCACCGACGAGCTGTCCAAGCAGGGACGTACGATCATCGCACATTCGAATGATTCCTGACGAATTTCTCCAAGAGAAAAACGTGAGAGTTTCGGCTAATCTGAGCGTGCAGAATGCGGAACAGCCAATAAATCCCAACGGATGCATGGCTGGCGTTCTCCGACCACTGAATCCGTTCCGTCAGCAACAAATTCACTTTTAGCACCCCATGTTTCCCTTCAATTTTGAAACTTTCGCTAGAAATACTCCAAGGCCGTAAATTAGACATGATTTAAAAGTTTTTTGGCATCGACTTTTTCACCTTTAGGATTTTCGACCTTACCAACTCATCCTCATTTCTGCAGCTTCTTGATATTATTATTCTATTTTTATTAAAATACGTGGGCAACGCTTCGACGGTGGATCACTGGTGAGTCATTGATATCTCTTGTCTATACGATTTCTGATTGTAGAACGCTAGGGAGATTTGAGCGTTTGGCTGGGTAGGTCAAAAGTCGTGAACTTCGGACCACTTTTTAGGACTCTGAAGGTCGAGACTTAGGTCCGCAGTAAGTATTACCTAGATTCACTTACTAACCTCGTCTGGCAGATCAGCATAAAACAGGCTGAGGAGACATATTTTTCATTTATTGCAATACTTTACGGCAATCCTTTCATTCAAGATAGAATTCTACACTTCCAAGCAGTAGGGCCTCTATGACAAGGTGAGCTGCCAACTGGAAACAAGATAGGGTAGATCTCAAGAAGGGTTTTCTTGAGTCACCCATTCTTACTTTCAGTTGATTTGAAAGGATTGAAATTTAGTCGTAAGTAAATGAAATGAATAAATGTGCCGTGGAGGGGTCGCCGTTGATCAGATGTCTTAGGACGCGCCAGGCATTCGTCTTCCATTCAAAATCGTATGCGCACATTGAGTGATCATTTGGCCTACACAGTAGCTTGCAGGGACTTGTATATATCCCGGCCAGTACTTTGGCTTTCAACGGAGCAGCCGGGCCAGATGAGACGAAGGCTTGGTCAGCCCGAACGAGGATCGATCACTCGAACGCGCGGGTGTCAGCAGCGCCTCTTACCACTGCACGACGCAGTTAAGTGGACTAAATAATCATTAGGTAGTTATTTTTGATACAAACGAAAGCACTGCAGTCAACTTGACCGGTAAATGAGAAGAAGAACAACGAATGAGGACGCACACTGTCCTCGTTCGAAGAGGCGGAAGCTTCAACGTACATACCAGTCTCACTCAAGTGCGCCCGACAATTGGGCGACACCAGTTCTAGTTCTGTTAGAACCCCACTTTTTATTATAAGGATGATGACATCCTTTGACAATGACATTTTCGACACTTTCTAATGAGGCATCCTAGGTTCAGTGAAGGTCCACTCGCAATAAACCAGGGTGTTGTACAACTTCCTTCGCCCGGTTTCATGAATGGTGTAAGGTAAAGGTAAAGGTACCGGCGTTAATCAGTCCCCTGAGGACGCGCCGCCGCATTCGTGTTCCATTCAAATCGTAGAGGCATAGTGAATGCGTATTTGCCCTGTACAATGACCTGCGTGGGCCAGCCGCTATACCAGGTCAATGTCTTTACCTTCCCACACAAGTCTAGTACCAATTTACCCGATCCCGGAAGGATGGAGGGCTTGGTTAGCCCGGGCCGGGATCGATCGCTCGACCGTGCGGGTGTCAGCAGTGCCTCTTACCACTGTACCACGCAGGCCCTCTATGAATGATGTACCCGTAATAAACTCCAAAACATTTCTTTAATGACACCAAAATCGTGATAGGGTCTCTTCAGAGCTTATTCGGGGTTTACACGAGTTTTCACTCAACTCCTTCATGTGACAACGCTTAGAGTGGCGCGGAAAACTATGAAAAAAAAAAGCACTGGAGTTCATATAGTGTTTATACGGCTCTAAAAGACCTCATTAGCTCAGCGAAGATTAGGAGATGTGGAACTAATAGTGACGTAAATACCCCGAATATACATTTCATCGCGTTGATGAGTTCCAAGGTTTGGACGACAATCGTTGTGTCCGAACCGCCGCCGCTTTGATGAGTTGTGTATGAACTCGTATAAACCTCATGTCAACTCTGAATAAACCCCGATGTGCATCGTCGAATCACGGGTTGAGTGCCATTCGGGGAATATTTCGGGGTTTATTCTGGATATCTGGCATAAGTGATGGGTCTGTAGTTACGTATTTCGAGGAAAAACGGAGTTGGCTGCGGTATTTAAATGGCGTACATGTGACAGTGGTAAGAGGCGATACCCGCACAGTCCAGCGATCGATCCACGCCCGTGTCAACCAAGCCTTCCATACCTCCGGGTCGGTGAATTGATACCAGACTTGTCTGGGAAGGTAAAGTCACTAACATGGCATAACGGCTGGCATCCACCAGCCATGGTTCGGGCCAAATACGCGATACCATCCCTCTGCGATTTGAATTTAGCACAATTGCGTCGGCACGCCCTTAGAGGACTTATTAAAGCCGAAACCTTTATCTTTCCCTCACTTTGCCTTATTCTGGGCCAAGTATAAAAAACGGGCCTAAGAAGTTGTCGAAGCCTTGTCCGTGAAGAATCGGAATAATCCAAATCTCTCAATAAGCCCCGCGGCCTCCAATTTAACCCTCTGCCTTGGCATGCCGAACTGATACTAAAGCTTTTTTGTCGTTCTAATGATGTAGGGTTCATCGCAGAAATCTCAACTGTCATTTGAGCTGCGCTAACATGTCTCCTAAACCAGAAGACTTTTGCTTGAAGCAGTAATTTCCGAAACGGTATACATTGGCAAATTCAATCCTGTGGTATCAGCTACGGTACCAGCTATTCACAGCCATTTCTAGGATATTCTATTACCATCATGTTTTTACCGTTTATTATGCCTCACTGAAAATTGAGCACTCCGTCAGTCACCGTGGACAAAGGAAGGAAAATGAACAGTGGAAAAACCGCAAGAGTAATCTGTCGAGCAGCATCAATTTCATCGCTTACCACGACCGTAGTTCGAGACTGAAAGGAGCGAAAACCGGTTCGCAGAAAACGAATTTCACCGTGAAGTGAGGTGTGACATTCACCACAACTTTTTCTAAGAAATGGCTGACAATGGAGCAAGGACAAATTGATGAGCAGGGAGGATTATCCCTATAGGGCTGAACCAAACATCCTGTTGTTTTTCAATGCTATTTTCCGCACAGTTTTCCACCGAATAGAGATTTGTGACGTGTTCTTCAAACTTTTGAGACACTTCTCAAAGCTTCCGACTACAACGACCACGGACTTGGTCAAGAAATAAATTTTCGCTGAAACCTCGCCTATGGGGGTTATTTGAGACGCTGATCACGAACCTGATGACCGTTTCCCCTATTTCGGCGGATGACCAACCATATTGTCGATTTAGCTGCTTAGGTCAGAATTTTAGATCTGGCTCAAAATTAGGTTGTTACGGGTAGACCTAAGTGAGTAGTGATGGAATATACAGTGCGTTTCAAAAGTATGTATCCACCTTATATTCGGCAATTTCACGCTTCGTGTTCGTTTTCACGAACCGGCGTTTGTTGCATTAGATTCCTCGTGGTCAAAAATATCTGGGTTGCTCTTCCCAGTAAAAATAATCATCTCCAGCAGAAACAGACCGTTTTTGAATTTTTTTGTTTGTTTCAAAATATGTATCCACTTGCAGAAAAATCAATTTTTATCTAATTTTTAATAGTCGATTGGACCACCATTTTCTCTTATGACATCGAACACTCTATTACCCATGCTACCAACAAGGCTTCGGATCACCACGTCGCTGACGTTGTCCCAAACTGCCACCACTACCCTCTTCAGCTCTTCATCGCTACTGAACTGCTTGTTGTCCGCGTAGATCGGCCGGACAACAATCCTCCACATGTTCTCCATACGGCTACAGTCAGGAGAACAAACTGGCCAGTCCATTGTCCGCATGCGGTTGCGCTGGAGCCAATCAGTAGTCGATCTATACGCATGCACAGCATCTTGCTGCAGAACATGTGTCTGCTTCCTGCTGCTTACTCCCAAGAAGGGAAGAAGACTGGACTCCAGCACTCCTTGGTACTCCAGACTGTCCATTCGACAAGACGAAAAGCTGAGCATCAACTTTCCGCTGCTGTAGAAGCCGCCCCATATCATTAACGAGCCGCCTCCGAAGTTTCGTCGAGCGAACACCATGGTAGGTTGTCACAGGTCTCTCCAGTAGTGCCGGAAGCCATCAGGACTATCTGGGTTGAACTTCTTTTCATCATTGAAGATCGCCTTACACTGGAACTCCGCCAAAACTAACAACGTTAATAAGACGAGGGTGTCTCTACCTCATCTCACTGTGTCACCATTTTCTTTCGCGCACAATCCGATCTCACCCGCTTAAAGAAGTCCATGTGGCGAGCTGCCTCTTGCATGGTCCGTCAGCAGATGTGGTCGTTCATCCGCATTGAGCGGTAGATCGTGGTTCGCAATGCAGCTAGACCCGTACTGGAACGAACTTTGTTGACACCCCATGTCGAGTTCGACACCATGCGGCCAATTCTTCGACGATCCTGACTCGAAAGCAGTCGTGGACGTCCAAGTGAAGGTGCTGGTAGATAGCCGTCAGGATTCCGAAGATAACAGGCCACGAATCCATGCGGAAGGCCGAGTTGGAGAGCAATGTCGCGATTTGACAAGCCCGTGCCCTTGAGGGCTCGGATCTGAGCTTGTTCCTCCAATGACAACGCGGTTCCATGAATGTGCATCGTGGTTATTTTGTAGTGTTCGACAAGAGCACTATTAATATTCCTAGTTTTCCGCCAAAACGAAGCATATCGTTTGAGGGGGAAAGTAAAAGCGCGCGGAGTCTCAAAGTGGATACATATTTTGAAACAAACAAAAAAATTCAAAAACGGTCTGTTTTTGTTGGAGATGATTACTTTTACTGGGAAGAGCAACCCAGATATTTTTGAACACGAGGAATCTAATGCAACAAACGCCGGTTCGTGAAAACGAACGCGAAGCTTGAAATTGGCGAATATAAGGTGGATACATACTTTTGAAACGCACTGTAGGGAGCGGGGTCGGGACCGTAGCGCGGGCAAGTGCCTACCAGAATCTGCCGAAATCTGCAAATTGATTATTTTGACCTAGATACGAGCGGTGGAAACGAATCTTTCAACAATTGTCTATTTTGAAGCTATTGATTGTGTCTGAGCTTTTCGCAACGCTGGAAAATACATGGAAAATTCTGCGATTTGTGTCCTTTTATTAGGTTGTCCAATAAGTTCTTGCGATTTTGTGTTTTGACCTGGCGTTCCTGGTTGAGACGTATTATCGTTTAGCAGTAGGGTATATAAAAGGTCAAAGGTTAGCTTATGCGTACACAACATTTTCGCTTTATATCAGCCGGTTGTTTACAACTATATGAGTCATCAAAGATTTATCTTCGTCACCGCCTTCTTCACGGATTCCAAGCTTGTCGCTTTGACTCTCATAGCTCTCGCCGTTTTGACTGGTTGGACTCACTCACTACAGGAGATGAGAAGTGGGTGTTGTAGGTCACGTACAACCAGACATGCATGGGTCCCAGCAGAGAAGAAGCCACCAGCAATTCCCAAAGGTGGGCCCAAACCGAGGAAGGAGATGCCGGGAGTTTTCTGGGACGTCCGAGGAATTCTGTACTGGAAGCTCTGTCCTTCTGGTAGTACCGTCAACAGCGAAGTGTATTGCAACCAACTGCAAAAACTCAGCGACGCTGTCCGTGTTACTCGTCCAGAAATCGACAAAATATATTTTCTCCATGATAATGCTAGACCGCACACTTCCACGTTGACCCGCCAAAAGCTGCAGATGCTGGGGTGGGAAGTGATTCCCCACCCACCCTACTCACCAGACCTTGCCCCTACTGACTACCATCTGTTCCGCTCGCTAGCTCACTTTCTGGAAGGAAAACGATACGATGATCGAGCTGCACTCGAAATCGACCTTCGCCACTTCTTCGAATCAAAACCTCCGGAGTTCTACCGCAACGGTATCCATTCCCTACCGAATCGATGGAGGACAGTCATTGACAAAGATGGGCGGTACTTCGATGGGTAAGGTTGATTCAGTCAAAATTTGTGAAACTTTGAAAATTGTTATGGAAATCGCAAGAACTTATTGGACAACCTAATACATCATTGCTGGAAACAAGGTCTCAACACAGCCATAGAATGAAAAGAATATGGGAAGTCAAAGGTGACAGTGTTGTTTCAAAACACAAAACTCCACTGGCTCGGATATCAGAGCGTGGAGAAACGTACCCGGGAGAAAACCACGTCGGACCGACTGCGATGACAGATTACGAATCAGTCCGTAAAGCAATCGAAACAAATCCATGTAACAAGTACTCATAGTGATTGAAAAAAACGCCAGCTTTCCGACGTCTGCAAGTATTTTTTGCAAAGGAAAAGGAATTGCGTGACTTCGTCGGCTGCAGGTCTGTGCTCATTCAGCGGTAAAGTGTAAAATTGCCAACCGAATCGTCAGAAAGAGCAGAAATTTGCAGCACAGCAAAAACTCTTCTGACCAACTTTCAATCCAACTACAGAGAGGGCGTCAACGGATTATCACTTTGCAGAATTGAAATGGCATTTCCATAATGAACACTGTCTTAACAAAGTGGGCAAAGTCATAAGCGGGTGTCTTCAATTATTTCTCGCCATAGAGCTCAATGTTTAGCCGTTTCTTGGAAAAAAGGGTGACCTTGGAGTGAGAAAACGGCAGGACTACTGGTTCATCGTAATACTTTTGAAAGAAGTTGTAGTAGTAATAGTGTAGACTGGCTCTTACCTCAATCAAATATCACTTTGCGAGCCTGATAGCGCATTTTCTTAACGAACACTGACATAACAAAGTGGAGAATGCCAAGGAGGAGTGTCTCTGAATTTGGCTTATGCATACACGGAATTATTCCTCTACCTCCTCAAGCGGATTGCTATTAGATGTACTCAAACCAGTGAATATTATCGACCTTACTCTATGGCTGAGGCTCATGGCTTGCCGTTCCTTAGAAGACGTGACATTGGAGTATGAAGAAGCGACAAGATTTCTGGTTCACATCAACACCTTCATGGTGTTCATCCCATAATTTCAGTATGTGTCAGTCTGATGAATATTTATTGCATATTATGGCCATCCTTGGCATGGTAGCTTAGCAGATGTGGTTCTTTTGGTAAAGGCGCACAGCCCTAGCGGCATAATAATGACCTCGATTCACGATGAAGCCCTTTTGCGAGTACGATAACAACGAGGAGACGGGGCAGAGCGAAGCGAACGTTTCTAAAGACAATACAATGAAGACAAAACAAAGGTAAATTGCTCGACGTTAACCAGACTCCTAAGACGTGTTCCAAAGTAGTGAAGGCATACTGAATATGTGGTCTGTGCAATAACTTGGACCAGCAGCAGAACAAAGCAGTGTTTTCATCTTCATCGACAAGAGTCTGTTACCAATTTATCAAATATCGAACGGGTGGAAGACTCGGTTAGCCCGGGCGACGATTGATCGCTCAACCGTGCAGGTGGAGGTGAAGCTCCCACCACAGCAGCACACACGCTCCAGAGCTCTCAAAAGCGAAAAATCGAGGGTTAGTTGTGGAAAAGAGAGTCTTCAAAGATGAACACAAGATAATCAAAACATCAATTTTCTACGAAGATTACATTCGAATACTCGAGCACACCGCAAATTGGCGGCGAGGATTCTGTATGTCAGCTCTTGGTCATGGCGTGCCACTCAACAGTACATGGATTCGCTGAGCTGCTATCGTTTTGGAACCATCGTTCATGAAGAAAAAAAAACAGAAGATTAAAATTCAATTATTTGTCACGGTGATGCTAGAGGTGTTCGCTACTGTTGCTAGAGGTGTTCGCTACGCAATCGACCAGAGATCATTAAGTTCGTTGTTCTACCGAGGGACCTCTGAAACGGTCGTACGATCGTTTCTCGCCGAGGCTAATAAAGCCTGCCACTCCTCGTGGGTTAGGTGAATCGGTTTTGTATTTGTCTGGGATGGTGATGACATTTACTGTACAGCTGCCGGCTTCCGCAAATCACTGTATAGGCAAAGACACATTCATCATGCGTCTATAAATTCGATCGACTCTCTAACATTTACCTTTTCACCAGTGGTAGCGTTGTTATTTTACGCCACTTTGAACTCCCGTTGTTTAGTGAATTGGTGAAATACAACTATGTAGCCGACTATCTTGACAAATGAGACGCCCCAAAGGAATAAGCCTTGACTACCCACTTTCATCAGTATGCATGCGTTTTTAAGACTCGTCCTCATTGAATCGATTCGAGTACCGATTCGATCCTCCGATAATGTTCAAGTTTGTCCTGCAGCACTTGCATGCAGATGCTTTCGGATCCAGTCTCAAACGTTTTCTCTTTCGATAACATCTTGACGTTCACTGTGATGATGCGCCCACTTTCCTCCCCGGACGCTGCAGAGGGGTTACAGTCGCGCGTGTATTACCCTTAGAAGCAGCCCGTAGACATTTTTCTATCTCCCTTCACCATTGGCAGTTGTGTCAAATAAATCACCGTAATATGGATATCACTATCTGGTGATGGCGATTCCCCTGATGTCACCAAGAATGAAACGTTTTAAATCAAGTTTCCGGTTGTGGCGAAGTGATGTGTTGAATTGATGGAGCAAAATTCTGCAATACTGTGCAACAATTCCCAAGTTCTCTCTTCTTTGAATCTCGGCAATGATGTTAATACTCCAGTGTTGGCATGTTAGCATGCCTTGGCGAGGGTAACTAAGAGATTCGTTTATATCGCTAACAACGACCCAGAAGCTCTAGTGGTGGAATCGGCCACTGAAGACGACGAGCAGTTAGAAACGTCAGGCCATTAATAAGTAGTTCCAGCAAGGCATACTAACATATTAACATTGGCAGTATTGCTTCCAACCGTTTGCACACCTCCTCAGCGTGGGATATGAAAGGAATGCTGAAGGTAATTTTATGCCTGTCCTCTTCGTTGTTAATGGCACGAGCGGGACGTTGCCTATAGGAGACGAGCTAAAAACTGGTCGAGTTTAGATGACAATATCGACATATTCACAAAAGGTTGACTGATATCGCGAAATCTATAGGAATGTCTATCAGCACAGTAACCCCTGTCCCTCATGTCCGGTATTATAAGAACCTATTAAGACTCATAGAATTTTAGGTCCTGAATGCTTCACCACAAACAACTCTCCACTCTTCAACGCGATCCCTATTGTAAGCGACCTTGGAGGTTCTACTGGTAGGATATTGTGGTTCCTAAATTTGATCTTCATACACCTCTCTGAACGTGTTCCCCCAATACTAGCGCCTTTCTTGAGAAATTACGCTGTTTGAGAGATGATGATGAGGAACCAGTGCTCGTTTGATGTAAGGGCCCTATACACCAATGTGACCAACAGCCATACCTTGCAAGCAGTCCTGGAGATTCTTACCGAACATCAAGTCGAATTTGATCTATACGGGCTTAGTGTAGGTCAAACTGTTTCGGAATGAAATTAGTGAATGCCTTATGCACAATGCCTTTGAGTGAGCCGGTGAGTATTTCGAGCAGATTAGGGGACTGGGGGTGGGCAACGTCTGCCTCCAGCCCTTGCTGTTGCCTTCATGTTGAAAATCGAAGCTCATATTTTGCTACGTCTTCTTATTCTTCACTGTCGGTATATAAATGACAGTTCCATCGCCTACTACACTGAGTCTGAGAAGGAAGCCTACTTTGAAATCCTCAATGAGCAATTTGAGCACATTAAGTTTACCAGGGAGCAACCGTTAGAAGGGTTGCTTTCATTTTTTAATGTCCATATTCGTCTCTCTCTGAAAGGGAGTTCGATACTAGATGATTCAAAAAGCTTGGCAGTGAAACCGTCTTCTTTCTACGCATTCCTCAGGCATGGAAAGGACTGCTGTGCGTAATATGGTTCGAACGGCGATCAGTGTGTCGTCTAACCAGCAACATAGGGAAGCATCCAGAAGACAGGCGCACAACATCGCGAGTCAAAATGGATACCTGATCCAGTCAGTATTCTCTCATAGGCTACATCATGCTCGTACGATTAGCAACGAAGAGGACGGTCGTAAAATTGCCTTCAGCACTCCTTTCACATCCGACGAGTTCAGCGTCGTTGTACGTGTGTCCACAAGGCAGGCCTCCAGGATATGGTGAAGATTGCTCACCAGATCCTGGAGACATGCTTAACCTCAGAATGCAATTATGTAGTTACTAATCGTTTATTTGACCGAGCGTGATCTACTCTTTCGTGTGTAATCTGTTTCATCGGCAAGAAGGAGTCTGCATGACATCAGGTGTTGAGCACCTGGTGTCATGCAGCCTCCTTACCCCTTATCTGCAAGAAAGAGTACGTAGGCGGAACGGTTGTGTATCAGGATTGAAGAGCAGGATCACGACATCCATACTATTAGAAGAGCACAGAGCGCGACGCATTGCGGGTGCACATGTCGATTTTGGCCCACGAGCCGAGCACGACCTTTCTGAATATCAGCTAAAGGCCCTAATATCAACCGGAAAGAAGAGTGGGTAGCGGTCACCCGAGAGCTAACCCCGTTCACAGACCTATGTGGTTTCGAATGAACTGATAGTTACATCTGTGGTTGCAAGATCGCTTGTTCGTTGGGGTAGGTTTCATTCGCCCTTTGACCTCTGCAACCGAGTAATAAGGAGGTAAGAGGTCGACGCCGTCGGCGAGGTTGGTTTGCCGTCCTGCTTGCCATTCCTGTTGGGGTTGGGGGTGCAGTGTGCTGGTCCGCAACGTTGCGTCGACTCTCAGTTATCATTTTCATATCTACCATTATTTATAATAAACTCGATCGGTTTTGACATGTTTGACTTCTGAGCCCTACACAATTGTTTGCAGTACCACAATGAAACAGAGGTATGCATGACAATGATGACAGATATTAGGTTGGTGCGAAAGTTCTCAGGCATTCGCTACATCTTGAATTTGGAAAAGAATTTCCACGGTATATTTGCCTCCAGTCAAAAATGTTATAGAGAAGAGAAAACCATCGATATTAACGGTGCCTACTTCAAATGGCTCCCTGCTGTTGTTCAGATATTATAAAATGAACTGTTTTGTATCCCAAATGTCCGAGAACTTTTGCACCAACCTAATAACATGTCAACCACCATGGATTTGACGCAATATTCCAGACCAGCACGCTGCATCACCTTCCCTTCCCCCAACCCACAATGCACCTGTTGGTATTCAGGACGGCGGTTGGTAGTTGAAATGGTGTTTGGGCGGATAGGATAAGAATGTCTTCGAGTTTCCAGACTCTGACAACTTCTTATCCGGCAACATCAAAACGTTAACCGGATAGGAAGTCTGTATAACAAACTATTGTCCTTGAAGAAATTCGAATATTGGAGAAAAAGAATTCAAAAAAGTCATGCTTAAGGCTTTTTGGAGCTTTTCTGGGCGTCGGTATCCCATCCAGCCTAGCCTCTAGGTAAAAATGCGTCCTACAGAAAAACATTTGTTTCCTTATCTCAGGATCATTCGGAAGAATCATTTCATCAAATTATAGGGACGGGACAGATGTTTCGAAAGCCTCTGGAAAAGTATCAGTTAGATTAAACAGCAGCGACAGAGACAATTATTGGAACAAACAGCTCCTTGCGGTAATTGTACGGTCGAAGATTCCATTTAAGACGAAGTTGTAGCTCCACCCTCATGAAACTCATGAAAAAAAAACCGAACATTCCAGACTCAGTCGCGAGGGTACTACCGACGAGTTATGGCGTTGTGGCGAAGCAAACTGAACACAGTTACTGTAGATCATTGGAAGTTATTATCCAGGTCGAAAAGGTAAAGCGCCGGAACCGTTTTGTAACTAAAGAAGAATACGAAGAATTCGCAGAGAAGGTTTAGCACAGGTTCATTACGAATTATGGCGACGTCATTAATAGAGCCATTAGCTGCCTAACGATTAGGAGGGATCAAATTCCTTAAATGGTGAAAAGGTTTCTCGACAAAACTGCTCTAATCGCATTAACCTTCTGAAACCGATATTCCTATGTTTCTCATCCAAAAAGACTTGGGCCGTCGCAATTGCCCACAGATTGATCATCGAAAACAAGGAGTGAAGGAGTGCAGGATATTTCGTGACGGAAATTTCACCGGTAGTAAGAACCCATAAGATTTGGTTTCCTGTGTAGTATCTCAGCTGTAGCTCTTCAACTTGACTTGTTTTGTATTGAAATACATTAACTTGAGCTACCGCTGATCGTGCGCGGTACAGCGGCAAGAGTCGTAACAAGCATCCACATGTTCGAGCGATCGCTCCTCACATAAGATAACCCAGTCTTTCCTTACTTCGGGGTCGAGTAAATTTTTACCAGACTTGTCTGAGATCTGACTTTTACTGCGGCTGTTCCTCGACAATTCGTTGTGAAACCCAGTACAGTTCGATGTATTCTATAATTGTGAATGGAAGACAAATGCGCTAGCGCTTTCTCAAGTAACTGACCAACACCGACCATTTTTTCACTTTATGCCATCCGAGGCATCTGAAGCAAAAGTGGCGGCAAACAACGGCGAAAGACACTGTCAGGCACGCTAGGAATGTCCAATGAGGACGCGACAACATTGATTTCGAGTTAAAGCCATCGAAAAGAGAAGTGCAAAGTCGACTATGTCGTGCCGAATGCAAATGTGAAACTGAGCTGATACCTGCCAGAACCAGTTCCGAGAGACATTCGTGTGGAATTGTTACTGCTCAAAAACCCTTTCGCCCGCGCAGCACGTCTCTGTGCCGCCCGAAATTGTTATTGCATTTCAACCACCGTTATGTCCATTCTTATCATTCTATCAGTCGGTGCCCGAGAAAACATCATAGAAGTGAGAGAATTGAACCATTCCATTCACCAACAGAGACTGCAGGATAATCTATAATGTTTCATTCTATTTGCATCACAAAGTAGGAAGCTGGAACCGTAACTTTTGAATTTTCAAATTTATGTTCTGCGGTAATATGGTGCGGCGAAAAATGCAATAAGACTACTCCGAAGTCCCCTTGTCTTCGCGTGAATTGGTTTGCGGCTTCTGGAGCGCCAATCCTTAATTGCGGTCTGTGAACATGGAAAAGAAAAGAACTTTCTAGGATTCAGACCAACTCCACTATCTTCATGTTGTTATGAAAACCATCTTTTTCCACCGAAGATGAAGTCGAAATTTCTTAAATGGGGTCAGATTCTCAGTCAGGACCCCAACCAGCCTCTCCCAACTGAGGCAAGTTTGGCCGAGGCTGCTTGCCCTCAATTCAGTATCTCAGCTGGAAACTGTTTTTGGAAAATTTATGTGGGTGTGGAAGACGAAGTGGTCAGCGGAGACCAGACCAATGAGGACGCGCCGTGTAGTCGTCTTCTATTCAAAATGATGAATGGCCTATCTGGCCTACAATGAATTGCAGCGCTAAGCCGCTGTCCAAGTAAGCATCTCATTCTTCACTGACAAGTCTGTTGCCAATTTGAGGGAGGGGAAGAGTTGTACGGCTTCGTCAGCCAGAGCGGGTGTCGATCGCTAAGGAAAAGTGAAAGACACGGAATCAAAAATTGCGGCTGACATTTCGATGACGCTTCAGATTGCCTCGTTTTGCAGGAGTGGGATTCAGTGTCGCCTACTGTTCGGCGACTAAGAAACCTGTTTCCTACTTTTGACGATGAGAAAGTCTTTGTCAGCAGTAGCAAAAAGTGAAGTAGAGAAGTGTGACGCGTTACCTTGAGAGCTTTTGAGACCTTGTGCACCAGCACCGATCGCACTATTACTCTGCTATTTGGTTTTTATATCATCGTGTACGCTGCTCTCCTACAAATCGAGGTTTTTCCATTTATCCTCTGCCGGAAGTGCTATTTTTTGCTAGCCTTGGAGGAATAGTGTACTGGAGTTTCACTGCACGGAGTGAAATGAACTGATGAACATGGTTGACCACCAAAGCTATCCAGGACCGACTCAGTTGAATCCTTTTATACACTGTGTGGTGTTTCCAGAAATCAACATTCTAATTGTAAACTATTGTGGGTGAAAGAAGTCAAGAAGTCCTTTCTGAGTTGTGACTGAATGTTCTAAACGAAAACGAGTCAAAAGATTCAAGCAAATCTCCCCAATCTGATGCGAGGTATGTGCCCGCAGGAGTCATTGGAAAATGCTGAGCTAAGTATGTCGTGAAATCCACGACTTTGATTTCCTATTTCAGGAAACTCTTCATTATGAAACTGATTAATGCTACAAGAATTTAGAACCTGTACAACGGTCAAGTGGCAGATGGGTTCACGTTGGTATCTCATGTTATGGTACCTATTTACACTCATGGGCTCGATCGTTGTGGTACGATGGTTTTCTGAAGGACGCCCAGCTGTGAACTTCTTCACTGCGTAAGAAGTCAACCAGACGGACAGTCATTGGCCGGCTGCGCATCAAAGAAGTGGAGGTGTGTTCTTTGTCTCACGCCACATACATACAAGCACGGTCAACCCAGCCACATCATTCGATCCACCGTGCCCCATCTGATTATTCCGATCACTTCATACTTCCCCATTCTAATCTTCATCTAACCAGCTTTCTTCCAATTATCTCTCACTTCCTTATCCTAATTCCATCCTAACCCACATTCCATACCTTGTGTAGGATGCTTTGTAATCTTCTCGTATTCGTGCCTTATTCTTAAGTATTATAATCATCACTTATTAGCCTTACTTATCACTATCGCTTATCTACCCTTACTCATCACCTATCTAGCCTTACATATGGTGCTCTTATTGTTAGACTTAACAACCATAATCTTTATGCAATCTCCTGGCTGATCTTGGTATTCATATATTCGTGCAATCCTGTTTTCATATAGTGCCATACAGTATCCTTGTAAATTTATAGAATATTTGTGTAATCGTATACTATGTTATTTGGATTAATTACCCAAGTTTGAGGTAAAAACTTCTCGAAAGCGTGTGCGTGTACGTACAACAAAACCGCGCGGCCACTCGGATCAGAGAGAATCGAGTGACTGGCGAGCGACGACGGACTACTCCTCAAGTTCAAACTCACACCTCACACACCACACCACACAAACATTTCGACTCAATGAACGCCAAACGTACTTGGTTTCCCCCCGAAGCCATGAGTGCCCTAAATGGAGTCTTAATGACGATATGTGAGATTCCATGAGTTTCATTTCGGATGTGATGAAGTGGAGCCGCAGGCAGAAAACGGAAATGTCACGGAGCGCTAGACTAGGAATAAGAAATAAGACTTTTTTCCATAACACAAAACACACCAGATAACCGATGACTGCTGTACAGTAAAACTATTAGGCAATTGATTTAGTGAACCCTGAAGCACCATCGACAAGAGTGTTAATCACCAAATAACAAAAAGCAATTTCCAATCGAAAATTGGCGCCCCTTACCACCGCAGCACACCCTTCCACTTCAAAACTTCATGGAGGAAGATCGTCCGAGGGAAAAACTATCGAAGTGATGAGGATGAAATTTTTCACCAACATAATGTTCCCGTATTTTCAATTTTTCAAAAAACGTCATGAAATCATGGTAGGAGATATGGAAACAGACTCCAAAGTATCCCGCTCTATAGAATTTGTCGTCGACAATCTGTCGACGACCTCACCTTTTGTAAGGAGCCGCTCACCCGCTTGTGGGCGGCACTAGCGTGAGGGCGACGGTGCCACCTCACTCGCACATTCGTACTCGCTGAGACTCAGCCGAGTCTCTCACTCTCTCGAGATAAATCTATTGAACCACCGCGTGTTATTTGTATCTTTAAAGGAGCCACCAAACTCCTGTCTTCTAGCACCCATCCTGGTCAACTGGTGCATTGGCCTAACAGCCAACTTTCCCGCGTCAAAGCGTAACAACTTTGGGGCCTGGAACGAAGACAGCTCTAACGAGCAAATCTATCAGTCCTTTCTAAGACTGCGAATCTCAACTGATTCAGCCCGAAAGGGAACCTCACTCCAGCTACAACAGCCTGGACCCAGTTTCGTGGTTTTAAGCCGCAAATTTATATACTGAACGGATCTTCGGAAATCTCGCAATAAAATGGCGTTGCATTTCCACAAAATTCCAATCATCAACAGCGCCAGCACGCTGAAAAATCTTGTCGCCAGGTATACCAGCTATACAGCGAGAGTTGAGTACCCCTCTATAGACGAGGACAACTATGAAAAATGCAAGGCCACTACTGCTCTACTTCAAAGCAGTATAAACCAAATCAAAGAGGGAAGAGAGAGGCTTGAGAAACTCTACAGCGAGGTACGAGAAGAGTACAAAAACTGCAAAAACAAGTCGGATAAAAAAGACTTATTGGTTGAAATAGAAGAAATTGAGAACGAGTCGCAGGTACATAAAGAACTCGCCAGCGCAGATGAATTAATATTCATGTTAACTGCACGATTTGACGAGTCAAAATGCACAAGGGACACAATGAGCGTAAAATTAGGCTACGTTTCCCATCGATCACTGATTCTGCAAAATTCCTCTGAAAACGTCAAAAATCAAGGGGACGAAGATGAAAACCAGCCAGATGAAAGTCAAAGTGGCGAGAGTAATCCTTCGCAGACAGCTACAACTTCAGCCGTCATTTATAACCCAGGAAACGATGCACGGCATTTTCGGTCTATAAAACCACCTCAAGCGACGTTGCCCAAATTCTACGGCAACGCTGAGGAATTCCCCGAATATTGGGCGATCTTCGAAACTTTGGTACACAACAGCAGGGAACTCGATGTTATGGAGAAAATCCTCCTACTAAAAGAAAGCCTCAAAGGAAAAGCGCAGGCTTCGATAAAAGGAATCAGACTCTTGCCAGAAAATTATCAATGGATTATCCGAACTCTGCAAGAGAATTACTGCAACCAACCTACAAACAGATCACAGGTAGTGCAGAAACTAGTCAATTTGAAACCGGCGAGCAATTTCTCAGACAGTTGCTCGGCTGTATTCGATCAAATTCAAATTCTGATCAACCAAATGGTATCCGCCGGCTACGATGTGCGAAAAACCTGCGACCCAATGTGGTGCGAAACCATTTTGGCCAAATTTCCTCATGAAGTAGTAAAACCAGTTCTCTTAACGAACCATTCACAAGATAGCCAGACTATCGGTGAGCTAATCAATCTATTGAAGAAAGAGATAGCAGCGAAAGGTTACGTAGAGAACAGGCTGGGTCATAAACAAACAAACATGCCCGACACCTCAAAAGAGCGATATGCCAATCAAAGACCTCCTGCTGGCGACCAGAAGTACGTCGCGCCTGGTAACCAATGCTTGTTTTGCGAAAGAGGCAATCACGGCTCGATGACTTGCAGGTCAGTAACAGACCAAGGGATCCGCCGAAAAATTCTGACTGATGGACAGAGATGTTGGAAATGTTGCTCTTCAAACCACAGCAGTTTCGAATGTAACAAACCGGACTGTTCCAAATGTGGACAAAAACACCATATAAGCCTCTGTTTTAAAAAAGAAGGCAATCAAGCCAATAACACTGTGCCATGGAACAACAGTCAGAGAAACAGTTCAGGTCAAAACTATTCAAAACCAGCCCGCTTCCAACGGGAACAAAGAAATTTCCCAAGACAAAACGAGCAAAACCGGACGAACGTAAATAATGTCCAAATGTGTTCCAAAAATAACAAAGTTACATCCGAGAACGCAAAAACCTCCTTGCAGCTCGTCCTAATGACAGCTGAAGGCAACGTTTGGAATCATAATAAAGAGGAATTCGAGAAAGTACTCTTTTTCTTCGATTCCGGCGCCCAAAAAACAGTCATTGAGGAATCTCTTGCCGACTATCTTGGCGTTCCAAAACAGACTACAGAACTTTGCACCATGTCGGGCATAGGAGGACATACCGAAACCTTCAAAACCCACATAGTAAACGTGCAAGTGAGCACAGTGTACGGCGAAGAGCTTCAACTAGAAATTCAAACCAAGCCGATCATAACCAACGGCTTCCCAGGAGTCAATCTTAGCTCCATTGACGTCGCCTTCCTGAAGGCGAATAGTATCTGCTTGGCCAACTCCAAGCTACGTGGGGAACATCAAAAACCTCACATTCTGGTCGGATTAGACCATTACCACGACCTCGTTACAGGTCCAATCAACGCAGTGAAGACACCTACAGATCTACACATAGCAAAAACTGTCTTCGGCCAAACCATATATGGAAAAGGGGTACAACAAGAAGAGAAAAAAGACGGCATATGCTACAGCATGACCTCTATCCAAGAAAGCAGTGAACAGGAAATACTACAAAAACTGTTCGAACTGGAAGGATTAGGAATATCTAGCGAAGAGACCCAGCTAGATGAAAAAGTCCACAAATATCTTGAAGACTACTCCAAGAAAATTGACTTCGGAGATGGCCACATAACTGCGCCATTTCCACTGAAGGACAATATTTCCGAGCTTGAAGATAATTACTCCATGGCCGTTCGGCGGTTGGAATCACTTCAAAAAACTCTACAACACAACCAAGAACAACGAAAATGGTACTGTAAAATATTAGAGAAGTATCAGCAGGAGGACATGATAGAAGTCTTCTCTGCAGCGGAGAAAAATGCGGTAAACACCTACTATATGCCTCATTCAGGAGTCTGGAAACCAGCAAAAAAGGTACCTCTCCGCATAGTGTTTGACGCATCCTCAAAAAGAAAAGGCAAGCTTTCCTTGAACGATGTAATTCACAAAGGAGAAGCCTTTATCACCAAAATACATGACATTCTGTTAGCTTCTCGCAGCAGTAAAATAATCCTTATGTGTGATATAGAAGCAGCATTCACCCAGATACGACTGCTGAGTTCACACAAGGACTTATGCCGATTCTTATGGCTAAAGGATATAAATTTACCGCCAACGAGGGATAACCTTGTCCAGTACAGATTCAAAAGGCTTCCGTTCGGAGTAACGGCCTCACCCAGTATTCTAAATATGGCTCTCACGACATTTCTGAACAACAAAAATTCAGAACTAGCCAGTGAAATCGCCAACAATTTGTATGTTGACAACATTCTGTTACGAGCAGAATCCGTCAATGAAGCCGTACAAAAATACAAAGCTTCTAAACAACTATTCGCCGAAGTTGGTATGAACATCAGAGAATATATCTCAAACTCCCAAGAAGTAAACCGACAAATTCCAAAAGAAGATAGATTGGAGTCTAATCAAATCAAATTGCTCGGAGTTCAGTACAAACCCGAAAGCGACGAGTTCGAGGTTGCAACGAGATTTCGTAAAGTAAACAAACTTACGAAAAAAGATATTGTTAGTCAAATAAACTCAATTTATGACCCAATAGGACTCGCAGGTCCACTTCTCGTCCGTCTTAAATCTATGATGCGAGAAGTGTTCGACACAGGTGTCGACTGGAAAACAGAACTAAATCCAGCAACACTCGAACGATGGAATCAACTATGCAGTGAAGTTGACAATGCTATTATGACAATAAGTCGACCAGTTACCGTGACATTGGGTGCGAAATCGCGCCTATGGACATTTGCGGACGCAAGCAAGGTCGCAACAGCGACCTGCGCATATATGCAAAATGTCGAGACTAGATCGATCTCAAACCTAATCACTGGAAAAACACGACTTACGCCAAAAAAGTGCCATCAGACCATACCTCGACTAGAGTTACTAGGAGTGCTAATGGCCATGCGGCTCTGCAACTCAATCATCGCTAATACACCAAAAACTATAGAAAGTGTCGCAATCGCAACAGACAGTGAGATAGCACTATGGTGGTTGAAATCCAGCAAAAAACTGCCTATTTTCGTCTCAAATACGCGAGACCGAATAAACAAAATCAGAACCATCATTGAAGAAAAAGGCATCTCTATATCCTTCTTTCATGTTGACACCAACTATAACCCAGCAGATGCAGGGACCAGAGGTCTGACAACACAGACTATCAAAAATCATGATTGGATCCATGGCCCTCGATGGCTGGAAAATGATCGGGACACATGGCCAATCAAGTCGATCGACCTAATAAAAGAAACTTCGACGGAACTGAATATCGAAATGCCAATCCTGCTCGATATCCCAGAAACTCCCTCAGAAAATCCGATAGTAGTAATAGATCTGTCGAGATTTTCAGATTTGAACAAAGTCCTGCGAATAACTTCAATCGTAGCAAAAACACTGAAGAATTGGGCGATATCAACCAGTAAAAACCGCTCAGTAAATATCGAACTGACAAAAATCTCCCAGTTTAGCGTTGAAAAACAAGTTACGCCACGAGATATCGAACTCGCAGAACTAATAATTCTCAATCAAGAGCAAGGAAACGAGAGTCTTCAAACTCTACAGAAAAGGTTTCCAGAAAAAATACTTCTGCGAGACGAGAACGGAGTGATACGACACCAATCTCGCTTGCAAAATGCAGTGCTTCCAATAGATACGAAATCTCCCATATATATACCGCATAAATCGGAACTGGTGAGATTGATCGTACAGCAAATTCATAGAGAAAATGCTCACTGTGGGAAAGAACACACAATCACAATAGCATGCCAAAGGTTTTGGATTCCACGACCATCCAACGCCTTCAAGAAGTACATCAAAAACTGCACAACGTGCAAAAAATACCAAGGCCTACCATCAGGGGCTCCGCCAATGCCCAGTCTTCCTAAAGACCGAGTAATAGCATCAAAACCCTTCGAAAATACGGGTTGTGACTACATGGGACCATTCACGTCAAAAGGTCAGGAAAAAATGTACATATGCCTCTATACGTGCTTAACCACACGCGCAGTTCACCTAGAAGTCGTGGAAAATCTTTCCACAGCTGCGTTCCTGAACAGCTTTATACGGTTCACATCTAGAAGAGGTGTTCCGAGACTAGTGCGCAGCGATTGCGGAACAAATTTCAAACAAGGTGAACAAACAGTAGCCACCATGTTCGAAAATGACGATACAACAGGCAATTCTCTTATGTCATATTGTGCCTCAGAAAGAATCAAATGGATATTCAACCCACCAGCGTCACCTTGGATGGGTGGCATCTGGGAAAGGTTGGTGGCCTCAGTTAAAAAGGCATTAAACAAATCAATAGGTCGTAAAAGGCTCACGTTCACAGAAATGAACACCGTGGTGACGAGAATTGAAGCAATACTCAACACTAGGCCTCTAACAAAGTTGAATCTGGACGATATTTCAGAAATCCCTCTTCGCCCAGTCGATTTTTTGCAGAGAAACGTAAAATTTTCTCTTCCACAAGGAGAATACTTCGGAAACGACGATCCGTCATACGATCCCGATCTCATCCAGTCAAGAGAACAAGTTCTACAAGCGATGCAATCCTCAGAAGCAGTGGCCAATAAATTCTGGGAGTGTTGGAGATATGAATACCTCGTATCGCTTAGAGAAATGCAGAAACAACATCTAAAGCAGCCTCGACATCTGCCAAGGTCATGCCCCCAGATAGGCGAGATCGTGCTAATTGAGCAAGACTTACTGCCTAGAGGAAATTGGCCATACGGCAGGGTCACAGAAACAATCACCTCCGCCGACGGACTCATCAGATCGGCAAGAATTTTGATGCCAAATCAAAACGTAATTCAAAGGCCTCTCAACAAAATATATCCGCTGGAAATTCGTAGTATACCAAGAATTTCCGAAGAAGAGCCTACTGTATCAAACAGGCTCATCGAACAAGATCGTCACAACATCGAAACGATCACGACAGCTTCAAAGCAATCGTTGCCTCGCGCTTCAAAGACACGGGCATATGATTTCTTCAGAAACATGGAATGTAGTACTGTTTGCCCAAAAACATCATCATCCGTGGCATCGTCTCTACTATTCATGACATTACTGTCAATAGTAGCGCCATCAATAGCAGGCACTAATTCCTCCGCTATATCGTGCTCGAAAGGGGTAGTGAGGTTAGCACCAATGAGCAATCAATATGAATTGTGCATCGACAAAGAATGTCGATTGATAAACAACGCAACCACATCAAGCGTCTACCTTCTACCAATATCACCGAAGGATCTACCCGTGAATATCCGTCTTCGAATCATCGAAAATAATATTGCACGGGAAGTAGAGAAAATGTGTGACAGACCAAAATTCTGTGACCATCAATATTTCCTATCAAAAAGCCTTCTCGGCAACCCACACTGCTGGCCAGCAGGAGCAATTGCAACCGTAGCCGCACTGGTTTACTTTGCAATCTCAATCACAATGGTGGCCATGTGGACAGCCAAATACCTTAAGAGCAAAAAGTCCGCAAAACCAATAAGGAAAATCAATGAGAACAGTCAATCGACGACATCTCCGTGTAGCTTCGAGCTCACACCTCTTCCAAATACTATGATAATGCTTTCACTAACGCTTCTCATGACTGTCTCCACTGAAGCATGCCAACACGGATACATGCGCCACTAGCCGCCCCCGCCGTCTTCACCATCGTCACCGCCACCCCTGCCAACTACTTCACCGCCACCACCACAATCGAGCAGTCTCCATGTTTCAACGAGCTGCCTTCACAACTTCCACGCCTGCACCGTTGTCCTCGCCAGCTCCACGCCACTGGTCAGCCGCAATGGCACCACATTGATCAATTTCATGTTTAATTTTTTGTCGTTGCCCGGCGGAGTGTCGTCGACAATCTGTCGACGACCTCACCTTTTGTAAGGAGCCGCTCACCCGCTTGTGGGCGGCACTAGCGTGAGGGCGACGGTGCCACCTCACTCGCACATTCGTACTCGCTGAGACTCAGCCGAGTCTCTCACTCTTCACCTCTCGAGATAAATCTATTGAACCACCGCGTGTTATTTGTATCTTTAAAGGAGCCACCAAACTCCTGTCTTCTAGCACCCATCCTGGTCAGAATTTGTTTAGATGGTTGAATAGAACTTCAAGCACGGCATACCAAGTGTTGCTCACAATTCTTATTTCAATTGTAATAGGAGAAGTATCAATGGTCACCAATGAAAAAAATGAAAGAAAGTGAAAGATAGCGACGCCATGTGAAAAAGTCTAACGAAAATAGGTCCACTCATAACCGTACGTGATAGAATTAAGCTATGAGAGACAAAAAAGGAGATCGTCAAAAATGTATTCATCAGAAAAATTACAATCGCAGAGATGATTAGAGATTTTCAGAAAAAAGTCACTGGAAGGCGAAAAGTATGGAACATACCCGAATCGAGTTCAGAACAACAATTTTACCGCAGACAAACCTACGTATAAGAAATACAGAGGAAGGGTAATTTGTCAGTTCATAGGGCTCAACAGCGATGGGTAAACCTTCGGGTTAACTGGATGATCGCTATGAGCTCTTCCTGTCCTTCACTGGATCGCTACCGTAGCCGCCGTCTGACTGGCTCGAGCCGCTTAGCGGCCTTCGGGTTTCGCGGCTAAAAGGTAAAGATTCGAGTTCCATTCCCATAGCGGCTCTGGGAATTGAGAGAATCGGAAAGTGTCTGACCTGAAGTTGGCTTTCGCCTTTTTGATGCTTCTCACGAGCTGCTGTTTCAGCGCAAGTTGACAGCACGCTAGATGATAAGGAGCATCTGGAAAGAAATATAAAACTGATTTTCAGTTTTAAATGAGTTGAACGCTACCAAAGGTTCATTATTCTTCTAATTCCATTAGATCCCTCACTTACTAGGCGACATTCAAAAATTAAGGCGAATACCTTCCAAGACTTTTCTCAATTTTACTAGTTCCATTTGATTCCGGACTATGTCGGGTTGGAACATATGACACCGCCAGTTTTTGTGTTATATTTTGTTGATTGCTCTCTTGTACTCTTTTCGTACGATTATTACGACCATCCAATATAATAGCGAAGGGGTAAAGGTAATGGAGTCAGTGTTGATCATTTCCTCAAGGGTGCGCCACACATGCGCCTTTCATTCAGAATCCTAGAGGCATGGCGCATGCGTACTCGGCCTATACAGTGACTTGTGTGGCCAGCCGCCATCAGTGTTTTTTTCCCTCCTAAACAAGTTCGATATCAATTTACCCGAACCCGGAGGGATGGATGGTTTAGTTAACCCGAGGAGGATCGACCCTAGGACCGCGCACATGTCAGTAGCTCTTCTCACCACTAAGCCGTGAACGGCCGGCGTAGTGTGAAAGCAAATAAATAACATTTTCTTGGCATTCGAAACATGTACGGTTCTAGCATGCATGATGCCTAAAAAATTGAAGATAGACACAAAGGTATAGAGTAAGCAGATCCGGTGTCAATTTACCACACCCCAGAGAGATGGATGGTTTAGTAACCTAACTGAGGATCGATCGCTCAATCATGGGGGTGGGAGTAGCGCCCTTTGCCAATGCACCAAGCGCAGTTGGCCAGAAAATCAAGACGAGGAAAAATCCCTGCTTGTCAGATGGGTTCTTAGTTGTTATGTACCTACATAGGGTTGATGAATATTAATTTTCTAGAAAATTGAATGTAATGGAATATGAATAAATGCCTAATCAAACAAAAAAGTTGAAAGTCAGAAATAAATAAATGGGAAACCATAAGTACAACAGCGGCATAATGAAGATCTTGTTAATTTAAAAATCTTTTTCTTCTGAATGCTGTTAATTAATGTTTGGTTTGCATCTTTGTCGTACTTGTCGAACAACTTTGTTTGACTTTGAACACATTTTGCAAATGTAAATTAAGTTATAATAAATTTAAGAAGGAATAGACAAAGAACCATGGTTGGAATGCCGCTCGTTGGTTCGCATGTGAATGAGAGTGAGCACAGGTTCATCATTGCGATCGTCCTCCACTTGGACATCATTGATAGGCAGCACTCGCATCCACTTCATCTGTAACAGCTCACTTTTGGAATTCAGATATGAAACCTAATTTCGTTTTGAATTTCAGTTTCATGTTGATTTGTGTGCCGATGCTCTGTTGCTGAATATTTGTCAAATCGTGCTTATGAGCGTATTAAATGAACAAATAAGTAAAATTAATTCCTTTACGAGCAGAAAATTCAAAGCACCTTGCAGTCTCGTCGAACGTTCCGAGGTAGGAGTAGAATTAACGTTTGAAAGACGAAAATCACATATTCTTGCATTGATTTCTCCACGTTCAACCATTGCACATGGGCAAACAGCACGAGATCTCTGATGTCGATTCGCAGACCCTAGAACCGAACAGCTCAGAATTTCAGCAAATATGTAATGACCTAGATGTATCGCACCTTTTCCTTCAGAAAGACCTCATTCTGACGGCGTAATAAATCGATGTGGGGCGCATACTGTTCATGGACTCGTTGCATTTCGTTGACATACTCGGCCAAGGTTTGCATCTTCTGAAGGGCCACTTCAACCTGGAAAATTTTGTTAAACAATTAGTGCACTCCTTCGCTTTTATAAACTTTTTGATTTGTGTTTATGTTGCTCTGCAGGGCAAGCCAGATGGGTGGCTCAACCTTATTTGGTCCGAAGTTTAAACCTTTTCGTCTTTTTCGAGCCAAATAAAACTGATCCACACACTAAGCTCGAAAGGTAGGACAGCACAACAGAAAAATAACCTGACACAATATTAGGTTGTTCGGAAAGTTTTAGACTTTTTCAGTGGTCCGATTTAAAAGCATACATCTTTGCCAGATGAGAACTTGGGTGAGCATAACTTTGGATATTTGCGTTTCATAAACTCTATAAATGATCCCACAATGGCAGGTGGAATATGCGATTTCCAATTCTCCGTGGTGTGCTCCCGACGAACAATAAGAAGATTTTTCAGTACCGCTCCGGTCGATCTGCCAGTGAAGCCTACCGGTTAGTCCAGGAAACAATGAAGGACTAAGCCCCCTCTCGTGCAACATGCTTCAATTGGTACCGGAAGATTGAGAATGGTGACGAATCGCTCATGAAACTCCTCGTACTGGACGACCATCTACTGACAAAAAACAGCAGAAACTGGCCATTTGTGATGAGCAGCCAAACCTCACTGTACGTGATCTCGCAGCTCTCACACATGCTCCAAAATCCACTGTGTATGAGACTACTTAATTTATTAACGAGACATCTCAATGTATCATTAGTCTAAAAACTTCCCGGACAACCTAATACAATATCTCTAAAATTGTAGTGAATATGACGATTTCTACGACAATCTGTAGAAATTAGTTTTTTTTATTGCAGCAATCCTATTACAATAAAGATGTAATCCAAGAAGCTATTTTTAGTTACCTTCTAAAAAATAAAGTCATCTGTTACAAATATAATTCTCTACTAATGTACAACAACATTAAAAAATAATTCAAAAAATGGTGATATTAAACCAATGCCTCAGATCGCTAGCTGATTGTATAGGTTCTGGCTCGTCCCCTTTTTGGCCTCGGAGTGATAAATAGCGCTCAAGCAAACCCATTATATGGTACACTCCTAGCCCTGGTGGCGATGCTAAGTGACTCTAACTGGTCCGTAGGTATAATTCCTGCTAATTCTTTCAACCTGTAAACGAGAAGAAGGAAATCACTGCCTTCTCGTACTTCACATTAGGTACACTATATTCTCTCCTTTTTTAAACTACGCATTCAATAATATGCTAGGATTTCAAAAGAGTTTAATTTCTAAGGAACAGCAACTTGCAGAAAAGTGACTCCTGCCCACACCTACCTGCTTTGCCTGAAGAGTGTCCTGCTCACAACAGGACTGGATCGCTCGAAGCAACAGAGGGTACTGAACGACACGTTGGACAGGCTTGATCATACGAGATTCGTAGGAGCAGTGCTGTTCCTTCGAGCTGTTCGCCGCCTTAATTTCGAGTCGATGATAATATATGACTTTTTATAATAACATAATGACTTTCTTTTAATTGTCGTTTTAAATATATTTTCAAACTCCTCATTAATGCAACTGAACGCTTATAGTGTGTCAACAGTCTTATTGACTTGGTAGGATTCAATAGTTTTATCATTAGTATATTCTACTTCGAGGAGCTACTCCTTTATAGAGGATGTTATCTGAAGTACAGACTAGTTTCTTTTTCTTTATAACTTATACATCTTCTATGATCATACCTCCTTACTGATGAATTCGGGGATGGTCTATTATCTAGCTATTATCCGTTTAAGGGTAGGAACGACGCAGACATTGGTTACCTCGCTCTTTTTATGCATTACTAGTTTACTGAAACTCCACAGTTCGAGTTTAAACAGTTGCCATTTTCAGTAGGTAAATTTCAATGCTTTTGATGAGCTAAGTATATATCACAGGCTGGGAAGGATGTAAATGACATCGAAGACAGAGGTAGCTCGAACAGTTCCGAAATGATGGCGAACAGCAAAATGTTCTGAAATTTATATGGACCTGACGAATTATTCAAAACTACTCGACCACCGTCTTAGTTGTTCTCGAAAGTTACCATGTTCACCTTTTTCAATTTATTGGAGCGTATTTCAAAAGGAAGTTTACCTCCAAACTAGCGAGCATGTCCTTTCGGGACGGCAGTTCTTGTAACAGACGTAAGTAGGCAGCCGCGTATTCGGCGTACACTTTGAAATCGCCGCAACGATTCACGAACAGGGCGCAAACCCGAATGATGGCATCCTGAAGTCGAGATCCATCACCGGGTATGAAAGAGAAACTCAAACTGGCTGGGCTTACGAAAAGCATGTTACTATCAGGTTGATTCATAGCTAATCGGACATTAATCGGACAATTGATCAGATTCAGGATCAAATTTCCCGTAAATGACGACACCAAGGGTTAAAAAGAGAGAGCACCTATCAATAAATGGAGAAAAGTCGCACAGAACGGTTCGCAGCGCCCACTTTGGTGAAATAGCTGACTGCTACAACGGCTCCGAAATTCCTTCTGTGTTGATCATATTCGCGCTTTTTCTCCTTTTGTTTCACAACAGTGTTTAACAATTCTTCAAACGCTCAAAGGAGGTTTATAAGGGAAGTGCTCCTGTTTGAAGCACCGTCCTCTTGCTTCTCGAAATTATGTATTGACGACTACACCATCGAGAACAAGTGAGGACGTCCGAGGGAGTTGGGCATATCCGTATTCGGAGCGAGGTGGTGACAGAACGATACCAAACCACTTCTGAACTATCCGACTCCTATAGTATTCCCCTGGCATCTGTGGCTGGTGGACTGAAGTATCCATTGGACAGGTTGAAAAGCTCGGTCGATGCCGGTGCTCCAAGTGTCCCACACTTTGACGCAACCTAATACTCTCAGACTTGGACTTACGAAACCATTAACTAGTCAGCTCGCTAATTTATTTATTTATTCGTGTACGCTGTTTAAGACAGGCGTAAGAAAATATAAAACAACATCAACACACAAAACAAAAATGTGCCTAGAACAATTAAATAGAGAGAATAGAGTTTGCTGCAAGGTGTCTGAAAGAGGCCTCAGAGTGAAGGATGGGAGCAGTTCTTTGTAACCTCGTACTCCTTAATCTGAGGCCTTGAGCATAATTAAAGGTTTCAACGAAAACCAGACTCACCCTTACCAGAGGCCTTGCACTGACATCACGGCTGCCAATATCTCCAACCGCCTCTTCGAGTGAGTCGAGAAAAGAGATCTAAAGCATGGAATCTTCATAAGTATGTATATAGCAGACGAATTCGGTCAAGTTAGCACGCCCATGAGCGTAGTAGATAGATAAAAATAATCTCCAAGGAACACCATCTACACACTGCTACACATGATCGGCTGAATCGCCCACTTCTGTGATAGATTGTTTGAAAGATGTTGCAAAGGAGATCCGTTTTAGTTGTTCGTTTTTGTTGGTTAGTTCTTGTTCTTTATTCTTCAGAATATCAGGACACCTTATTCTTGGGTTTTCTCTCATATAAGGTGTTTCTTTTGTACATATATGTACATCCAGCTGATCGATACACGTAATAGGGATGATCGAATGGCGTAATATGGGAAAGTTTAATTTTCACACCTGTATTTTCTGCAATCTGAGCGCCGACTCCATAATTTCACGAACCGATGGAATCGATAAGTACCGATCGATCATCTGAAATTTGGCAGATGACGTAAATGACTCATGAAAAAAGAAAAATGCAGCTGTGACCGATCACCTCTTTGAGATCATCCACGTATTTCTTCTCAGTCTGAAGAAGTTCTTCGATGCTGCGTAAAAGCCGTTCTTCTGACTTGGTTCGCGCCACATTCGCCACAGGGATTTCTCCGGGCAGCGGATTCAGCTGCTTCGTCAGGCGAGACTTTTCGGGGTTCGACACCTGCAAAATGCAGCAATTTCACTCATGATAATTTTAGGTCAATATCTTTGAGTTGAAGGTAAAGGTGAAGGTGCCGGTGTCGATTAGTCTCCTAGCGATGCGCGGTCGCACGGGTTCCATTCAGAATCATAGAGGGGTGATGAATGCGTATCTGGCATATGCAATGACTTGCGAGGGTCAACCAAGATGCCAAAACAGTACCTCTACCTAAATATCTAGACGAGCCAGCTAACACTTTACCCGACCACTTAGAGGTGGAACAATGGTCTAGCCCAAGCGGAGATCTATCGCTCGGCGGTACGGGTGTCAATAGCTCCTCTACTACTGAACCACGCGCACCCTGTTATTAACAATGTCCACGAATTTTGAATGAACTGGCATGCTTCACTTGTACCCTCAAAGAGACTGTTAGGTCCAAAACTCAGGGCATCACTTTTAATTTTCAAACGATACGAAGAGCTCTGCAGATATTACAACCGTCTCTTTTCGTAGGAGTATCGTCCCTAATTGAGGTTGAGTTTTGAACAGTTCGTTTTTGAGTGAAATCAGATACACCGGTTTTAATTAACGATCGACATCTCACAAAGCTCTGCTTATATTCTTTATTCTTCCTTTTTTTATTTTCATTTTTTCCACAATTCTTTCGACTTCACAGTGTCAAAACGGGCTATCATGTATGACAATGGATCGTTTGACTGGCGCCTGCCAAATTTGGGGAAATTCGTCAAATTACCCCATCAAAACGTACCCAAAAGCTGGAGACTTGACAGCAGCAGTTTTCAAAGAGCAGAAGGTTAACGAAAGGTAAAGTCACGTTCCTCGGCCAGAAATTCTAGGCCTACAGAATGCTTATTTGGTCTGCGCGAAAACGTACGGTACCACCAATAGGGTATTCATCTTTCCAATCAAGTGAGGCTCAATTCACTCGGCCTCGATGGAGCGAAGAACATGGCCATCCTTGGGCAAAGATCCACCGTTCGATGCTAATTCAAAAGTGTAGCCTTTTGCCGCTTAGTAGACCCCTGTTATCCAGCTAAACTGGTATACCCGTAGCGTGGTAAAGATAAGACCGAACATTATCGATAGCCAACCGGTTTAGTATCCGGCGAAACATAAAGTGACAACGCAGAGGGTATCTTGCCATTTTGTAGGCGAACTAGATGAAACCCGGTGGTAAAAAGAAGCTGATCCGAGAAGTTGCCGGTGAGTTACACTCCTAATCGTTTACTTGTTGGAGTGCTCACCAACAGTTGCGTTCAATGAAAATTAAACTATTCTTACTCTTCAAAGGGTATTTTTTTGCTAACCAAGTCTTAGGAGATTCGCTTCCTATAGTAGATTATAGTGTAGATTTCCGGATGTTCAGTATCTCATATTCATGGAGATAATTCTAGTGTTGTGTGGGTTGGGTTGCATCCAGTAGAACTGTACTTCCTAGACTTCTAGAATCTTTGGCACTATTCAAGATGTTGTACCCCACCGCTATGCTGAGCTGTAGTCGCCAGAAGCCTTGCGAAATAGTGCGCGGCGGAAGGAGACGCAGGCTCTGACTCAACTCAAAACACACACTATTTAGAGTGAGAAAGCTCAACATAGCGGTGGGGTACAACATGTTAAATAGTGCCGAATCTTTCAATGATGTCGAATTATTTTTGAATGAGTATTCTGAATCACTCAGTTCTGGGGAAAACATGCGGTTTCGAAAAATTTGTTTCTTTTACTGCCCCACCAAAACCACATAGCACCGTAAGTGTTATTGTAATCGGGCTTCAATTTTGGCATGGTTTTTCGCCTATAATAACTATATAATTCGCAATATTTAATATAATATTTATATAATTCGCAATATAATATTAATAGAATTCGCACGGTTGTAGCCCGGACGTTCTGGTGTCTTCCACCCCTTTTGTTGCACTAAGCTGGCTAGGCCCTAGAGCCTGTCGGACCAGTTATCCTAGTAGCACTGATCTCTACGATAAACCATTCGACTGTCTTCTAATGGACCGAGAAGGCGTTCCTCACATCTATTTGCACACATGTTAGTCTCTACTAAAGACTGGGATGCCGCAAAAATTACCAACACTTTGTTTTATTCTAGGTTTTTTATTCGAGATTTGGCACGGTGTCATTGTTTGATGATATTCAAGTGTTTTATTTGGCGCACCTAACAGTGCAAATAAAATAAAATAAAATAAATAAAATATAATAGCCCCAACTATAAAAGTCCTTATATATAGGTTGTTGACCAAAGTTAGCTGCCACTTATGGATGTGGAGCAGCAAATGAAACAATAATGCTCTCAGCTGCCCAACAGTTCCCAAAATGATGCTATGTTAGTTGAATAGTGCAGCCAGCGAACGTTATGCCCAGGGCAAATGGGCTCAAGAGAGCTCTGTTGTCAGGAGGTCTGGAAATTGTTGCAAAATCCCGAACTTTAACTTAAGCAGGCCTTTGTGTAGAAACAAGGAATAGGAAAATTTGGTCTTCAACTGAGGTCTTCAACTGGCTTAGCAATCCCGAAAAATATTAATAATCGTTAGACTGGTTTGAACTTTCAGTTGCTTGGACTGCGTTATGATGCTCACTGATAAATCGCCTACGTATTTTGTGCATTGAAATGGCTTGCAGCTAGTCTGCATTGCCTGAGCCTTCTCTTTATTTCAGGACCGTTTCTATCTGATCATTCGTTCCAGTTTTTTTTGAATGGTACAATGTCCCGTTTGTAATATTTGGTTTTGTAGCTGGCGCGCCATTATGCGGTGTGTTAAATGAATACATTTATAAATGAAGAAAACTGAAGCGCAGGTATTCAGCTCACCTTTGCCGCTTCGGATCCGCTCTTCAGGGCACTGCGACCCTTGCGCAGACGAATCACTCGCCCTTCGGTGAGCATCCGCTCGACGTCAGCCGCCGACGAAACCTGAACTCGCACAGATCTCAGTCTGGCCATCGAGAAGTGAACTGCTAAGTGAACACGAGCGAATAAAAGCATCCAACCTTGGACACGAGTCGGCCGTCCACACTAACCACCACGTCACCGATGTCCGCTCCTTCTGGTGCGTACGAGGTCAGACCGCGTACCTGAAACAAAATTAATGAAAATTAGTTAGGAGATTAGTGAAATTCAAAGTTAATCAAGAGTAGTTAGGAAGCTAGCAAAATTAGTTAGAAATTAGTTAGAAGACTAGTGAAGGTGTTTGAAGCATTAAAGGAAAAACCAAGTTAGAAATGGAACCTGGATCTAGATCCATGACTACGCTCACGAATGCTAACGCCGAATAATCCACGCCGCGCGTATTGATGAATCATGGTTTTCTCACTACTCGGAGTTTATGGCAGGTATTCTATTAATCAATAGGAGCGCAGCAGGGAACATATAATACATGGTTGGTGCGATTGTGGCAAGTGAGTATTACATATTGACCTGTGAAATAGGTTTTCTGGGAACCGTTCGATGACATTCTTGTGAACGGAATTCGGAGCATTCATAGAACAGGCATCAAACAGGTGCCAACAGGTGGGAGCTATTTCTAGATAATCTTTACTGGTCATGATTATCACTAGCTGATTGGGAGTCATTCATCAGAGAAAATAGAGAGAATTCTGTTGGCCGCTATAATGCCCACTCTGATCCTTTATAATCAACGTAATGGTACATAAATTGTCCATTTTTTGTCGCTACCATGCAAAAACAGTAACCTCACTATTACCTGACGCCAAGGAGAAGAAAGTAACAAAACGAGAGATTTCGGGAAGTATTAACAAAGTTCAGGGCAAGAAACCTCATGGTTTTTAAATATCATGTGGGTTTTTTCCCTAACGGTCTCGTAAACGCCCGTGTACTGCAGCGGGTTTTTGACCAGAGCCCCAAACGGTACGCATGAACTCCTGTACAATATACCTCGAATGATGCGCGCACCGTGATTAACTAATCGCACAACGAGTTCATGAAGAGTTTATCCGAGATTTTTACGTGGTTGACCACAACTATGTATGTGATTAGCACAACGAAGTTTCATAGACTCCAAATGGCGCGCAACACCTGATTACACAAAGCGCTGTGTACTACTTTATCCATGGTTTATTGAGAGTTTCAACTACCCACTATGAACCCCCATGAGTCCCAGAAAACATTGATGAATCAAGGTTTAGGGGCCTATTTCGTAGTTCACCACATGTACACCGTTCATGAATCCGGACCCAGGTCGTGCTGCTCTTTGTGGAGTAGAGCGTACAAATAGAGGGGGAAAATTAAAATAAGACTGCTCAGCAGTTTGTGGAGTTGCTAGCGAAGACATAAGATGCGCAGAAATAGTGTCTACATACAAATTGCTTGAAGAAGGAGGCAATAAGAGCGACGTATTGGGAGAATTGAAACGTGTTTGTGCAAAAGGCGGAAGGGACAATAATCGAAATAGGTGTAACCGGCTTCAAAACAAGGGCGAAGCGCCCTTCAAACATGTTCATTCTTTGCGTGCTTTTTGTTTGCATTACGGCTCATATTTGAGAAAAATCAGGCACTCTTTTATGTAAAATTGCTGATAAGAAGAACCGTCATTATGTTTGCAGGAGCTCGTACCAGCGGAAAGGAGAGAACCTAGAAGCGCACTAATGTTGTTGTGTCTACCTCTTTTTTTCATTCAGTAAAGGTATTCATAGGAAAAACTCGAGCGTCGTCACCTCTGCTTTGATGATTCCGTTGTCGTTGTATGCATAAATAGTGAGTCCCAGCTTGGCATGACGCTTGTGCACCTCGTACTCTTCGCGAACAGAAAGCTTCCATCCACCGTCGTCACTTCGGATCAGCTCGAACAACTCCGGCTGAAAATAATATCATAAACGGTTATTAAAACCACTCTGAATCAACCAAGTTTCTAGACTGTAGCGAGTCGCTCACAGAACAACTAAACAATTTCAATATATTTTTTACAATTATTGGTACTTCCGTTTATTTCACTACAATCGTCGAAAAAATTCTAGCTTTATTGCACTTGCGGGTTACTACATATTAATTGCACTAGAAGAAGATGTTATAGTGATAGAGCTAGGACCGTAAAAACCGCAGCCTAGATGGAATTCGAACTCAAGTCGCAAATCCCGTTGGTCGAGGGTCGTTCTTCCCACTTAATTTTGCACAAACCGTATGAATAGTAGTTTTCTGATGCGCTGATCACGAATTTTTGCATCGATATTCGAATTTAGACCAAGGATCATCCATATCGCTCGCAATGCTGGCACGGTGGTCCAGTTATGATCTCCGATTTGGTCAAAACCTTGTCTAAGGTGGTTATTATATAATACATGCTGAAAACAACTTCGACGTTTGTTTCTCGAATTTCAATCGAAACCATACATAATGAATTCGATGGTTATGGCAAAATAGCCGATTTGGCTAAAACTTCATCTGAGCATACCGCATATTTTGGATGCTGAATATGAACCTGATGTCCTTTTCTCAGATTTCGATAGATTTCGGCTGGTTCAAGGAGAAACTCCTTCGCGTCACCGCCTACACTCTGCCCCAAAGTCACCATCAACCGATCCTCCTCGAAATATGCACCTGCTCGTAACGATTGAAATTCAAAAAACAAACGTCAGAATCGTAATCGGCATAAAATTACCCTAACAAGACGAAGTTTGCGTCAAATTTGAAATTTTGACCTGATCATCCAACATTGTAATCGACAACATTGGTGGCTTCGGCGGAAATTCGAAAAACCGAAAATCGAAAATGTGATGTAATCAGCACTCCAAATATCACTCGTCTGCAAAATTTCGAGAAGGTTGCTCGGAAATATTTCCCGGCCCCTGGATTTCTATAAGTGAATAGTGTCAATAATCATCCTACACTATGTCTTACAATTAGAGGGAATACAACTAGAGGGAATGGGAATGGTGCTGTGGTAAGAATCGCTACTTTCACCCAATCCGTCAACTGCTCGATCCTCCTCCAACCCTATCCGAGCCTTCCACTATTTCGCCTTTAGCTGAATCGATTCCGAAAGTGTCTGGGAAAGTGGGACGCTACACTATGCCTCTACTATTCCGAATGGAAGATGAATGCGTGGCGCATCCGCTTGAACTGATCAAAAGATACGATGCTTCATGTGTCCTCCAACTTTTTTGTTGTCGTGCGTTGGTTTTGCTCAGGGAATGTAAAGGCGAATCATTGGAGGAATTCAAGTGGGTCGAGAACCGGAACAAAGAGCCAGCGGAAGTAGTATACATAGGTTTCGGCTAGATGTTGCGTGTTTGGTGATAGTTATTCTGGTTCGCACACTCGACTGATTTTCTTTAAAACTTCAGGAACGTGACAAAGAAAAGACATTAATCATTGAAGATAACAGCCTGATTTGCACTATGAGAGATTGTTCTTCTTTCGTGCAAATGACACACTATAAGAGAAACTCCGATAACAGGTGCACGTGCTAAGAAAAGTGCCTAAGACAGCGATGCAATCAGTGAATGGCCCACCTGCACGGCCAGTTTGAAGCAGACCTTCTCCAGAAGCTCCCGAGGGTTCTGATTCTCGTGAGAGATCACGGTGGTGTTGCCGTTCGGGAGCTCAATGCGAAAAATCGAATCGGACGACGACGACGGGCAATTCATGATCAGATCACGGGCTGTTGAGGAGCAGAGTGCCCTCAGGTCGCTCACTCGTACATCGACCGACTTCCGCCACCTACACATGGATTTGTTTGATGTTTAATGACACTTACAATAAGGGATTAACAAATTTTGCAATTCAAAAAATTCAAAAAACAAAACTGTCTGATCTTACTATGCATTTGCCGACGCTGCTAGATGACGAAAAAAAAAAACAAAAAAGAGAACTCTTTAGAAATTATGTCATTTTTATTTCATAAATCGTACTGCTCCACTGTTTGCTAAGCTATTGCTAAGCTAATAGCAAAGAACGGTTCTTGGCAACTGAGCTATGGTGCTTTCAAAAGAGCCATAAGTAAGGAAGGCACACTTTGATACCTCACATATTTCCTAATTTCTCGCTTTGTTCACCACTACTACTGATGTTTTTGTTTTGGATGCATTTCAGTTTTTTTTTGATTCTATGTTTTCCTACGTTAGTTGCATCGTTTTATCGATTGGATTCCGAGGCTTGGTGCCGTGTGTTTTACATTATTTTTTTCACATGGGTGGTTTGCCATCTGTGTAATAAACATAACAAACATTACGCAAAATTTCGCAAAGTTATACACAAAACTGTGGTGCTAAACAAGTAGGAGCGATTGCTCAGATTCATGTGGAGGAAATGAATGATTGAGGATGACTTTCTCCCAACTCTTCGTCCTGGATTTTAAAGAGAAAAATGCAGTTCATGAAAGTATACACTCCTATCATTCATTTCTTTCGACTTTGTAGGTGGTTAGATGGAGTTTTACCAGACGTTTCGACCTGCTCGATTTTTTGAGAGGCGTCTGTTCTAGCGCTAGAGATATGCCGTCATTGCTCCGTGTCAGTAGGTTAGTAATGAATTTGAAAAACATGGATATTGCAGCACCCAAGAGCTTAATGAAAGATTAGCTATGGCGACGTTCATTGGTACGATTTCACTCAGCAATTTAGGCCCTCAGCAGTAAAAATGAAGATTTTGTACCAATTACTGCAAAATTCCTTCGTAGATGCTGCTGGCTGGATGCGTGAGCTCAGAAGCCCCAGAGTTTTTAGAAAGGTTTGCCTCCTTTGTTTTCCACCAAGAATGGTTAACGACATTACCGTAAACCATCCTAGGTGGGAATCTAGTGAGAATATCATTCAGTAATAAAAATTCGAAAAATCCACAAACTCACATTCTAAATTCGAACAGATTGTTGTAGAGAAGAAACACACTGGGCAAAGGACTCTCAGGGAGTAGTCGATCTTCAACTGGCAACCTCACCTCGTCGCTAAGATCCTGAAAATTGTAACAAAGAGTGAAAGACAAGAAGAAAAAACAGGAACAACTTATATCGCAAACATAACATCAGGTCATTTATTTCAAACAACAGTGGTCTTAGTTAGTATTAGGTTGTCGATAAAGTTTCGAGCCACTTTTTCAAAAATTTCAAATTCATTTCTCTCTTTTATTTTCCTCGACATCCAACATGTTTATGCACCATTACCATCAGCAACATCTTGTTATTTACCATATAAATTTTGAACTCTCCTTCTGCAGAATTTCTAAAGTTTTGATGAAAAGAATTCATCAAGCCACGTTTTGAGGTGCTCTCACTCGTCGAGCTGGTTCTCTGGTAACTGGATGGGGAACGAATGGAGCGAACATTATTTACTTGGGGCAAGGTTCGACGAATGTCCTGGATAGGTCAGAGTTTGCCAACGGAGACTTTGAAATTTTTTCCAAGTCTCCTTCTCAATAGGCGAATGCGCATCGTTGTGACTGAAGAAGACTTTCCCATGTTTTCAACGAACGGCTGCTCCTTCGCCATTGAAGTGACTACGTTAGACATCATTGGTGACAGTAGTATCTGTAGGTAGCAGCTTCTAGCGAATGCCTCATTTGCACTTCAACTGCACACCGATCATCACCCATTTCGGGTGAAGTTGCGGATTTTGAAATTTTCGCTGGTTCGCTGCAAGTGAGCAGCAGGAGATTTTGCTTGCGATTGGTGTACACTACCTACTCCTTGATGCCACTAACCAAATTGCCGGGCGAATGAAAATTCCTTTGAAAAGTGGAGATGGCCGTGCATGCACCCGTCTCCATCTGTAAATGGTGGCCGCTAAAGCATGCCGTAACTATGTGCCCTACTTCCTTGTCTTTCTAAAGCCTCGGAGAAGGGCAGCTTGTGAGGGTATATGGCACTAGAGTTCCTCTACCAACTCACGGTACTACGCCGGCCATCCTCTAATGCCAGCTCCAGAAGATCCACTAATTCCATAGCAATCGCCCTCCCCGACTACCGTTGTTCCTTGAAGCCAAAATGGTCCCTTTTGAACATACGAAACCAAACTTTTGCAACGTTAACAAAGTCAATTGAAGGACCTATCATAATCCATAAGCCATTAACTGAGCTTCCTTCAATGTGTTGTTTTATGAGCAAGTGAAGAAAAGGCACTTCAAGATACGTGCAATCAATATCGATTTTCTCTGCAATACCTGTAGTGCTGAACCACGACAACGGTGATATATGTAGCGCATAAATCATCCTATATAAGGGTTATGGAGGTGAGGACCCGGAACTCGTTTTAAAATTTTTGTGAGCGGTCGAACTGAGTGGCTCGAAACTTTGTCGACAACCTAATAGTTCAATAAATAGCCCCCTCACGAACAGATCATATGTTTCTACACAATTTTGAAGTCCTTTCTTCATTGCTCCTTATACGCAAAAATAAATGTTGCATACTAACAATATAGAGCTACTCCAATTAGAGGAACATACCAGTTCGAAGCAGAAAATTGTTAATCTTGATCTGATACTCCATTAACATCATAACGATGATTTTCGACACGATATCGAATATTGGCAAATTCTGCCATTTGTAAACATTGGCGGGAACTTTTGCTCAAAGCATACCCAACCAGAAAGTCTACGAATTGCGGCGATCGATATGGTATAAATAGCTGAATGTGATCGAGCCGTCCAGCACTCCAGGTTGCAGTAAATTGGTATCAGACTTGTCTGGGATGGCAAAGACACTGGTATAGCGGCTGGACCCCGTAAGTCACTGTTTAAGCCAAATACGCATTCACCATGCCTCTACGATTCTGAATGGAACACGAATGTGCTTCGGGGACTGATCAACGCCGGTACCATTACCTTTGCCCTTATGAGGTCGAGCAACGTCTATAGAAAAAAGGCAGCACAAATTGGATGAAACAAGAATGACCTCTAAACGGTTAGAAGAAATTTAATGTCAAAGTTGTAATCTGAAATGTGAAAGGCTGGAGGTACAGCCTCAAGCAGCCGTAGCAAATCTACAAAGTACTATTTGATCAGACTCGGTTGCACCTGAGGGTCAATAGTGACTTCCGAGCCTATAAAGCTGGCGACGAATTACTACGACGATGGGATCGACGTCATGAAACTAGGGCACTGAGAACTCCTTCCCCCGAAGAGCACAGCTGTCTCGGCAATACAAAGCCAACTCTGAACGATCTATCGACTATGACGTAGGACCTGAAGCGTCCAAAATCACCCACCAACGGTTATTGATGAGAAGCTGTGCAGTGGAAGAACAAAGTCTCAGAGCTCATAAGTTTTCAATCAACCTCGGACGTCATTAATTTTTTGACGAAGTAAATGGGTGATTCAGTTGGTCAGCAAATGTTCATAGCGATCAGTTCTATAAAGCAGATTCACCCTTTGATAAAGAACATGTGACAAGAAAAGCGCCGTCCAGCAGTTGATAAGACACGGCTACAATGTTTATTCAGTTCTTCGCCCAGGGGGGTTGTATGCATGTTCCATAAAGAACCTTGAAATTACGTTCAGCAGATGTTGGATGGAGTGTACTAAAACAAAAAAGACACTGCAGCAGTGGTGGAAAACTCTCCTTACAACATTATACATAGATAATTTAACTATTTGACTTCTTTTTGAAGGGAGAGCTCTTCAATTACATTGCTGAATGCTGCTGTGCCTAATAAGGTTAGTAGTTCGATCATATTTTATTATTTTATTGACATTTCGACCCTTTCGATGTTTCCACTGGCCCTAAAAGTGGTTTGGAATCCGCGAGCTGAAAAACAAGAACTTGAAAATTTTTCGAATATCCTCAGTAAAAGGTAAAAGGTAAAGGTGTCGGCGTAGCAGTCCCCGAAAGACGCGCCGCCGCATTCGTGTTCAATTCAGAATCGTAGAGGCATGGTGAATGCGTGTTTGGCCTATATAATGACTTGCTGGGGCCAGCCGCTATATCAAGTCAGTGTCTTTACCTTCCCAGACAAGTCTGGTACCATTTTACCCGACTCCGGTGGGTTGGAAGACTTGGTAAACCCGGGCCGGGATCGATCGCTCGACCGTGCGGGTGCCAGTACCGCCTCTTACCACTGCACCTCGCAGGCCATTATATCCTCAGTAACCTTCGAAAATTTTCTTAACAGCAGACGAACCTTATGTTTCTATAACTCGACAATTCTCATTCGTTTGTTTTGTAATCGCATTTTTACGCAAGAATGTAGTTTTTGCATTCTACTTTGATCAGTTACTAATAAATGAAAGGAAATCAGCACTTCCTTGGAATTTTAGTGTCGCGTCTAACATCCTCACTGCTATTCTTCCCGTCTTTTTCGAGAGCTGCACCTTCTCTAGTAAAGCGGAAGCTATGAAAATAGGGGGTTAGCGTATAATTAAGAAACGCACCGTGTAATTCGTCACAGAAAGTATAAAAGAAAAAATTATAAGACCTTCAGGAATAGTTTCGTATGACAAAAGTGAAAAAATGTGATTCTTCCACGAAGTTACCTCCGAAATACGACTAGACCAAAGTCAAATCGAACTACTTTTCGCCCTTGTGCTCCCACTTTTCGTCAAAGCAGCGCTCAGCTTGGCTTTAATGAAGAAGCTAGCTGATCGAAGGCGATTTTTAAACGAAAGAGACGACGAATCGAAAATGATATCAGCTATGAACTTGGGGAAAAGTTCGGCCAAAGTGAAGTGGGACACGAAAAAACGTCCAATCGGTACCAGCTGACTAGCTATTGCGTCAAATATACGATCATTTCACACGCATTAAACAAAAGCTTTTTGTTGCCAGCGACTGGTCTGCAGTAGATGAGAAACAATGGGAAGACGAATGCTAGTAGAACTGAGCTGAAAAGCAGGATAGAAAGGAGAGGCAAAGGAAAATTGAACCTTCAGAAAATGTAGGATTGCAAAACCGATAAGATGGACAAGTCTTGCAACAGTAAACTATGTATGGGCTCAGTTCGTACAGTAGAGGAATGTAACCGTTACGAATGCAAATGCTTTTCAGAGCGGAAAAAGGTTTTAGACGAGAAGAGACGAGGAGAAAAATGCGTGAATGCTTTCCGGTAGTGGCTAGGAATTTTAACGGATTCAACAAAAGACGTTTTGGCCTTCAACGCAACATTAAGACGTTAAAATTTTTATTTTATTTTATTTTTATTTCACTGTAGACACGTATGTTTCTACACGTGTCGGAAAACCGCAGGAAAACCGAGGCATAAGAAAACAAAGATTTTGTATAAGAGAAATACCTGGTACAGGGCCATCCCCTGTTTCTGGCAGATCTGCCGACTTCAACGGGTAGCACCGGTGGGTAAAGGGGTACGGGTAAGCAATGGTAGTGGGGTCGAGATTCGTTGGTCCTCCATCTAGGGTGATTGGCTTAGTGCGCTAACAAGGCATCTGATATTTGTTTTCGAGGTGCATCAAGGTAGGTCATATGTTTCCTGTGACTTTCCGAAATCGACGGAGAAGCCAAGAATGAATATTTTAACCACACAGAGCAGTCGTCGCCGAAAAAATTACCGTGGAAAATAAACCTATCCCAAGTTTTGACGAACAAAAACGAAACAACGCTATTCGCTGGGGCTCAAACTTTTGCTTAGTTCCTGTTCTTAAGAAAAATAGAACAAAGGCATGATACATTTATTACTAGTGACGAAACGAATAAGTATTACTTGTTATTTATTATTAGTTGAGCGAAAATGAGAAAATGTTGCCAAGTGATAGCACATGGAACGCGAAAAGAGTGACCGAACAGTCTTATCTAAGAATCGATTTCTGGCGAAAAATTTGTTTTTTGATGGCGCAAGTATGTCGCTCCATCACAGCTGTTTCAAATTAGCGCAAAATTAAAGACATAAGGGTCCGGACACTCCTTGATCGACACCGATTCTCTGAACTAAGCCCTCAGTTCCAGGTGTTGAAGACTCATTAAAAAGACTGGTTTGAGGTGCACGATGACTCTACGTAATGATCCTTATTCAAAATTCCACTATAAATTTTGTAAACTTTTCAAGAGGCTCATGTCTCCATGCATTAGTTTTCAACAGAAAACAGAGAAGCCGAAGAGTTCGAAGACCTAAGGAACAACGTCAGCCGGTTCAATCTTCGAAGAGTGCATGAAACGAAAAGGTTCCGTTGCTGGGAAACCCGTTGGAGTACTCTTTTCACTGACCAAGTATTTATGAGAGGCATTAAACCCATCGTGGATGACGGCCCTCCGATTATTCGAAAAAAAAGGAAGTAGAAAGAGAGGGTTTAGAGTGCGTAACGACTGAGAAAGGGTCTTCCGACGAAATGGCCATAGGTGGAACTGCCCGATGGGAAATCTTGGTGGAGCAGTGATATGGTTCCAGCGAAAGTGTCACCACTGTAGAAGTGAAATCCAGTGATAACGCAACACCCATTCGAATGATCACGAGCCGGGAGCTTTATTATCAATTGAAAAGTTTCTCAAATGCCGATTCATTCCAGGAAAAGTGTCACCCGAAATATGTAAAACAAATATCTGACTCGAAGGAATGCTCAAATCAACCGTAGACTGAAAAGAAGTCATGAGTTCGACATTCAAAAGATGTAGGTCGAGAAGGCAGGTGGACCAAATGGTGTAAAGATAACGCTAAAAAGGTGAAGGTGTCGGCGTTGATCAGTCCCCTGAGGACGCGCAGTCGCATAGGTATTCCTTCAAAAGCGCAGAGGTATAATGAATGCGTATTTGGCCTATACAATGACTTACGGGGCCAGCCGCTATACCAAGTCAGTGTCTTCACCTTCCCGAACAAGTTTGGTACCAATTTATCCGATCCCGGAGGAATGGATGGCTTGGTGAGCCTGCGCGGGGATCGATCGTTCGGCCGCTCGGGTGTCAGTAGCGCATCTTACCACTGTCACAAGGTCCCGTTATCAGGAGTATCGATGGAAATATCAATTTCGCTAGGGCGGTATAAATGGAAACCAGCGACTATCAACAGTAGATGATAACTGCCAACTTCAAGCAGAATAGGGGCCGAATGCTCAAATATTTTCCAGTGAATATCTAGTATTAGACGGCAAGTGGTGTCCAAAGAGATTTGGTGATTGTTGTCGCACTCAGTCAAAATCACGACGTCGATGTTTTCGTGTTGTTGTGGACGTGCAAGCATGTAGTACGTTTCGCGCTTCACTTCGCCGCAGTTTACGCTTTGTTTTCGAGTTGCGCTCACCAACGCCCGTGGCTGGCTTCTTCATGGCGATCGTGCTGTATTAAGCCCCATTCAGAGGCTGCGGCATTGCGGCGCGTCAATGCTTAAGGATAGGGCAGAGACGCAGACTCTGCCACTCTGGCGTCATTTTCCGCGGCGTCAACGGCGTCAACGGCGGCACCGTAAACTGAGTTGTGCGCGGTGCATCTGCAGCCAGTGCACGACACGGACGGCATAGCGCCCCAGTCAAATGGACGTCTATCGATCGGATAGCTTCACTTGGCAAACGTCCAAACGTGAGAAGGGTCCTTGCGCGAATGCGTCAAGCGCGTCAAATGACGCAGAAATTTGCGTCAAAATGACGCAAATTTTCGCGTCATTTGACGCAGCCTCTGAATGGGGCTTTAGTATATTGGTCAGGTTATGTGGCTTGGGTGGTGCAGCTAAGGGGGAGAACTTCTCTAGGCAGTACTTCTTTCGCAGAGACCTGTTTATATTGGCGGTGGGGTACCAAGAAGTTGAATATACACGTCAAAAGCAACTTGACCACTTTCAGAATTCCTCTAAACACTGCAAGCACAACACTTACACTAGCAACACATACCAACACGCATAACAGCCGCATTCTTGTTTGGCCAACTTGTGGCATACTTTCCGAGGGACTGAACACGAATGACACATTCCCACTGCAGTTTCAACGTTGCTACATAGGTGCAATTTCGCACAACGAAAAGTTTGCTTCGTTCCGTATGAAACGTGTAGAGGTTTGTAAAATATAGAGTTCCTGAGGAATGAAAAGGGGGTTTCAGCGACAACTATTCAACATCACCATCACCACATTAGCGTAGACTATGAGCAAATCAGTCACAATTTCAGACTCTCTATCTCACTTGTGTTTTATGCTTGCGTAAATAAGTGAATGAAATAAATAATAAACAAATTCCGCCATAGGTTTTCGCCTTCTGATTCCTCTCCACTACCGTCTCTCTAGTTTCGTACTGGTAACTAACGGGCTTGATGTTTATTTATAAAATAATGTGAAACTCTCCCTTTCCGGGTTAGACATGATATGCAATTCTCAAAGAGATCATTCTTTTGGATTTTTGATTTTCCAGTCTAGAGAAAATTAACAGTAAGGAAGACTATCACCCGGAGGGCTCAGAAAGATCCATGGCCACAAGGTGACCACGACACCGCGACTACTGACTGTTGTTGGTTCTTGGAATATTGTGGTATACTGTAGACAAAAGACTATCAACCAAGATTGGTACAGGTTCATTGCGGCCAACGATTCGTGGTAGAAAAGTGGAGTGAATGCTGGAGCTCTCACACCGAAAAGCGATCCACATTCATGGAACATACCCTTGACCCTCCCTGTAGTGTCGCACTGGTCAGACCCAAAGGGAGCGCTAGTCTACGACAGGAACAGCTACGAGGCGTTCTTGTGCAGGCTACATGGAACTGCAATTTTCGGTGAACATTGGCCGATCTTTTTTCTACGACGGTCAAATCTGTCCAAGAGCGTAAAGAGTGCGCCTTACTCACTAGCTACTCTTGTCGTTTGATGGCGGAGGTGGCAGAATTGGAAGGAGGAAGTCTTAAAGTGGAATTTCAGTTCTAGTTTCAGCGGGTTACTGCTAATTGTAAGTGTGCAAATGTATTATTAATAGATGCGTGGCGACGGTGCGAGAATCCTACAAAAATCGCGGCTCAAGCGGTTCGATTACACGTCTCGGGATCGGCATAAAACCAGTCAATTTCAGTTCCAAGACATTTTTGGTAATGTGAAATTCTAGTTTTACTACCGCGTTCATGTGGGTAACTAGGGAGAACGAAGTACATAGTTTCGCGTAGACTGATGGTGAACTTAGAACCGCAAACAAGATAATCGAACAATTCCCGAACGCAGCACTCCGCAGCTGTGTTGCGTCAGCACCATGATTGCCCGGAAACAAGAAGCAGAAGGCTGTACTTTTGAATCGAGCCGACATTCTATAGCGAATCGTGCACTAAGACAAGACACAATAGACTTCATAGCTACATAGTGTACAAGGAAAGTAACCACGAGTCCGGTGGTGGCGATTGAACGATCAGAGCAAAACGAATGCTGGCGACGCTGCACTTTTCACAGCGCCACTTGGCTGGGCTGGAAGGGAGATTAACCGACTGCTGACAAGACTGATGATTGATCCAGAGAAACGCAACAGTGCAAGGAAGCTGCGGAGCCATGTGAGTGATGCGATTAGTTGGACTTTTGGGGCTCAGCCCGTAGGATTTCCTGCATGAGCTACAGCCTCGGGGAAAATCCATCAAGTTTCTATACCTCGGAAATACTGCAGCATAAATTTGCTAAGGGAAAGATGTCATCCAGCTGAGGCTCTACACTGTTTCACGTTATCTTTATGGCGGGAGAGAAAGCCACATCTGAAGGTCTATTCGCACACGATTTAGCTGTTAAAGATTAGGTAAATGTAAGGAGGATGGCGGCAATCTGCCCCTTACGAACGCATTCATGTTCCATTCTAATCCTAGAAGAACGTGAATGGGTATTCGGCCTACACAATGACTTGCGTGGAACAGCCGCTATACCACGTCAGTGTATCCATCTTTCCGGACATGTCTCATACCAATTTACCCGACCCCTGGAAGGGTCGAAAGGTTGGTTAGCCGAGGATCAAGCGTTCGACCGCGTGCGTCACTAGCGCCTCTTACCACTGCACCACGCTCGCCCTACCCTTCCTACACTTGAATATATTCTTATTCTATCCGACTCAGTTCATGAGCATTATTTTCGTACTAAAGGCTATTTACTATATCAAGGCACATTTCAGCCATGTATTTCTTCCACATATTTGTTGCAATTATTACCTAACGTCATTTCCATCTTTTTTGTATTTAATTTATCAGCCGGCAGACAGAATGCAAAAGCAGGCTTCGAATAGTTCTGTTTGATTCAGGAAGTGTATTCAAAAATTAATGAGATAGAAACAAACGCGAGCTCATTTTAAATTCAAAATCACTGAAAAAGTCTGAATCTGCTGAACGACAAACGTCATAATCTGCTCCCCATCGTTCATAGTGTTCCCGTAATTTATTACAAACAAACGTGGAACGACACATTTTCATTTTTCTTCATTTTCTGAAAACGCTGCCAACGACAACACACATCTAAATCGACTGAGCGAATCACACGTTGTTACGAACTAAATCCCTCAACAACCAATTCGTTAAAATAAACTAAGGGATGGATTTGCTGTTGCATGGAGGACCGATCAGCACCACTCGTCTCACGAGCAAACTAGCGAACCCGCTACTACATATAATAGGGTTGAACAAATTATCCTACGGTAACCATTCCAAACCCTCTATTCAGTTCGATTAATTCTAATAATGGTATACTAGCATAACGGTATTGAAGGGTAGTAAATCACACCACTTGCTGGCTGCTGAAGAACCATCAAGAAAAGTCTGTATAGCGATGCATCGCAGAACAGCTACCAAGCTCAACCGGCAGTTCCATAAAGGCAAAGCTGTCGGCGTTGGTCAGTCGCTTAAGGATGCGCCGACGCACTCGTGTTACATTCAGAATCGTAAAGGCACAATGATCGTGTATTTGGCCTATGCAATGGCTTGCGGGGTCATCCTCTCTACAATGTCATGGTCTTTACCTACCCAAATAAGTCTGGTACAAATTAACCCACCCCGGAAGGACGGTAGGCTTGGTTAACACATGCGACCATTGCGGCTTCATAACTCGCGAAAAATCGGGAGTAGACAAATCATTCTCATTGACGACTATCACAGGGTTAAATTAGCGAGAGATTAGCGGATGGCCAAAAGTATAACGCCGACATTCGGCAAAGTAGGAACGCGGGACGACGACGAACAAACAAAGCAGCCTGAGGGGCCGACGGAATGAGGGTGGGAAGTGCAGGCGCCGGCGGAGCGTCAGCTCGGGGAGTCGAGTTCCATCTACGGCGCCTCCACCTAATCACTTGCATTCAATAGCCAGGCAGTGCACACGCCTCCGGAAAAAACCCCTCAAGCGACGGCGATGCGGCACGTGAACTTGAGGTGTGGCTGGGTAATCGCCGCGATTCGATTGCGACGGCATCGGGAAAAAAGAAGGAAAAGTTGAAGAAGCTGAAGAAGAAACCGTTGCTAAACGGCATAAAGTCTTCTCGAGAGCATAGCTTCGTCTAGAGGATCTTTTATAGTTTGCAGCAGAGAAGCACAGTGATGACTGAGGGTTGAACAGAGATGCAATATACAGAGTAGTAGAAGGTGCCAGCGATGAAATTTTCGAATTATTCACAATGGTGACAGAAGTCCTAGCCGTGTTCTATGGACGACAGCGGTTCTAGGTAGAACGGTGGACAGTGCTGCTGAGAAAACGCAGAGCTCAGCCCAACGAAACTGTCACAAGCTCCGCCCAGTTTTGACACTCCTCTGCTGCAGAGTATAATGGCCCTCAAGAGAACGCCCGCATCCCATTCGGATATTTAATCTTCGTATCCCGTAGTTTTGCTGAGCTACTATACAATGATTTTCAAAGGACAAATTGGTACACATAGTGCGGCGTATGAGGGGCTACTTTCCCCCGCGTTGTCGAGCGATCCATTCTCGCCCAGACCAACTACTTGTAACCCACTCACTCTTCGTAGTTGGGAAAATTGGTGCTAGACTTATCTAAAGAAGCGAAGACACTTTCTCGTACAGCGACTAGCTCTCGCAAGTCATCGTATGGGCCAAATACGCGTTCACCAGGCCTCAATGATTCTCAACGGATCACGAACGCATGGCGCGTCCTTTGGTTACTGATCAACATCGACCCCTCGCTTTTACCCTTATCTATAGAGAAATGCTCCTGCTCCCTTTATTCTTATTCGGAGTAAGATTTGGTTAGCCAAGGCGAGGATTGATCGCTCGACCGGGTGTGTGTCATTAGCGTCTCCTACCGCAGACTGGCCGTATCCAAAGTTGCCTATAATTCTGAGTTACACAGCTGGGCGAGAAGTTTCTTCAGAGTTGTCACAAGTAGGAAAACATTGATGTGCCCAGCTACATGTCGTGGCATGAGCCATAAAATGCGCGTAGCTGCACATTGTGAGCTCCCATTGGAAAAAATTGTCGCTCGAAATGCAGCAAGACAGAGATGTGACTCTCAGAGACACGCTTGATCCTGCTTTCAAGACTGAATGAATAAATAACTCCATTGAAAAGCGAGCGTAGGAAAAATTCTATTGTTGGAGTCCTGGAAGTGCTGCTAGCCTGCATAGCAATTGCCCGCTAATGGTTAGTTATGGAGTTTGCAGGGAAATAAGTGCACCAATTAACTTGAATTATAAAGGGCAAGACACTGGCGTCGACCTCTGATTTTGCACTTTTTGTTTTGCACAGGGAAACTGACAGCTTTTGCAGGCAAGGAAGCAACATTATCAATATTATGATTTGGGTGGAAAGAAAGGAAGGAAAGGTTTTACGGGAAGAAAGAGTAACTGAGCGCGGGGATGAGAGATGAGCAGGCTGCAATTGACAATCGGGTGCTTTGTTTGGGACTATTTCACACGACTACCGAAAAAAGCTGCAGTATTCGCGTGATGGAAGTTGAAAACTCCGACATTTTGACGTCTGCAACTCTATTCCGCCCCCGAACGGAGCCTGCGACCCTCAATGGTGTGTATTAAAGTGTAACACTCAGAAAGGACTGCCTCCGCTATAATTTAACCAGCACTCCACGTGCCTATCGGCCGACTCAAGTGAAATGGAAATTTAGGAAATTTCGGCATTATTCCACTCAATCAGTCAAAATCTGATTGAAATTGAGAGATTTGGGAGACTGAAATCGAAGAATTGGGAGATTGAAAAGAAATGAAGCAATTTCATCAGCTCCCTTGTCGCTTGAGTGCATTTGGTGTATGGTAACAGACTATCGCGACGGGACCCATATGAGCCACCCATTACAAACAACGCGGTTTCGCTTATTATATAGGTAGTAGGATTCTTTCTGACGAATTCTCCAGCTAAATTGACTGTTTCCAAATAATTTCTCACGTTTCAGTTGTTTTTCAATTGCAGATATTTCCTAAGAACGCGCGCGATGCAGTGGTAAGAGGCGCTACTTACACACCAAACGGTCGAGCGATCGAACCCCTGGCGGTATCGATCACGAATGCTGCGGCGAAACCTTAGGAACTGATCAACGACAGGCACCCCTACCTTTGCCTTCACATATGTCCTAGCACCAATTCATTTTCGAAATAAATGAGAACGGCAAAACCATAGACAGGGACAGAAATGGAATTCTTGATTTCTAGTGAAACAGAACAGTGAACTAGACGAATTTTACATAAAAGGTTTTTAATTGGCTAAGCTCTGTTTTGTTGTGGAAGTTATCTTCGTAGTATGGTTTGATCAGCATTTTTGTTTGTTGGTAACCCTTTTTTATAGCAAAATAAATAAGAAGAGAGCGACTGCAGTGTGAACAACATGGTACAGTAATTTTCCTGAAAAGTTTCATGTTTCTTTTTCATTTTCAAATAGCAAAATTTTGAGGACGGACTAGTTGCAATGTGCCCGAGAGTCAAACATTATGAATCACATTGCAAACGTTGAATTTCGCAAGAAAGGGTAAACTTATTCTAGAAGGTATCTTCGTGGGTTTAAAAACGCAGAGGGATAACGAGAACAAGAAAGGTTCAAAAACAATGGAAGAAATTATAGGGGCAGGGTGCCGCCGTCGTTTTAAATATGATTTGCTCTCTGATCCTAATGAACACCATTCGATCGCCTATCGATCATTATTATTATCATTATTCGCTACACTTTCTTCGTTCTCTTTTATTTGTTCAAAATCATCTGAAACTCGGGGATGAGCTAGTGCTACGTAGAACGCAGCCCGTGTCACGATAGATGGGTACCACATGAGAGATTGTTTATTGCGTCAAAGTAACATCTTGAGAGCACAAGGGCAAATTTTATAAAAGCCTACTTAACTTGATCGGCAGATTACCAGACTCTCAGTTCGGCTGCTACGGGTTCGAGCCCGACAGTACAGCACTTCTTCAAAGACCTGGTCAGCTCAACAAAAAAGCGGAATTCCTTTACAGAACTTTTTCTTGGGTTGTATTTTAAAAACTTTACCAAAAGAAATAACTCTTCATGCCCAACGCCCTAGAGGTATCCCGAACTCTGGTTTGGTTAGGTAGGGGTGAAGAGCGGTAGTTCAGAAAATTCCAATTCACCAACCTGAATCGTCGGCAGCGGTTTGTTGTCGAGCGCAGCCAATCGGCACTGGATAGAGAACTCCTTGAGCAGCTCCTTCTGCGGGGCCATCGGATCGCCAACGTCTCCCTCGGTTTTTATCTGAATGAAATGTGGTCTCGACTCGTGGCAGTCTGACACGCCTGAATGGGCTTTCCGATCGAATTTGGGTTGACTCGAATGAGCGCTTTCGCCGCTTCTCATCGCCGCGGTCAGTTGTGAGTCAAACGGACCGAGTAGTAATTATTAGTAAGCTGCTGACGAGACGCTGCTGAAAACAGCGTCTGCTATGGCATTCACTTCTCGTACTATCGGAGTCAGAGGGTTAGGAGAAAGTGTGGATGTCCCTTGAAGAAAAAGAATGGATTTAACTGGCGAAAAGGAATTTGTCCACTGGACGTCCGGAGCTATATGCGGCACATCCTATACGTTTTTTTATTTTCTATATAGCTTGCGCTTTGGGTAGCGAGACGGGCAGTGATACTCAAGCATACTTTGAGCCAAAAGGCAGCTCTTCGAGTGTTCCTACATAGTACTGGCAATTATTAGCTCTACAACATCCTGAAGTAGGCAAGACATTATAGTCGCTTTATGCTGCTGTAACGAGCCAAGCTAGTTGGTGGATTAAATTTCAGGTCGATGAAATTCAAATTTCAGGCCAATAAAATTTGATCCACCTATTTGATCGCGCGGCACTAGCATAAACGTTGACAATAGTCTCACTTTAGGTTTGGTAGGAATTTTCGGTCAAAAAGGTAAGACCATGATAGCCTGTTTGGCGGTCAGAGAACGGTTTAATACATCTCAGCCTCCAGAAGGGTGGCCAGGAGATTAACGTAGGGCACCAGGAATTGCTCCTTATTTCTACGGCTTTCTCAGGATTAGCTAGGAATCGCATGTTTCACCATTGAATGGAAAAAGAGAAGTGAGGCCATTTTTTAACACCTCCACTGCTCCCCGATATTCAATGCCGTGAGCTAGGGTGTGGAACCAAAGAGAACAACTTCCCGAAGTCGCATCCTTCCACGCAAACCTGATCGAATCAGTGCTCAAATATTGAAATTCGAAATTACATATTCACATCAAAGTACATATTTACATCGCTCGAAGCATCAGAGTTCCTCTTAAATGCGATCTCGGGCTTAAACTCCTGCTGGCTACACCACCTAACCCATAGAGCACCCATTAAGGAGCATTCATACTCGGCAGCAAAGCAGTGCCGCACCAGACAGATTCAGACTGAATGCGCACTTAGCGAGACAGATTCAGACTGAATACGAATAGCCTGAATTTCTCTACTTTCTTAGCTGCACAACCATTGATAACGGTAGAAGTCGCCTAAGGTCCAGAGTGTTGCAAAATGTTTCGTTGAAAAAATCCAGGAATTTCAATTGTTCCACTACTGTTACACTGCACTCTTGCATCGCGTTCCCTTACACAATCGCCATTTTGCTGCCTGAAGTGAATGGAGATTTACTCGACACAATTTCGCTTCCTTCCTTTCATGTCTCTCCGTTCCCAGTGCGCAGTCTCACCTCATAAATTCTTCTTTACAATTCCTAGAATTCAATTATCCCAACTGCTGATAGTAGCTGCACCCTTTGCCCTATGTTCTCGATGTAGGATTAAGTTTGTTTTAGTGATCGTGGACGCATTAAGTAAACAGCTGTAGATCCTTTTGAACATTTCATGTCCTAGTGTCGTTAACAGCTGAGTTACAGAAGCCGAAGTCTGTGAGCTCGCTAACCAACGCCTTCAACTACATTGAATATGTAAGCTGTGTGTAAATTATCAAATCCCACTATCTAGGAGAGATAGCTCGGACTGGAATTACTTAAATCGCCTAAGAATTCCAAGTCCGATTTTCAGCAATCATGGCTTACTTCATCTACTAATCATAGCAATGATCTTCCTTATTTCTTATCCTGTGTAGGGCTAAAAGGTGAAACAGGATAAAAAATACTAAGAAATTCGAGTACCTTAATATCGATTTTACCAACTGTATTATGTCTTACGGAAATAGATCGCCTGATCAAATTCAGGTGTATAGCTCCTCGTAGCCTTCATTCTGTCTGGTATTTTTATCGCGACACTGTCATTGTTTTTGTAATTTTCCTCACCTACATAAGTACATGCTTATGTAATAATTAATTAAATAAATAAATATATCCATCCCACGTGAAATTTCTGTCAAGAACTAATGTACCTGTGCTAGTTTCTCGATCTGCTTCTGCCGTTGCCTATTGAGAAACGTGACCGCCACTTCGTTGCAGGTGGTCCTCGCCAACAGCAGCGAGGACATGTTGAGCACCTGAAATTTTATCGAATCAATTTGGAAATCATCTTCGGAAGTTCCTACTCCGAAAGCTGATCTCTGATTTCTTCAGGGATAATATGGATAATCGAAGGAAACTTATTCTGATGGTACCACGCAAAAGTCGAAAAAATCACCGGCGGGATTCGATACTGCGGGTACTGTGATGCTAGAACGTAGCGCTAAGGGTTGGGAAAGATGTCTGGGTATGCACAAACGAGCAGCGGGGTTTCAAATCTCGTGTAAGCCAATATGTTTGTTACGTTATGTTTATTACACAGATGGCAAACCACCTATGTGAAAAAAATGTAAAACACACGGCACCATGCTTCGGAATCCAATCGATAAAACAATGCAACTAACGTAGGAACACATAAAATTAAAAAAAAACTGAAATGGATCTGAAACAAAAATATGTTGCGATAAGCTTTACATTATTAGAATGACATCTTTTTTCCACCACATATGACAGCAATCCTGACAAATACTGTAAGCCGTTGTAAAAAATATTTTGTTGCAATGCCGACTGCTTGGAAAGAGACTGTTCGTTGTTCCTTTCTAGAAAGATGGGCCTTTGTTTCGCACCCCTCGTCGACGGGGCGAATCGAATCGCAGCGCAGAAAGCGGATGCTCATGAAAAATTTACGAATCCACTATTCAGTATAGCGGAAAGCGCCATTCACTTGTCATCGAATGGCATCGGACTCAGAGAAGCCCATTGCCGAAGAAGTCGTCAAGTAGTACGTACCGAGTGGCGATTAGTCAAGGTGGTTGTTGGCTAGGTGAAAGAGAGTCAACAACTCTAACCAGCGTACAGATTCATCACCGGTATCCCCGCTATAGAGCTGCGAATAAACCCCGGTTGCCGGTCATATTCGCATTCATGAAAGCGTGGCGGAAGCTTATCCAGGGTTTATTCTGTCAGGGAGTAACATACCACGATTTCGGTTCACGAACCTTGGCCCAGGGATAACCATGCGGTATAGGCTTCCCAACCAAGAGAAGGGTGAGCAGCTATGATTGTAAGGATTAGCACGAGTAAGCAAGTGCCATAGCAATGTGTGGATAGCAATGCCCAAGAAAATTGATTCGTGCCATAGCAATGCCCAGGAAAATTGATTCTATGAATTGGGAAGTCCTGTTTTGATTGGAAAACTGGACAGCGGAATTCACCATTCTCAACTTATTTTCTCGTTGGCAGCTATATTTTACTTTATCTTTTCCTGCTTTTCCCTTCTATTCTTGAAGGTTTCTGTTGCTATGTATGCTTGCCAGTTTTATTATTGTTAATACGACTTCGTATGAAGTAAGTCAGTAAGTAAATAAATAAACATAATTTCAAAATTCCACCTGAGCGACAAATCGGCTTGCTTCGCCGCTGAACTCGAACTCGTAGATGTTGCTAGCGTAGGAAAGATGTAGCACATTCGGCTTGTCGGTAGACGCAACAAAGCATTCGAGCTGAAATCCCCTCGGTGAAAGTTGTGGCGAGGCAACATTGTGAGAAATTCCATTTTCCAAGAAACAAATCCAGAAGCCATCCGATAGACAACCACGGGCTATCAGCTGACGTTTGCAGTTTCCAATTTTAGAAATAGCCAAAACGGTGTCCCTCTCGGAGCACTTTAATAAAAGGAAGCCATACTTGATAATTTTCCATAAAATCCCTCATGAGAAAGAGGGTACGGAAGTTATAAAAATTAATAGCTCCTTCTCTAGGGCGATGTGGTCTTTCTCAATAACTTCGGTGTGGTGAAGCGCTCTCGCACTCGAGAACGAGCTAATAATTTTTATAACTTTTGTTACCCTCTTACGCTAGAGCACGATATAGGATTCATTTTTTCACAAACCGCAGAGTATGGTAAGTTGAGCAGGAAAACAGGCATTTCGATTGACTCGAAGAATCTCCTGAGTCTGTTAGCCTTTTATAATCCCTTTTATAAAAGCCTTTTATAGGATTCGCGCTGAGATATTCGTATTGTGGTTAATCAGCAACCCGTATATTTGTATTTGTGTGGCATCTTTTTGTTGGTTCGTTAGTTTTTAATAAGGTCACATGAAGTAACAAAGAAAGAAGTCTATTTTGTGGTTAACTTACTCAACTACGCTCATCAATTCAACCTTTCTTCCTCAGTACTACCGCGGTTGACCTTATACTTCTTTAGTGCCGCCTCTCTAAGGATAACTACGAAACATGGGGCAGACAAGAACTTATCGCCCATTATTTATTGTTTTTAATTCTATTCAGCCTCTTTTTGTCAGTGGCTCACTCCGCTGGATGTTGAAAGAAAGAAAAGTGCCAGTAAGTATTACCAAATCGATGTTGATGAGGCCGTGATTGAAATGAAAGACCATGCTGAGGGGATTGATTGAAGCCTGGAATGGTAAAAGAATGAGATGGTCGACTAGAAGCTCAAAGTTCGCAGTTCATCGCTCTCACCATGGTGGTTTCCTGTCGCCGCGGTTGCTTTTGAATTCGCGTGCCGTCCCACGAAGCAATTATGGCAACCTGAAATATTGCTCAGGTAAGAATTCGGAGTGACATTAGGCTGTGCCGGATTTACCTGAGACGCGGGCTCGAATCTCGAATGGGTTGTAATTTTTGAGACGAACTTGAAACAACATCTTCTTCTGCTACACATTAGGCTCATTCGTCTATTCTTTAGATTTCGTGAACGGATCTAAGTTTCTATCCGAAACTCAACTACACCCCTGACCTGCTCTCGATCATCTCCACTACCCAGACCAGCATCGCTCATAAATCTCATGAGCTTGCTTTCTCCTTGAAAAACTTGCTGACGGAAGCTCATGAATTAGCTTCCTCTGCACAACTTGATGCATAGCATCCCATCTTCTTTCCTTCTCTCTCTCCGTTTCGCTGATTGGACTGTTTATCACGGGAACTGAGACATGGATATTGCTCCTGATTGAGATTGAAAACAATTTGATCGAGGAGCTTGAGATATTCAAAAAAATCTTTCCACACATTTCCTTTATTCCACAATCTTTCCATCACATTTCCTTTATTACTGAAGAGATCACGCTTTTCCAATTCCAGCCATGTTTCGTCTAGTCAATAGAATAATGTAAGAGAGAGAGAGTTGCGACAGGTAGACGGCAAAAATGGTCTGTTTAGTTTTTCGGATTGTTCGGGGCTCGATTTTTTTTAGAAATTTGCAATATCGCCTTCGCAGTGGCTTGCACGGGGTGCTCAATAAAGATTCCGCTCCCTCCATCTCTGCAATGAAATACTTTCCCGAGTAAGCCTCATCCCTGTCAATATGATGTCATTGTCTATTTTAAGTTTTGTTCGCAACCATTTTCTGCTTGCCTCTGGTAATCCGCGTTTAATTCCTACGAAATGCATTGTCCTTATGACGGGTAGATGACGCACCACTGCCCGAGCGAAAGAGACACCTAACGCTTGACAGTTGCATTCCATATTTTATATTTACATTTACTTCAAGTACTTGAACGAGCAAACAAAAATGGGGGTGCATACGTTAAGAAAAAAGGGAAAAGGTTCAATCCTAATGCAGCACACTACACGGTATTCCGAATGCGGTGCCTTTACTAGCTGGGAACCGCCGTTAATTAAGAATTATTCAAAATCCATACCTTTTGCAGGTATTGGGACGTCTCGCTCAAGCTTTACCCGTGCATATAGGCGTTTTCCGAATTTGGTCAAATTTGGAGACTACCGATTATTTTTGCACCGGAGACCACAGTAGTGTGGCCGAAGTGTATGTACATGAGCGCGATTGTGGAGCACATCGAGCAGTTTTCCGAAAACTCAAACGGGGGTCAGCCAATTTATAAAGCATACATTGGTAAACACTAGGATTGAGGTGTAAATATATTTATATTTTTTACAAATTTCAGACTTCTGAATAAGTGATTGAAAACAGCAGTTTCGGCGCAAAAAAACGCACCACACCTGCCTCTTGTCGGAACGACGTGCGCGGTACTGAAGGGTGTTGGATCGCAGTTCCACACTTTCAAATCGAAACCATCCGACGGGTGGTCAAAAAGAAGTCCTACCTGAGCGATCACATTGTGCTGGACCATGGTGGTAAGCGGTGTGGTGGACGGGGCGGTATGGTTGAGGAATAGAGTGGCGTCCTTCGCCGACAGCGTGTTCACTCCCAATGTACGACCGTCACCGTTTCGCCAGAATACAAAACAGTCGCTGATCTTCTCCACTTTCTGATCTGAACACAGAGAAATTCAGAAGATGCTTGGAACGTGGAGTTTTTCAATAGTGTTTTTCACATTTCATTCTAAAACGAAGTACCGTCGTTGCCCATCAAGAGTGCAGCTCAATGATTATGAGCCTTTTTTGAAGACGCGCTACTACTGCTCCTATATTTGATTTTGTGATACTATACTGATCAACTAGCGTGTGCAAGGTTTGATGGAACCAATGATTCCTTCTCTATAGTCATGAAAAAGGAGGCCCATATTCTTCGGCTGGGGCGAGGATTGATCGCCATCGAATCAGTGACGACTCTTTCCACGCACACCATTCTTGTTGTGCCACTGATAAGTCAAAAACAACAATGTGTCGGCGATCCGAACCCATAAGAAACCCGACAATTAGTGCTCAAATTGAGACGGTTATCTCCTGTAGCGTTTCCCACAACAAGTTTTCATGATGATGAAAAAGCCTTCAATGAGGAAAGGCTTTCAATCAAAATTCCAGTTCTATTGCAGCTTTTCTGCGAGTTTCTATTACATACTAGAATAGGATGTTGTCATGATGGTGCTAGGTTCATCGCCAAAAACGCATCTGAGGCGGGATTCGACCCCGCGTCTCAACCTATCCGGGGCTGTACACTAACTACTATGCTACTGCAAAGCATGCACATCCCCGGATAGGTTGAGACGCGGGTTCGAATCCCGCCTGAGAAGCGATTTTTGCGATAAATCTAGCAGCATCATTGCAACTTTAAATTGAATTTTTCGAACAAGACGAGAGTTGAAGCAGTGGTGGCATATAGTCGTGAAACGCATCATAGCTCGCTTTGAGTTATAAATTCTTGGAAGACAAGAATAGAGCGGTTTGACGAAAAAGCAGGGAATCGGTTACCAGGAAAGGTGAAGTATTCTGTATCAGGGCAAGCAGAGAATGTGCCGCAAAAAGCTATAACTCTGAAATGTCGAGCAATAAATGTGAAACAAAGACGGAACTGGAATGTAGGGGGCGTAAGGGCAGATGCAGAGAAAGTTTTTTTTACGAAAATTTTTTCTTCAGACTGCAAGAGACGGCTCCCAGAAACATCTTACACGCATAAGTGCCAAGTCCCGTAAAGACTCTTCATTACACGTCCGGTGATGATCTTTAGCTCCTGGCCGCCCACTGCAATTTGAGCCTCGGGCTCTAGCACCACCTTCACTACCATCGGCAGCACCCCTATTTATTTGCTAAGGGTAAGTGTGCCAGCGAGAATAATTAACAATCTCGATGATAAATGTGAAACGCTGGGCAGACGTGCGGATCGCTCGGATTGACTGACGGCAATTTCTCATCGCCGCCTTCCGTGTCGATCAAAACGAATGCCGAAGGTGTGCGTGACGAACGCGGAAAACCACCATGGAATTATCCGAGAATTCTCCAAGCGCAGCTCCTGAAGAACCTTCGCGTGGCATTGTCACGTCTTCTTTTCTACTACAGCTCGACTCAAATGTTAAGCGATTTGCCTGCCTGACGTGCCACGAATTGATCCTCTTCAGAGCTCGAAAGGATCAAGGCGGTTGAGAACTATCCGGCCAAACGTTGCCATAATTCTAGGCGAGATCCACGATCTATTCTCCAAACTACCACGACGAGGGAGAAAGGGATTCTCAACCTCAGCCTGATTTACAGCTCAGTCAGAAAATGTGAAAGCCAGAAAAAGCCAGAAAATGTTAGAATGTGGTAGAAAAATCCACCAGTAAATAAATCTAACCAGTGAGGCATAGTCAGATGCTACTTTTTGATAAATTTGCTGTTCTCGGACTTGCTATACTTTCACTATTACTGCGAAGAACTCGATGACACTCAGGAAGCGATTGCTAAAAGGCACTAGCAAACTGGCACTCCGATTTCGGTATTTACAGTATTTCTTCCTACCAACTGTTATTTCGATTCTTCTGCCTTGCAAGGTTGATAGGTGGAGGTACTTAGCGAGTGCCCTGACGTTTTGACTCGCAAATCGTCTTCGGAGCATTAAATTACGATACCGAAGGCCGCATCCACTCTAGCACTTGTGCTGAACTGAAACTATCATAAAAACCTCGAAAAGCAGAAGAATTGGCATTCCTCCTTACTAATGTCGTCCAAATGCCATCTAAAGAGGGTTACTCGACGTGCTAATTACCATTTTCGCATCAGATTCCTGATCTCTTGCAGAGCTATGATAGATGCCTACTTGGTCTATACTATAAATTGAGGGGCCAACCGCTGCAGAAGTCAGTGTGTTCACTTCTCCAGAAGTCTGCGGCGCATCCGACTGTCAGACGTTCCCCTGTCACCCAAAGTAAAAAGGTAGTGCTAAAGGAGTCGACATTCAACAGTCCCCTAAAGACGCGCCGACGCATTTGTGTTCGATTCAAAATCGTAGAGGGATGGTGAATGCGTATTTGGCGTACACAATGACTTGTAAGGGCCAGCCGCTACACCAAGTTTGTTTGCTAACCTTCCCAGACAAGCATCAATTTATCCGACTACGAAAGGATGGAGGGATTGGTCAGCCTTAGGCGAGGATCAATCACTTGACCCAGTGAGTATTAGCAGTGCCTCTCACCACAGTACCACGGTATCCCGTTACACGAAGTACGCTGATAGGACATTCGTTAGATTCCTCCTTGGTAAAACCTCGTTGTGTTATGCCGACGTTTCTCTTGCTTTCAGAACGTGATCCGCGAGGAAACCAGTTTGCTTCGCCACACACTTATTCTTTGGTTCAAGAGGTCTAAGAGGTCGTTCGAGGGCTTCTAAAGTGTTTGGCAAACTTCATACAGAACAACAATCCATACTTCCTCTAAATGGAAAAGTTTACGACTAAAGTCAATCAGGTGTTCACCAAGCGTCCTCCTTAAAACATAGGCAACGATTATCTAACTAGGTAGTGTCGAAGCCTTATCTTTGTGCATCTTCAGCAAACTTTTGTAAAATGATATAGCGGAGCGGACAGACTGGAAGAGGGAGAAATACAAAATGATCGGCCGTCGCCATACCGTTCTCGCTGGCTTTCCACCGTTCCATTCTGTCTGCCTTTTTTTAGAAGATGCAGAAAGATAAGAATTCGAAACTGCCGAAACCAATGATCAATCGGCATGTTTTAGGGAGGAAGTGAATTAGAAGAAAGTTGTTATTCAGTGTTCTTACAAGAATCTTTCTATTTTGCAGAAAAACAGACCCCTTTGGAATAGGCCTTTGGAATGTCGTCGTCCAACTCGCGTCTATGGGTGAGAAATTCTACCCAATATCCGCTTTTTTCTAAATTCTACTCCCATAAGAATGGCACTCATAAATCCTGTCTACCCCGACAAAAATGGGAAAGCAACGGCGAATGATCCCTATCCTTTGTAAAGAGCGATTTGCAACGAGATGGTGATGTTCACGCCGGTCGGCCCTGTCCGTCCGTCCTAATCCGCATTTCATTACCCGCCGACATAATGAGTCGAGTGTTTTCATGTTTGTTTTTCGGCAGCGACCATACAATTCCTGCTGCGAAACAGAGGTGAAAACAACACCACTACTGGCATGAATAGGTAGAATATCAGACAAAAACACTGGTGGAGGAGGAGGCATGCAATCGACGGCTTACGATGGCCTATCGAGGAAGAAATGTTATTTTCATGGCCACCTAGAAGACGACCATGCAAACTCTGCACACCGGTTGGCAATCGATAGAGAGTATCAATGAAAGAGGTCAGCATAGTTGATCTATAAATATCAAATTTTGTACATTTCTTCGGGAGGTTACGCATGAAAGACATGCTAACATTGAAAAACAAAGGTCACTGCATTACGAAACGGTCTTCTTAGAATTGTCATAGCCAATAGACACTTGAAGAAAAACGAACAAAGCGTAAGGCAAACAAATTCAAGGTGAGCTAAAAAATATCGAAGGACAAAGTGAGCAGATTTTACTGAATGCACATCAATAGAGAAATGCTTGACCAGCTTCCCAATATTTTTATCTTACATGTTAGCTCAAGGACCCACGTGGTGCAGTGGTAAGAGGGGCTACTGACACTCGCATCGTCCAGCGATCGATTCGGCCCGGCCTCACCAAGTCTTTCATTCTTTCGGAGTCGGGTAAATTAGTACCAGCTTATCTGGGAAGGTAAGAACACAGTCTTCGTATAGCGGCTGGCCCCCGCAAGTCCTTGAATAGGCCAAATACGTATTCACTAAGCCTCTACGATTCTGAATGGAACACGTATGCATCGGTGCGTCCTTAAGGGACTGATCAACGCCGGTAACTTTAATTTTACCCAGCGGTATAAATACTATTCTATTTATTTAGTATTGATTATTTCCCTTGGAAAGTTTTATCTGTTGCTCACCACAGTTAATCAAAGCAGATATAGATGTGACTTTTGACGGGATAACGAGACAGGTCATTAACAGGGGTGTGCGGAACTTCCGTTTCCGTGTTCCGAATTCCGGTTTTCGGCCTTTTTGGCCCTTCCGTTCCGTTTCGTGCCCCGCTTTGTTTTAGGGCGGAACACGAAAAAGGAAGAAGAAATCGAAGACCTTCACTCCAAAAATCAAAAAAAAAAACACAAAAAAACCAAAATGGGGACTGAAGTTATTGTGCTGACGTCGATGCGATCCATTCGAATTCTGGTAGAATGAAACCAATGCAGCAAAGTGCACTCCCCCACACCTCTCCTAAGAAAACTTGCAATGAAGCATTTGTCGGCACCTGCCACATTGTCCGAGTGCGAGAGATTGTTTTCTTCTGCTGGTTTCATTGTAAACGATTTGAGAAAAAGCCTCACTACCCAAAATCATGCAAAAACTGCTGTTTGTCCACCAAAGCATGCTCGTTTTGGGATTTTAATTCTATTCTGAAAGCGTCCTTGTCTATCACGCCAAACCGCCAAAAATCAACTTTTCTCTACGTACTTGTCTTGGGCTTATAATGAAGTTTATAAAGATGAATTTCCACCGTTTACTTTGAGGTTATCACCAAACGTTGAACACCTTCACCAAAATAATAGACACATGCTAGTGGAAACAAAACGAGCCCTCTACTGAGTAGATTTAGAAACGAAATCAAATTTTTTGTGGTAGAGTTTTAGCTAATATCCAATAATTTAGTGATTTTTGCACTATTTCCGGCTTCCGCGTTTCGCGTTCCGGTTTACGGCCACTTTTTGCCATTTCCGTTCCGTCTTCCGCCTTCCGATTTTTTGAAAAAAAAAATTCCGCACACCCCTGGTCATTAACCACGAATTGTCTTCATATCTCTGAAGACGATAAGGAGGTCGAAATATCTCTTGTCGGTTTAATATTTTATTTGCTCCAGGAAACGTGTTAACATCCAGAGTTCAAGTCTCCTTTTTGGTTTTGTGTTGCGAGAGTTTATCGATTACTCTAACATGACTATTTCAACACTAATAAAATAAATATAAATACATGGAAGAGAACAAATGACGACATCAAGAGTTCTTGACTTTTTGCAATAGTGCAACAACAGTTTCGTTAGCGAAAAGCGCACCTTTTCCGAGTACAGTGTCCAATACAGTCCTGCCGGTCTGTGATACGGCGGCGATTCGAACGCGATCGGCTTCATTCCGATAGACGGAGATGTACATCATGCGGCTGTCGACCATCAGCCATTTGGTGCCGTCTGGCGACAGCTCGAACAATTCGGCGTTGATCCTGGAAAGACCGAGTGATTACTAAAAGCAAGCTAAGCTACTCCAATTCATTGACCCTTCAAATCTATGAAAATCCACCGACAGTCTCCGCTTCGCACATTGTGTTATAATGTCAATCGTCCGGATAGATAAACGGACCAATCTACATACGTCTGATACCCACCAACTCGCCTGCTGCCTTAGGCTTCGTCGTTGATGGATCATGGATTATGTTCTCCAACGAACGAGCGAATGTGAGGATCAACCACTGGAGAACATTGTCAATGGGTATTATCAAGGAATTCGGAAGCGGTAGAAATATTACTCCAGTTATTTCTCGAATGCTTCTGTGCCAGACGATGTTACTGAGGGGATCAATATTTATTATGGCCTGACGTTTCGACCCTTTCGTCTTCTTCGAAGGCCCGTGATCGTGAACGTGAAACGTCAGGCCACAATAAATTTTGATCCACCTTTCCAACCTCGTCTAGCACAGAAGCACTCGAGAAGTTTAACATCATGCTGAGGTTTCAAGAAGAGAGAACTTGGGAAATTCCAATTCATTTTTAATCATCACTTAGTTCTCTTGAAAATACGTATTAGGCAAATGATCTGCTATATGGCCCACTTTGGGGTGGTTTCCTGAAGGATGTTGCTGATAAGAATTTTATTGCGAATTGCTTTAGTTGACCCAAAAACCATCTGAGGTTTTTTTAAGTCCAATGCTATTTCCCGTTTTCGTGGTTGTATACCCTTTTAACCACCTCCACTTCTAGCGCGCCTATGAGCATGCATAGTTATATAGATAAATAAATGAGTAAATATTAAATTCTGACTGAAACTCACCTGTGTTTCCACATGAGCAACACTCTACCCCTGGTCGGAGTGGTCATCGAGCAATAAGGTTTAAATGAAGAATGACTCTCAAATAGAAGTGATGTGCAGTAATAATACTCCACCAATTTAGCACTCATAGGCTGTTGAATGGGGTCGGATTAAGGCACATGAATCGGATTTAGGTGACCGTCACGAACAACATGGCTAGCTGCCTGTGTCAACTACGAGAAGCAAAATGGAACCGATTCTCTCTTTCGCCATTCAATTATGATTATCTCTAGAGAAAAAAAAAGAAAACGAAAGAAAGAAAGATCTAAATCTCCAAGTCTGCAACGGATAATTTCACTAGCGCTATTCTGATGATCAGTTTAGCATTTTCATCTCGATTTTCGTTAAATATAGAGAAATAAATAAATAAATATAAGAAAATCTCATTTTTTCTGCAACTATATGTGGAATTAATGGAGATGACGCCCTCAGTTTTGGTGTTTATTGCAAGTTGTCTAGACCGTATTACATTCATGTTTAAGAGAAAAGGGAAATTATCTGGTATTGGAAGATGGTGGTTCTGTAGGATAGAGGGGTAATGAGATTAAATGGCGAATGCTCGGAGGCCTCGTTTTCTAAATGAAGAACAAGTTGACAAGTGAGCTCGATAAGATTAGTTAGAACAACAGGAGCTTAGCTGATTCTCCAAGAGATCGTATCTTTGTATTTCGCGAAATGAAAAAGAGAAAGCGAGTTGCAATGGAAAAACGAGTTTAAAAATAACAACGACCTAAGCAGGATCTATTAATTTTTAACTTTTGACAAGTTCCCTGGCCCGCATCCTGAATGTTGCGGCTGAAATGCTTGGGATGTGGTACGCTGCACTTTACTCATCAGGCAGTCCATTCATCACTAATGTCCGTGCTCCAAGAACGAAAAAAAATGAATTGAAGAAAGGAAGTGGGATGGGCAACGTTTCTTGCCGTTTCACAAACCTTGCCAACATTGCAGCTAAGGTGCGCACGATGGCCAGGAAGCCGTCTCAGTCACTTCGCGACGGTGGAAAGTGCATGCGACGGGTTTTGAGGGGGTTCTCGAGGAGCGAGAAGGGGGAGGTCCCCCCGTCCCCACTTCATGAAGCATGAACCTCTCGAGAGGTTTGCTAATGGTGGCGGATTAATACGCGCCCGTTTGGCGCCATTTGACCAGCCATTCGAGGTGGGTGGCTAGCTGCTGCCAATTACGCCACTCATGAATATGTTCTCGCCTCCTCATCTTTGCTAATTCGTCTCGGCGACGACGAACACCCCCCTACGAAGCTTCGAAAGAGGCTTAATTTATAGGCCCGTCCAGCCGGCTGCTCACGACCGGTCCCTCGAGAGAGACCGAGAGAACGCACAAGGCGATGTTGCTCGGCGGCACCGACACCAACGCTGTTTATTCAAGTCCTCTTCGGACATCTTAAACGCTGTTTTTCAGGAAACGGGAAAAAGCGAAGCGCGAGACATATGGGTTGCCGCATTGGAAAGCTCTGCAGCTTAGAAAGTTGGCGTTTTGAGTTTCGAAGTCGAAGGAGGCCCAGAAAAACTCCGGACAAAGATAAGAAGGGTAAATGTATTGGCGATGATCAGCCGCTGAAAACGCGCCACGCATTCGTCTCCAATTCAGAGTCGTAGAGGCACGATAAATGCGTACTTGGGCTATAAAATGTCTAGCGGGGGCCGGCCGCTATAGCAAGTCAGTGTCTTTACCTTCCCGGACAAGTCCTGCTACCGACTTTACCCGACTCCGAAGAAATGGAAGGCTTGGTTAGCCTGGGATCAATCGTTCGACCGCGTCGGTTTCAGTGGCATCTCTTAACACTGAACCACGATCGCCCACGGGGGAAAATTGGGGCAAAAAGCTGATGCTCTGACAAAACTTCGACTTGACCCATCCTCTACATGTATAATATATAATAGATTCCACTTGTTGTTAGCCAGCGAGTTGGCCAAGGGATGGAAAGAGTACTGGATGAGCTTGAACAGGAAAAAGGAAGATGCCAGTCAGTGAGAGTGTATGTAGTGTAGAAAAAGACCTGCCACGTTTCTCTTTGAACTCTAATGAAAATTATTTTCTCCTCATATTAGAAAAGCCAGTTCAAACAGAATTTGTACAAGTCAAACGTCTGCTCTACCAGCATCGCTGCAGGAGCAGTTTTTCAAAAGTTTTTCAAAAGAAACGTACTCATTTGTTTACCCTTAGCTCTGCGTCGGGGTCGTCTCTCAAAAGTGATCTGTAAACATGGAAATTCGACGCTCTAATACGCCACAAAACGAATGAGTGTTCGCTACCCGGTGAGCGAAGTTAACTGATGTGTAACTTGGGAACAGAACAAATCCACACCTTGCGGCGGTTTGCTGTTCTAACTCTAACGTCTCCGATCCTCTAATATATTTTTTTGACTTCAAGCGATGAGCGTGCCACATTCGAATACGCTCACCTCGCCTTGAACGTTAATCACCCATGCAAGCAAACTCTAAATTCAGCATGAGCCCCAAATAGAATCTCGCTCATAGTATGCGACATTTGGCATAGAAAGAGGTGGAATTCGTGTGAAGTTGAAAAATCATGAGAAGGCGTAATAGAGTGGATCCTTCACCTGAAAGCCACGTTTGTAAACTGGACATTTACTTTTATTTATTTACTTACATACTTATTTGCCTACTACACCTGTGTCCAAATGTTCGAAACGAATGCAAATTGGAACTATGTATCATAATGGTGAGAGAAGGTTGTCCCTCCTAACATACTTGCGAGGTTACCGATTGCATAGCTTCCACGATTCCCATACCTTGATGCTATGTTCACAGTACATATTTATTCCGGTTAACATTAATTTTAATTTTGTTATTATTTCTTTTACCTTTATTACATGGTGCGTCATATTGACGCATGAATAAATAAATAAATAAATAACACATAACATTAAACGAGTTTGAGTAAAGCAAATCATGTGTTAACACATATAGCCATAACTTTATAAAATATAACTTCCGAATCTTGTGCCATGCACAGTTACTGACATAAAAGGTTGAAAACGAAAGGACTTGTTGCGACGCCTATATTAGAAAGCAAATATGAACATGGCACATCGAATTTCTGCCCAAAACGTAGTTTCGGGCAAAATCACACGGTATAGGTGAGTACTAATAACAAATGAGCGCCACAGAAAAATTAAAAAAGGTCGAAATCTGCTTGAAGAGTGCATGAATCGCAGGATTTTTGATTACTAGCTATTTAAGTGATACTTGATTGAGCACTAAGCTCAAAAGTGGAAGACTGAGCCCTCTGGAAACGTCGAAACGTTGAGCCGTTGAATAAAGTTTTCCACCTAACATTCTTGTGAGGCAGAAAAAATCATTATTAAGAAAATCGCTAAGCTACTCTTCCCGCTACTTTGGTGATATTACAACCACCGCAATGTGCTTTTTCTGGACTAGTTTGATTTTCAACATAAATGATATCAATTTATAAATTGGTAAGGGATAGCTTCTACCTACCACACTGCTGCCACTCCCATGGAAAAGACGAGCAAAGAACGGTCGACAATCAGCGGAAAGTTGCAGCAGCAATCAAGCGGACACCGGCGCTATCAAAAGATCGTGCGATTGACGACAATTCCCGGATCGAAAGTATCGCGGCGAACTCTCTCGGACGGCCCATCACGCTCAAGTGAGACACGGGAGAGGGTTCCAGCACACGAAAAAAAGGTAAAGGTGAAGGTAAATATGAGTCACTTTTTCAGGTTTTGATCGGTCTTCCGAAAACGCGCCACGTTTCGTTCTTCCCTTCAGAAGAGCACTGGGCATGATGAATGCGATATCGGCCTATACAACGTCTTTAGCGGATACCAGTAACCGCTAGAGACGTTGTCCTCACGTCCGCATTGAAATCTGACGCCAATCTCGTAGGCGTGAAGTGCTCGATTAGCCTGGGCGAAGGTCGATCACACGACTGTGCGTGTAAAAGTAACATCTCTTACCACTGCACCACGTGCTACCAGGATAAGAACAAGATCTCCGCAATCCGGCAGGATAATCCAAGTAATGTAAGAGAGATGTGTGCAGAAGGTGAAAGGATTCAGGAATGCCATGATCGGGTGTCGTTGAGTGGTGGCAAGTTGATTATTGCCCAAGTTTGAGGTTCTGATGAAAGCGGATTCACCGAAACGCTAGCTTGTAACATCCTTCCTAATCCTCTTTAGTTTATATTACAAGAATCACAAATACAATATGCCATGGTCAAACGACAGTTCACCATGAAATATTTTTGAAATACTACTCTTCGTGTTAAAGGTTTTGTCTGTCAACCAGAAATTTCTTCTAGTCTTTCCGCCCTTCATTTTGAGGAGCCAGCTTCTCTCGGCTATTTCTCCCCGTTCATGTGTTCAGAGACAAAAATTGACACCTTGGCCGTCGTCGTCGGCCGGCTGGCGTGGCTGAGGTTGATGGTCATGAGCAAATTAAACGGAGCAGCGAGAAATCCTCAATGCAAATATCGCACAAATCAGCGATTCACGCCGCATCCAATCACCCAGCCCCGTCATCTCTCCGGTTCGATACGCTCGTCACCCTCAAGCAAAACCCATTCCACCGTCTTTCACCCTGCAAACAGTAGGGGGTTCTTGTGGAGTTGTTATTGTGGCCGACGATGACGACGCTCCGCTGATCATGTAATGGGGGGCCATTCAAACCCGGAAGGCAATAAGTGTGGATGTGAGCTCTAGCCGAAAATAGCTGGAAACTTCTACAACATGTTTAGAGTTCCCAAAGATCTACGATCAGAAGTGAAGAAGATTCCGTTTACTTGCACTCCAGAATCTTTTAATCAAACTTAGACGAGAGGCCTAAGCCCAGTTGAGCAAAAATCAGTTATATTACGGTCAAACCCACAATATCATCCGAATGAACTTGTAACGGCGGAAGAAAAAGCAGCGGAAAGGAATGAGAAATGAAATGAAAAATGAAAGAAAACAGAACACCATTAAATCTCCCTTAGTGAAAAACCTAAAGTCGATTCAAAAACGTACGCTTGATTCACGATTTCATCGTCAGTATGAATGTTTTACAAAATGAATTACGAAGAAAAACAGTTAGATAACAGTCAAGTGAAAGACGCGAAACTCCAATCGGCTTGATGACTACGAGTCGGAGAACTTCGTAGGCATTAGGACGGAATAGAAATAGTTCTGCTGTCGCCACCTCAACTTCTCGGCCTTTGAGCCGACTTCGGAGGCCAATTTCCGAAACAGCTCATTAGCACTATCGCTCTCGCTCCGCACCCTCAACAACGGACCCTCGACGGAGTTTCCGATGCGACTTTTCACGTCTTCTGATGGTTCCGTAGGACAATCAGGAAGCCTAACCGTTTGGTTTAGCTGGTCTTGGACTCGTGAAAGAGCTCAGTAACCTCCCCCAAAATGTTTAACAAGACCTATATGATCGTATAGATCTTCAAACGCAGATCACAGATATTTGATTTATATTTGCTGAATTGATGGGGTGGCCTAAGATCAAGAAAGGTTAATGTCCCCGACAATGAGAGTCGCCGATTAGCTTCCAACGTGAGAGGACCGCTAACTCGAAGGTTAGCGCAGTGGACTCATATTCTAGTGGCCCAAGGTTCGGTCCCTTTGCTGTGCATGTTAGGTCACGGAATCTCTGCGAAATTACTAATCAACTAACAGTGAGTGATAGCGGAATAGCCGTGCTCTCTTTAATCAAGGCCTCCGAAGACGACGAGAGTTCGTTCAAAACACTTTCACTTAACAAGGTCTCGAGGCAAAAAGGTAAAAAGAGGTGAATTACGGACATTGTTTTTCGTACTTCTCAGCACTTTCATGCTAAGAAGTACAGTCGTTTTCTACACTTCATTCCTCATAGTATGAGGTTCTGATTCATGTAGGCAGGATCTCTTCTTCTAATCCATTTCCCAGCTACTACTTAATTACGGCTGTCGTCTGCACTGAATTCCGATAAGGAGCTTTATAACGTCTCTGGTGATACTGTGATGCTCGCAAGGCCCAGCGAAAAGCAAATCATGTGTCTCGCTCAGCGTTTGAGGAATCTTGCAGCGAATTCAAAAAGCAAGCTGTTTACAACCATGAGCAGAGCACCATCATTAGTCTCCTTTTTTCCGCTTGTGTCGCAAACGTCCTTTCTCGAAGAGCGAATAAATCTCCTCTCATCGCTTTTCTAACTTTTTCGTGAATTGCTAGTCCCCGGAGTCTGCGCGGCTTCCGAAAAAACAAAGTGCGCCGGCGTTTCGTCGCCGTTCGCACTCGGCGGTAAACACCTTCCAGCGGTGGCGGAACATCGCGGCGTCCAAATACTTGGACTGGACTAGCTCACCCCCAATGATCTGAGCGGCGCTGTGGAACACCACCACTAATGACCATCCCTTTCCCTTCCTCGGAGCGAACGGAACGGGTAAACGGTGTAGAGGGAGAGCAACTCGACTCTGTCAAGTGTTGTGTGCTTGGGCGCAGATCCACTAACAGGTTGTGCTCGGTTCTTTTGTTAGAGAAGGAAAATAAAGGAAAGCCGATGTGAAGTCAACAAAAAAGGCAGCACTTAAAGGCAGCCGCAGAAAACTCGAGGAATCCAGAAACTTATTCTCTAATATTTTTCATCTGCACTTCGAAGTTGTTCAATAGAACATCAATTCCAACGTCTTAATAACAGTTCCTTCTCCTTAACTTGAAATCACCTGTATCACCTGTCCTTCCGGTGATCATCGATTAACTCGAGCGGACGCCAATGAAGTCTCTATTCGTACCTGCCGCGTGCCATGGTAGACTAGTGGGTCCTGCTCGGCTGAGGAACACGAAGAGCATCGAATCGATCGTTTAGAGATTTGACGAAGAAGTCCGACCAGCGCAAAGGTGGGCGACCTGGTGTTCTTCTGATGTCCCGTGGAGTCCAGTCAGTAACGGCTCTCGTCCAACGGTCATCGCGAAATCGCATTACGTGTCCGGCCCACCTGATCTTCGACAACTTGGCCCATGCGACTGCGTCTCTGATCTTCGACGTAGCTCGGAGCTCCGTATGCCGTCTCTCGCCTGGATGAACCGAGTCACTCCGAGCATCCTTCTCTCTATACTTCGTTGTGCGATGCAAATCGCATGTTCATCCTGCTTACGTAACGCCCAGGATTCTGAAGCGTACGTCAACGCAGGAAGAACCGTAGAGTCGAAGAGATGGGCGCGGAGTCGGGCGTTCCTCGTCTTCCTCACTACTTCTTCAACACTCTTGAATGCGCCCCAAGCCGCTCGTTTCCTCCTGCCCAACACTGGAATTAAGCCGTTGGTCATGTTGACCTCCCGACCCAAGTACGCATAGCTGGAGCACTCAGAGATATTCATTTCGTTGAGCGAAAATTGGGCATCGGAGACGTATCCATTCAAATGCATAAGGAGAAGATTAAAGAGCAGGACTTCCAATGGAAGGCGTACTCGGTTTAGAGGTGGGAAGCGCTGATACCGCACGGTCGAGCGATCAATCATCACTCGGGCATACCATTCCATCCCTCCGGTGTCGGGTTGATTGGTACCAAACAAATTTGACGCGGTAAAGACACTGAATCAAACAGCGGTTGACGACATCAAGTCACTGTATAGGCCAAATTCCCACACACTGTGACTCTGCAATACTGAATGGATGCAGAGTGAGTAGCGACCTTTAAAGCACTGATCAACAGAACAGACGTCGAAAGCCGAAATGTGTTTTCGGGCAATCTGAGTACCTTCTGACAACGTAAATTTTTTAAATACAGAAGAATGCAAAAAATGGAGCAGATGAGTGAAAACATCAGAGGAAACGGATAGGAGGAAGATGAAGCCAAAGTGATTTGCAAATATTTTCCCTTTCTTTCCACGCCTTAGTCGTAAGACTTCTTTCAAAAGTCAATGTTCTGATTCTTCAGAATCTTGCTTGAGTTCCCCAGAAGGTGCAGACCTGCAACCAGTGCGTATACTGTAATAGAGATCTAGCGGAACCCTTGTCTTGATGTCTGACGACAACGATTTCCCTCCTATCTACTATTTAACTCCTCGTTCTTGTGGAGATGTTTCCTATCGTCGAGAAGTCACCATTAGTCGGTCGGTGGCTCGAATAGCGCCGAAAAGTCGTTGATTCTAAGCGTATTAGGCGCGAAGTGCCAACAAGCGTCTCACGTCTATGTTGGTCATCAATTAAATTTGGCATTTCGTTTCGGCCATTCATTCAAGCCGACGCCACCCCGCAACGCAGTCCACGATTTGATTCGACCACGAAACGTTCTGGGCGGGTAAAAGGCGAAGAATGACACGAAGCCTGGAGAAGGCATCTCGTAAAACTAGTGATTAGATTTAGATATCACTTTTTTTGCTGGCCGCAAGCGTGGCAAAGTGCTAAGAGGCGCTACTGACACGTCAAGCGATCGATCCCCGACTGGGCTAACCAATCTTTCCATTTCTCCTGGGTAGGGTAAAATGATACCAGACTTGCCTAGGAACGTAAAGATGCTGACTCGGTGTAGCGGCTGGCCCTCGCAAGTCATTATACTGGACAAATACGCATTCACCATGCTTCCACGATTCTGAATAGACCACGAATGGGTGGCGCGTTCGTAGGGGACTGACCAACGCCAACACCTTTACCTTTACCTATGCTCACCGTGGACGATCCTGTGATGTAGAACTGATCAGGAAAGCAGTACTTCCATCAACTGCTGACTAATAACTTGAAATCAGGGTTATCATATTTTTGTAACTTATGTTATCTTTGTTGTCAGACTTTTACGGGGCTTTTTACGTTTGGGTTTGTGTCCTATTTTCGAAGCGTTTTCGTGCAGTTTTATTTCTTCACGTGAAATGGTCGTATACGAAAAAAAAGGTTAAGGTGTCGACGTTTATCAGTGCTCAAAGGACGCGCCGCCGCATTCGTGTTCAATTCAGAATCGTAGAGGCTTGCTGGATGCGTGTTCAGTTTACACAAAATGCCGAAAAAACATATACGTAAAAAGAAAGAAGGAGTAGCCCAAAATACCCTATCAACCGGTGAATTACTCGGTATTACTTAAAATATTATAGTAGTAAAGATAATAAAAATGCTGCTGCTCAGGTGTGACGCGTAAAATCGGAGCAAAAAATGAGAAGAGTGACCAAATCATAACGTTCTGCTCAAGTTTTAAGAAGGCTGCAAGATCGCTATCATGAATCTTCAAAGGAAGTCTGCCGCAGATCATGGGAGCTCTTCTGGGAAGAATGACTACCTGACTTTCCAACCTTTCTTCTGATTTCTAACCCGCCTAAATTTTTTTGAGCTCTACGGACGCTACATACTATAGGTAGAGATGGAGGGCTACAAGTAGAATTTGGGCGAGTGTTCATAAGAACAAATAAACTTTGAAACATGATCAGCTACTTCTATCTCTCTCTCAAATGAGGTACTTATTCAGAAATCACATTCCGCCCATACCACTTGAAGTAATTTTTGCTTTGATGAGCTTCGAAATCGAATGGGAGAATGGAAGGTTTTATTTTTAATTCTTCTCCTCCTCTTGTCGTACTTGTTGTCTAAGGCGTTCGCGTTTTTCCTTGTTCTGTATGCTGTTGACCAGAATATTGAAAAAAAAACAGATAAATCTGTGGTGACACCTCTCAAGTAAAGTAACTCTGGAGCGAATATAAGCTTTTAAACCTTTGAGAAACTTTGATGGAACAACTTTTTGTGCTGTACTATTTATATTATATTTTCATTTACGCACAACACTCCACTAGAATTTCCATTTTGCGAAGGAAACATTGTTGCTGTAAACGACATGTTTCGTTTCATTAATTCTAACGGAAGTGCAAAGCCAACGTTGCCCTCCTCCAAAGGTTCAACGCTATTTTTCATTGCCCTTCAAAGACCCTTGTTAAGCAGCTTTAAGCGAAAATCGAGAAACAAGCGAATTTTGACGCTATTTTCGAATATCTTCTGAGTATTTTATCAAGCAAAATTAAATGAAAATCGGAAACAAGTGGATAACAAGACTAGTAAAAATCTTCTTGAAGGAGAACCGGTTACCGGATGAGTCGATCGCCCGGGAAACGAAAAAAGAGAGAAATGAGAGGGAAAAGTCGACAAATTTGATGGCAAAATTAGTAAGGTGCTATGACGACCGATATATTCTCCCCTTTGAGTGAAGGTGGAACTGGAATAGTTATATTTTCCGAGAGAAGAACGCTGCCTCACAAAAGGTCAAGAGCGGCTGGAATGTCGACGTCACCACCTTTGAGTGACATCGGGCATGAGAAAGCCACAAGAAAATTCTGGATAAAACTTTTAAAAATGTAAAAAAAACACAAAATTACCGTAAACGTCGCTCGTCGACTCCACCGCAGTAGGCGTCCGGACAGGAGCAGCTCATGCGACTGCCCATTCCACACTCCAGACACTCACCAGACAGCGATCGACCAGCAGCAGATGTCACTACTGAAGCACCTGGAATCATCCCACAACTAACCACGCAGCTACATTGCATCGCAAAAACCAGCGTCTATACTTTACATCGAGCATTCACATAACAGCACGAACGGCAGGTCATTGAAAGAGCAGCGGAGGCGGCCGAGATCCGTCAATCATGAGAAAAACTCAAAGCGACGTAGTCGAGGATTTACGACGCAAAGTGTCAATAGCTTAACAATGACAAGTACTGATACAAATCAAATTATCTTATAGCTACGTTAGTACAGGTTACCGGCACGCCACTGGAGCTAGGCTACCGTTTGAACCATTAAAAGGCCTAACAGCGTCAAGTAGTTAGGGTGTCATTGCTGGTAAACGCTTACAATGAGGGAAAAACGAAAAAGATAAATGTGAAGGTAACGGTGTTGGCGCTGATCAGTCCTTTAAGGACGCGCCGCCGCATTCGTGTTCCATGAACAATTGTAAAGGCATAGTGAATGCGTATTTGGCCTACACAATTACTTGCGTGGGCCAGCCGCTATACTAGGCCAGAGTCTACCTTTCCAGAAAAGTCTGGTACCAATTCACCCGACCGCGGAGGAATCGAAGGCTTGGTTAGCCCGTGCCGGTATCGGTTGGTCGACTGTGTGGATGTAAGAACCGTCTCTTACCGTGGAACCACCCTTTGAAAACGTAAAAAACGAAAAACGAAAGAAACGAAAATGAAAAATAAAATATTGAAACATGTCTACAACGTGAGAGCTTCCCGGTGCTCCTTGCCACTTTTTCTCTGCGCTTCCAAATTTCGATGACCTTCGCTCACGTTTTTTTTTTCACAGCGACTCACTAAACGTCGAGAGCGATATGAAAATTGCTATAGGGAAATGAGAAATACAAATTTATTTGTCTATAAATTACTTTCTACGGTTCACACTTGTGTCTTTGACGCTGAGGTATGCACCGAGCAGTCGACTTTTTTGTTTGATATGTTATTGATGACGCGAAAGCTAACAGCTTCGTGAGACGTGACGGCTTTAGAATCTCCCAACGACAACTTCAAAATATTCCAAAGCCTAACAGCTTTCCTTATTTTCTCTGAATTTCGAATAAGGTGTTAATCCAGCCAGAACGGAAACAGTGGATTCGACGAAAAGTCGCAAAGGATCGAAGTCCGAAGATGAAAAATAGAGGCCGAAGAAAATTGAATTTGCACTCTTGCAGAGGAAATATCTTGTTCGTCACGCACTCAACTGAATTTCGACTGCACGTTCACGACTTTCGTTTCCCCCAGAACTATGTCTTTTCTTCAAGAATTTTCTTGAAACAAGAGATAGTTAGCAGAACCACTGAGGTACGGTAAACGGCTTGGTCCAAACAGTCAGATAAAATACATATCGAATGATTGTTCTTATTAGGTTGGAAACTAATTTCGTGGACTGTTTTGCAGTCATTATTTCTAGCAAACACAACTTCCTTGATTGTTCACTAATTTCGCTGCTCTTTTGAGTGTGTGATAGCGCATGTCGAGTAGTTTTCAAAACCATATACAAACCCTGTTACTTTTGTTTGCTGGGAAAGTTTTTCTGCTTGAAATGAAAACACCCAAAACCAGCGTTTGCCAAGGTCTTCTTGATGAGCACCTGTTTAGTCACTAGGTAACAGAAGCGTTACAATTTGTGTGTGCAGCATTTGGGGATGATGTTTTGAAACGTTTGATGGCACTCAAAAATATGAAGTTATTTCGACCACGTAGTTCAAAACGAAAAGAAAAGGTTTTTCCTGCATTCACTGGCGCAAAGACGATCCACTAATGAGGTGGTCAAAATGCACCAACAAAAATTATTCCCTTCAAAAAACTCAGCACTTCTTAGTGAGTGGAATGGAGTAGCTACCTGAGAGTGGGGACTTTAATGTTCGTTCGGATTGTTCATATGTGGTATGAGTAACGTTATTCTTTATTTGGTTATTAACAGTTTTGTTGAAGGTGCGTGAGAGTCCGCGAAATTAGTTTCCAACCTCATAAAATGGAAATGAACACAAATGATAGCGAAAATGACGGAATTAAAGGGTGGAAAATCTAAAGAGGCTGTGGTATGCGGAAATGACCGACACTCAGTGAGATCTCACTAGTATGACGTGAATCAATAAAATTTATGAGCGCAAAATTGGCCTTCGCTGTGGAGAAAAAACAGCAGGGAGCAAGTTCCAGTGGGGTCAGGCTGGGCGATTTCATTAGAAGCACCGAATTCAATCGCGAGTGACCCAATTTTCAATCCTTGCAATATGACCAGTGGAGTGCATGGTGCAGCTCTAATTGCAAGAGGCGTTGCTGCCACCCGCACGGTCCTGCGATCGATCCCGGCCCGGGCACTCGAAGCCTTCCAGACCTCCGGGTTAGGTCAGATTGGTACCAGACTCGTCTGGGAAGGTAGAGACATTGACTTGGTATAGCGGCTGGCCTCCGTAAGTCATTATATAGAATAAAAAACGTATTCACCATGCCTCTAGGATTTATGTAAGTGGACCGCGAATGCGGCGCGTGGTCTTAGGGGACTAATCAATGCCAACACCACTATCTTTCTACCTTTTTTCCTGAAACTGACGAGGTTACGAGGCTGTACTCAACCCTTTCCAATCCCTCAGCTGCAAGGTCTCTCTGATTGTTGGAATCGGTGGAGAATAGTCGTATTCGCGCTGACAATGAACTTGTGGTCGCCAATCCTCTTTACAGCCGTGTTTTCCAGCAAAGTACTTTTCCTGTACCGATAAAAGTATGTAGTGACAATACATGCTCGCAGTCACTCAAATGATGCCTGACAAGTTGTGAGTTGACCGTGGAAATGGGACCCCAAGACCAGCGCAAAATAATGATCGGAATTGGTCCAACGAAACCTTATTTAAGGAAACCAACACAACGGGTTAAGTAGAAGTTCATCACTAGGGAAAGAAGAGAGAGTGGATGATGTTTTGAATTGGAATTTGTTGTTCGACAACCTCTGCACTGCACACAGACCAATAACTTCACAATTCTACAGTTTTCGCTCTCAGCGTCGTAAAGAGGCTTACGGATCCTCTCTTTCTTTCTAGTATCCAGTTTTCTTACTCCACTGCAACGCCAGACTAAACGCTGCTACTCATCAATCATACCAGCCCCGACGCCTGCAATTTGAAATAATCTCGATCGCGGTACGTGCGCGTTACCTGCTGGTCCTGGTCGTATATGTACGTCAGTTACGTTGTAGTATGAGGGACAGGACATACTGAAGGTGTAATAGAGTAATCTCCCCTTTTTTATCTCCATCAACATTTAAAAACAGGCGAATGTGGAAGAGCGAAAATATTCTAAGCAAAACTCCAAAATGACAAAGAAGAGCCATCCGATTGGCAATATTACATAGAAGTATCAGCAATCACACTGCTCTGAAAGCGACGATGGAACGGTCCCATTAAGTTTGACTAGCATACATCAGGCATTTTTTATTTATTTGTTACGATGTTTAAGACAATCGTGAGATAAAAGAATGAGTATCAAATAGAACGCCGAATAGTTGAGAGTACCATACGTCAGATACATTAAGTCAACGGTAAGGTAAATAGAGTGACTACAAAGAGTAAAAATGTTAACACACACACAATAAAGTTAGAACCCAAGCAATTTTTTGGAAGCTATTCGTTTGAAAGCTGAAAAGCCATGCGGTGACTGAGGGACCTCCATTTTTGAAGAAGTAAATGTGGAACCTGCTCGAGCCACAAATGAAAGCGCAAAGACATTAGTCTTGGGACAGTGATAAGATAATTTAAACTCCCCAAAATGAGTCTTTGATTTCAGAATTTTATAGAACGCTGTGCTGTTCGTGTTACATACACCAGCGACTATTTTGAACAGCATGCAAACATCTCTCAATTAATAGAGATCTTTTATATCAGGATTCTTGAGATAAATCTGTGCTAGACTGAAAAAAGAAACGTAATAAGCATGGATTACAGAACTAGAGAAATATATTAATCCCCACGTTGATCGCAAGAGTGATAACAAATAGGATAACAAAAAACAAATTAACAAGAACAAAGAAAAAAGATAAGGATAAAAAAGGATAAAAAATTCAAAAACTGATGAACAAATGTGTATCAAAGTATGGTAAAGTAAAGCAAAATAATAAAAAGTGAAGAACAGACAAGTCAGGTAACAATTTACCCGACCCTGGAGGGGGGAGGCCTTGTTAGCCGATAGCTGAGGGGAACGATAGCTTGAACGTAGAGATGGAGGTAGCTCGTTGTTACTGTACCACACACGCGCAAGAGGAGGAATGGAACAATGGAAAGAAAAAAGTAAAAGAAATGGTAATAAATCACTAGGTTTGAGACCCTCATTTTGACTAGATCTTGGTAGATAATTGATCGACAAGAGAAAAAATGGGGTTAAATAGGAATGCGATGAAAGGGAATAGGAGCAGGGGCAGCTCGAAGATATGTATGGATGTTTATTTGATGAGACATTCACATTTACTAATTGGCCCATTCACTCAAACCAATAGAACGATAAGGCTGAAATGATCTTGACAATGAACCTGACAATGAAAGGCATGAGGTACATGAAAGCCATAAGAAAGTAGATAAGCTTGGTGGTGGTGCAACACTAACAACTGTAAGAAATTTTTAGAAAGAACAAACAAGCATGAATTTGGATCTAACCGTTATACTCTAGGTAACTGTCAAGTTGTTTTTAAGTGTAAGAAGACGGGTGGAACACGGTACGTCTTGCTGAAATACTAAAATCTCGACTTGACTATTTATAGTAGATAATTAAAAGACGAGACTATAAATAGTCAAGTCGAGATTTTAGAAAGATGGAGTGTAAAGAATGAACAAGGGACCGAAGATGAGTAGGAACAGCTCGAATGTCCACAGTTGAAAGTTCGCAAAAATTAAGGTGTCCACCAGTGAACGACCACTGCAGACCCATAGGAGCGCTTCAAAAACTGCCCGTCAGTGTTCGCCGAAAGAACTCCGCCTCCGGGCATCCTGGGACGGGTGCTCATCCCCGCCCTTCTCACCGGCCAGTGGCAATTGCCGGCGGCTCCGCTCAACTGTTCCAAATTGGCAACATCTCACCGGTCGCACTTTTGGCGTAAATTAAGGAATTTGCTGATGAAAAAGCCGACGGTGAGCGATGCAATCAACGACGGCCTTTTGAGAAGATGGCTTCTCGAGATTCTCACGTTTCCATGTTTGCGCCAGAATGAAAAATGTGAGGAAATTAACAGGTGATAGGATCGCAAAGCCTTCTGAAGCTACTTGTTGCCGAGAGAAAGATAAATGTGCTATGAACATCCTGCCTCAAGGAGAACCTGCCTGCTCTAAAAAGCTCGCCGTACGTGTTGCCCAGAAAACAGCGAAAACGGGGATCAGTGGCTCGACCATGCAGGTGTCAGTAGAGGGAATTAAGGTAAGAGGCACCGTTGTACCACGCGGGCCCAAAACAGTGATATTTTCAAAACATACTTGAAAAAGGATGTTGTACCAAGAGGATTCTGTAACAGGGACAGAGATCTACACGTAAAGAACATGTGCTTACTCAGCAAACTCTGACTAGGGAGGTTGCTCAGCGTGCTCCGAAGATTCACGACGAGACCCATATTGTTTTGTAGAGCATCGAATGACGATTACAACGGTATGGTTTGTTTTTGCTAAATGCAAATGGATGGCCCAAAAAAGGCAAAAAACCTTGAAAACTAACCAGTGGCAAATGGGATTCTAGATCGCAACCACTAGAGATACCACCAGAATCGACCCAAATTCAAAAACAAATGTCAGATTCGTGATCAGCACCCCGAATGACCCCCGTAGACAAAGTTTGAGCTAAATCGGTGATTTTGACCTAACCAGCCTTTCTAGTGCTGAGTAGTTGTACGAAGGTCCCTTACCGAGAATATCTTAATTCCAATTATTCCACTTTTTGGACTCTAATCAACGCAGGGACTCCAATTTGAATGAGTTTCTTTGATTTTTTATCAAGATAGATCACTTGGGCTGTTGACAAATCCGCAATTCGCAGATCTAACATCGGCTTTTCCCATTGTGTCTGGCGTGAGCTTGCTAGGGTCCGTGGTAACAAAGTTGGGTAGTTGGGTCTAAATCACCGATTTAGCCCAAACTTCGTCTACGGGGGTTATTCGAGGCGCTGATCACGAATCTGACATTTGTTTCTGAATTTGGCGTCGATTTGTGTTGGTTACGGTAAATGTGGGTCACATACATAGCTACTAGAGGACATTGTCGTTTGTGCGTACTCTGCTGGCCATACTCGTCCCAAACGCGATTCTATCGTGTAACTGCGACAAAAATCCATAAGGAGCGTATTTTGGTATCTAGCGTAGGAAGGCAAAAGAAAAGGAACGCAAAGGGACCGATCCACCGACCATTAGATTGAGAGTCCAGCATCCTATCCGTTGAGCCATCATGATACGACCTCTGTTGGTTAACACCTAGAAGTGCCCTCGCCACTAGTTTCTCACCACTAGTTAGTGGTCAAGATTTCGTGCTTTTTTTCCGGGCCATCCGTTTGCATTTAGCAAAAACAAACTACAGTGTTGTAATCGCCATTCGCCGCCCTACAAAACAGTATGGGTCTCGTTGTGAATCTTCGGAGCACGCTGAGCAACCTCCCTCGTGAGAAATAAGCAACCCGTTTAGCAACTTATTTTCCTTTACTTATGTTTTCTATTTTTTCAAGGAGGCAAAAGGCATATCGAGAAGCTAAATATTGAGAAGCTTTGTAGGTGAAGAGAATCATGGAAAGTACACATAAAAGACATAGTGCTCGCCGCTTATCGAGTGCCTTCGAATGCGCCATGCCTCCAATCAGAACTGTATCGTTTCCGATAAATGCCTTTTCTTCTGTCTTCCAGATCCGTGTCCAACGCTAATTTCCAGGACACAAGCTCTCAAAATGTTGGGAGTCGATTAATCTTCAAGAGATCGACCTGATACTGTGAAAAAAAGGTTGCACTTCTTGCCATAAAGTCAAGTAAAATAGGTAGACGAATAGGAAAAAGCTGAAGTGGTCGATGTTTATTAGTCCACTAAGGACGCACCGCGCACTCGTCTTCCATTCAGAATCGCAATAACATGATTGCGTATTTGGCTATTTTACCTTTACAACAACTTCCGGGCGGCAGCCGCTTTTCAAGTCACTACCTTCCCAGACTGGTCTCGCAACAAATTACCCGACCAGGTGGAAGTGGCGCTTCGGACCAAATGAAACCTAACGAAATAAGTGAGTCGACCCATAGAACACCACCTAAACGGGGTTTGCTTTTTATGTTTATTCTTTTGTCGAGAGCTACAACATATCGAGCAGTGGCTAGAGAAAGGGTGCGAAATCACCTAAATAGCAGACGCGGACCGTTGAGTGAAAACAACAGAATTAGTTGCGGCGTTGTAAATAGTCCCTTCGCAAAAATTTCAGCTTATGAAGAGCACCACAAGAGTTTGGGCGAATGTGCAGAAAATGAAGGTAGGATGACAAATATGAAAACGTATTTGGTAGCCTATCTTCGATGAGCAGTAGCAGTATCGGTGATTGTTCGACGACAAATGGCATCGATTACTTTCAGAATCGCAATTTTTCTAGAATATTTTGCTGACCGAACTATTTCTCATCGAATAATTTGGTACTTCAGGTAAAAGAACAAAAGGTAAACGTGTCGGCGTTGATCAGTCCCCTGAGGGCGCGTCACCGTATTGGTCTCCGATTCAGATCGTTCAGGTACGATGAATGCGTATTTGGCCTACACAATGGTTTGCGGGGCCAGCCGCTATACCAAATCAGTGTTTTTACATTCCCACCCAAGTCTGGTACCAATTTACCGACCCCGGAGAGATGGAAGACTCGGTTAGCTTGGACCGGGGTCGATCTCTCGACTGCGCGGGTGTTAGTAACGCCTCTTACCACTGCATCACGTAGAACCCTATCTTCGTTAACAAATAATAAATAGAATTTGACAGAAAATGTAAGCGCCCATGGCGAAAGAGGTGAAGAACGAGAACAAAGATCAGAACAAGTGAGCAATTGGTTCAATGACTAGGAGAGCTGGCGAAGAGATGCAAGTGACCTCAACGAAAATGAAAAATGAAGACTGATGAGTTCCGCGCTGAAACTCACCTTCGCTCTATCTTGTCTCGAAGGAACTACAATTTTTGAGCTGCTTTCAATACTGAAGAGCGAGGAAGCAGTATCAGAGAGTGTGTAACCTCCTCGACATAAGAGCAAATTTTCTCGAAAGTAACCCAATTATCCATAACTTTTTCTATTGTTCCACAGAAAACTGGTAGTGTTTCCTGAGTCTCAAATTCTAGTGGGATTGGAAAGACCTCTCTTCGATGAGCTGCATTCAAGATTGCCTTCTTTTATGCTCTGAAGGAGACGATTTCGCCCGAATCTTAGCCAAAACAAGGAATAAGGGGCAGAATCTCAATTCGAGCTCCACGGGGAAGCTTGATCTCTCCCCAATCTCTTCCACTGCTCATCCTCCTCTTTGCTTCATCTATTCAGTAATTTCGACTTTATGGTGAGCAAGCTTGTAAGCGAATGTATAATATAATATAATATAATATAATATAATATAATATAATATAATATAATATAATATAATATAATATAATATAATATAATATAATATAATATAATATAATATAATATAATATAATATAATATAATATAATATAATATAATATAATATAATATAATATAATATAATATAATATATAATATAATATAATAGACGTGTGGTGGCGCGGGGCAGTCGACTTTGCTACGCTCTCACCACCTCAGATACAGTAGTTCGCGAAAAGATATGTCACCTTGCATTTTTGGGAATTGACAGTTTTATTAACTATTATTGAAAATACACTAATCTGTGCTCTTGTGGGAAATTCCAGATCTTTTTTAAAAATTTTAAACTCGTTTTCATATGCATTTTTAAACGAATGTATCTTAGGAACCAATGAGCTTGTGCTTTTCTTGTAGCGATGTTCTGATAGAGCATGATTAGCTTGTTCTTATAGGCTATGAATTTTGGTTTCAAGTCATTAATAAACCATAGAATTTTTGTGTGAATTTTTTCATGGTCAAATAATGGTGAAATCATGGGACAATCTTTCATATAAAATTACATATATCAGTAACCAGCAAATGAAATACCATCAAATCAGGATATGTGATAGCATAAGACTTTCTCTTTCCCATGCATATCTAACTTTGGAGAATAGCCGTCTGATTACAGAGAAAATAGCTAATGAAATTGCATTTACACAAGCGGCCGTTTTACGAATACCCGGAGGGCATTCGACTCCAGATTTCTCTAGCGCATAGTAGACTTATTGCTTGTTAGGTACTCAACAGCTAGCAAAATAATCCCCGCTATTATTCAGAAAATCGTCTTCTAGTTGGACCGAGAGAAAATGGGACACAAACCCGCGCAGCGTACGGTGGCGGGATAGTGATGCATACAACAACAGATGATTTTCTAAACAATAGTGGGAATTATTTTGCTACCTGTTACGTATATAACAAGCAATAAGTCTACTATGCACTAGAGAAATCTGGAGTCGAATGACCTCCGGATATTCGTAAAACGGCCGCTTGTGTGAATGCAATTTCATTAGCTATTTTCTCTGTGATCAGACGGCTATTCTCCAAAGTTAGATATGCATGGGAAAAAGAAAGTCTTATGCTATCACATATCCTGATTTGATGGTATTTCATGTGCTGGTTACTGATATATGTAATTTTATATGAAAGATTGTCCCATGATTTCACCATTTTTTGACCATGAAAAAATTCACACAAAAAATTCTATGGTTTATTAATGACTTGAAACCAAAATTCATAGCCTACAAGAACAAGCTAATCATGCTCTATCAGAATATCACTACAAGACAAGCAGAAGCTCAGTGGTTCCTAAGATACATTCGTTTAAAAATGCAAGGTGACATATCTTTTCGCGAACTACTGTAAGTATTGTGTTATTTGTGTGCTTATTTTTTTTCGATCACCGTATTATTTCATCCCGTGTTGTTTCCTATCACTTAAAGTCCTCTGTCTTATCTTCCTTTTTGAAGTGGATCGAACTTCAAAAGCCCTTTTTGAAGGTTTTTTATCTAGGCCACATTTCTGCGCGTACTGATTTCTGACGCTTCTGACGTGTTCGTAATCGTGACCAGCGCTAGGAACCCTTTTATGCGTCCAATCAGCGACAGATCCAGCAATGTGAACGAGGATGTGGGCCTGTCAAAAGCGAGTCGACAAAGCGTATGTGCTACTTCATACTCGATTTTCCGCATAATTCATTGCAATAACGCCTCAGTCTTGGCACGCTTATATAAAACGTAGTCTTGCCTCATTTAGAATTCTGTACGCACGTGTGGAACCCATTCGTGAAGAAGGAAACCGTTGGACTGGAAACGGTTCAGGAATCTTTCACAAGACTGGTATTCTATAGGTGATGTAAAGCTATTGACTAGAGGACAATTCCAAGACAAAGAGTGCGAGTGTAGGAATTAGGATTGAAGAGCTGGATGGGCGTGCTGTAGCTGACCTGCTACCGTATACTCCCCGGTGAAATTTGATTAAGATCGAGTAAATAATGTATTTTCAGGCTTTGTAATGGTCGATATGGTGGATTTAGACTGTACTATAGAAGCCTTTAGAGGGGTAGTTCCCAAGAACATTTCACCTCATTTTCCACAGAATAGCAGGGTGGTTCCATCGTTAACCATCTGCCGTTTTGAGTAGTAAATCTAGTGAAGAATTCAATGCCAAATTGGCAAGTTACATCTTTTACAGGTCCTCGGTGTAAGTGCAGTTATTGACGAGCCAATATCTTCACAATACCTTTTTTGTTTTTTTTTTCAGCACCAGCTCGTTCATCATTAATGATTTATTCATACAATGCAATGATTTGCTTTCATCAGGAACTTTGTGGAAAGAACGTTGCGCAATGGAGAATAGTCATCTTACTAGTTTTTGATGTCGTATTATTTCTTTCCCCTTTTTTACAACAGGTGAGGGCAGCGAAGATCTACTTCGAGCACACAGTTTCCGGTGGTTATGTATAGTGGAGAAAAAGCTTTCGAGTTTCCCCCGCCCTCCATTCCTGAAATCTCATATTGAAATATACGCGTTTTTGGCACCGAGGCGATCTGTCAAGGCCTTTTTTGCCTACCGCTTCTTAAACCATCCTTAGGTGCGTAGCATTTTAAAGGAGTTTCTGAGATACAGAACCTGCCTCAGTGGTGCGTGTCTAGCGATAAGAGACCTAGAAACGATAACGTTCCAAGCTTCTTTACCTTTCACGTATTCGTGTTTTAACCACAACGTGCCGTTCAATTTGATGTGCTATCAATCGAGTAGTGAGCATAACCCTCGCTCACACACCCACCTGCGCATTGGACTACGAATTCAGAATGATTTGCTTATCCGTCTTGTAACAACCTCTCACTTTTAGTCATCTGACTGTTTTATTTTCATTGTTTGGTTGCTGTTCAACTAATCCTTTTTGCACATGGAATGGTCTGTTAGCTACTAACCACTGCACTGTAATTGGCGCGCCATTTCACGGCGTAATAAACAGATAAATAAGAAAGTAAGCTTCGACAAGGTAGCCTAGTTTGTAATGGTGTCGCCGAAAGGTCGTTCCGTCGTTAAACTCTGAGCGAATGGGAGGTTAGAAATTGAGTTCAAAAAAATAAAAGAAAAACCAGGAACAGGCGAAGTGTCATGTCAAATGAAGGATGCACTCCAAAAACACATCTCGGCTAGCATTTTCCCAGTTTACACATTCAAATCATTCTGTTCTCCTTCTGCGAATCCAACTAGTACATTGAAGTCCGGGATACGAGTACGGCCGCTTTCAATTACTTGCTTTCTTGATGGCCACCTGTACTCGAACATGACACATTTCAAATACACCCTCCCCTACGCAATCGCTGATTTTCAAAAAAAAAGTAGCAAAACGCGGTGCCGCCATATCTAAAATTCCCTTCAAAAACGCCAAAAGCAATGGTTGCACACATTCCGATGCTACACGTGAAGAAACAGCTGTAATATACATATTAATAAATTGTATGCGATATGTGTGGGATCGGGGGATACGGTTTGTGTTCCGGAGGGTAGGCGTGCCGTAGGATATAGGGCAAGATCATAAAAGATGATCATACAGTCGCCTAAGCGTGACACGTGCCTCTCCTGTAAGGAAGATACGTGTAGACGAAGAAACGATGGTCCGCCCATCCACACACACAGCACACTGGCCAACGTTTTTTTGGAAAGTTCTTCTCCTGCTGACTTGATGAACGGTTGCTCGTGAGCTCCGTCCAATATATGTTCTTGACTTTTACTCGTTGATTTCTCATCTCTACCTTTGTTTTTTTTATTTGTGTGACTTCTCATTATACTATTTTGTGGCTTTTGTTTATTAGGGCAGAACAAACCTATAGAGGAACGAGTATTTGTTTCTGATCTTCACGTTTTCAAACGATGTAATATCTCTCATACATTCGAGAGCCAAAACGACACAGGTAGATCCAATAAAAATTGGACTGTAAAAAAACAGGAAAGTATCAGAGATTGCAGTTTTAAAAACGAGACCAAAACAAGATAAGAGGTGCTAAAGTTATGCTTGTGCGTGGTAGAACATAAGAGTTGTGGTTCAATGGCGATCGATTTTGGTCAGAGAATCAAGGCAGGGAATTCAGCGTTCAAGGGCCCATCGGCGTATAAAAACAGGTGTATGAACTTTGGGTTCGCTTCGTGAAAATTCAAAACGCAAACACAACGCATAAAAAAAGGTGGAATATTTGTGTTTTGAATGGCTAGTTGAAGCCGAGATCTCGCTGAGCCATCTGATCACTATCACGAATGAATCTGATTAATATGATCATCTGATTGATCGACAACAGAAAAAAACGAACAGAGAAGGCAAGTAGATGTCGTGATAATATCGGATTTTTGTATCCAACTTCGACCTGTCACAGAATGCTTCAAAGTAAGCCTCTGTCACGTTAGCTTTACAACGCAATTTCCGAAAGAGCATCAAAGTACAATTTCCGAAGGAAAAAGACCTGTTCCGTGATGGAAGCGAACTGGTTAACGAACTGAGAGGATACTGTTGCAGAAAATGATTCTACATATATGTAGAATGAGCTAATTTCGCAGCTGCATAGTGATTATGAGTGTGTGCTTTTTGAAAATTACAAATCGGGGATTTTCATTGTTGATCGAAATAGAAGACGAAATTTTCATAATTAAAAATCTATATGAGCTCAAAAAGAATATGATGAGCGTAAAGACAACGTGTTGTTGTTACGCGTCCCGGAGGTCAAAATCGATGGACCATAGGTCGTTACGTGTGGTTCACAAATTACAAAATTCCATACAGAATGAAGAGGGTTAATAGGACACTATGCATGGGAGCCATTAAGATCAAACCCGAACTAATTTCTTATATTTCAAAAACATTTCAAAATATTTCAGGTGATGTAACGTGGATTACAGTAAATTATGTAGTAACAAGACTGTGAATGAGAACTGCATAGCGCTACTGATTGAGATTTACGGTCTTGTGGGAATCTGGGTTTCAATTGAGACGTAAGGAGAAAGCACCTGTATGAAGCCGAAAAAAGAAGCGAGAAGAATCCGCCGGAAGGTAAACGTTTCTTTCGCACAGTTATAGACAAGAGATAGTTTATCGAATGGTCAGAGATCGTCGCGATCTTTCCGTCATGGTCTCTGGAGAAGCCTACTTCTGGGAACATCAGAGCGGTGCAGAAGTTCACCTACCAATCTTCCAATGTGGAGCTTTAAAAAGACAAAAGATGCCTTGCCAACTTTCCAGCCTTTGGCCTAAAGGATCCCCCCATCGCTTTTGTTTTTTTTCAATATTCGTTTTCATCACAAATTTCCAAAGCACGGTCCTGTTAGGTGCCTTCCCTACTACACACAGACCTAAGCTTGGGAAGGCTGTGGTAGTTTGTTGCTGAGGTTTGTTTGAGGCATAAATGCAGACATCATGTGTCACAAGTCGTAAATCACAAGTGAGGAGAAGTAAACCGCAAAACTTTGCGAGCACGAAAATGGACATAAGTGTATCAGCGCACCAGCAATAAAACAGTTGGGTAAAAAAGCTTCTATGAAAAGGCGAATGACGAATTGAAGCTGGTTCAGTTACGGTTGATAGGCGGATGCTACGCATGGGAACTAATCTTCGTAAGTACGCTGGTATTTAGGTCGGAGCGTCTCTAATTCAAACCGCAACCTGCAATAAATTCTTACTTTAGATGTGGCAATTAGTGACACGTCTTCTCTAAGAGTTCTTTTTTCTCTCCTCACTAGACAGTGCAGACGCTTGCCCGACTGTTGCAAACATTTTTGAGCAGAAGGGGCAGAAAACTTATGTTTCTTCTTCTTCTCCCAGCAAGCAACAGGGCCTGGGTCTGAAGCATTCGTTCCTTGTTGACCTCGCAAAAGCGAGAGAAACGAAAGGAGAAGAGAAAACAGCTGAAGAAGAGGTATCTTGATTATCAAACACAGTTATGAGGAAAAACACTACGGGCTCTACCAAAAAACCCGCGCTCGATTTGGTTGCGGGTCTTTTTTACTGCTCCTCAATTCTATTTAGTTGTGCTGCTTTTTCTCCTTGAAGCTTGAATTTTTTTGGACCAATTGAACTTTTAAGTTTCCAAATCATCTAAACGTAGCTACGGAATTTGTGTTTTCTACTTGTTCGCAACTTCGCCGGCGAGTCATTCTGGTGTGAGTAAATTAGCTTATCCATCAGGTTTCTGTTTTCAGTAGAAGTCAATACAACAGGTGTTTTCCTACTGACATAGAAAAATATATAGGAACCACACCATGCAAAAGTAAAGCACCAAAAAAGAAGCAACGATGAGTTAATGACGGGGCAAATAGGCTAGCTACTCATTGTAAAATGTTACCACAAATAATTCGGAGTGCGACGATGTATTTTGGGCGAGTTACTCTGTGACAAAGTTGAGTTTGATCACTACGATTTCATGACAGGGTTTTTCTATTTTTTGATTTTTTCTTTGTTGCAAAGAAAGAATGAGCTCCCCTACGATGGCGTTTGCATCACCAATGTAAGTGGCGGTCGAAAAACGCCACTAAACGTGTCACCTAACAACATTTTAAGGACGGAAAAAGAACAAAAATTAAATTGAACGGTTGCCTACATAATTTCGAGGTTCAGAGAAGAGAGAGCTTGGAAATTATTGCACGAATCTGTTTCATAGAGACGATGGATAGGGAGCAGCGCTTCAGGAATGACTAAATGACAGAAATCATTGCAAGGAATGGCGGCAGTTTTTGCCTGCCTGAAAACTTCCTGGAGTACTATCCGTTGGATGCACGTGCAATCAGACGTCAGTGAGAAATAAAAATGCCAGCTGAGTGGGGTGGGGTACGTGCGAAAAAGTCATGGCTAGCAGCAACAAAACGAGCGCGATGTACATAATTCATCGGATGAGAGTCGGGCTTTGAAGTGGGCGGCAGCAGCAGCAGCAGCCGGAATGTTCGATTTCACGGAGATGGATGTGGGAGCAGGAGGAATAGCAAGAGCGTCGAATAAGGGAGTGACTGATAAATCCGCCAAGTGGGGCCGGCGGTGCGAACGAGAATCGAACCAGTGCGGTGAGCGGTTAATTGTTGCAATACGGCCGCTGTAATGCGCCATAAATGCGCAACACAATATGGCGGGATTGGATCTCAGCACTGACATTCTGACGACATGGGGAAGCTGATGTGAGAAAGCTGACGGACAGCCTAAGCGGCAGGCCCCTCGTAACAATGACTGAGATATTCGCCAGGACACGCCTAGCGGATTCAGTGCTCACTACTTCCTCTGTGGAACGATCCACGAGAAATTCGTCCAACACACTGCTGTGACATTGTATTCTATAAGAGTTATTGTTACTCCAGTTAATGTTCAGTCAATTGCAAAGTTTTTTCTCAATTAAATTGCCGTACATATTAAGTTGTTTCAAAAGCTCAGCGATAAGCAAGACTTTCAGGAACGCTTCGTACACCACCTTGTAGAGCGTATCGCCTTCTTTCAGAAGCTGTGTCAGATTTAGCAAAACGATTGAAACCGAAGATTTTCCTCCTCGAAGAAGACGAAGACGTTTCTCCTGCAGAAACATTTCAAAATTGAGTATTCTGCAGAACTAAATAAATGTACAGTTAGATAGAGCTAAAAATTCTCTCCAAAATAATCCTTGAAAGTCATGTTCACCGTTCACAATGAGAGCAGGAGCAGCATCGAAGAAATATTTCCGTTTTTTGAGGGTCTCATTTTAGTGACCTGAAAGTTCACAGAATGTGGAGCAAAAAAACAGTGAGTGCACCATCTTATAGAGAATTTCATCCTCTTCCGAGAGATCTTTTAAGTATTGAATACCGTTCCACACCACAGCAGAAAAATTCGCTGTCGGTGAGGTCAATTTTGCACGTTTTCACTTTTCACTTTATAGGCCAACAAAATTGTAAAGTTTTGACATTCGACAAAAAGCAGAAGCAATAGCTAAAAGTACAAGAAATTCTCTTTCGAATACTGTGTCGAGCTCTTCAGAAGCTTCTATAGCAAGCATACCACAGTCGCTTGAAAAAAGAACGGCACGAACTTTTGGAACAACGTAATATTATCTATAGGCGACTGGAGATTTGAAGAAATAAGTAAATAAATAGGCACCTCCCTCCCACCTCGAAGCTTTTTTACACCATAGCCCACCAGTTCTCAGCCATTCTTCTACATTCTATTTGTGGCTCTATAGGAGAAGGAAGGGCGCGTGTAGTGCAGTGGTAGGAGGTGGTGCTGACACCTGCACCATCGAGCCTGTGCTCTGGACTGTGCTCTGGCCACCCAACCTCCCATCCTCCGACGATTAGGTATATTGGCCTTGAAAGCTGAAGGCGCACAAGATTTCTACCTCTCGGGACGAATAAACTGGCGCCAGGCTTATCTAGGAAGGTAAAGACAGTAGTGACTGGTACGTAAGTGCATATACATACATACAAATGGCAAATCATTGTATAGGACAAATATCCGTTCACTATTCCGAGCGCAGCAAGAATGCGGTGGTGCATCTTTATTGGACTGATCAATGCCGACACCTTACTTTTAACTTTGTCTTTTCTTTACTTCTAAACTAAGCTTGGTTACTTGTCAAATTCATTCTCACTCATATTCAACTCGTTCTGTACTTGGAGAAGATTTATTATAAAAAGATTTAGAGCAGGTAGCACTACTCCCTCAAAACAAATACAGACTTGACATTGAAGGCGTGTCGAGTGCTTCCTGAATGAGAGATTACACAAGGTTTTTTCTCATGTATTGTCAACGAAAGTTCGATTGCCATTTGCCAGCCGAACTGGACTCGGTTTCACCTATCGTCAGTTGTTGCCTTTCACTAATTCCGTTTTTACTCAGGCTCTTCTTCAGTTACTCATTTTAAGACCCAGACTGCCCAGCCCGCGGGCGCCACCTGTTGTGCACTTCGAAAAAAGATGAAATGTAAAACATGATGAAAGACATGTCAGTGTAAATATGACTAATCGTCAGTAAGAGAGGTATGAGTACGAAATGGTGACGAGCGGCAGAAAGCGCGGTTAACGGAGTCAAGGAGGTGGTTTTAGATCTGAGCATGTGCATCACAGGGGGTCTTAGCAAGTTAAGACGCGAGTGCACGGAGCGCAAGTCAAGTGTTAAGCAGTCGCGTCTGCCTAAACGTTTTTACCTTATATTAGATGAATCACATTAAAAAACGTTAGAGGCAACTTTTACATCGACTGAGTTACTGTCCATTAAGGAACCCAGTCAAGGTAAAAGTGTAAGTAGTAGATGTTGATCAGTCTCTCCGAGAGGGTAAAGTCCACACTCCTTTTTTCACTCTCACCTTTCGGATGTGTTAGCTAAATAAGCTTTGTATTTTAACCTTATTATGCCTCTTTATTCTGACAGATTTAACATTCTACTGACTTGCAACGCGGTGCGGTACAATGGTCAGAGGCGCTACTGACACCCGCACGGTCTATCGATCGATCCCCGCCAGGCTAATCAAGCACTTCGTCCAATCGGGCTTCGGTAAATTGGTACCAGACTCGCCTGAGGAAGGTGAAAACATTGATTTGAAAAAGCGGCTGGCCCTGCACGTCATTGTAAAGGCCTAATATGCATCTAATATACCTCCACGATTCCGAATGGAGCACGAGTGCGGCTGCGCGTCCATAGGGGAATGATACCTTCACCTTGACCTTTCATTCTATTCGTTTATTAGATGAATTACGTATGAAAAAAAACGTTAGGGGCAACTTTTACCTTTGACCTTGTCCATTCAGGAACTCAGTCAAGGTAAAAGACAGTAAAGTTTTTGTTAGCTAAGTAAGCGTGGCAGAAAGGATTGACAAGCGTTGTCTCTACCAAGTATATGAATAAACCGGTAAAACGAGAACAACTGAACTAATTAGTAGAGATTTGCGCACAACGATGCGATAAATCATTGTTGTTGACGACCTCATCAGTTGGATGATGAAAAGCGAAGGAAACAGAAACAACAAAACAGCTGAAGAATGGTCACTGACAGCTGGATGTGTGGTCATAACTTTATGTCAAACTATGTCTATAGCTCAATTTCTGACATCTCCAGAGCTGTCGACAACTTCATAAACATCATGACAAACGGATGGAGAGCTTGCAATCCCTTGAGATGTACCATTGGCGTTCAGAATTCGAAATTAGCTCTTTTTGCAATATGCGATAGTTCTCTATAGATGAGATCATTCGACTTGGTTTTCGTAATCTAATTGGCTCCAATTCTTGTCTTTTTGCGACAAAAAAGCTTTCCTGGAGCGATAAAGTCAAGGCAAAATGGTCCATCAGCGCTCTAAGGATGCGCCACGCACTGTCATTCCACTCAGTATGTGTAATCGGCCTATACAGTGGCTCCATATCAGTGTCTTGACAATTAGTCTAACGAGTCTGATACCAATTCGTTCAATCCCTGAAGGCTCAAAACGTTGGGGTACAAATTGGCAGGGATTAAGTGAAATTGTACTGCCAAATTGTTCATAGAAGATGTGTTACTGTGCGGTTCAAGACTGAGGACAACCAACAAACGGCGTGTGAGGGTGCGGAGTGATGGAAGAGGCTTCGTTAGCACGGGCCAGGATTAATCGCTCGAGTGTGCGAATGTCACTGGCGTCTCCTACCACTGCACCACCGTGCTCCTACACAATAACGCAATCTTTTGCGTTATCTCTATTTTTATCACTGACTTGTTACCTATTCACTCATAGATGCCGATTGAACGGGTTATATAGAAACAGGAGTGGGTAACGTATAAATACCCCGATGAAACGGTATGAAATGATAAGAAACAAGCGAAAGAGAACAAAAACGACAGAAAAACGACTAGAACTTGACTAGAAGTAATGCTAGAGACTGTTATTAGCTACGAAAAGAGTGTAAATCTTTGCAGATGCAGGGGGAGGTGCAATGGCAAAGTACCCACCGGCAACAGGTCGGATTACAACTAAATAACTTGTTCAGTGGTAAACAGGAACAAGAGGTCCTCGTGAGAAGCTGGCTTTGTTCTCTCCTACTGTTCATTCGTAACTGATTACAAATGCTGATCGCAAGACTGATAACAACAAGTAGGATAAGCGTGCTGAAAAATGTGAATACAAGTAAATGAAAGTAGCTGGCGATGATCCGTCTCCTCAAGACGCTCAGCCACTTCCGCTTTCCATTCAGAATCGTGGAAGTATGGTAGTGTGTATTTGGCCTATACAATGACTTGCGGGGCCAGCCGCTATACCATGTCGGTGTCTTCACCTTCCCAGATAGCTCCGGTAAAAATTTAGCCAACCCCGGAGACATGGAAGGCCTGGTTAACCCACGTTAGAATCGATCGCTTGACCGTGAGGGTAGATATAGTGTCTCATGCCACGGCACCACATGCGACTTAGACGTGATTAAGGTAAAATAATGAGAGCAGAAAGGAAGTTGCGAGAAATATGTCTTAAACATTTTATTACCCGGAAGGATTCCCCTCTGGCGGAACAGTGAAATGTTGTTCTGAATGCGCCACACATATCCTTTTTGTAATTTTGACTCGGAGAAAACATTATTTAATCATTCTGCACCTAACCCAATTTTATTTTTTGGTACAAAAGTTAAGATTCCCCTTCATATTTCAAACAAACTCAGTTTACCAGTCGTGCACTTGTGAAGAATCTTATGTCTAGAGATTTCATAGTAAGAAAGTGACTTTCGCAACTATACCCCATCCCTTTTCGGTGGTTTCCACTTCAACTAAAGAGATGAAGATTTTCTTACAGCCATTCTTGATATTTTATCATTAAATATTTTATTTTTCATCAAGAAAGTATTCCGATGAGCGTACCTGGCGCGACCAACATTTGCTATGATCATGCTGGCGGCGATTTTGACATTGTTAAGAGCAGAAGCTGCAGCTAACACTCCAAAAGTGATGCGTGGAGCCAGAGGCATAGATGGAGAACAGCTATCCCCAGACCAAACACGCATTCATCAAACCTCTACGATTCAGAATTGAACACGAATGCGGCGGTGCGTCCTTAGATACTGAACAGCACCGACACCTTTACCTTTACCCACCTTTTTACTGTAAGCCGAAAACAGGAACACCTATCTAAGGAAAAGTTCTACTCACCTTGACATGACCAAAAACCCAAAAAGTTGTTATGAAAAAAGCAAAATATGTTCATGCGCTCCAAAAAAGTGTATCATGTCGTTATTTTCCATACTTATGAAGCTGGGATATGGCAAAAGCTGCATCTCTTCAGCAAGGTAATAACTACCAAAATAAGGTACTAAAGTAAGGTGCGATTACGAGGCGCACCATGGTCGTGCCTATACTGGCTGATCGATTGTAAAGCCTGGAGCAGAAAGTGAGGATGAGTCTGCCAGAAGAAGAAGAAGAAATAAAGAAAAAGCGAGACGCTTCAAATGATTCTCAGTCAGCTTGAAGTTGAGCAACTGGGTAAAAGCGTTTCATGGTTCCCTAATTGTAAGGCCCAGACTAACATTCATCCGGCACCTAAAACAAGTATAGAATCATGATGTTGTTTCAAGAAGAGATAACTTTGAGAATTTTTCGGGGTGTTTCACAAAGTTTACGTGACCACTCGTAGAAGGAGACCGGAAGGTAGCAGCAACGCTCTACAATTGCAGCTTTGTGCAAGAGATGGTCCATTCAAGTGCCACTGGTCGAGCATTTCTACAGGAAAGGAACGAACCGACGGTAGAGAGGAAGTGAGACTCGGAAGCACGAATTGTGATCGAACGCCAACGGCGCCCGCTTCCAACCTCTTCATCCACTTCCGCAGGACTTCCAACGAGCGAGCGTAAACAATTAGGATAGCAGAGAAAGTGGAACACCAAAAAAATCAGCCGAGTCGCCTTCAGTGATGGACAACAACTGCTGCACTTCACAGCGTCTTTCAAAGTTCGAAAAACGCAAAACTCGAGTACGACAACGCTTCTCGCGGTTGGAGAGGCGAATCAGTGATCACACTATCCGCAACGGAATGGAACAGAAATGAAGGGACTAGTGAGCCAAAGCGATATTGAAAACAACTCATTTTGGCGTAAGTATTATAAAGAGCCTTCGACGTCATGCGTTGCGCGAATAATATGACATTTTGTTGAGGATCACGAAAAATTAGGTCGCTGTGGAGGTAGCAAACAAAAGCACAAAAAAGGGTAAGTTGACCATTCCAAAATGCTGTAGAAGCGAAAAACGCTCAATTATCACAAATACTGCTGCCACAGAAAAATGTAAAGAGAAGAAACCACTCTCTTCTCCGTAACATTTGAATGAAGCCAAATTGGTTTTGTGTAGTGTAGCCAGTGAGGCTGTTTCGTTCTTTGGCTCAGCACTAAGAGTTGATTGTTTATTAGAAGAGAACCATCGCCTCCAAACTATACGGCAACATCAATGGTCCGATCAGGTCACTGTTCTAGCGCCTCCTATTTCAGTTTGTAGCTCAGAATCGAGATTGATAATATCTTCATTCACGCAAATCGACGTTTCGGCGAGAATCACCTTGTTTAGAGTCCAGTACTTAGGCAGTTCAACTTCTAATTAATTTTGTTACCCTAGTTTAGGACTCTGAAGTCGGCGATCTTCGCCAACACGTCAGCTTGGATGAACAAAGATATTATCAGTTTCGGATCTGATATCCAAGCTCATACCACTGTCATCGCCATGCCGATATTAAAGGAGAGTCGCACATTTCCTTTATTATTATCGGTGTGACAAATATTAGGTTGACCCAAAAGTTTGTGAGTAGTTCAGATTTTGAATTCCTTAACTCATAACTCAGGAAAAAAACAAATAAATGACCAATAATCTCTTCATGGTCAAGCACAATTCCTTGCCAGTAATCCGAAGAAGAATTGTGCTTAACCATTACGACCCTAATGATCATTTATTTCTTTTTTTGAGTTATGAATAATGGAAGTCAGAATCTGAAATGCACACGAACGTCTGGGTCACCCTTATCTTTCGTTGTACTCCTAGTTTCAGCACCAACGGCAGGGGCTGGAAATGCTGGATTAAAGGCCATAACAACATCTGAGCCGAACAGTGGAAAACTTCTTTTGTGCGAGAATTTCCAGCGCCGGTCGCTACGTTATGTGAAAAAGGCCGATTTGTGTTCAGCGCCCTTTTTCTTGAAAGAGACCGTCGACCGACTTTCAAATTGCGACATTGGCGCTCATTTGCATGTTAATGCGGCCCTTTCAATGTGGTTTGCTGTCAGAATGAGACTCATAGGATATGAGGATCTTACGAACAAGTACCAGAACACTTTAAGGTATCTCTTATGAAGATATATGGTACATATGTATACGCCGTTCCCTCCTCTATGCCTCTTTAATTTATATTTATTCTATTTATACACTTTTACGATCTGGTAAACAGCCATGATATGTATGTGCAGAAAGATACAGTACCGGACGTGTCTTTTGATCAAAAGCCGAAAAACCGGCAAATACCGCTCCAAAGCGGCTTTTTCGAACAGCTTTCTTATAATTCAACTATTTGTGAAATTAGGCCTAGATTTGAGCTCAGCAGCTCGAGCCCTATCGTTTGGTGTATAAATTATCCACACCTGAGAGTTTTTACAAAATATCGATTTTTTGCGTGTTGAATTAGTTGAATTATAAAAAACGTTATTCGAAAAAGCCGCTTTGGAGCGGTTTTTGCCGGCTTTTCGGCTTTTGATCAAAAGACACGTCCGGTACTGTAAATAGCAGATAAAGGAACGCATAGAATGCATTTGCACCTTGGGCACAAGGACAAAACGGAAAACAGGAGAAACAGGAGAAACAAGGGAACTGCGCCGCCCAGGAGAGAAGTATGCTCTTTCATACTGAATACGATGGCCGAAAAATCCAAACGTACATGAAGAGTCACACATACAAGCTTGAACCTAATCACTGCGCTACTGGAGCCTAACAAAACTTGTCGTGTAATTTGCAGTGGGTCTTGCTATGCACAGTTGCCACATGTGCCTAGTTCCAACGCTTCAATATTAGGAAAAAAGCTCAAAGGGCAAGATTTACCCTAGCCAATCGACTGCAATATGGTCGGGAGAACAGAAGAAATTCGCAGCACTTTATGAAAATGCTCGCCGTTTCGCTGCGAGCCTTAGCTGTTCGCCGACAACCGCGAGCAATAGACTCCAATCCTTCGGAAAAAGCTCAGTCAATGGCATTCACGTATATTGAGCGACGGCAACCACCGAAAACGGCTCCACATCTACTCTCAGGTGCTTTCCACACAGATTTGAATGACTTGAGAACACTAATTACTCAATAAATGAATGAATAAATAAATGAATAGTTTTTGCACAATGATTATTACTGTGGAAAAGACTGCACATCAACCACAGATGAAAACATGAATGGTGAGTTCGCGCTCAAGCGTCGAGCACTACATGACCGATCATCTGGTGGAGCTCTATGGACCATTTCCAGTTGCTGTTAAGCAACTCGGTAGCAGTGCCAATAAGAAAAATTTATCACAAGGATACTCGAAGCGACGAGGGTGTTCAGTGAGGATCCTCGTGATAAATTTTTGTAATTGGCAATGCTTTGTAACTGGTCTATGAACTGATGTTCTCGAACTTCCAGTTGCCTGACAGCAACTAGAAATGGTCCATAGACCTCCACCAGATGATTGGTCATGCAGTGCTCGGCGTTTGAGCGCGAGCTCACCATTCACGTTTTCATCTGTCGTTGACGTGCAGTCTTTTTGACAGAAATAACTATTGTGCTAGTATTATTTATTTTATTTATTTATTTATTAATTTATTACTTAAGTGGTATTCTCAAGTCATTCGAATCTGTCTGGAAAGCACCTGAGAGTAGATGTCGAGGCGTTTTCGGTGGTTGCAGTCGCTCAATATACGTGAATGCCATTGACTGAGCTTTACCGAAGGATTGAAGCCTATTGCTCACGGTTGTCGACGAACCGCTAAAGCTCGCAGCAAAATAGCGCCCATTTTCATGTAGATGCTGTGCTGCTGATTTCTTCAGTTTTTCCTACCATTTTGCAGTCGTTTGACTAAGGAAGGGAACGAACTACTCATTGTACACTTCGTGAGGAGAAAAAACCATTTCAGTTGTAGAGGTCTAAGCAGCCAGAAGAAGTAGGAAGCTCCAGAAGAGGTTGAAAAGCGGACGGAATCAGTGCGATTTCGGGTTGGGCGAAAAGCAGCAGCTGTCCGCGAGGCCAACGAATCGCTTCGGGCGCGCGAGCGAACCAATTTACATGAATATCTAATAACGAATTCGCGAGGTGTATGTTTAGAGGCCACACGACCTCGCTGCTGACGGATCACTTCGCCCCGCTGCTATACGGCCGAACGCCAAATTTGCCTTTTTTCGAGTCATTTTTTAGGAAACATTCAACGTCAAAGCAACCATAAAGAACGTCAGCTTCAATCGAAAGAATGCTAGGGAGGAGTGCAGCCAAATTCGGTGGACACTGAAGCTCTGGCAGTCTGTAAAAAAAGGTCTCCGAAAAACAAAATTCCAATACCAATCCAACCAGATATAAGAAAGTGCTCATATTTACGATGATGTGAAAGGATAGGTAGAGGGATAGTGGGTAACATCGGTTCCTTCATATATACCAAATTTAGGTTGAGTGACACCGTGGTCAGACAATACTGTCTAGAGTAAAGATAGCCGAAATCATAATGGAGGGTTACTGCCTCTTGCTGTTTTTCATTCAGAACTCGGATCCACTTTAAACTACTGGATCACTTTCGGGAGGAAAAATCTTTGCCTACGTGCTTTGTTCTGAGTTTTCCTGTTGTTTTCCAACGAGATTAATTGTTTTAGGGCTTGTTCAGACGACGCGCGTCGAAAATGCAAAATCGAAGCTCAATCGATAATTAACGTCATTGATCGAATTTGCTCCTTTGCGTTAGTGGCGCAGTCCGTTTGCGCCTCATACAGGCAAAAAAAAATTAGGCATATAATCACATAGGAAAGAAATTGAACGAAAAAAGTGAATTTTGTCAAAATTTCCATTAATAAGGAATAGCAGCCTTCTAAAAAACCCGAGCGACCAGTAAGTTTGCCTATATGAGGCGCAACCGGACTGCGCCACTAATGCAAAAGAGCAAATTCGATCAAGGGCGTTAATTATCGATTGAGCTTCGATTTCGCATTTTCGACGCGCGTCGTCTGAACAAGCCCTTATGGTGGTGCAAACGTTCGTGTGCATCTCAGATTCGGACTTCTTTTATTCATAGCTCGATGGAAACAAATAAATAACCAATAATGTTATCGTGGTTAAAAATAATTCTTTGCAGGCGATCCCATAAAGAATTGTATTAAATTGTAAACCTTCCTACTGAAATTTTTTCCAACCCATGGAAAACCTACTGCTGAAGCTTCTGCATTTCTCCATAGCATTTCAGTAGGGCAGCTAAAGCTCTCCTGGGCCTAAGTTCATGAAAGGTATCGGCACAATATACCCGAGACTAAACCCCGGTCGGCGCGATTATTCGCATTCATGAACGCGCCGCGGAGTGGAATAGACCCGCGATATCCCCCAAATAAACTTCGCTGAATGCGAATAATCGCGCCGACCGGGGTTTGTTCTCGGGTATATTGTGCTGATACCCGTCATGAATTTAGGCCCTGAGCTGTTCATCGCCCATTCGATTTCGTTTGCATTTCATTTAATTATGAAGCCTAAACCATAGGGCTCCAACTGCATAAGTTCAGTGGGTTTCGACTAGGGCATTCTGTGTCCAAGTCCGAAATTTCGCAGTTTAATGGAGTAAGGTGTTCCTTATAATGTTCCAGAATATGATGGTCCTACAAAGCCAAAGAAGGCTATGTGGGTTTGTGAACGGACCGCTCCGCCAAAGGCATTTAGTGCCGATTAGGATGGGTTGAAAGCCTCCACAGAAGTCGCGCCATCAAGCACCATTAACTACTCTGTAGAGGAGTTCCAGTGCTCATATACCATAGATGCAAAGCGATCCGCTGCATTGGGAAAGGTGCCAAAGTATCGCCGAAAGGTTATCCACAATATGTTGCCTACGCAGCTCAACGTTAAGGTCGTGCGAAATTTCGAAGTTTCGAAAAAACTTCAACTGGCAAAAAAACTGGCTGTAGCAGATGGGAAGTGAATGAAGTGGGCTACTCATAGCCGGAGACTCCCATGGCTTGGTCCTGGTAAACAAGGAAAACCAACACCAAGTCTGAATTGTACCTCTAGGACATGCAACGCATATTATGGAGTTCTTTCAAATTTGGCGACTAGGGGCTCCTACCTAGAGATAAATTAGTGACTGTCGAACTATTTTGTGAGCAGCTGGATTGTATGGCTCGCAAACCAAAGGGTAAGGAAGGCTGAGTATGCTACCCTCCCGACATCGCTAAGAACGTCTTTAAAAGTCACATGAAAAATTTTTTGGAGGATTATTGGACTCCGTCACCCCATACAGCGTAATCTCCAGGCAGTGCTCATACAGAATACAGTTTGCTTCCATTGCATCCAAATCTCACGGAAGAAAAAATTGCAACAAGTAAGTCCATCTCAAAACGGGTGTGTAAAAGTTTTTCGAAAATAAACCGGCAGGCTTCCGCGCTTATGGGGTTAATTAATTACCAGCTGGAAAGCGACACATAATTGTTCAACAATGTTCCACATATGTCTTAATTGGGTTCTTTGTCGAGGAAATAAATTCGATAAATTAAGATATGGTAAATATCTAATTGGAAAGGTTACAACCTCACATCTAACCGTGACAACCTTTTCGATCATTTATTTGATTTTCTTCAGTTATGAAGGAAGGAAGTCCGAATTTGAAATGCACACGATTTTTCGGCTCACCCTAAGACGAACTTTCTTCAGACTTAATTTACCCACAACCACTTTTTGCTGCTTAGCATGAGTTCGTCGGCGATTAAAGCAAGAATATTCCATCTTTTTCTTGAGTATAGCAAGCCTTCTTTTACCCGCATGCTTCTTTGATTTCGGCGCTTTATCTTTGCTACAATCTACTCTCCATCGTAACTTGCAATTACTCCAACACCACGACAGATTCCGTGTGGGTATGCTCGAAAATTATCGTATCTAATGACGACGTGACGTTTTGTGCTTGTATCGTCCCCTTCACTCTTCAATAGGAGCCTCTCTTGATATTAATTTAAGTGAGGATGAAATTCTTAGCTTCTTATTCCGCGTCACGCAGCATTCAAGGAAACTAATTAGGGAGAGAGATTTCGAGCTGATTGGATAAGGAAATTGGGAGACACGTTTGAGCTTTGCTAGTGTTCTTTAAATCAGTTCAAAAAGAACTGTTCAGCGCAGATGGAATGGAGTTCTCAAACAGTGTGTCAAGGAAATCATTAAACACAAGTACTTATAGATGTTACGGTTCCCATTCAGATAAGCGTTTTTTAGTTTAGTTTTCATATCAGCTTCTTCACAGGTTACGAACAACCTCACTAACTCCAAATTAGCGCTTCTGGAGCGCGATAACCTGCTTTTTGGAAGATACTTCCACTGTACTGTTGCAGTTTTGTGACTGTTGGAGACGCATTCTCGCTCTATTTCTCGCCTAAAAATATCAAATTGAAACAATCCGCTGCAGTACGTGTAGCGTTCGCAATTCAAGGGCGAGTAAAACAACATATTCTCGGTGAAAAGTTTGGACAACTTCATATTCAGCCCAGAATTTTGAATGCTCCAGATAGACCTAAAAACTGTTGAAAGCTTACCTCATGAGATGGGCTAGTGTCTCTATTTCAAGTTATTTGAAGACTGCTGAACCGTAACATGTTGTAATGATTCGCAAACATTTCTCGAGGAAGAATGCCTCAAGGATTCACGATTAGATTAAGACCATTCCAAGTGTTCAAAGAAGCGCTGTTTTTCAGCAAAATGTAATAGAAACTCTCCAATCATAGAAAGGTATACTCAAAAAATTGAAAAGCACTAAGAGCGCTCAGGGAAGATAACGAAAGAAGTGTAAGTAAATCTCTAATACAATCAAAAAGGAATTGAAGAGGTATTGACTACTGTCGACAAACCTTTGAAGCTCGTGTTTTTTTGAATGTGTAGAAAACGTTAGTCCTGTGCTGAACATGCAAGGGCCTGAAACAAAGAAATAGCTGAATGAGAGATAGCGCAAATGAATTACCGAGCGGTTCACGACAATGCTAGGGTATGAACTCGAACACGTTTCGTGCCTATTCGCAGCGCTAATGGAGCTAACCTACTTCACTACAACGTCACTGCATAACACAGCGCTCCTCACCCAAATTAGCCATCCATTTATCCTCTTCCCAACAACTTTGTTGATCACCTCGAAATGAGCTGTAGATATTTTGCTTTACACGCAGTGTACTAGCTTTTTGAGGTAAACCCAATAGTCTGCTCATAAAGCTGATAAGCGTCATCAGTGCTCCAGATAGGTCTGGAGCTCAACAGCGAATCGAACTCCAGGCCTATCTGGAGCACTGGTGATGCTTATCAGTTGCATTAGCGGCCATAGGCGTTCCTCAAACGTTCCTTTAAGGGCCGGGTTTTACTTCTTCGCCCGCCGCCGCCCGTCGCCGCCCATCGATAGTGCAAGAAGAATCTCTACTCGACTAGCCCGTTTCTTAATCACTTTTCAATATATTATCGAAACGACACTGTTTCTGAATGTACTCTTTGTTTTTGTTGTAACCCAAATGGAGATAAAACGTGCTCCGCAAGCAAAAAACGCAACTAAAATCATCACTTCTCCTAGTCGCCTACAGTTAAACCTAAAATTGAAAGCTTACAGACGAAAAACGTCCGCTTCTGACTTTCCTTTTCGACAATAAATTTAGACTGTTGATCGACTGTTGATTTATTCGTGAATTAATTAATGATGACAAAGCCACGCGAGTTTGATGTGTCCCTCAAGGGATTTTTGATAAAATATCAGCTCGGTGAGAAATAAAGCCGCGAAGTGGCCATCGCTGATCGTTTTTTGTCTGTAAGCTTTCAATTTTAGGTTTAACTGTAGGCGACTAGGAGAAGTGATGATTTTAGTTGCGTTTTTTGCTTGCGGAGCACGTTTTATCTCCATTTGGGTTACAACAAAAACAAAGAGTACATTCAGAAACAGTGTCGTTTCGATAATATATTGAAAAGTGATTAAGAAACGGGCTAGTCGAGTAGAGATTCTTCTTGCACTATCGATGGGCGGCGACGGGCGGCGGCGGGCGAAGAAGTAAAACCCGGCCCTAAGTCTGACGGCTTTTGCTTCAAGCAATCATCCGTAAGTATGGTAACTTGAATTCAGCCGGTTGAGCGGAAAGCATTTTGTGACGAAAGCTTCGGTTCGATGGTGTAGCCGTCCAGCATCGCAGGTTCCCCAACCCAATCCGAGGCATGGGTTCGAATTCCGTAGAGCTTCTAATAAATCAGAACAGCATTTACTTCAGATATTCACGGCACAAACGCACTAAGCACAGCAACTAATCTCGTGCTTTTTCAGCATTGAGAGCACCGTTTTTATGAAACTATGTCTTGAAAAACAGTAAAAACTGTGAAGAAGTGATAGCCTTCTTTTTAATTTTTGCGTATCTGCTCAAGCAGATTCTACCTCCATTTCCTTGAAAATACCTGTCTCTAAATTACACCAATACTTTCCTTTTTTAGACAAATAGCTTCTTGGAAGTTTTCCAGGTTTTAGAGCTGCTGCGAGTTTTTATTGCATTTTGGTTCTTCGTTGTTCGCCATCAGAATGTCGCATTCTCCTTCCTACGATTATAGTAATAAGAAAAAAGAAAAGGCTTGAAATTAAGAAGAGGCTTTCTAGTACGTTATGAATCTTGCAAAGTTGTTTCTTTGTTGCTTCCACTAAACGGTTCATTTGGGTCAACAGTTTTTCTACAGCACTTTTCGCTTTAGTGGGCCCAATTAACGTGAAGCTGAGGCCTACTGCTGGGCGGGTTGCTTCCTTTAACTGGATGTACTATTTTTTCAGGGTCGAGGGGAATGCTTTTAAGATTATCTTCGTCCTTTGCGGGATCGCAATTCCCGTAATTTAATTTTCATTAGACAGTAATTCGGTCACAGAAACAAAAAAGGAGTAAAAGCATAGGATTCTTTCATCAAACTACCTAACGTAACAGATTGATCAGCTTCAAGTCTAGAAGGAGCGCAAGTCGGAGCGGCCGGGAAAGCTAATGGAAAAGTAGGGCTTGGTAAGCAATGAATGCTGACGAAGATAATTTTGTAAATGTTGGATTGGCTCCGACACTACTGCGAGGAGACCTTGGCAGAATGTCGGTTCTCTTCATGTGGAACGTAACAATCCCTGATTGGAGAGTCTTTGAAACATTCGAATTCGGCCTCAGGCCCGTAAATTATTGGCTTGTCGTTCCTTGCGCGGTGTTCCACTTCGGGATGTGGACTGATTATGCATGAAACCTGAGTGCACGGCGTACTCCTGGATTATTGATGTCTGAGTTTTGCCTTTAGAGAGCCATTATTCACGCTTTCTGGAGGAGAGAATCAATCAGCAACTATGCGTGGGTTCCGCCTCCGCTCCGCCTACCTCACGCCCACTCCTGCTGCTCCCCAAGAGGACCGGGTTCCTCGTGAGCAGCGCTAAGCTCAGCAGCAATGCACCACGACTTCGAGTTCCCAACGCATCACACAGATCCACTTGGTACTTCGTTAGCCGACTGATAAGCGCTCAGTGATCATGATGATCGGCATGCTTCTAGGAATCGAGCAACGATGCCCTCTAGGCGGACAGTACGGCGATGTTGGCTGGTTTACGCTGCAGTCGGCGATCACGGTGCTGAATCTGAGCGCCATCTTCACAAACGTCTTCTTCATGATCATCTGTGGCGTGAGTATCCAACTGCCTTTTCAACCATCATCACTTAGTGATATGTACTCATCTGATGTCTTTATTATGAAATTCCTCTTTGTTTTTACCTTACTGAATTGGTTTGTAGCAAACAAAACAGGTACATCTGAAATATTCATTTAGGGCTTGGGAATAAGAGAGTGAAGAAAGGGATATACGTTGCAAAAAAGGTAAAAGTAAAAAGGGCTGATTTTGCTGCGTCACCATAAATGCGCCACGCAGTCGTCTTCCCTTGACTTGACCTCTCCAAACTAATTTGGTACCAATTCATCCGAACCCGGAGGGATGGAAGGCTTGGTTAGTCTGGGCAAGAACCAACTAATCTTCAATCACTCCGGGCCGGGTAATTTGGAAACGGACTTGTCTGGTAACCGTGCAGGTGTCAGTAGCCCCTCTTACCACTGCACCTCGAACTGCATAGACATTATGAGCCTTCGAATAGAACCATCGGAATAGCGTCTAAAAGATGGAGCATGGCCACAGCAGCTTCTCCCAGTTCCAATATTCTCGTTTCCTGTTAGAACAAAAGGAAACAAATTGAGCGCAAACGGCTCGTACAGATTCCCTGAAAAATCGATTTTGTGAGCAAGGGAAAATTTAAGTAATACTTGGAAAAACACATTTCTGGTCTGACTCAGCCAATTTGCTGTATGAAGCTGCTGAGTGGCCGCGAAAGCTGTCCATGGAAGCATGACGAACACCAACAGCATTCATTTTCGAAAAGACTTTGCTCTGATCTACGTATCCCAGCAGAAATAGAATGGATAGTTTCCAACAGAAGATTATGAGCAGTTTCCTACCAGTTCGTTTCCATTTACATGTCCGTTTCCGCTTAAGATTCGAGGCTAACTAACGCTTTTGGTTCTCACTGTGCTGTTAATTTTGTGAAAGCGGACTTGACTGCAAGGATATCAGTAACCTATGCCAATCACCTTATCTTGCGACATTGTCTTATTGGGGATTCAGTGGCGAGAATCGACAAGCGCCGGGTTTGCTGCTTCAAAACGCGAGGCCAGTGATATTTTTGGCAGATGTCGGCGATCATCGCTGCATTTTGAATGCTGCCGCTAAATCACTTACCGAACGCAGCTCTGCCTCACTCAATGTGGGCGATATTCTTGTTAGGTCGATCCCTCCTGAAAAACATGCAACGCACGCTAAACAAGCTAATCGGATAATTGCGTAAATCACCCCATTCTTTGTGACGACCCTGCGTCCCAACTATAAGTCCTTCCGCTGACTTCGAATTTGGTTCATTCAAATAAGCAGCTGGCACCCAGAGTAGTATGTGATATTTAAGGAAAAAAATGAACAGGGCTTGTTAGCTCCACGGCAGCTGGCTCTTAAAGACAACGTTAAGTAGCCCATTTTCACTGCTTCAAGTAACAAATATCCATTTATTGGAACAGAATTCCTTGAGCCACTTGAGCATCGGTGTGAACTGTTTCTTTAACATATGCTCGTCTAGGAGTAGGAATGAGACGAGTATGAATTTGTATGTACATTGTTGCTCTATCATTCAATATTTTTCTAATTTTGCGCACTGTGGGCTTGTTCCGTCTTCCCTTCCCTATAGAACGTTCACGAATGGTGGCTGCGATATTTCGTTCGATCTAATCTAATCCTGCACGGTATAAGGGGTGCTTACATTCAAGCAAAGTCACCGAATAAAAAGAACAACAACAACGACAGATGGAAATCGAACACTAATTAACAACTTTCTGAAGAATACCAGAAACAACAAGCAAGCAAATAAGCAGAATATATCCGACAAGATGGAGTTCTTACGATAACTCGCCACTGTTTGAGAGAATATTCTCTTCAACAATGGCTTTCCTGTTGGGCTGATGTCTTGAAAAAATGGTTAAAATAATTTCAATGATGTCGTCAAACCTCGATTCTTAGCACCTTGATTTCAGCGATCCGGTGTAATGCACAAAAATATGCGAGTGATGCTGTCGACCATCTCGCTTTGCTTGGCCGTGAACGCCATGGCCGGACTGCTCTACAACATCTATTTCGTATATCTCGGAATTCACGGATTTCCTATGGAACCTCAGCAAAAGTAGGTAGTCAGCTTCTGAAGTAAGCCCTGTTCCATATTCTGACTCAGTTAGGTACTATTTTCGTCCTGTTATGGCATTTTCTTGCCTGTGTGGAATCGTCCACATCTTGCTTTCGGTTCTTGCAGTTGTGCCCTTGGTCGAAGGCCGATTTTCCGCGTCTTTTGGTTTGATCATGTTCTCCTAAGATTCATGGATATACGTTGAATGAGAACCATTGGATCTATCTACTAATGAGGAAGGGCACAAATTCTATGTTGCATATTCCAACACTCATCATCAAAGTGGGTACCCGTTACTGATCTAACTTGTAAATTGATGCGGCTCTTTATTTCGGACAACATCAAGGAGAAGGGATCTCTTTATCGCGAAGCTTCTTTCGGGTTATCCAATTCCTGACCTTATCCAGTTAGTTGCAATGTTCTTGGGTTAGTTTATGTTTCCATCCGCTTCACTCCAAACTTTCAGGCCACAAGGGTTGCTCGAACCGCTGGAGTCTTCCCTTTTAGTAGAGATAAACCCTATATTAGGCATGTAACAGACTTGTTAGTCTCTGATCTCTCTCTACAATCTCCCTTGTAAGGGTGAATTCAACGCTTTCTACCCTTAACGGGCGGTAGTACGAGCGTGATGCAGTTCAAAGAGGCGCTACTGACACCCGCACGGTCCAGCGATCGATCTCTGTCCACCTTAACCAAGCCTTCCATCCCCTCGGGGTCAGGCAACTTGGCACAAAACTTGTCCGAGAAGGCAAAGACATTGATTTAGTATAAAGGCTGGCCCCGCAAGACTTTGTGTAGGCCAAATACGCACTCATTATGCCTATACGAATCAGAATATAATATGAATGCGTTGCTGCGTCCTTTGAGGACTGAGCTAGGGTAAGCTACCCTCACCTTGTAGCTCTCCGTTGGTCACTGTTGTGTGTTTCAAAAGGAGTTTATCATTCAATTTAGATTTATTTCTCTAACAACACCAAGCAACCCGACTATTGTTCAGGATCATTGAGATCGAAGTTCTTCTGGGACCGCATGCGTTAGCAGCCCTTGCTTCAGCTTCTCCTTTTCGAGTCGCAAAATCTCATGAATTTTCCCTAATACAATGACATTATCTACGAACAACGCATCGCTAATCTCTTCGTTCTTTCTTCCCATATCTCTATTTTCATCCTCACAATGCATTGTCTCCTGTCTGGATTACCACTGGAATCTCTTTATTCCTCTTCCCTCTTCGAAAAATCGAGCCCAGAATCAAGTGCAAAAAACGTAACGTACTTCTCCTCCATTGGCAAATCAGGGCACAGCTGAGAACGTATTCATGTGTGTCGTAATCAGACTCGTCTTATGCAGAGGGATTTCTTTTTGGTGTTTTTTGCCAACTCTTACAGAGCAGTTGCCTAAAAAATAGGTTTTTAATCGGGTCAGTGAATGTGAGCCCACAGCCAAAAGATATTTGTGGAGTGGCCCTTCGGCGCCGGTGTAGCGGTGTAGAATTTCAGACGGTGTGTGGAGCGTGTTTGGGTGAGACGTGAGATCATGATCAATTATTCAACAATTTCAGTCAACGGATGACTGAATATACATTAGACTGCTGAAGATGTGAGGTGGGGGTCAGCGAGCTTGCCACAAAAAAATTGAAAATTGCAAAAAAAATTATTGCAATTCCAAAAGCAAAAAACCGGATTTAGGGTAATCCCCCAAATGACTGTAGAGTAAACCGTTCCTTTTCCTGATGTTTCGCTGGGCTCAGATTCACGAAGAAATGGGAATATGTAACTCTACTGATGATATTAGCCCGCCTCCATACCTTGAATTAAACACACCATAGCGCTGATGAAATCACTGCGCCCCCTTGTGGTAAACCTCAAAGTTCATGTGGAAACATTTTTATACCGTCCAAATTTGGTGAAAATTCGTGGAGCTGTCAAATGCACTGCATTTCACTTTTCCACTGCAAGTTGATCTTGATTACTATTATAGAAGGGCAGAGATACCGAACGTGCAACCTAAGGAACCTTGGGCCAATTCCAGAGAAAGCAAACACCAAACAGGTCTCTTCAGTTGAATCCCTGCCGGCTGACAACGAAAATCTTCATCAGCAGAATCCATTAACCCTTTGACGACCACGTGTCCCGCCGGTGGGACACACCTTTTGGGCTACCCCTTCACCCTATTGGGAGACACTGTGGATAGAAGTGTCCATTTAGGCAAAGTTACTACTCATTCTATATTTTCCGTTTTATCAATACTTCAATATATTCATCAAGTGAACGACACTTCAGCAAGCTCGAAAAAGGGTCTGAAAATCGTCTACATCTAATGATTACTTGGGGAAGTTTCAAAATCAACAATATACACAGAAAAATTATACTTATGATCATTTTGAAAACAATTAATGCCGCTGAGGCACTCTCATCACTGCACGTGCGCGGTCCCCCGCGCCAGACACGCAGAGAGCGCGCGGTCGTCAATGGGTTAAAGGTAGAAAGGTAACGAGGTTTCCATGCAAGTTGTACGAAACTAGACTGTATGAAGCATCATAAAATTTCACATACTTTCTGCAGGTGTCCGTTAAGTTTACGGCTATTATCACTCGCTCAACCGTATGTTTCATCGGTCTAACAATAACAGAGAAATAATTAGACCTAATTGTGTTTACGTTGACCATGTGAATCGCGCCGTCTAGCTACTCGAGGCGTCGATGAGGATTTGAGTCATTCAGTCATTCCGAGCTTCCGCGCTCACTCCGACTATGGCGAGTCGACGAGAAGGGACTCCTAATGATATTGCTCGCGAGTGACGAGTTATTAGAGCATTAGCGAACCGACAACGGTGCCAGCAACTCCCACCAGCTGTGTGTCAAGGATTAGTCCCAGGCATCGCTTCGTGAAGCGGGGATTAGCCGAAGAAGAGCGAGGAGGCAATCCCCTTCGACTTGGTGAGGACGGAAAGCCATCTCGGAGTAGTAAGTGCGGATGGCTTCTTGGAGGCATCAAAGGCAAAATCCGCTCATAGGCGCATAATGAGAAGTATCTTTCACGCCCGACTCTATTAATCTCGGTATCGTGACTATACCTCGGTTCAATGGTTTTCTTTTTCTGATTACTTCACTGAATTGTAGCGTGTAATTTGAAACAGTTTTCGGTAGGATAAGATAATCACAGTTGTTTGGAATAAGATTAATAGAAGATAAGATTTCTCAAGCTTCACCGAAACAGACAAGTCGGTGGATCTAACGTTATTGGGGCCTCTCGTTTCAACCCTTTTATCGTCTTCAAGGGCCTTAAAAGTGGTTCGGCATCCATGATCTTACTACAACCACCGAAATTTAGTTCTACTCCTTATCACACCTACTCTTTCGGGACGGCAGCGTACCCAAGTACATAGTCATGCCTAGAAAAATTCTTACATGTGTTTTAGAATTCAGTCTGACATTAGTAAGAGAGAAGGCTGCTCTTCTCCTAGAATATGGATGTGGTAATTTCTCAAGAAATGAAATAGCCTCTTTCAGTCACTGGTGCTCAGCGGTGAACACCTTAATGGTACCATGGGATGCGGCCACTTGTCTACTGATGGTCGGTGTCGGTGCGGAACGTCTGATCGCCACTCGACGGCATTTGCCGAATGCCGTCATCTCAAACTGCGTCAAGGTCTGCTCCACAACTAATCACCTATCGGATTTTCCTAACACATTCTATAAGAACGCCCAGGAATCAGTGAAAAAACGGTTTCGTTGCGTCCAAAGGAACGCAAAAAGTCGATAATTGAAAATCTCGATTTATATGCTGATTATCGATATAATTTTCCTTAGAAAACTGGAGAGAAACGAAAGAAGATAAAACCTCAAATTATATGTCAACTGTTCCAGGTTATCTTCTTCCTTGTCGGCTGTGCCGCGCTTTTCGTCACCATCAACTATTTTTTGAATCTTACGTGAGTTCTGCAACTCTCCTTACGCAAAAACACATTCTTGCTACATATTTTTACTGTATCTTACATATTGCGGGCCCGCGTGGTGCAGTGGTAAGAGGCACTACTGACACCCGCACGGTCGAGCGATCGATCCCGGCCTGGGCTAACCAAGCCTTCCATCCCTCCGGGGTCGGGTAAATTGGTACCAGACTTGTCTGGAAAGGTAAAGACACTGACTCGGTATAGCGGCTGGCCCCCGCAAGTCATTGTATAGGCCAAACATCCATTCACCATGCCTCAACGATTCTGAATTGAACACGAATGCGGCGGTGTGTCCTTCGGGGACTGATCAACGCCGACACCTTTACCTTTTACCTTTACCTTACATATTGCATACAGTGCCGCTCATAAATTTCTGGAGTAATTCATTAGGCACATATTGGGTACCAAAATAATGCTAGTAAAGGTTCAAGTCGAATACAACGACAAAAAGTAAAGATCCCACAATTTTTTGTTTCTTGATGACAAGATCTCTTGAGCTCTTATGTATTTAAATTCTCAAGTAGTCCACTGGGAAAGAGGAATGCTTAAGAGAAGCGATCTAAACGCCTTTTGTGACGGATTTTAGGAGCGGTATTGTATGTAAGTATGTATTCTTTCATTGTTACTTGACGTTTCTGAAGTTGCTTCTCTCCAAGAGACAGGAGTGGCAACATAAATACATAGATTCTTTTTCCTGGTAGAAGTTCGAAAACTATGATTCGAAGAATCACAGTTTTTGACGGTGGCTTGAAACTTATTCCAAATGTTGCATGGCCGACATGATTGATTTGAGTCGAATTGAAAAGCACTTGATCCAAGAAAGACGGTAATTGAATGATTAATTCCAAGCATAATAGTCTGAGTAGACCGTCCGTCAAAAATTACCCTAACTGGAGCCCTAGATTTCCGAGCTATCCAAAAATGTTATACTTACGTGTTGTTGTCTATTTGGAAGACCTAACCTGGAGGGATATATTATATTAAATTCGGAAATCTGTCTATGTCATAAACAGCATCGATACTGGAGCAGAATGATGAGCTAATTCCATCCCGATCCAGCTCTTCATATCCGGCGTCGGTCCGGAAGTACTAAGCTCGAGTATTGTCAGCGAAGCACAAAGGACAGCGCATTATATTACTGAATGTGGAACCAAATGGAAAGCCCAGATGGACATTTATGGAGATCTTAAATATTCTTGAAGAACGAAAAATATATTCCGAGCTCGATACCGGTCAAGAACATCTCCGCCAGGTCCGCCACATTGGCAAGAAAGCTGAGCGTACCACAATCCCTAAGCACAATTATCTGTCCAATTGCCTGGCAAGATGGTCAGTCAAGTTTACTCCACGAATAGGTCTTGATCTTTTCATTTATACATTAATATTTCCAAACTTTGGGGCGGGATGGCCAAGAGGTTAAGAGCTTAGGCTTAATATCTCGATAATCGGGGTTCAATCCCGTCCCAGGCAAACACCCTTGCCTAGCTTAGAAATAGCTGAAAAGGGTGTCCGTACCAGCGTCAGGCCCGTGTGACAGGTCGGCTGATGGAGGAAAACTGTCACGATCACAAGGCGGATCGATGGTCGCATGCAAGGAGGTGGCGCTCAAGAACCTGCGATCGAGGACGATATGGCCACCCCACAAGGAGCTCTACGGCTATAATATGGCAGTAGGGTCACCTCAACAAAAGCGGGAGCAGCACCAAGGAGAAAGAAGACGGAGCGACTATCATGGAGCGAAAAATGATTAATATTTCCAAACTTTACATTTACATTAAAATGTAGCACTGTCCATTTGACAATCCAATACAGCGACATAGTATTCCAGACCATGGAGAAAAACTGACAGTAAACTCTTTAGTGATTTAAAGAAAAAAAGGTAATGAGCGATAGAACTAGACAGATTAACGTCAGTCATTATCGCCAGTTTTAGGATATACAAACTAGTATCTATGATGATATCACAGATATTGATATTGGTAACATATCGGTCAAAAAATGTGTTCATCAACATCAACGTCTTTGACTTCCTCAGCGCGGTAAAGGGTAAAGGTAAAGGGGTCCCAGCCCTATACCAAGCCTGTCTTCTACCTTCTCAGACAAGTCTGTTACCAATTTACTGACCCCGGAGAGATGAAAGGCTTGATTGGCCCGGGCCGGGATCGACCGATGGTATCTGCACAAATCCAAAACGTCAACTATTGTTGATAACACCAGCAGATGCTTGGAATTTGTGCAGATTCCATACTTCTCAATTCTTTCTTCATCAACCACAGATTCGATTTATCCATCTGGAGCTGTAGATTAACAAGAGCCAAAGAGTACAAGTAGTAGAGGTATATGTAGACCAAGAACACATCCAATATGAGTTCTTGGTCTACAAATATATAGACCTTGATGGGAAGCGAATGCTATGGTGTTTCTCTAGGAGATTTACTTGGCCTGATTTCAGCGATCAAGGTGTGTGCATCTGTGACGGCGCCTCACTGCCAGACCGTTATGCGATGCTTTTCCGAATTTGCGTCTGTACGATGGTTGAAGTGGGCACGATCTCACTGTTCGGCTACGTGCTCATTCTGTCGCGCTCCGAGGCCGACGGCATGGGAATCAACGTCGCCAAATATTCGCTGAGCAAACGATTTCAGGTGATTGCGAGGCTCTCTTTTGGACCCCATACTCAGCACCATACAGTTTGTTCAGAAGGGAACTCCACATTTGAGCCATGAGCAGTATTTTTTATAAGTTTGAAAACCTCCACTGCGACCCAGCCAGGAGATAACGGGTGCTTTTCCCGGTTTGATCAAAGTAGTCCAAAAGATGAAATCTCTCATGATATAAAGCTGTAATATATTCGTTATCTCGAGCAATCCAAACAAAAACGTGCCGAAATTCATCAGTTATAGCTACCAAAAAGAAAACACGTAGCAATCTCTCTGACCAAAAAGGAAATTCTTTATGAAATAAGAGAGGCTTCCAAATCTTCCTGATTCTTCAGATTCACGAAACGTACCGAACCACGCAAATGCTTCTACCATCCGCAGTACTACATGCAGTGTTATACCTCTCCTATCTTTGCCTATTGATACCCGTACGAAACATCAGGTGATGCTTGAGATTTTAGATTTTATTTGTGCAGATTCCATGCCTCTCAATTTCCTCTTTGACATTTCAGAGCGGAAAAGAACCTCACTGTGCTTCAATATAACTTGTCAACAATTATATTCGCATTTCCAACCGTATATGGACTGGCACACCCACTGGCACGTAAAACAAGTTTTATTCCGCTTAAGACCACGATTGTACCTTCTCCAAACGTCGGAGTATAAATGGGCAAGGATTGAGTGAAACCGTACTGCCAAATTGCTTATCGACGATTTGCTACTGTACCGTTCGATTAATCGCGATTGAAGTCAACCAACATACGGGGTGTGGGGGTGCAGAAGGATTCAAGGCTTGGTTAGCCAGGACCGGGATCGATCGCATGGCCGCATGGGTGTTAGCAGCACCTCTTATCAAAGCACCACGCGTGCCCATTAAGACCAGGAATATTAGATAAAGATGATATGGAATATAGACGAATATTTATATAAGGAATGAATAAATAAACTTCAGATATGTCTCAGTCGACATTTCTACCTCAGACAACGTGTTGACGACCTTCTTGGATCGATTCTGCAACGAAATCCTCCGATCACTTTGGAACCGGCGCCTGACACTCGCACTGCACTACACGTCACTCCCGAGCTAAGCAGCACGTACAGGTATAATATACACAAGAATTATATTGACTGAATCCTTGGAGGCACTCTTTTTATCCTCAAATAACAATCCAAATCTTAATCTATTCTACAGTCCCTTACCAGCCGCAGCTGGTCCCTTAACCTGGTAGCTCTTTCTCGGCGCAGAAAAACTACCGTGTACTTAACCCAATCTAATTCAATAATTCCTACCTTATATAGACATTATTTGTGTATGCACAAAGAATAACAGGATGTTCATAGTGTAGCACAGATAAAAGAAAGCAAGGAATTCTCCGCCCTCACCTTCATGGCTCTAATTGTAAGAGAACTCGTTCTCAGAACCGAAAATCAGTAAGAACACAGGATCTTAACAAAGGAAAAAGGTGGAACAGTCTACAAAAATTACAAGTTATTCTTGAGTACGCATGGTACAACGATAAGAGGCGCTACTGGCACCCACCCGAACTAACCAAGCCCTCCATCCCTAGCAGGTAAAATGGTACCACTTTTCTGGAAATGTAAGAACGCTGACACGCCATAGCGGCTGGTATCAACCTTTTCTTTCTAACTTTCCAAGCGGCAAAGAAGCGGTCGCCCTACAGTCCGAAAAGTGCTAGAAACTCGCTTAATAAAGATGTTTCAGCTTTCGTTCCGAACACGATCGACGAGTGGACTTTCATGTGGCTCCGGAAAGACACGCGGAGATTCTGGCGACATTTTGGGATCGAGAAGAAGAAAGCCGTGCTGCCTTGTGAACATTCCACCACTCACCCTTTTGTTTTCACTTGCTGTGCCGAACGACATATCGTATAAAATAAACTCGTACGAAACTACATTGCCTGATTCAGTAAAATGAGACACTTCAAGTGACTATCATTAGAGTACCCATTTTTGACCACGTTAAACAGCTTAAAAAATATAATCCGAAGCGAAATACGTTAGCGAAAAGGAAATTAGATTCCTGATAAGCACGCCAAGCATCTCTTGCAGGCGAGTTGTATACAAAATAAAGGAAAAGGCGCCGATATTGACTAGTTCCATGGATGCGCCAAGCATTCTTCTTCCATTAGGAATCGTAGGGGCACAGTGAATGCGCGTTTGATCTCTTCAATGACAGGCGTGCAATGTTCAAGTTAGCATCTTCACCTTGCCAGAAGAATCTGGTAACAATTTACCCGGTCCCGGGCCCAGATTCATGAACGGAAAAGCGGTCTCCGAAACCGCGGCGGAGCCAGAACCAGACGGCAGAGTCGATGAGAGATTGCGTTTAACATAGGAAGTTGAGGATATGTAGACAAAGGCGAGCGCGGTTCGGGCTATATCTCGGGGTTCATCGAGGGTTGGAATGCATAGTTAGCCCGGGCTAGATTCGTTAGCTGGATATTGCTGGTGTCGGTAGCGCCCCTTACCACTATACCACGCAGGCGCTTGAAATGAGTTATCTGGTCATAACCGCCGATTCTCTAGAACTTGACCTAGGAAGGTTGCTCCGCCATAGTTCAACAAGTTACCAGATTCGTGATCAGCTATGATCACTTTAATAGTGGTCCTCGGCCAGAAAATCGGACGGCGAACATCAGATACCCACCATCACCTTTCCGAGTAACCCGAATAGGCGAAGGTTGGGAAGGGTTGCTTGATGGTTGTTCTCTGGCCGGTCGAGCGCCGTAAGTGAAGTAGTGCCGGGATCTTCTTTTCATTTGGATTGATCGATAGACCGCCGATCGCCTTTATAATTGAATCGTAGAATGCGATATTCAATGGCAATGATTTGAGTGCAATGCAGTGATAAAACCACAGACAACCGCTCTTATTTGAAAAATGAAATTGACATCCATCTGAGTCTGATGATCAAGGAACTCAGTTCCGATCCAACAAGGAACTCAGTTCCGTAAAGTGCATTATCTGTAACGACACTGGTGTGCCTGATCTGTACTTCAGGCTTCACACAATAGAGAATGTCGCAGCCTCATTGGCAAAGCATTTGTCCACACGAGTTTTCCTCATTGAAATTAATTCACAGGCGGGATAATTGGAGAGAATAAAAGGGCGCGTTCGGTGATGGAAATCATGGTTCGACAATGTACTCCGTTGCAGTAAGTTTGCCAACTAGCACCGATTTCCCAAAAATAAATAACAATTTCAGCTTCTCTTCTTGCTTCCTGTGGTTGTCGCCTTCAACCCATTTCGGGGTGAGTTTGTCACAGAAATAATACAGCCTCAGCGTAAGGACTAGGAAAAGGGATATTTTCAGGCCCTTGCGGTCTTTCATACGAAGAAGGAAAGATCTACAGAGATTATGCGGAAAAAGTGAAATATGGTCTGGTCAGTTTCGTGAGAATTTCTTAACATCTGAACGAAAAATCGGTCAGAGTAAAGGAGAATAACTGCAGCTATTACCAAGCTAACGATTTTTTATACCAGATCGCTTCCTGTAACCTCTTCGAAAAGGCGCAAAAAGCGATAGATACTGCTTTTGAACCTGACTTGGAGAATGGAATCAACTACTGGGTTAAAACGTCGATGTGAGGACAGTTATCGCTGAACCTTTACTCTTATCGCAGAATACCGCACGAAAATTAATCTTCTTCTAGGCCGTACACTGAAAACAAGAGATACGTGAAAGTGCTCAAAGAGGCCATGCAAAAGATGCGGACAGATGTGAGAACAAGTTTCCACCTCTTTTCATTAGCTGCTCAGTTTTTTTTGGAGCTATACTTCATGAATTCAGTTGGACTGGCGTGTGAAGACCTATGGATGCGCATACAGCTTGGAGTATAACGCAGTAGGAGAAAAGAAGTTCAACGTCGGCTGCCTTTTCTCGTGAGAATCTTTAAATTTACAAAACTGCCTTCTTTGAGAATAGTTACGATTTAGGAGAAGAACCTACTACTACCCACGAGTCTGATATGGTCCGGCTACCCATATGGTCGAAGAATCTCACCAACACTTCAACTGCCAGGCTTACTGTTCATCTTAGAAATCGTTCTTCAATAAAAATTTATAACGAGTTGTCTCACCGTACAGCGAGTCGGCAATGAAGCCCTCGGGGCGAATGAATTCTCACAGGGCGCGCTCCGCAGCCGGTTACCGTACAAGGTGAGGGACGTTTGGTCCTTCAGTCGGCTCGGTAAAGGTGGTCCATGCGTCCTGTAGATACAATTAACGGAGACTCGCATTGTGGCCAGCTGTGGACCGTCGACGACGACCCGATCGTCGCCGGAGGTCCACAGCTCGACCAGATTTTTCGGTAATCAATGGCTCGTCGCCTAAAGGGCCTAAGTAAGGCTGTCCTCAGTATCCACTTCTATGGGACCTTGTATACGTTTCTACTCAGAATTTCGAGTTCTACCGAATGAGCTCAGCCAGAATTTCCTCAAAACAACTCCGTGGGCACAATGTTCGTTTTCACTTTTTTGAAAAAATTCAAGACATTTTTAGGTAAACAGATTGTGGAACATGATTCCACACTAAAATTTCGTCGCCGATCCAACCATTTCCACATTCCGATACGTTATTCCAATACCCAATATGTTTCCACGAGTTCGTTCGCTTAGAGCATATTGCATCCTTTACCGTAACCCTTAACCGACAGAATCGTTGAAAACCCGGAATCGTGATCAGCATGCGGAATAACCTTGACGAAGTGTTAATCGAAATCTGTGCTGTCGACCACCACCTTCACTAACCTGTGCATTCCAGCATCACTAGAAATTACTCAACGATCTATTAACGATTATCAACCAATCATACCCAAACTTCCATTAGGGCTTGTTCAGACGACGCGCGTCGAAAATGCAAAATCGAAGCTCAATCGATAAATAACGTCATTGATCGGATTTGCTCCTTTGCGTTAGTGGCGCAGTCCGGTTGCGCCTCATATAGGCAAAAAAAATTAGGCATATAATCACATAGGAAAGAAATTGAACGAAAAAAGTGAATTTTGTCAAAATTTCCATTAATAAGGAATAGCAGCCTTCTAAAAAACCCGAGCGACCAGTAAGTTTGCCTATATGAGGCGCAACCGGACTGCGCCACTAATGCAAAAGAGTAAATTCGATCAAGGGCGTCAATTATCGATTGAGCTTCGATTTTGCATTTTCGACGCGCGTCGTCTGAACAAGCCCTTACGGAGGTTACTGGGAATGCTAACCTGGCAACCATTTTTCAAGCGAAGCCTACCCATAGGTGATCGGATCAAAATTTCAGATTTGTGGGACCGGGCGAGGGTTGTCGCGCGGGGAAGCATCTGATTGATTGTGCCAAAACCAAGCAAATTTTGAGAGCCCTATGTCTGATTCGTAATCAGCATCTCAAAAAAGCTACATATAAGATGTAAAGATGAACGGTAAAGCGGTCGGCGTTGACCAGTCCCCTATGGGCCCTTACAGACCAGACGACAAAAAATTGAGCGATGAATTCGCAGTGTTCACCGCGGCGGTGACCGCAACAGCTATCGATTAGAGCTATGCGGCCGCCGCCAACGTCGCGTTGGACGAGAATGCTCGTCGTCGTGTGTTTCGCTCAATTTCATTTATAGCGGCTAATTCGTCGCTCAAATCGCACGTCGTCGGGTCTGTTAGGGCCTTAGGGCTTGTTCAGACGAAGCGCGTCGAAAATGCAAAATTGAAGCTCAATCAATAATTAACGTCATTGATCGAATTTGCTCCTTTGCGTTAGTGGCGCAGTCCGGTTGCGCCTCATATAGGCAAAAAAAGGCACTATTCCACTTGTTGGACACCAGCCATAAAAATTTTTTCCTTCGTTAGATTTCGCCCAAATTTGGTAGCGGGGGGCAATCTAGGGCGCTGATCACGAATCTGGTGTCCATTTTTCACCATGGTGGTCGGGGACCACCCATATCGAAAACTTGGGTGGTTCAGTTAGGATCACCGATTTCGCTGAAACTTTGCATAGGGTGGTTGTTTGGGGTCCTGAACACGATGGTGAAGCCTGCTTTCCAATTGGCAGCCGAATACGGTAGTTATAGATGAGTACCTACCGACCCTACCTGGTGAAGCTCACCTATAACTACCGTATTCGGCTGCCAATTGGAAAACTGGCTTCACTATCGTGTTCACGACCCCTAATAATCACCTTATGCAAAGTTTCAGCGAAATCGGTGATCCTAACTGGACCACACAAGTTTTCGATATGGGTGGTCCCGACCAAAATGGTGAAAAATGGACACCAGATTCGTGATCAGCGCCCCAGATTACTACCGGGTACCAAATTTGGGCGAAATCTGACGAAGGAAAAATTTTTTATGAGTGGTGTCCAACAAGTGGAATAGTGCCAAAAAAATTAGGCATATAATCACATAGGAAAGAAATTGAACGAAAAAAGTGAATTTTGTCAAAATTTCCATTAATAAGGAATAGCAGCCTTCTAAAAAACCCGAGCGACCGCCTACAAAGTCACTTGTGGGGGCAGCCGCTATGAGAAGTCAGTGTTTTTGCCTTTCCAGACAAGTCTGGTGCCAATTTTACAGACCCCGGAAGGGTGGAAGGGTTGGTTAGCCGAGATTCGGTGGCTCTGAACCACGCATTCCCACCTTCAAAATGTACTCAGCCAAATAGGTGAGTTTGACTCAATCACCCAATTTCACGATGTGGGTGATCCTTAGACGAAATTCGAAAAACGTATGCAATGAACCCCAAACAACACCTAGACGAAGTTTACGCAATACTAAGCGTTAAAAGATCGCTTCCACCACTGCCGTTAGCACTCTGGCACGCGAAAGGGACCAATGGAGACGTTACTGGCGCCCGCTCGAGCAAATCGATGATCAACGGGCCGGCAGGTAATAGAGCTGGACCCATATTCATGAACGGACAAGCGGTCTCCGAAACCGCGGCGAGCCAGGACCAGAAGGCAGAGTCGATGAGAGATTGCGTTTAACATAGGAAGTTTAGGATAAGTAGACAAAGGTGGGCGCCGTTCGGCCTATACCTCGGGGTTTATCGGAGGTTTACTAATGATGAATCTGGGCCCTGATACATTTAGCAGTGAGGGGGAAGTGGAATAGTGCACTCCAGTCGCGAGCGTCGCCGCGCGACCGCAACGCGACCCCGCGAAATTTTTGGCGCGCATTTTATGCGGGTCGGCGCCTGGCCTGGGTCAGCAGGCACCCTTGCCAAGAAATTGTCGCTTCTTGGTACCTTAGAGGTCTCGGTCCGTAAAGGTGATGTGCTTTCGTTCGGTCTTTGTCGTTTAGTTGACTCTAGTATCGATCGTATTGATCCCGTCATTATATTGAACTTTGTTTTGAATTTGTGCGACCAACGAAGACGAATTACCCTTGCGGTCACTTTTGTTCGTGTGATTGGTCATCTTCTGCTATTGATCGATATAACATGTTGATGAGTCAAGTTATCAAAGCTAAATCACCTTACTATAGAGATAAGGACGAACTTAAGAGAGAGTTCTGAAAGCATCACTTTTCCAACATGTCGTGGAAGCGTGGGAAAATGGAGAGAAACTTTTAAGAGAGGTCTCATTCGATTCAATGGACGTAGCATCGAATCATTGATGTTGTTAGGTTATCGTTGCTGTATTTACTACAATCGTTTTAAGTTGATTGGGCACTGTTCCACTTGTTGGACACCAGCACTCGTTTTTTTTCAGTCGTCGAAATTCGCTGAAACTTCGCACAGAGGGGTAACTGAGGGCGCTGATCACGAATCTGCTGTCCGTTTTCTATGCGGGTGGTCTCGGACCCCTTCGGGAATCATTACCTTTGGCTGCTTCACTAACACATAAACACGATCTGCGTTGTATCTGTCTCCAGCATTGCCTGGGTTGCTTGATTTCGTAATCTGCCCGTTGAAAGACGATTAGAAATCGAACATTGCTCAGCGCATCGATAAATCGTTGTTCGTAGTGAGACTGAATACAATAATTGTCCTCTTATTGTGGATATTCAGTTAAAAGTAAGCATTGTTGTAGTTTTTTCAATTATTTTTTTTGCGTGTAGCTTATCGTCTGGAGCTGTTTATGTGTTATTACGATGACTCAGATTTGATCGGAATTGTATGCAGTAGGCTTAAGTTCAACTGGTCGTCTACTTAGCCAGAGTCCTGTTCTATACAGAAGGTGATCAGCATTAATTATAGCACGAAAACCCCTTAACGTTGTTACCTTTCTCATTACCTAAGGTTGCTAAAATATAGATCATTTCTTCCTTGCTTTCTGGAATGTTAAAGGGCCGGTGCGTAAAATCGAGCTTGCTAATGACAATCCTTTTGATTTCCCTGACTTGTGTTGGTTATTACTTATATTGTTAACCTATTTCCCACTATCGGTGATTTTCATCACTTCTCCGAGCTACCACGTGATCGTTGTTAAACTTGAGAGAACATTTCCCACTTTTGGCGGAGATCACAAATTTCGCAGTGAATTTAGCATAATCAAAACAACTTCTGCTTCCACTGTTTGGTTCGTTCTCTTTAGAATACCGCTGTTTCTGAATGATCTCCTTCACGAAGAGGGCTGTTAACTTGCATAGACTTCCCAGGTTGTCTCTGCAGAAGCAACACCATTTTCGTAGGGAGGGAACGCAGAAAGAGTACATTTCTTTAATTTCCAATCTAGAGGGTCTTTGTTTCCTATGGGAAAGTAAAGTTTTGTGTCATAAGAACATGTTACATCGTTTTTAAATTATTACCCAGACTTTTCTTTGAAATTTCATTTTCCATTAGATCTTTTTCAGATTACGAATTGGCTGATATTCCACGTGTCTGAAAGTTTCTTTCCTAACATCCTATATAACCATGGATGTACAGGACAAAAGCTGTAATACTACGTAAGTTTTGTGTATTTAGTGGCACATTTTGAATATTGTCTCCTGTGTTGAATCTTCTTCGTTATCTAATTCTGTTTGCCCCGAAATATATGACGAAGAATGTTCGATGCCTAGGTGTTATGCAACGTTTTCAGAGAATCCTTGTTTGGTAGTTGGATACCTTGGGGATCGTCTCTCTCAAAGCTGGCTGAAGCAGAAAAGCGTTTGTTCGCTACCTTTGGCGCCCAAATACTGTCAAGGTTCATACCGGTCCGTTGAAGTTATCTTATTGGTCGAATTTTGCTTTAAGAATGAATTTAACATCTTAAGATTCGTTTCAAAGGCAGCGAAATCTACACAGTTACCATTGAGTCGGTGATGGAGAAGAAAGTCGAGGAACCTGTGGTTTTAATGCACGGGTTTGGTGCCGGTGTGGCTGTATGGAGCGCGAACATAGCTTCGTTGGCCAAGCACACTACTGTTCATGCCTTCGACCTTTTAGGTATGTGAATTATTGACCGTTGCACTTGATTATTCTGAGTTACTCAATCGTCTTCTCCAAGTGTGGAGTCTTTCTTTAAAATTTTTTTTCCGGCCCGCGAAGGTAATGCTAGTTGAAGATATGGACGTACTAAGTGGGAAGGTGAAACAAACATGAAATCTTTCGCCAATGGGATGCGTTGGTTTGTCTCCTGTCAGCCACCCTTTTTGTGATATTTTTGGGTAAGTCGCTAGTGTGCGGAGGAATCCAGTCATTTTACCTAGTGGCGTATGGAGTGAATTTTCCAGTGATATTTTTGTATGCCTTACGATTTCGCAAAAGCCTGCTCTAATTGCTGTTCGAGTGTGGGGGATTAGAGAATACTCATTCTAAGACATTTTTTAGAGCTAAAGCTATTCTAGAGCCTTCCCTTGGGTCCGCTTTCGGGCTTAACCTCCTGCTGGCAGCACTCCCCAAGCCACATAGCATCTATTCCTCCGTTAAAAGACAATATGTTCCCCTCGTACATGAAGTCCGTGTTTCAGTATAAGTTAAGGGTCATCCATTACTTTTGTATCTAGGGAATTTTACGAATAGTTTTTGTTGCTTTCAAGTCCATTACTGGCGGTATTATTGTTCCCCTTGATATCGGTAACATTCTTCCCTTATAAGCACCTGTAGAGAACTTCTATTGTACTCATTTTCAAGCTAATTCTTTACTAAAACTTGTTTAGGCTTTGGACGCTCCTCACGACCTCGATTCAGCAACGATCCAACACTGGCAGAATTGGAGATGGTTGAATCGATAGAGGACTGGCGAAAATCTATGGGAATTGAGAAAATGTACCTCGTTGCGCATTCATTTGGTAATTCAAATCTTAATCCTTGGCACTGCTGCTCAATGCAGAGATAACTAAAACCGTTATCGAGAATCAGGGTTCAGGTGCTTATCTCGCATCTTCATACGCATTAGAGCATCCACATCGTGTTAAACACCTTGTCCTTGTGGACCCGTGGGGTTTTCCTGAGAAGGTTGCGCCTACGGAAAAGCAGGTACGACGAGCTTGCAATTTATCCTATTTCAAACTCCTGTTATTTGCTATTTAGATCGCTCCTTATCCATGGATGGTGTTCATCGGTGGAATGTTGTCGTTCTTTAACCCCCTTGCTACACTGCGTGTTGCTGGTCCCTACGGTGAGTTTTCTAACGTCGAGCATCAAGCAAAGTAGGGAATTGAAGTGTTTAGGACCTACAATCGTGAAAAAGCTGCGACCAGACCTCCGCCTTCGGTATAAAAGTGAAAATCCTGATGACATCTACGATTACCTGTACCATTGCAATGCACAGAAGCCCACTGGCGAAACTGCGTTCACGGGCATGAGTATGCCTTTCGGATGGGCAAAGCGCCCCATGATCAAAAGGTTTTTTCCTGATAGAGCTTTACTGTCTAGCTTCGCCTTTGATTAGTGGATAGTGTTTCATATAGGTTCAATGGTATCGATGACACTGTTCCGGTTACTTTTATCTACGGAAGCAAGAGCTGGATTGATCCCGGACCAGCTTTTGATATTCAAGCGCAGCGAAATGGATATGTCGACGTGCAGGTGCGTTGATCTAGTGGTACTACTCAAATTGTGGTACTCGTGATCATGGGAAATTTTTCCGTCTAACGTTTTTCAGTTTTCGGCTGATGGCTCAAATACTTTATTGGCCATGGATAAATGGACCGAGTGCGGTAAACCGAGGTCCTTGAGCCACTAAATGTGTCCGTTCTCTTTTGCAGCGCTTAGTTTAGACTCTGCTGATCAACAAAATTTCCTCCTTCCCCTACCACAGAAATTCGCAGTGAAAATTCACCGCCAACTCCATCCAAAACCCAGCCAAAGCGCGGCTTCGCCGCGCTTTGGCTGGACCGAGTGCGGTAAACCGAGGTCCTTGAGCCACTAAATGTGTCCGTTCTCTTTTGCAGCGCTTAGTTTAGACTCTGCTGATCAACAAAATTTCCTCCTTCCCCTACCACAGAAATTCGCAGTGAAAATTCACCGCCAACTCCACCCAAAACCCAGCCAAAGCGCGGCTTCGCCGCGCTTTGGCTGGACCGAGTGCGGTAAACCGAGGTCCTTGAGCCACTAAATGTGTCCGTTCTCTTTTGCAGCGCTTAGTTTAGACTCTGCTGATCAACAAAATTTCCTCCTTCCCCTACCACAGAAATTCGCAGTGAAAATTCACCGCCAACTCCACCCAAAACCCAGCCAAAGCGCGGCTTCGCCGCGCTTTGGCTGGACCGAGTGCGGTAAACCGAGGTCCTTGAGCCACTAAATGTGTCCGTTCTCTTTTGCAGCGCTTAGTTTAGACTCTGCTGATCAACAAAATTTCCTCCTTCCCCTACCACAGAAATTCGCAGTGAAAATTCACCGCCAACTCCACCCAAAACCCAGCCAAAGCGCGGCTTCGCCGCGCTTTGGCTGGACCGAGTACGGTAAACCGAGGTCCTTGAGCCACTAAATGTGTCCGTTCTCTTTTGCAGCGCTTAGTTTAGACTCTGCTGATCAACAAAATTTCCTCCTTCCCCTACCACAGAAATTCGCAGTGAAAATTCACCGCCAACTCCACCCAAAACCCAGCCAAAGCGCGGCTTCGCCGCGCTTTGGCTGGACCGAGTACGGTAAACCGAGGTCCTTGAGCCACTAAATGTGTCCGTTCTCTTTTGCAGCGCTTAGTTTAGACTCTGCTGATCAACAAAATTTCCTCCTTCCCCTACCACAGAAATTCGCAGTGAAAATTCACCGCCAACTCCACCCAAAACCCAGCCAAAGCGCGGCTTCGCCGCGCTTTGGCTGGACCGAGTGCGGTAAACCGAGGTCCTTGAGCCAGTAAATGTGTCCGTTCTCATTTGCAGCGCTTAGTTTAGACTCTGCTGATCAACAAAATTTCCTCCTTCCCCTACCACAGAAATTCGCAGTGAAAATTCACCGCCAACTCCACCCAAAACCCAGCCAAAGCCAACCGAGCCAATTAGAAATTCCCGTTTCAGATGAGTAATATATAAAAGAGGCGGACGGTGGAGGTGGGGTGGATGTGGAAGTTAAAGTCCGAGAAATAAGTTAATGTTTAGTCAGCAGAGTGTTCATTCCACCTCTCCAGGAAATTTGGGATGTGTTTGCCCGCAAATTTTAAAGGCGTGCACATCGTTTGAGCCTGCAACGATAGGCGATATCGAACTCTAGGATAGTGTCCGCAAAACAGCTTCAATCTCATTGTGCAGTGCTGTGCTTGTGCAGTGTGTCACAATTATTTCGCGATTTTAGAACGCTCCGTGATTGTTAGATTTGTTAAGGAATTTTTTAAAGTGTGCAAAGTAGACCTTCTTCCGAGAGAGGGCCGTAGCGAGCTGTAAAGGCTCCGTTGCATAACCACACTCTACTTTTTGTGTAGTGCATCAATTGTGCACTATATTCCACCTTTTTCTCAACTTTTTAGATGACTCCGTGATTCTGAATTTCTATTCGCGAATTTTGAAATTTCTCCTTCTTAAAAAGGGCAATACCAAAGTATAGGGGTACTTATGCAGTGGAAAAGTTAGCTCAGCGTGTAGAGCTGCATTTGATCAGTACTTTCAAATTTTACTATGATTTTAGGAAACCTCGTTTACAATTTGTAGAAGTTTTCCTCGATTTTTTGAAGCTCGCAAGTCATGTTTTTCTCTAAACGATGACAATACCGAGCAGTAGGAATTTTTGATCAAAAGAACACAATGCTATATGTGTAGTGCTCTATTCGATCAATATCTCCCGTTAGTTTCGCAAGCTTCCGATTTTTTTCCGCGACTGTCTGATTTTTTTCCCAACTGTTAAACAGTACGAATCTCGTTATGTTGCCAAAAGAAAGGCAATATCAAACTGTAGGATTGCATCCGCAGAGCAACTTTTACCTTACTGTGCAGTGCTATGTTTGAGCAGTGTGCCACAATTATTTCGCGATTTTAGAACGCTCCGTGATTGTTAGATTTGTTAGGGAAATTTTGAAAGTACGCAAAGTAGACCTTCCTCCGAAAGAGGGCCGCAGCGAGCTGTAGAAACTCCGATGCAGAACCATACTCTGCTTTTTGTGTAGTGCATGGATTATGCACTATATTCCACCTTTTTCTTAACGCTTTAGATTGTTCTGTGATTCTGGATTTCTATTCGCGAATTTTGAAATTTCCCCTTCCTAAAAAGGGCAATACCAAAGTATAGGGATATTTATGCAATGAAAGAGTTAGCCCATCGTGTAGAGCTGCATTTGATCAGTACTTTCGAATTTTTCTGCGATTTTAGGACCCTTCGTTTACGATTTATAGAAGTTTTTCTCAATTTTTCGCAGCCACCAAGTCAGGTTTTTCTCCTAACAAAGACAATAGCGAAGAGCAGAAATTTTTATGCAAAAGAACTTGTTGCTATACGTATAGAGCTCTATTTGGTCAGTATCTCCCGTTAATTTCGCTGGCTGCCGATTTTTTTCCGCGACGGTCTGATTTTATTTGTAACGGTACGAACCCGGTCATGTTGCAGACAACTGCTGAGGTTAGACGACGACGGACCCAGCGAGATAGCGTTGCCTGGGGAGGAGAGCCTGAGTCAGCGTAAATAGCAGTGATCGCGATAGCGGTGTGCTTCGCCGTTGAGGAGGGCGACGGTTAGAGGGACGGGAAACAGCGTGTAGAACGGTTAGTGCGCGAAGGGCTTGCTCGAATATTAGGGTGGGGGATGCCGATCACGATGTGCTTCTCGGATTTGGACAGATTTCGCAAGATTCATGAAGCGCTGGTCAATGAAGATAATGAAGTGGTGGCACCTACTCGTATCCCTCAAAATCGGAGGCATGAACGCATACGGTCCCAGATCTCGTCCCCTGTTTTGGTGAGAAGGGTGCTCTTCGACGTAAACTAAAAAAATAACATCATGTCTGTGATGAGCAGGCTAAACATGCATTCTAGACGAATTTCTTTTAGCTGCTATGCCTCTCGAGGTTGTTAGGTGGAAAATTCCATTTGTCGGTTGTCAAGTCTTTCATAGATTTTCGTCCTAACAAGGCATAATAGCTAATAGAAATTTTATGCGTCAGTATTTGGGTTAAAGGAATGGAGAACTTGGCCTTCTAGACGAAGTTTCAGCTAAATTGGTGATCCTTACTGAATCACCGTAAGTAATAATGACAGCTATACTGGAGCTCATTGATCGAAGCTCGAAAATGGTCGAATCGGAACCCCAAATGATTTCTATCGACGAAGTTTGAGCTATTTGGAAAAATTACTTTTCGGGCCAGTGGATTCCTTAAGTTGAATAACGCCGAACAAGTCAACATTGGTTCACAGTTTCCAATTTTTTAGATTATTCGTGGAGCTGGACATCATGTCTATGCAGACGCACCTTCAGCGTTTAACGACGTTGTCCATTCAGTCGTTACAGGAGAGAGTAGACATAGTGAAGGAGAAGAGGGCGAAGAGGAGAATGACGCTGAACCACAACCCGAGGAGCAGTTGTCCAGTTGAACTTGTACTTCTCGTACTCTCACCAGAGCGTTTTTAGCGCACTTTAATTCTTCGAGTGCCTTTGTGCCCGACTTGTAGCATTTCTTTAACCTATTTTTACGCTAGACTGTTGTACATACATTCAATAACGATAATTATTATTATTGTCCTAACGGATCACTTGTCTAGTCTGTTGAGTAGTTACCTAGTTTATTGTGTATTAAATAGCATTGATATTCCTTTGTGACCTGTCATCCAAGATGATTTCAGCGCTGGAACGTTGTAGTCTCAAAAGTGTACAATAAATAACGTTATAGAGTGGATTTCTGTGTAACATCGCGGGAAGCTTCCCGGTTTGTACTTGTGATGCTCCTTTTTTGATGCTTCGAAGTTTTTGAAAGTTCATGCTATTAAGATTTAAGGTGATGCCTGAGAAGAAGGTATTGACAGCCGACAAAGAGCTGTTCCTTCGACATGCGACCATCTTGTACGAAAAATGGGTAAGTTCGACGAAAGGGTTATATGTAGTGTTACCCTAATTTTGAACCGTTCTTATTTAACATCGTTTTTGTTCAGAATAGTGGCCAAGATGGGCTTGACGCTGTTGATGGCCTCGTTGTGATTGTTGGCCAAGATGAAGGAGCACTTCAGTATTCAAAGTCGAAGGCCTTTCAGGTATTTCGAAGCCTTTGTTTTATTCTTTTTGAGGTTGCTCCCTATAAATATTGAAGGAACTAGAATAATATTTCTTCAGATTTGGTTGTTAAATACGGAATTGATGGACACTCTGATGCTATTCACCAAGAAGGGTAGGTCATTGTTTATTATGAAAGAAAGCTTTGTTTTCTTGTATTTAGTTGTTTAGCTCTCACACTTTGTTCCGTTTATAGGAATATACGTGTTAGCCAGCAACAGGAAGGCCGATTACTTTAATAGTGTAAAATCCAATGAGTTCGTCGGCGTTGTTCCTCCAGTTACTCCTATCCACAGAGACAAGGTTAGTCGATTAGTTGCTTTCGTTCGATGTTTCTTAATTTCTTCTGTGAGTTTTCATGCAACGTTTCATTTGTTGTTTTTCTATTCCATAGTTATATTTCAGTCTGACAAAGATGCGGCGAACTTTGCAAAACTATTGGGCTACATTAAAGATGACGCTAACAACAAGGTTGGATATTTTTCCAAGGATACGTTCGACTCGGATTTCTGCAATGACTGGCAGAAGGCATTTGCTGATGTAGAGAAGGTTGGTGCATGTTGCTTCGCATGTGTGATAGTGAGCTATTTCTAAGCGTCGTGTGTAATGCCTTGACTTCCTTCTAGGTAGACGTATCAAGCTCGTTTGCTCACATTTTCGCTGTGAAGGATGAGAAGGAGTTGGAAACGTGTCGCAGTTCAGCTACAGCCACAGTTAATGCTTGGAGCTATGCGAGAAAGAAGTTTATCGAGGCCATCGATCAAGAGAAGGTTTGTTGGCGGTGGCGGTGTTGTAGAATTATACCAAGATCGTCGAAATTAGTACTTTTACAGAAAGTGAAGCACTCACGTCTGGCCAACGAAATCGATGCGGAGATTGGATCGATGAAAGTTCAGGGTCAGCTAGCTAAAAACAAAACAATCGAAACGTGTTACAATCCTATCATAATGAGTGGAGGAAATTACTCCTTGAAATGGAGCACAGAAAGGTGATTTTCCGTTTCACTATCAGCACCCCATCATTTCGCGTTTTTATGTGTATGCTGTGATTTTCTAGCTCTGACAAGCTACTGCACTATGGAGTTATTGTTACCTCACTGGGCGCTCGTCTTGAGGTATTTTATTCCCACTTTATTTTTGTACGATTATTCTGTCTGAAGAAGTCTTCTATGATTCATTTTAAATAATTTGCTAAAGTTGTTTTTTGTTCCAGAATTACTGTACAAACATTACTCGCACGCTAATGGTGGAGCCATCGAAAAATTTGGAAGAGGCGTACGAGGGACTGCTCGCCACACAAGCTGCCATAATTGAAGCTCTGAAACCTGGCGCGAAACTTTCAGATGTCTACGCCGTGGGAGTGAAGACATTCCGTGAGAAATGTCCAAGTGTTGCTGATAATCTCTATAAAAAGGACTTTGGGTATGTGCCTGCAGCGGGACGATAATTTAAAACTAGAATTGATAGGTATCTTACGTTTGAATTACAGATTCGCCACCGGTATTGAGTTCCGTGAGGGTGGTCTTACCATTAGCCCAAAATGTGACGAAAAGGTGTGTAGTGGCGCAAGCTAATATAATTGCTTATGTTTCTGTGTTTATTTTCGTAGAACCTTAATATTTAGGTCCAAGCTGGAATGATCTTCATTGTTTCTGCTGGAGCCGAAGGTTTGGTCAACGCAAAGTCGAAAGATGATGCTGGCAGGACTGTCACAATTGCACTTTCTGATACGGTTCGTTTTTTGTCCCAACAAATCTGCGGCTATATTCATTCATTGGAGAAGCTCTTGTATCTATGATCTAGTGGTCTTCAGGTGCTCGTAAAAGATGGCCAGAACGAAGTTCTCACAGAGAAGGCGAAAAGTCGTCTGAAGAACAGTGTCATAAGGTTCAAAGAAGAAGAAGAGGATGGTAAGTGATTTGCACTTCTCTCAGCACCTACTGTTTTGATAGTTTCTATTACAGCGAAAGACTCCAACAAGGAAAACACCGAGGTTCTTGGACGGGGAAAACGTAGCGTCGTACTCACCGATCAAACAAGAAATAAAGCCACAAATGAAGACAAGCGAAAGGAGCATCAGAAGATGTTGGCGCAACAACTGAACGACGCCGCTCGTCAGCGTCTTGCTCAAGCTAGTGGTTCAAGCGAAGCGAAAAAGTAGGCCATGAATTTTGCTACGCCTTCTCTTACTCGTTTGTATCGTTTTATTTTCAGAGTAAAGAAATCTAACGTGTCGTATAAGTCGTACGAGAAGTTTCCTGTCGATTCCGAGATTAATAAGCTAAACATCTACGTTGGTATGTCTACTCCAAGAGTCTATTTTTCATTATGTTATAGCCTTTTTAAATCGCAGTGTTTCAGATAAGCGCCACGATACCATCATTCTCCCAATCTTTGGTATTCCTGTTCCATTCCACATTTCCATGATCAAGGTATGGGACGTCACGCTCTTATTCTTTCTTGCTCGTGGATTGTGGTCCCCTTAGCGAGTAATCTGAAATTTTCGGCACATGTTCAGTCTTCAGTTTCAATTTATCCTCAATTTATCAGGATTATATTCATGGAGGGATGACCGTTTTGTTCCCTTTCTTTCTTTCTTTGTTGTATTGTTCGCATTTGTTCACAAACTTTCCAACAGTGTAGTACATGATATATCGAAGTTCTACTTTAGAACTGCTCTCAATCGGTGGAAGGCGACTTCACTTACCTGCGTATTAACTTCGCCCATCCTGGATCACAAATTGGAAAGGATCAGGCTCAGTTCCCAAATCCGTTGGCTACCTATCTCAAAGAACTCACATACAGGTTGGCTCACATCTTCGATTTCTGTCTTTTCGTTCATTATAACCTTTTTTGCAGAGCTAGCAATGTAAAAGAGCACGGCGAAGTGGCTGCCCCAAGCAACAATTTGACAACGGCGTTCCGACTTATTAAAGAGATTCAGAAGCGCTTCAGGTATATTTGTGCTCACCTTGATTGAGAAGTGCTTCTATGAAATGGAATTTCAGAACAGAAGAGGCTGAAGAGCGTGAAAAAGAAGGCGCTGTGAAACAAGACAAGCTCATATTAAGCACAGCCAAAGCAAATCCTAAGCTGAAAGATCTGTACGTGACAAGTGTCTTCATTCGTCTTTTTTTTCGAAATACACTTGTACTTTAAGATTTGTTCGACCAAACATCATCGCAAAACGCATATCTGGGTCATTGGAGGCGCATATCAACGGTTTCCGGTGAGTGATCAACTATACTGATATTTGCGTGTTATTTCGTTTTCTTTTGGTTTTTTATCAATTCACTGAGATTTCTGTTTAAGGTACACCTCATTACGCGGTGATCGAATTGACGTACTCTACAATAATATCAAGCACGCGTTCTTCCAGCCGTGTGATAATGAAATGATTATATTGCTCCATTTCCACCTCAAACATCCCGTGCTGTGGGGGAAAAAGAAGTATAAGTAGGTTGCACTTTTTTATGATCTAGACTGCAGTCTACTGTTTCACTCAGCCGCCGATTTTCTTTTCCAACCTATCAGTGCATATCGAATTATTAGGTTGTCGGAAAAGTTTCCCGCCACTCAGTTTGACCGCTCACCAAAACTTTAAAACGGGTTTCGGGATCTCACCTTTATAACCGTTATGTAGGTTGATTTATGAGCTACATATACCACAGTTGTGGTGGTTCAGCACCACAGGTATTGCAGAGAAAATCGATATTGATTGCAGGTATCTTGAACTACTTTTTCTTTACGAGCTCATAAAACAACGCGTTGAAAGAAGTTCAGGGAACGGCATGTGCACTATTATAGATCCTTCAATTGTCTTTCTTAATGCAGCGAAAGTTTGGTTTCGTATATTCAGAAAGGCCTATTTTGGCCTCGAAGAAGAACAGTAGCCGAGAAGGGCAGTCACTGGTATTGAGTGAGTCTTCTGGAGCTGGCTTTAGAGGATGGCCGGCGTAGTACCCCTAAGTTGATAGCGCAACTCGAGTGCCATATATCCACACAAGTTGCCCGTCTCTGAGGCTTTAGAACCACGAGAAAATAGGGCACATTGTTGCGGCATGCTTTAGCGGCGGACACCTACAGATGGAGACGGGTGCATGCACGACCATCTCAACTTTCCGAGGAAATTTTCATTCGCCCGGCAATTTGGTTAGTGGCATCAAGGAGTGGGTAGCGTACACCAATCACACGCCAAATCTCCTACTGTTCACTTGCAGCAAACCAGCGAAAATTTCAAAACCGCAACTCCACCCGAAATGGTAGATGATCGGTCTGCAGCTGAACTGCAAATGAGGCATTCGATAGGAGCTGCTACCTGCAGATGCGACTGTCATCAACGATGTCTATCGTAGTCACTTCGATGGCGACGGAGCAGCCCTTAGTGGGAAACATGAGAAAACCATCTTCAGTCACCATGACGCGCACTCACCTATTGAGAAGGAGACCTTTTAAAAATTTCAAAAATATCCGACCCTTCCGATGACCTATCCAGGACATTCATCGAACCTTGCTCCAACAAAATAATATTTGTTCCATTCGCTTTCCATTCAATTACTAGACAACCAGCTCGACGAGTGAGAGTACCTCAAAACGTGGCTCGCCGAATTCTTTTCATCAAAACTCTCGAAATTCTGGAGGAGGAGAGTTCCAATTTTATCTGATAAATAACAAGATGTTATTGATGGTAATCATTATAGTTCGGACCGAATCGAATAATTTCGAACGAATTTTCGAATGAAATTCGAAAATTCGAATATTCGGAATTTTGGAAAATCGAATTTATTCGTTCATTCGTTCATTCGAAATTTTAGAAATCGAATTTATTCGTTCATTCGTTCATTCGAAATTTTAGAAATCGAATATATTCGTTCATTCGTTCATTCGAAATTTGAAAAATCGAATATATTCGATTATTCGTTCATTCGAAAATTTCAAAATCGAATATATTCGTTTATTCCCAAGAATTTCTTTCCAGATCAACGATCGTAACTTTCCAGATACTTGAATTTCCCAAGAATTGACTCTGACGTCCAGATCAATTTTTCTGTTTCTGTGATTTCGTTCCGCTCAAAATTTGTTTGGGTGAATCAGCTAGGGTACTCATCACGACTTCGCGATTCTAACCATTGTTTCCTCTGCTGGTAGCGAGTGATCACGCTAGGTTTGGTTAGTCCAGTGCTGAAGTATTTTGAAAGGGCTCCAAATTTCCAACTTATATGTAAGCTTCATGATCCAATTAACTCTCGTGAGCGAAATAGGTGTGATACCGACGATATTTAGCAGCCATCATATCATCAGCCTCTTATTTAATAGGTTGGAATTTTAAAATGAACGCAAGATTTATGCTCTTCACTATATATAAGCGAAGGCCAGAAGTAGTGTCCAGATGTCGATACGAATTCAAATGAGACCGGTTGGTTGTGGGTTTCATCACTGTTTGAAGTGAAAGGGTTTTTTGTTCGTTGGCTTTCTTGAAGTGGAATAGCAGCATTATAGTAAATTCTGTACCCCACTTTTTTCGTTAAAAATAGGTAAATAGGGGGTAATGGCCTATGAGAAGAACAAATCTGATACCCGTAGCCGATTACCGCCTATAGGCCTATGTTTAACGAAAAAAAGGGGCTACAAAATTTGCCATAGTGCCGGAATTGCTCTGTTTTTCCGTCTTTTCGCTGTCCGAATCGAATAATTTCGAACGAATGTTCGAATGAAATTCGAAAATTCGAATATTCGTTATTCGAATATTCGGAATTTTGGAAAATCGAATTTATTCGTTCATTCGTTCATTCGAAATTTTAGAAATCGAATTTATTCGTCCATTCGTTCATTCGAAATTTTAGAAATCGAATTTATTCGTTCCTTCGTTCATTCGAAATTTTAGAAATCGAATTTATTCGTTCATTCGTTCATTCGAAATTTTAGAAATCGAATATATTCGTTCATTCGTTCATTCGAAATTTGAAAAATCGAATATATTCGTTTATTCGTTTATTCGAAAAAATTTCCCAAGGACAAGACTATAGTAATCATGCATAAATGTGTCGGATGTCGAGGGGAGTAAAGGAGAGGAACAATTTTGAAAACATTGGCAAAAGTGGCGGGAAACTTTTCCGACGACCTAATATCAGTGTTTTGTAGGGACATTCAATTCTACACTGAAGTTGGAGAGATTACCACTGATCTTGGAAAATATCATCACATGCAGGATCGTGACGATGTGCAAAGCGAACAGGTAAGTTAGGCGGTAATATGGTTGATTAGTATCTCATGAGCTAATTTCAATTGCAGATGGAACGCGAGATGCGGCGAAAGCTGAACTCGACCTTCCAGAATTTCTGTGATAAGGTTGGTGCTGTTTTTAAGAAGAGTCAGTATGTTAACCGTTATCGGTAGTGTACTTACACCAAACGTATGGAAATTGTTCAAGGTTGTGAAGCAAACCAACGACCAATTCGATTTCGACGCTCCGTTCAGTGAACTTGGATTCCTTGGCGTCCCTCATCGTTCGAGTTGTATGCTCAAGCCTACCTCATCGTGTTTGGTGAATCTCACCGAATGGGTAAGAGAAATACTGTTTTCATTTTCTGAGCACATCTTGTTCAATGTCGTTGTTCTGACAAAAGTATGACTTTTCAGCCCCCATTCATTGTCACCCTGGACGAAGTGGAGCTCGTGCACTTTGAGCGCGTTTCTTTTCAACTGAAAAACTTCGATATGGTTTTCATCTTCAAAGACTACAGTCGAAAAACTCAAATGGTGCAACAGATTCCTATGAGCAGCTTGGATAACGTGAAGGTTAGAATTTTTAAGAGATTCCTTTCAATGTAGAAGTCTTAATGTGATGGTCTGTTGGCGTTCGTGCAAACAAGGAACTTACTATATTCTAGGAGTGGCTGAACACCAGTGATCTACGGTACACGGAGGGAATTCAGTCGCTTAATTGGCCGAAGATCATGAAGGTTTGTGAATATGGTTTCAGTCGTTCTAAGTTCTCATGGAATCGTTGAAATTTAGACTATTACTGATGACCCGGAGGAGTTTTTCGAAACCGGTGGGTGGAATTTCCTCGGCGCTGACTCTGATCAAGAGGATGAGGCAGAGGTAGGTTACTGTTCACAGTAACATTTTGCTATTGTGTCTTCAAACTGTTTTTAAGGACGAAAGCGAATCGGAGGAAGCGTACACGCCGAGCGAGTCAGAATCGGGAGAAGATGAGAGTGATGAAGATGAAAGTGAAGGTTCGGTGTTTTTTGTTTTACACTGGTACGCTTGCAGAATAATTTCTGTATTTCATTTTCAGCCGAAGCAACGTCGGAAGACAGCGACGACGAAGGTTCATTGGATTCGGATGAATCCGAAGGAAAAGACTGGTCGGATTTGGAGGAGGAAGCAGCTCGGGCAGATAAGAAGAGAGATCAAGAGGACGAAAGAGGTGGTGGTGACAGAGATAGGGACAGGCACCGACATCACGACAGAGACAGAGATCGCAAGAGACATCGACATAGTGGTGGGAAGAACGGGCCTCCATCGAAGCGACACAAGTGAAACCCGAAAATACCACAAGTTGGTTTATTTGGAAGCAAATGTTGTAACTACGGCGCATATGTAGATCATGTTACCTAACAATACTACCCAGAACGTAACGCGTAGATGTTCAACTGATCCTATGTGTAGCCGTTGGTTGTCCTTGTGAATGTGTTTCAGTATAATTGTCACTACAGCGTTCTTATTGGCACATTTCCATTTTGAACAGTGATCTTGACCCTCATAATGAGGCCTTTGCATGTATTTTTTGTCTTTTTTGGTCTGTCCGGTTCCATGCGATCTACACGGTTTTTGATATGGTTGATGAATTTTTGACGTTTCATTGTTTGGGCTGTTCGCACCTGCAAGTAGATGGTGAAGGTTTTTGGTTTCTGTTTTAGCGGAAACGAGCGGCTTGAGGCCCTATCAATAGTGATGAAGAAGTAGTGAAGGAAACGAGGATTAACCTACACCATGTCTACCTCTTCGACTCCACGGTTCTCACTACGTAAGAGGTGTTACGTTGCATACATCTTTTTTTTTCGAAATGACCATTATTGTCAAAAGAAGGAACGGCCGGTCCACATCTCAATTCCGCACCAGATGAAGCGGTGATCACTGGTCTCGGATCCAGTTATACACGTAATCGATCGGTCGGTCTACTGAACTTTATGGGTCCCATTCATATTCGGTTCTCAATGAAGGAAGGCGAACGTTCCCGTCATTCCAAAGAGGTGGGCAGATCTGTCTAGGTTTGAAGAACGTCCTCCTTAAATTCCACATTCTACTTGAACTTCGAAGAGGAGATATATGATTAGGCGATGCACGTTTTTCTCAGCTTTGATAATCGTCATCGTCATGTGTCTTTTTTGTCAAAAGACGTTGAGGGAAGGAGTAGACGCCGCCACTGGGCTATCGTGAACGTTCGAATCTCTATCCTACCTTGCGCTTATCGTGTTTCTGAGAATTTCTTCTTGGAGACGAGGTGAATTCATTAAGAAGCTCAACCGTGGTTCCACTCTCTGCAGAACTGCTGCACAAAAGTTTGACGTACTGTGCGGTTGAAAATTCAGCGGTGCTGCAGTACCGGGCGTGCCGGGTTGAAAAAACGGCACCAGCGGTGCCGTTTTATTCTTTCATACGCAGAAGGCGCTGTTTTTCTGTATTTTCTTTGAAATTGTTTCATTCGTAAAAATAAGGATATATTTGAACTTAACAGCTTGAGCTCGATCTTTTCATATACAAATTTCCGATATACGTGAAACTTGTCAGCTAGCGATTTTTTGACCACTCGATTTTCTGCCCTTTGCGCCTTCAATTCCTTGCCCGACGGTTCATCGCTCGATGAGGCTCCGCCTTCGGCCGGGTTACCACGCGGGGATTCCCGTTGGGCATGAGTCGTGAATGAATTGAGGCAAACTTTGTACAGGTCACTACACGACAACAAAAACTGCGCATTTCGGCGCCAAAAAGCGCCGCTGCCGCTCTGCCGCCGTGGTGTGTCCGGTGCTGTATATGGATTCGTGATTGCAGTTTAAGGAAAAAAAAATTGCCAAGGACCTATTTCCCAAGTGGAATCTTCTCAGACTGGTGTTCGACTGCGGAATAGATTTTGAAAATATACACCTAAAAATCTTTCGAGTTGTTTTGAAGAATATGGTACGAGTAGCAAATACAACACTTCTACCGGCTGCACCCACTCCAACCCATACCACAGTTACTTAGCTAATCTCATGAAAAATACCTCTCCAGTGTGGCAAACGCAAAAATTTTCATATCGCATGAACGCAGAAGTTTCAGAGCTCTCGTCGGTCTCGTTTGCGGCTTTGCGTCGTCTGCGACATGAAGAAACATCAGCATTACATGCAAACATTCACAGAAAATGCAGCGAAAAGGTAAACAGTTTCAGCAATCCGTCCTGATAAAGTCTATGCTTCAAAACATCACGTTGAAACTAACTCAATGAGCCAGGCGATGTTACACTCAAAACATTCAAAATGTTCAAAAAAACAAGGAAAAATTTCCATGTTCCTTCACCTTTGAAGAAGGCATTGATTAAATCGGTTTTTGTAAATCGTTAGTAGTAGTGACATAAGGTTCACTATCATTAGAAGTCGAGGAAGTAAATTCGAAGTCTTTCAGAGAAGAGTGGATTCGACTACTATGCGACAACGATGTTCTGCTGATGGCAAATCAGAAACAAAAACTGGATCACTACGGTAGAAAGTAAGAATAGAGACATTTGATTCCAAGAAATATGGCTACAAAACCTCAATTATGCTGAAAGGGCGTTGCTTTGAATGGTTTGAGATGGATAAGCAAAGCTTCAAAATGAATTTAAAATGTGATGTGGATAACAATAGAATAGTTGCAAATCTTACAATGTTCAAAGAATAAGCATCTTCGAGTCAGATCACATCAATAACCCAGAGTCAATTGTTTGGTGGACTTCCTCATGTGTTCCGGCGTGGTTCAAAATTTCTGTCTTCTCAAGAGCGAAAACCCACCTTGAACTTCTAATCCATGGAAAACGTTAGACAGCTGTCCCTACAGTAGTAAAAAGGATCAACGAACTTAATCGAAGTTAAAGGCATAAGTCTAGAGAGGTGTCATTGTCAGGTTCATCTGCTACGATCACTTCGCACCCGACCAGTTTGAATCGTCTCCGCAACGCTCGCTCATACTCAAACGTAATGCCGTGCCTACACGATTCGTGAGTGGTTTCATCATCATTTATTACAGGTATAAAAAGTGGTTTAAAAAGAAAAAGGAGTGTTTTACGGAAATTGCTGCTAATTTATAGTCGATTCACGATGACGCCTTGATTCAGAATGTTCCCTACATTGTTTCTTATAATTCCTTCACCATAGGCATTATCTCAGCTGTAGAAGTGTCAACGTTCAACGCGATATTCTATTTTCCGTTATTTAATTTTTTTTCAAAGCTGAGCAATAAAGCCGAACCACATCGTATGCAATCTCTGCCATTCTATTGACTTATCATGTGTCGCAATAGTGCATTAATAGATAAACAGATAAATGAGTTTGTTCCGATCACCAGGAGCCTGCCACTTTCAAAACAAACCGACATCTACCACACCACAACGACAACAGTGAAAAAAGGAAATCGGTGGAGGAACAGGTAAAGTTTCTATGAATTGAAGTCCAGCGCCGAATAGTTCAATTTCAGTCCACCTACTCCAACCTCTTGTTAACGCCTCCACAAATTTCATCGATGGAGTTTCTTCTCAGAAATATAGAAATCTATTCTAACGTTAAAACTCAATAAAATAGTATAAAATCCTGTGGTATCTAGACTTCTTTCGTTCCAGCACAATATCATAATGGGTCCTGAGTGGATAGGTTTTACTAGTCGCGAGGAATTGTTGTTGAGTTCTAATTTTTCAGTCGTTTCAGAAGAGGCAATAGAGTTATGCTGCACACCATACGATTTATTTCACCCAAAATGACAATCTATTAAGCAGTAAGAGTACATGATGCACTAATTACACGTTCGCGTCGTCGTTGCTCCGAAATAGCGGAGCGATCTGATCCAGTGGGACGTCTGAAAGCAGACTCTATGAGATTCTCAGACTACAGGCTGTAGAAAGCAAAACTCATAAATCGTATAAATTATGAAAAAAAGAACGAACAAAAAACGCACCCATTTTCTCAACAAACGCTTCGACAGATGTTGTTGTTGCGACCTCCTCGTCGAATTTCTTCACAAAAGCTGAAGTCTTATGCAGGGTGTCAAGAATATGTGCTTGCAGCCATTCAAATCGTTCATCGGAATCGATCTTAAACATTGTGTTGGAAATTTCTATAAATATAAAAACAACCTGCACAATTTGGTGGACACGAATCGAGCGGTAATTATGGAAATTGTTTTTAGCACCTTCTCTTACACTCATGCCCAAAATGTTCGAACGGAACATTATTCAGAAGGAGTACGACAAGCAAACTTAGTCAACACAGCAAATGTCCCCCTATGATACTCCTACAGCAACAATAATTAATCAACATGACACTGTCTTTAGCATCGTGTTAGTTTTCCTAGAGCGAAGCGGTAGTAATTAATGTTATTATTACAGTACCATAAAGTATTAGTATTGTTTATAAAATGGCGGCAGCGGCACTTTTATGCGCGGAAAGGTACCGTTTTTGGGGTCCACTCGTGGTGACCCGGACATAGCCTACCATAATTCATTTACGCCGCATGCCTAACGGGGGTCCCCGCATGGTAGCACGGCCAAAAGCGAGGCCTCGTCGTAGTCACCAGACGAGGAATCGAGGGTGCAAGACACAGCAAACTGAGGGATCAAAATATCGCTTGCGCACAAATTCTACGAACTTGGAAAATTTGCATACAAAAGTTAGAGCTCGAACTGATGAGATTGAACATGTACTTATTTTGATGAATCAATCAATTTTAGAGAAAATATGGAAAAATGGTGGTTCCGGCGGAAGAAAGCGCCGCTTGAGCCGTTTTGTCATTGCGGCGCGTCCAATACTGTACATCCTTACGAGAGCAAGTCAAGGTTTTAAATCTGTCATAAATTGTAGGTAATTTAAATTATTTAGTTACAAACGAGATGGAAAATGACCATCACTCACCGGTATGACATCGCGGAAGTATAAATCAACAAACGCCCATGTCAAGCAAACAGGGCGAAGCGATTCCCATGTGTTCTCGTTTCCTTCGGTGGTGAAGTCGGCCAGAGCTGCGCGAAGCACCTATACAGCTGATTTAGATTATTAATACGAGCATTAAATTAGATAAAACTGGACAAACTCACGTCCGACCGCTGTTCAAGCCAGCTGTTCAGAGTCAGCTCGGTCATGAGGAAGGAGATCACTCGGTGTCGGGCGTTTCGGGTGGGTAACTCGTCGGCTGGGAGGGATAGAGCGAGTAGGTGCAGCACAGCTAAGTACTGCGCGTTAGACTCCCTACCACCGCCTTGTGATGCCTCCGAAAATGACCTAAAAGAGCAACATGCTTCGATGCTTTCACCAAGAAGGTCTTAATTCACTATGTGCAGCCGACAGGAAGTAGTAGTAGTAGTCATTACCGCCTCTTACCATTGTACCGCGCGTTATACGTCAGAAATGTAGGAAAGAGATACAAAAGCCAATTACTTACTCCCTGTCCAGATAAGAGCTCTCACAGCCTCGAGTATTCTTCAGTAGGAGACTTTGGCACCTACACACTCAAACCTCTCCAACGATTATAGATTTTTACTATTCTCTTACATACTATTTGACACACCAGAAGCTCACAACACTCCTTCACCATATCTCTCTAACGATTACGGTTTTTTTCATTTACATACACCATTAATTGAATCAAAAAAAAAATGAAGACGCTGAAATGATTGAAAAAGGCTACAGCGGGATTACCTGAAGTACACAAACTTGTCGATTAGTTCGCAAATATCCAGGAAAACGATCGATCGACACAACGGAGGCACAGGTGCGGCAACTTCGAGATCGGCTTGGTACCTAGATAGAAAACAATTCACATCCGACTATCGATGAATCTTAGAAGTAGTCAATGAAAGGAGTCCGGTTCATGCAACACAGTCTCGGTGTATTCGTGTTCTTCAGAGCCACAAACTTGAGTAAACGGTAAAAGGTTCAGTTAGGTAAGTTTGACGCTCTGAAGAACACAAGGATGCCGAAACATGAGGCTGAATAAAGTGTTAGCATCAATCTAGCTCATGCCGCAAGAACCAGACTCCTTTCAGAAAACAAATCGCTTTGGAGATTTTAATACGATAAGCAGAGTTGTTTACCGGTTGACGGCAAGAGTCCAGTCGCCCTCGCTTGCTGTACCCGTAGCAATAGGAGTGAGAGCGTTGCACTTCGCTCCCGCGTTGTGTAGGGACGCCTTGAAAATAGAATTTGAAGCAAAAACCAAATTAAATATCAGAAAACAGGTAGACACGAGGGAAGAAAAAGAAGAGAAGACCTCGTTTTATAGAGAATTCTCATTCTTCCACTCCTACGGCAAACATCAGACCGTAAACGATCACCCTTTGTTTTGCGGTTCACTTTCGATGTGCTTAAGGAAGGAGTGCCCCAACTTCAAGGTTACCTTGGACCATTCATCGACATTTCGGCCACCTCCACTTCGTCGAATGGCGTTTTGATGGCAGTCAATATGCACCATCACCATTTGGCTCACTGTCGTTAGTTGAAGTACGCGAGAGTCGGAAGGTAACGGTGATGCAAACGCATACCTGACACAATCATATTTTACGTTCCCTTTGGCCAGTATTTCGACTAAAGTGAACCTCCATTAAAATCTCTTCGCTCTGCTTGACTGACAGAAAATTTCATTTTCGTTGATGATCTTGTGTCCATTACATCTTAATCATCACTGGCTAATTTCCTTTTTCACTTTGAGTCCTCCCTAACATGGAAAACATTTTGTATGGCCTGCGTTCGGCCAGCGAATATCAAAAATATGAGCTTTTTAATCCGTCAATATCAGTTTGAGGTTTCTGACTAACCATCTGTGCTTTCCATTTCTTCACATTCATGTCATGCGTTCTTGTTTTGTCTTTGTTCATTTTATCTACGAACTTGGTTAAGCAGCACACCTATGAGCGCAAAAGATAAATAAATAAGTAGATAAATAAAATAATAATAAGATTGCAACATCGACATCCAAAGCAAAAGGAAGTAGAAATTCGTCAAGTGTTCAAACAATGGAATCTAGGGTATGTCTTAAAACAATTAGAACACTCACGCTGCTGCCACACGTGTTCCTTGGAACAGTGGTTCGCGACAGATACAGCAGGATGCCAGCGGATCGACGACCCCTTCCAATGCTGGTTCATTGGCGATGCGTCTGTGAGCGACCTGAATGACATCAGTCGAATTATCAATGTATAAATGTACAGGATAAAAGTAAAAGTTCGCGCTGATCAGTTCTCTAGGGATGCGCCGTCGCATTTGTGTTCAATTCAACTAATAGCGACATGGTGATTGAGTGTCCGGCCTATACAACGACTTGCGGTGGTCGGCCGCAATACCAAGTCAATGTCTTTGCCGTACCAAACAAGTCCGGTACCAATTTCTGCACCCTTGGAAGGACGAAAAGTTTGGTTAACACAGACGGGGATCGATCGCACTACTATGCGGGTGTCAGCTGCGCCTCCTACCACTGCACCACGCTCGCCAACAGTGGCGATCAATCCTCGCCCGGACTTGTCAAGCCTTCCGTCACTGAATTGGCACCAAACCCAAACTTGCTGGGGAAGACGCTGTCACCAATTGAACCACGCAAGTCATTGCATGGGACTAATCCCTGTGTCTAATTGTGTCTATACGATTCTGAACGGAAGACGACTGCGTGGCGCATTCTGTTCGGACTGATCAACACCGATCACCTTCCCATTCATCTTTTTCGCTTTTCACTATCCATTCACCAGCGCTGAAGCAGCTGACTCGAATAATTTTTTATGCTACGTTTCTTGAACACTACAGTAATTTGCTGAATATCCTGATTTGTTTCACTGGATGACCGTCTCTCAAAAGACTACCCAGGGGCGCATCGATATAAGTAAATAGACAAATAAAAAGATAATAAAGAATGTTCAACGAATCAGTACCAAGCCAATACGCTTACTTTCACTTCACCGGACTTTCCCATCTGCATTCCCATTTCACGTAACTGTTTGTTTCGCATTGCCATAGCCATCTGGCGTTTCTTCTGCCGTGTCTCTTGACGCACATTCTCGATCTGGGCAGCCACCTGAACAGAGAAGATTAGTTCGCTCAAAACAAAATCCAAAAAATAAGATGATGGCCAAATTAAAAGTGTGAAGTAAAAACCTATCGGCAGCTTTCTCAGGAAGATAAGTGATGCTTGATGATCTTTATGAACAAAGTACTCTGATGTGGCTAAAACCAAGAGAAAATCACACCTCCGTGTTCTCCTTAAGAGCCTCAACAACATTCTCGGCCATAGTACCTATCGAATTGTCCGAAGCTACCTGAAACAAACAACAGGGATTTGATCGCGAGGAAAAAAAGAGAATCACTACTGTAAAGGTGATACATTTGGCTGCTAAGAACCAACAGTCGCAATGGTAACGACCCATGAATAATTACATGCTGGCCATATACCGAAAATATACTACGCACGACGCGCCGTTATTCAAGAACGCAGGATAGGTTTTATTCGTGGTTTATGCGAGGCCTGACAAAACTAAATAGCGCCGCGAGGGTTCGGAGGCCATGAAACAGCATCGACGAATAAATCTCCATGGGCCCGTTTTTTTAACCCAAAACAAACCCTCGTTGACGGACCACGGGTTCGTGCGTCACTGAGAGCCTCTGCGTCTTCACTCACCAATAAAATATGTTGCCCCCCACCCCCCCCCCCCCGTTACGAAATGCGGAAAAAAAACTCCTGGAGGTGCGAGCTAGTCGACAAAGCTGCGACCGAAAACGCAGGAACAACGAAATGTAGACTAATATCTAGTGTATTTCGGTGACAGAGTGATTCCGATTCACCTGCTCCAAGCGATGAAGAATATGCAAAGTCTTCTCGGCAAGGGCTCGTTGACTAGCTTCATGAGATCGCGCCATTCCATGCATAAACGACAGCATCTAAAGTACTATTGTTGACGTACTGTTAGCAACAATGACAAGTTTTGCAACAATAGCAGAAACAACATTTGCTCTTCGCAATGTAAAAACGTTTTAATTATGCTGTTAAAACAACTAATAGAACCCAGACTAACCAGCTTGAGTGAAGGCCGAAGAAGGAACGCCTTCCATTCTTGCGATTCCGTGGCTGAGTACAGCGGCGGGTGGTTGGACACCAGATGAGAGCAAGCCTATAAGGCATAGAGTTATTATTTATTCATGGTTGTCATTGCGACACAAAAGAACAATAAAACAGTTTAGAAGGCAAACCAATGAAATGAATCAAAGTTAGGCATCGAAACAGATAAACAGAGCAGATCCGTGATTGTGAAGATTTTTCGAAAGATGATGGACGGCGTCATGAGTCCTCACATTTCTTTATTATCGCACCCTCACATAGGCGTGCTTCAAACAAGACGGCATGATTGGTAGATCAACCGATGAATGTAAAGGTAAAGACGTCGGCGTTGATCTGTCCCCGAAGGACGCGCCGCCGCAATCGTATTCATTTCAGAATCCTAGAGGCTTGGTTAATGCGCATTGGGTCAATACAATGATTTGCGGGCGCCAGCCCCTGTGCCAAGTCGGTGTTTTAACCTTCTCAGAAAAAGTCTGGCACCATTTTACAGACCCAGGAGGGATGGAGGCTTGGTTGGCCCGGGCGAGGATCGATCAACGGTGTGGATGTCAGCTGCGCCTCATACTACTGCACCACGCGCGCCCGCGGCAATCGATATTATTCGAAAAACAATAGCAAACTAAGGCGGAACAAATGAATTCGAGACGGTTATAAAACAAAAAAGTAGGACAGAAGGAGCTCTGCTGCAGAACATCACTTTTTCGACATGATTTTAAAGTTCGGCGAAATCAGGACGTGTGAGAAAAAGAAAGTGGGGCTGGGAATATTTTAGCATAGTTTTCGCAAATAAGGAGAGACATAAAGGCACTTACCTTGGAAACCACTCCACTATCCAAAATCAGTTGCTTCAACTTGGCCCCTTCCGCGGAACTGAGGATACCAGCAGTCACTTCGCACAACCGTCCTACGGCAATCACACGTTCGCTTCGCAGAGACACATCGCTAAATTATAATCAAAACTGTTGTTAGTTGCTTCTGCGCCTGTTGATCCATATAGCTAGGGTTGAATTTCATTGGTTTCGAAAATCATCAAGAGGTGACCAAATTTGTTTTGAGGAGAAGGATTAACTCACGTGGTTGCATCGATCTCCTTCCATAGGCACGTCTTCGTGTACATGGCAATCAGGGCTTTCTCAGCTTCTTCATTACCCAACAAAAGATTGCCGATGACTCGTGAGACTTGGGCGCAGAACTTGTTCACGCTTTCAGAGCCTAAAATCGACATTTAGAGGTTTAAAAATAATTTTGACCGCCCCCCAAGATTAGAAGGAGACCGTCGGTTTTTTCACTTAACTAGGGAATACGAGGTAGAAAAAAAGATCAAAATCTTATATTAGATTCGACGGATTGAAACGAAAAGAATCCATATTTAAGAACATCAAGAACAACAGCAAGAACAACAGCATCATGCATCAGCGTGTCAGCCTCTAATGGCTAACATACCCGAATCAGGTCGTGCCATGACGAACGACAAAAGCCATTCTGCATCTTGTTTAGAGACACCTGTCAGAATCTAAACGAGAAGAAAAATGGTAGTGATCACTATAATATATCAGCACATTGCACTTCTCAGACTAATAAAATCTTGAAAACATACTGGATGCACAGCTGGATCGCTCACAATTGCCGAAATCATTTGCAGATATTCGAGGCCAATTTGAAGAACTCCTTCATCAGTTGAGCGAAGAGATACACAAGAGTGCAGCACCTTAAACAAAGGAATCTTTGCGGGAAAAGAGAATGTCAATAAAGGTGTGAATTTGAAACGACGTGACTGGAATAAAAATATATTCAAGCTTTTTATTCAGAACAACACAGCGTTACCTTCATGAAAGCGTTGATAGCGCCAGATGACACTAAATCCATCCTTCCTTGTTCGGTTTTGACACATCTTTCGAAAAGTTTACGAAGCTGACCAAGTAGAAACCTGAATAAGGTTTGATTCGCTCGAAGTACAGAGACGCAATCAAAAAGGGATAACTCATATTCATTAGATCTTGAGCAAAAATTCAATTTATAAATATACGGGACGATGCAGATTCATTTACAAATCGAGTCAGTATCGAACTTACAGCTAGAGTTCTACCTATCATAAAAGAAATCGTTCTTATAATCCACAACTCTCCTCTTAACTATAGAAGCAAGAAATTCTAACAGAATAACCAGAACCCCTCATGTTTCATATGATAGCTACCACACCTAATCAAAACGAACGGTGCAGCGGCAGGAGGCGCTCCTGACACCCGCATGACCGAGCGTCCAATCGTCGGTCTGGCTGATCAAAGCTTTAGTCCTTCCGGTGTCAGGTAAATTGGTAGTAGACTTTTTTGGGAAGGTAAAGACACTGAATTAGCATAGCGGCTGGGCCCCGCATGTTATTGTAAAGGTCAAATACACCTTCACTATGCCTCCACGATTCTGAATAGAAGGCAAACGTGTGGCGCGTTCTTAGGGCACCGATCAAGGCCGACCACTCTACCTCTTACTTTTACTGCCACTTCATGAGCCTCGGTTCAAATTTTCTAATCAGACGCAGGAACTCACCTGCCAGCACTTCCAGTGTCCGCTTGATCGAGGAGTCGTAGAGCACGCGTGAGGCCACCACACTGGGACAACGCACCAGTGAGAGAAGACAGCGTCTCGTCCTCTTCGGTTTCAGCTGAAAAGTCACGTAAAGTGTTAACTGATGACCAAATAAATTTGGAATGGCATACCCCCATCAGCCTCGCCCAGCGTCGACACAAACGTCTCGACTGCATCACCCAGTAAGCCACGCATTCTGTACACAATCACCATCGGTTGACCGGGATTTGCCTTCTTCCAGAGTTTGTCATAAACAGCTCGAACAGGAAGTGACAGTGATATGATCTGGTTATTCACCAGCAACTGAAATTTCGACCAATCACTTATAGATCACAAATATGGGCACATAGGATACTGACAGCCCGTTACATTTACTGAGAACTTATCTACAGTCGCACAGCCTGGAGAACTAAAATAAAAAAGAACCAATGGAACGACAACCTAAAGGGAAGAGGAGATTACTCCTAGTATCAGTTACGACAAAAATACGGTATGGCTCTGAAGTATGGTACGAGCTAGACTACTCGCACTGTAAATAAAAGCGATCATAGACCTCTTGCTGAATAGCGAAATCAGGTATGAAGTCATGCAGAAGATTAAAAAACAGAAATTGAGGGAAATAACTCAATCTTCTAGAACGATTCAAAACCCCGCATGAGACATTAGGCTTTCAGAGGGAGTTACGTTCACTTGTCAATTTCCAGTAATTTATGACTAATACAGTTGAATTTTCGTCACTTTAGCTGGTGATCGGTCTTTCCGCAAGATTGGCATAGATTTTGAAGGATACTGGACTTGACGTTCGTCTTCTGCATGAGTATCGAGCAACATAATGCCACTTTACACCAGTTTAATAGGTTCGCTAGTACTGCTCCAAAGACAAGATGGATCAAAAGGAATGAGATCAACCGTTAAATTATTCGGAGCAGGAGCGGTCGTGATTTACTGCTCTCACGATTTTCAGCCGCACAATTTTAGCTCAGCTGCCAAAAAGATACCTCCATTCCATTATCGTCTTCCATGAGCGCAATCATCTCTGTGTCACGACAGATTTTGTTCTTGATATCTCGCATCAATGGTCCCAAGCCGACATCAGTAGACTGAAATGTTGGTCTATACATCTAGAAAAAGCTCCGACAGAAGGAAAGAAAGAAAATACCAACAGACCTTGTACGGATTTCCAGTCATTCTTCCTTGAAGAAAATCTTCCTGTGCCGGATCTTTCTCAATTTGAATATGGAATTCTTCTTCCTCTTTCTGTTCCGGGTTCAATACATCCAGAATTACGGAAACAATATGCGCCTAAACACGGTGGAGGAATTATATGCCCCTAAGAAAAGTTGTATTACAATTGTAACCTGGGTATTCAGATCTTCAATTGCGTCTAAGGACTGCACGGCTGCTCGCATCAACATCAGAGGATCCTTAGAAGAGATGCGACGGAGCAGACGTTCTAGTGAACAGCGAGAAGCTTCGACAGCACGGGTTCTACGCAGAAGAACTCTGAAACTTTAGGTAATTTGAAAGGCAAAAAAATATTCAGTTGTTTAGTTCTTAGCTACGCTCATATGCTTGCTCACATAAGACGGTTAGCGAAATAGCAGAGCGCAGAATACAAAGTAAGGGGAAATTAAAATTTAAAAAATCATATCATTCGCAAAGTATTCGAAAATCCATTTTGCAAAGTTCTGTTGCCAAACGCAGGCCACACAACAGTATTTTGGGAAACAAGGAGCATCAATATCTGATGTATTGATGGGATATACAGTGGCGGCAATATATTTACAGACGCCTGCCCTCTGCGTGGTTTTTTGGCCATAACTTTGGAACCAGAGGAGTATGAGAAATACTGAGCACGTATTTAGAATCCTCGAAAAATTCTCTACAAAACGCACTAAATTGCATTCAACGTCTCTCTGAAATTGTAGAGAAAAAATCGAGTGGAAATAAATCGGTCATGAGATAGTAAATGGTAAACACATTCTCAAAATCACAATAAACTACAATGCATCATCAAAACATGTTTATTATAAAACAACAAGTCAATATTTAGTAGGATAGCCATTGCTGTTGATCACAGCCAAACGGTTCCGCATTGAGTCGACCAACTTCATACATCACTCCACAGGAATAGCACTCCACGTCTCCTTGATGATTGCTTCCAACTCGTCGGAAATTCATGGCTTCAAACGCTTCAAAACTCTATCCACGTCATTCAGGAGATGTTCGATAGGATTCAGAATGAAAGTGTTTGAAGCCACAGAATCTTAACGAGTTGGAAGCAATCATCAAGGAAACGTGGAGTGCTACTCCTGTGGAGCGATGTATGAAGTTCGTCGACTCAATGTGAAACCGAACTCTTTCGCTGTGATCAAGAGCAAGGGCTATCTCACTGAATATTGACTTGTTCTTTTATAATAAACATGTTTTGATGATGCATTGTAGCTTATTGTGATTTTGAGAATGTGTTTACCATTTACTGTCTCACGATCAATTGACTTCCACTCGATTTTTTTCTACAATTTCAAAGAGGCGTTAAATACAATTTAGTGTGTTTTATAGAGAATTTTTCAAGAATTCTAAATTTATGCTCAGTATTTCTCATACTCCTTTGGTTCCAAAGTTATGGCCAAAAAACCACGCAGAGGGCAGGCGTCTGTAAATATATTGCCGCCACTGTACATGAATTAAAGAAAGAGAACGTCTCTCCATGGAAATGACTATTTTCCATTTTTTGATTTTTTTCTGGATTCGCACAGCTTCTTACGCAGGTAACAAGAATCGTGTCTTGGCACTATGAAAAAGGATAGCTAGCAATAATAGCTAGCAGCATTTTAGCTATAAATAATTTATTCTGGAAATCAAGCCTTCTTTAACTTTACCTACAAATACTACAGTATTTTAAAAGCGCAGTAATAATCATCACAGCAGATTCCTGGCCGAAAATATTCGTGAGGGTAACCTTTTGAGGAAGATTGTCGACTGGAATAACGGCACTAGAATGTGATCTCGAGCCGCCTTCAATTTCATAGTTTCCACCCCGCTTCCTGTCAGCATGAGACACAACAGCTCTAAACAGAAGTACTTATTCGTCAAGAAAACTATTAATGAATGGAAAGTCTTCAGAGTGACCATAATCCTCACCAACGTAACTGCGTAAAAGCGTCCCAAACGAGTGGTCCATTCTGCTTTCTTGTTGTTCCTCTTCATGCATGCGTTTGCACTCCTTCAAGTCAACTAATCATTAGAAGAAATCAAATCAAGAAGTAAATCTTACCTTATAGATCACTCTGATGAGCCACACGTGCAATCCTTCTGCGTACAGCCGCGCTTTGATACTTGGACCTCCGCCGATCACTGCATGTGCAGCACGGAAGAAATGGTCCGTCATCGCTGGTGGAGCCACTGATGCCATTGGAAGACCGCGTAGCAGTACAGACACAGCTGCTCCAAGATGACCCTGAGGAATCAGGACTCATCGATAAAGAGACTACACAAGTTTAATGAAAGAAGGGAATTGTCTCGAATATTTGAAGGAAAGTACTGTATGCTCACCGGCTGAGCAGCAACAGCGACAATGATCTTAGCCGCAGCAGCTCGAACAGCTATCCAAGGCGAAAAAAGACAGCGCCACAGCCAGGCGTCGTGTTCCTGAAAAAAGCAATGTCATTGGAGAAAGAAGAATTGAAGGAATTGAGTGGAAGGAGTGCGAAATACACTCTCCAGGGAGAATGGGCCAAGTGCCGCGGGAAATTTGTGATACAAAGAATTTGTTGGACACAAGAGTAAGTGAAGTAATAGTCGAATTCAGCGACTATTTTCTTTGGTTCCTATCCACTTTCCAACACAGTAATGTTTTCTGCTTAGTTAAACCACTAGAGCTCAAAAGCGTCAAAATGAAGGTGATCAAATTTAAAACAAGAAGAGAACACAATCACAGGCCACTTCAACTTTAAGAACGAGAAATCGATGAGTTTTCGTCAGTTGTTCAAAAACAATCACAATTTCTACATGTTCTACGAAGCAGAAGTCTGTACATGTGCTTACGTTGAATTGCTGCTCTATACTGGTTCCTTGAATATTTGGAGCCATGGGTTGAAAATCACTACAAGAGAGACTGACTCAACAAACGTAGTTGAAAGATGTTTAAATATTCTGTTGCTACTGTACCTTCCGGTGTTACTCGGTGGAAAATTCACTGATTGTCAAAGGTTCCAACATGTTCGTTGTTTTCGCTTGGGAAGAGAATTCGAAGACTTTAAGCACGTTTGACCTCGGGCCATCATGTGTTTTTCCACCCAGCAACCTCGAAAAGCAAAGTAACAACAGAATATCTGCGCATTGATGCCGAAGTTCAGGAAGAGAACTTGGGAGTTGTTACAATGAAGAGGACTCGCGGATGTTTACCTTGGAAGCGACAAACAAGAAAAAACTATAAAGAGGCAACTCCCATACCTTGCTTGTGTCCGGTGTAGTATCACTGCGCAGTCTCGGCTTCTTGCTGGGTGGTGCTTGAGAACTGTTGCTGTTGCTGAAGTCGAGTTTTCCGGATAACCAGTCACCAAACGTTAGGCAGTCATCAAGACAGCGATTTGCTATTGGTACACGTCTACAGTCGAGCTGATTCTGAAGAAAAATTCAATAACTACCATAGCAACGCTTCATAGTATCACTTCAATAAAACCTGAGGAGCGTCCGTCGGTATCCCTCGGCGCCTTTGTTGTAATTTTCGGTAAATTCGCTTTCTAGTGGGTTTCGCATCCACTAAGCATTTGTCAATGATCGTTAACGCAGCCAATGTTGTGTCGTGGTCGTTGAACTTCATAGCACTCTGAACAAGAGATCGGATTTGAACAACAAGACTTGCAGAATATTCGGTTGCGCAATTCAGAAAAAAATCACCTTCAACAGTCCGCGGAACTTCTTCTGCCAGAGCGAGTCTGGGAATGTGTTTAGCGAACGAGCGAGGACTGTTCCACTGATTTTTCCGGACAATACCAACTCACATAGCCTGAGAGGAAACATTAAGTCTTCCACTACACCAATAACCTCAATGAAAGGACTCACTTCTCCGTTCCTTTTTCGTTTTCAAGTGATAAACGGCAGAGCAGCATTTCAATTTCCTCTCTTATAGGTTCGTACTTGTTGGCCAAATCGACCTACAATATCACATCACGTATGCACAGTACAAAGCCCTTCACTTCTCCGACTGCTAACTCCTTCTTCTTCAGGTTCAAAACAAAGTTTTATGATTAAATCTGAAAATTAGCAACCGACCAGTGTTCCAAATACCACGTCAGAATCGAGAAGACGTTCCAGACACGTCTGGTCATCACAAGAACTTTGCAGTATTGCTAACGAATGCAGAATACTGGCACGAAGACAACCGAAGCAGTTCGGGCTGAAATGGAAAATGATGAGGGAGAACTTGCGAAACTCCACGCAAGGATATTCGTGGAAAATTTTAAGAAAAAGGTCTTTGCCTCAAAGTAATAACGTTCTTGTTCGACAAGCTCACGACTAATAACAGCTTACTCCAGCAGAAAGTATACCAGGTACACGACGTAATAGGCTGCCTGAAGCCAAATAACCAAGATGTTACAAGTTTATTCAGGCTAACGTTTCGGCGAGTCCGCCTTCGTCAGAGCCTGGAAGAGAAAAGAGGAGTTTGAGAGATCACTCGTTCGAGAACGATTTCAGCGGTGAATCAGAAGGAAAAACGAATTGCTCTGACGAAGGAGGAGTCGCCGCAACGTTAGCCGGAATAAATCTGTAACATCTTGGCTATTTGACTTCACTCAGTCAATTACGTACCTCTACATTCGACATGCCAAGATTTAACAACAGTCGATCATGGGATACACCAGACTCGGGTAGCTCCTAACAAGGGTAGAATGTAAAGCGGCCGCCGCTAATCAGGTGTGTACGAACGCGCCACGTATTCATTTTCCATTCAAAATCGTAGAGCCCTGATGAATGTGCATTTGATCTATACAATGAATCGGGAGGGCCAGCCGCTACACCAAGTCAATGTCTTCACCTCCTCAGACAAATTCGGTTTCAATTTTGCCAATCCCGGAAAGATGGAAGGCTTTCTTAGCCCAGGTGATGATCGATCGCTCGGCCGTGCAGCTGTCAGTAGCGCCTCTCTTCACTGTACTAGGCGTAATCGTCACAAAACAAGGAAGAGTATGACCACGACTTTCGTGCGGAAATTGTTTCTCACCTTTCCATTGAATGAAAATAAGGCTGTTTACTATTTTTTCGACTCTTTCCTTTTCTTTTCTCTTTTCTCGTTTTTCATTGGGTTCCAATGAAAGAAATAAGAAGTCTGCTAGCTGTAGTATATGACACACCTCGCATTATAAAATCCTTGGTTGATTGCTTGATGCAGAAGAGCTGTACTTTTCACACTTCGATCGTAGCCGCGCAGTTCTTCGCGGAACGCAATCAGTTGTTGCGTTTGCATGCAGAGTTCCTCATGCAGAGCTTTGCAGTGGGTCGTCGTCATTAGAAGAGCATGAATTGCCGGCTGAAAAAAAACTCTCATGAAGAACAGCGAAACCGTATTTATAGCTGAACTATGTGAACAGACATGTTGATGGTTTATAGGCGGAAGCGCAGCGATCAAAGCGTTGGCAGCATCGGGACTCTCAACATGGAAGCTGATCGGTGGCAGAGGGCGAGATTGGAGCCATAGGGACTCGCACAGGGTTCGTCCAGCGACCAGTTGCGAACGCGTTTGTTCCATTTCGCACAGCAATCGCGCCATGGACTCGACACACTGTAACTGACTTGCTCTAGATGCAAGAAAAAGTGAAAATAAAAATGTTAGGAAAGCTAGACATACAGACGCTCGCTCAGCATCGGTAGTAATCGGCTGAACTCCTGGCAATGGTCGACAAACCAAAGAGATATCCATCCGCGCATACTTGCAGAATCCACATGATTGACAAAGGAAAGGATCCTAAAATTGTAAACTAGTCCTCTTCGTTTGTATTGGAAGCATACGAAACCTTGACAATGTCAAAATGGCCAAGATGAAAAAGACAAGCATTTGAAGAGACAGATCTTGTTCTATAAATTTCTCCCAGTGATATAAACTGCATTGAAAAGCTGGATCCCTCTTCTCTAGAGGTCCAGTTTTCAGTCAAGAGTCTATGCTCTCACATCGCGTTTCCAAGATAGTAAACATTCCCGTTAACATAGTTCAAAAAGCAGTCATAAGCGAAAGCGAAGTGTAATATTGACAGCTGATTACTGATTACTGACTCCTATCATCTTTACCTTTGGTTTCGAGTGTATCGCAGTTCTAGACACTTTTTACGGCGAAAAAATTGGTCTGGGTGCTAAAAAAGAGCCTTTAACAATATTCAAGCGAATCTTCAATACAGATCTATACACTACAGTGACGGCAGTATTTTGAACTTTGGGTAGTACCTTCAGTAAGGTTTTCAAAGAGCAGAAATCATGAAGTACACCAATGCAACAGAAAAATGAATTTCTAAATTCGCATCAAATCTTGACGATTGACGGCCAAATTCTAGTAACCGTGAGCAAGGTAACGTGCGTGAAATGGAAGTGTTCAGTAACTTTGTTCATTTAAAGAAGAGGGTATTCCTCAACTGAAAGGAGAGTATTCTTTCCGTCACATTTGTTACATCGAAAGCATATTTCCTAACGAACAAAACCTTTTGCAAAAAATCGAGGAATGATAGGGAAAGATAAACAAACAGCAAACCTTTTCATCGTAGTTGATCGCACGACATTTAACACACTGGAAAACGTTTTCACCACAGTGTTCGCAGAGACCAGGATTCGGTTGGACAACCGACGAGCAGCTAAAGCTGATACGCATGAAACAAATTGTTGTGACTGTAAAGAAAAACTCGAAAGTACCCACCGCGGACAATGAAGCTCTTGATTCTGCCTGCTTTCCGTCAGTTCAGAGAATTGGATCACCAACGAGGCAGTGACAACCGGGATAGCCAAGGGTAGAACAACTTCTGTATCGTTCGCCGAAACCTCAAATGGCAAAGGGTAAAGGTAAAGATAAAGGTGTCAGCATAGATCAGTCTCGTAAGGACGCGCCCTGCATTCGTTTTGCATTAAGAATAGAAGAGGAACGGTGAGTGCGCATCTGATCTACAATGTATACATTTGCGGGGGCCAGACGCTCCACCAAGCCAGTGTTGTTACTTTCTCAGACAAGTCTCGTTCCTATTTACTCGACCCCTTGGGAATGTAGGACTTGGTTAATACGTGTGATGAATGATCGCTCAACAGTGCGGGTGTCAGTTGCGCCTCTTACCACTGTACTAATGGTAAGTATAATGCTAAATAATATGTTCTCCGAATACTCACACTACAAGTGGATGCGCGTTGCCATAGTTCTGGGCACGTCTTTAATTCGACAGCCGATTCTACAGTCTTTGGACAATAAAACAGATTCACTCGCCTGAAACGGTCTCATTGCAAAAGAATATGAAAACAACGACAAAATATTATAGTATAGGCATAGTATCAAATATGTAGAATTCTTGAAAAAAAAAACCCACTTGATCATCTTGTTCCGCTTCACATCGGTCAGTTTAATTATAACCTTGCTGATTTCATAGTGACAAGTCAACTTTAGCATCATCGCATTGGCCGCGAAGCGAGCTTCCTGCTTGATTGAGTTCAGCTTGATCGTCTCAGCAACATCCTGTAATTGAAGAGCACTAGTGGGAAGAAGCACCGGTTAAAAGTGATGTCCTAGAAGTATTCTAAAAGCTGTAATGTTCCAACCTTTCTAGAGAAGCACACTAAGCAAGGATTGGTGTCCATCAGCATCGTCTTCCATCCCAGACCTAAGCCAGTCATCTGACGATACCATCCAGCGTGGCCTTCTTTTTCGATTCTGCAATGAATACGGGTGAAACGGCGCTATGGAAAGACCAACCAGAACGGGCTCAATTGAGAGAGAAAACACATATCGTGCTTTTTTAAAGGTCGACTTTCATTGATTAAAGACAATAATATTAATAAAAACAAAAAGCAATCAAAAACATTTTCTAGTTTAAAGTTTTCAGTATTTCCACGTTTGTTGTCCCATTAACCACTTTCAACTTCAGCGAGTCTATGTGCGTAAATAAACAATTAAATGAATACTCAAAGTTAAGGACGTCAGCGACGTCTGTATACACGAGTGGATGCAAAGTATGCAAGGACCATATCTCGAAGATTCCAAGAGCGGCCAGCCCTTCGCAGCCAAAATCGAGAATACTTCTGCAGTCCAGTGCACAAAATAATTCGTCCACCCACTTTTCCCCCTTAACACGTTGACGACAGCGCCTGTTCCGCGTGTCTGGCGCGTGGGACCAACCGATTTTCTAGCGCGCCGAGGCTGTGGCATGATGCCGGTATACGGCGATTTTTTTTTCAAAATGGGAGTGAATAGTAAACCCTGAAGACTACATATACACTCCTGTAATATCGGGGATTGTGACTAACCCTTTTTTTGCAATGAAAATAGAAAAATAACAGCTGGAAGCTTTTAGAATGTCCTTTTCCCCTATCCAGGTTAAAAAGATATTGTTATTTGTTTATTGTTCATTATTTGTTTATTCTAATAGTTAATATTTGTTTGTATTTATGTGTTTGTTTCAGTAACCAGTATTAGTTTGCATTTATTTGTTTCTTGCAATAACCATTATTTGTTTTTACTTGTAAAGAAAACTAGTGCACAATCAAAAATTCCAGTAAATCAGAAGCTAAGAATTGTTTTCATGGACCATGCTTCCTATAACAATGCGCAAAGATCTACTAAAAAGTGACACAAAAACATTCTTCGAAATTCTGAAATGTATCGAGAAAAATACGATACAAGACTGTGGCGCAGCGTTACGCCACACGGTCCCACGCGGCCGATTGAGCGTGGCGCAGCATTACGCCACACTGTCGTCAACGTGTTAAGGCTTCATTTCTAAAAACGACGGCATTCTGGATGCAGTCGTGCTATGTCTAGGAACTGGCTGGCCCTATACCAAATTCTGAAAACAAAGTTACCTGGCAACAGTGGCGACGATCGCGTCGAGCTCCGCATCGCAAACTGACTGCATCTCAGCGGAACTGAACAAACGTGACGCATAGGTGGACAGGATGTCTGCCAACTGCGCTGCGTGGTCTCCGAGTCCTCGAGCCAATGGCCACAGGTCATTCCACAGGATGCGAAGCAACGTCATCTGAAAGATTCCACTTTTCACACTAAAAAAGGAAGTCTCTTTCAAAGAGAGTTAAGAAATGAGAAAAGGAAGAAGTGAATTGGGAATAGAACAAGAGTTTGAGAGTTGAGATGTTCAGCAGAGCAGACCCAAGAAAAATGCAAGCAAGAATAAGGACCAAAAGGCAAACTTATTGAGAAACCTCTTATAGAAAAGCAGTTCGAAGTGTTTCTTCAAAAACAACGAACTTGATTCTGACGACTGGCTAGCTGTATGGTCGACCTCAGCAAACCGTGCATTAACCATCTGCGATTCTCATCACGGCCAATCAGATAACGCACAAGCAGCATCATTAACAAACGACGATTCTTTTCCTCGAATATTATCCTGAAAAACACCAAAACTTCCCACTAGAACGGTAGGTATCAATATTTCATTGTAACCGGGCACATACAGTAGCGGTCAAAAAGATATGTCACTTTTCATTTTCATTCAAAAATAGCTCAAATCGAAAAGAACCTGATACCAATTGACAGTTCTGACAACTATATTTGAAAATATGTCGAAACATACTGTTTTTACGAATTCCGTGTTTTTTAAAAATATTTTATAGTGATTTTCATATGCTACTTTGAACAAAAATATCTCAAAAATCGCCAAGTGTAGGATCAATCTGAGACGACATTTTGATAGAGCATGTTCTAATTATTATAATGTGCTACAAACATTTGATTCAAATCGCCTATGAAATATAGATTTTTTGAGCAAACATTTTGGTGGTCAAAAACCGGTCAGATTTTAGGACCATGTTCCAAACAAAATTCTATATCTTTCTAACTTTCTGAACAAATTATACCAAATTCAATCATATTGTAGAGGATGATTTTCTCTTTGGAACGATTGTTTTTGTTTTACGACTAGTTTCTCATTTTGGGAGAAAATTTCTTTTAAAATTAAGATTGCGTAAACTGTTATATCCAAAAAAGTTAAAGAGGAATCGACTCCATTTTTTCCACCTTCATAGTACATTTGTGGTTCTTTCAATACCACACGTAAGCTAGAATAAATCAAAGTTTTTCATAAAAATATACAACGGTTGTGTGCGCGCCTTTGCCCGCGCCGTGCACTGTACTGGTAGTGACGGCGCCTACAGCGTGTGTCAGTCAAAGCTTTATATTTTTATGGTGTTGAAAACGTGGTGTTCAACACGTGTGGTATTGGAAGAACCACAAATGTACTATGAACGTGGAAAGAATGGAGTCGGTTTCTCTTGAACTTTTTCGGATATAACAGTTTACGCAATCTCAATTTTAAAAGAAATTTTCTCCCAAAATGAGAAACTAGTCGTAAAAGAAAAGCAATCAATTTAAAGAGAAAATTATCCTCTACAAAATGTTTAAATTTGGTATAATTTGTTCAGAAAGTTAGAAAGATATAGAATTTTGTTTGGAACATGGTCCTAAAATCTGACCGGTTTTTGACCACCAAAATGCTTGCTCAAAAAATCTATATTTTATAGGCGACTTGAATCAAATGTTTGTAGCACATTATAATAACTAGAACATGTTCTATCAATATATCGTCTCAGATTGATCCTACACTTGGCGATTTTTGAGATATATATATATATATATATATGTTCAAAATAGCATATGAAACTCACTATAAAATATTTTTAGAAAACACAGAATTCATAAAAACGGTATGCTTCAACATATTTTTAAATAGAGTTGTCAGAACTATCAATAGGTATCAGGTTCTTTTCGACTTGAGCTATTTTTGAATGAAAATGAAAAGTGACATATCTTTTTGACCGCTACTGTATTTGAACAGTTCACGGGATGGAAGAAGCAGCCCACAGTATAGCCTCCAAAAGTATTTAGTTTCCAACCATCCCCTCCTTTGAAGGATTGAAAATCAAGAATAACATCTACAAAGATGTCAGGAGTGAGCTCTAGAAATATAGTGCAGGCAAGCAGGGTTTATTCAGAGTTTATTCGAGGCTTATACGTGGATGTCGCTGCGTACGTGGATGAAACAGGGCTTGTACTTCATTCGAGGCATATTCCAGGGTTTATGTCGGGTTTACCATTAGGGCGCACAACATCACAACAGCCATGGATAGCTACAGATGGGACAACATACCCCAGCGGTGAAACGGTAAAGACAAAGGTAAAAGTAAAAGTAAACAAGCCAGCGTTCATCAGTTCCCTAACGACGCGCCGCGGCATTCGTGTTTCATCCAAAATCGTAGAGGCATGGTGGATGCCTATCTGGCCTACAAAATGGCTTGTGGGGCCAGCCACTGTACAAAGTTAGTGTCTTCGCCTTCCCAAATAGGTCCAGTACCAATTCACCCGACCCCGGAGGGATGAAAGGTTTGTATTGCACGAGAAAGGATAGATCGCCCGACCATGCGAGTATCAGTAGCACCTCTATCCACTGTGCCGAGCCCAGATAAAATGATAAGGTTCAAGGAACGTAGTTATGATTTTCGTCCACTGACTTATCGGCAAGATGACTGTTGTCTCCTTTTTGACCAGGAGTGACACGGATTGCCGATACCAGCAGATCCACGACGCTGCACGACACCGCATCAGCTACACGACACGCCAAGTGTAGTAGCCAGTTGAGCTGAACAATTTATAATTATCTACTGCTCAGTACAGCCAGAGTTCTCCGAGACCAAAGCGATTCACCTGCTCTTCACAAATGCTTCTCCACAACGTCGTTCGCTGATTGGCCGTCACGGCAACAGCGCTCACAATCTCCACCATTTCAGTGAGCTGTTGATGGTTGAAGATGCTAAAGTCAAACGAGAAACATTTTAGAAACTCCAGCTGTACGCAGAGGATGTGACGTGCCTGTTTTGAGCATATTTCTTCTTCAGTAGCTCAATAGCTGCGCGCATCATGTGCTGATCTCGTACTTCGCGATATTTTTGCTTATCACCGTTGAACATCGCAAGCAACACCTTCTTACTCTGCCTGCGAAGCTGCGGAGCATGTTGGTAGGAGACAAGCTGAAAACGGTAGCGTTTCATATGACAGGAAACACTTGGGTCTCCCTTCAGCTGCGACGAATGTCTGGTGAAAATCGGACACAATTTATAGAGGAAGGACATTAACTGAGCATACATTACATCATAGGGCCCAAATTCAGAAGGACCTACATATCATAAATCCGAAGAGGTGCTGAAACCGTGAATCATCAAGGGCTTAAGAATTAAGGGTTTATACATGGTCTGACACTAGCTCAACGAGGATTCAAAGACCTCGAACAATTGCGCATAAACCCTTCATATCACCTGTACCACCTGTCGTCCCGATGTCGATTTGCTCTAGCGGGCGCCGGTGACGTCTCCATTCGTCCCTGTCGCATGTCATGGTAAACCAGTGGGTCCTATTAGCTCGAGGAACACGAAGAGCATCGAATCGGTTGTTCAGGGATTTGACGAAGAAGTCCGACCAGCACAAAGGTGGGCAACCTGGTGTTCTTCTGACGTCCCGTGTAATCCAGTCACTAACGGCTCTCGTCCAACGGTCGTCACGAAATCGCATTACGCGTCCGGCCCACCTGATCTTCGACAACTTGGCCCATGCGACTGCGTCTCTGATCTTCGACTGTCGACGTAGCTCGGAGCTCCTCATGCCGTCTCTCGCCTGGATGAAGCGAGTCACTCCGAGCATCCCTCTCTCTATACTTCGTTGCGCGACGCAAATCGCATGTTCATCCTGCTTGCGTAACGCCCGCGATTCTGAAGCGTACGTCACCGAACCGTAGAGTCGAAGAGATGGGCGCGGATTCGGGCGTTCTTCGTCTTCCCCACTACTTCTTCAACACTCTTGTATGCGCCCCAAGCCGCTCGTTTCCTCCTGCCCAGCTCTTCAAACCCTTTATATACCCTCGATAAATCCTGAATAATCGATTATAATTCTTATAATGATTCGCGGTTTGCTCGTAATTCGGGGCTTGTTACAGGTACAGTGTTACTTTGGTGTTACTTCGAACCATGTCCCTCTCACACAAATTCTTCACATTTTAAGATCTACTTCGCAGCGCAGTCCGCGGCGCCCAGCCCTAGCACGATAACCATTTCATTTAATACTGTTTTGACTCCTCTGGAAGCAAACCAGAGGTTGCTCTATGCTTTAATGTGAAGAGTCGATGACTTTTCCCAAATTCTGATGGGAGCATATGTAATATGAATGGTATATGTACGGATTACGAGTACTGTTGGATCGTCAACCATGATCATATTTTCTTGAGGAAGAAAAAAGCAGTTAAAAGCTCCACACCTCGCAAAGGATTTTCTGCCATCTCTCGTCGAATTTCACGTCACTCAATATTCGCCTCATTTGACACGGAAGGCGTAGAGCAACGTCGGTGATCATGGTGTAGTAATGCTCACGAGCGTCCATCACTCCAGAAGCTCCTTAAATATTTCCATCTCAATTATTAGGAACTCGAATTCTGTTCGGCTGAAGAACACCTAAAAGCGTTTTCGAAAAAGTTTTAGAGCTAATATCGCTGCCGCCTGCTCAAAATAATACTGCTCAAAATAATGCTGAAAATTCAGTGCATTCACCTTCCTAGACACTTCTGGGCCTAAATTTATGACGGGTATCGGCACAATATACCCGAGAATAAACCCCGGTCGGCGCGATTATTCGCATTCATGAACGCGTCGCGGAATGGAATAGACCCGCGATATCCCCCAAATAAACTATGCGGCGCGTTCATGAATGCGAATAATCGCGCCGTCCGGGGTCTATTCTCGGGTATATTGTGCCGATACCCGTCATGAATTTAGGCCCTGGTAGCAATTTACCCGATCCCAGAGGTATAAAAGGTCTGAGCACTTCTGGCGAGATTGATCACTCGACTGCGCGCACGAGAGTGGCGCCACTCACCAAGGGCAACGGGTGTTGGAATCTCTTGCTAGACAAGAACATCTAGAGCACCACCTGATGTGAAGAATACCATCAGTGCAAGTCACAAAGAGGTATGTATTTCTATCGTTTGCAGTGGAATTTTCAATTGCGCACCCTCGAATGCTGGCTTCGTTATGAGTTCCGTAGCTGCTTCACTAGCAGGGTAGCGCATGGTACACTTGTCGGGAAGTTAAAGACCTTCACTTGGTACAGCGGCTATCGCTTTTATTTTTTCATAGCTTTCGGAACAGCATTCATTGGAATCGATGTCTAGAGGGGCTGTCTGGTGTCCTCAACTCATATTTCTTTTTTATTTTTATTTCTTTCTAAACAAAATTGGTAAAAGTCGACGTTTACAGAAAGCGTGATGTGTTTTCCCTCAACTGCGCCAACAGTTCCTTGTTGGTCTTTCCACTGCGATCGCTCACTCCTACTAGTTGCACAATCCAAAAGGAAGATGACGCAGGATAATACGCCGAACGACTTAATTGTGCCTATGATAGAAAACGATGCTAATGTACACCAGTCCTTCCTAGTGTGCTTTTCCAGAGAGGTTGAAACATCATGGCTTCACAATGGAAGGACGTGCGCGGTGCAGTGGTAACAAGCGCTACTGACACCCGTACGGTCGAGCCATCGATCCTCGCCCGGGGAGGCCCGTCCAGGGTAAGTCGGTACCAAATTTATCTGGGAAGATAAAAACAATGACTTGGTACAGCGGTCGTTCTCTCAAGCCATTGTTTAGGCCAAACACGCATTCAATATGCCTCAACGATTCTGAATGCTACAAGAATGCGACGACGCGTCATTAGAGGATTTAATCGACGTCGGCACCTTAACCCTTTACCTTTCATTGCCTTCGACTGAAACGGAACCAACCGCTAGAAATGCCGGTCACAGACGAGTCACTTGTTCCTATCCCGGCGTCTCTCGACCATGCTCTTGGGGCTGTTTTGTGTTCTCTAGTCGTACGCCAGTAATTTGCAACGCTCTCCAGCAGATCGCGACAGAACTCCAACGCACCTGCGCTGCACAACTGATTCACAATCTAAACAAGGGAGAACAAATAACTTGGAAATTATCGGTACATAACAGTGAATGAAGAGCGAGACCTGTCCAAGTAGCTTTTCAGTGCTTCGCCGCTTCGTTGACAATCTGTCCTCTGAACTGACTGGGGTGGCCTCTCTTGAGCCGTCTGCCGAAGCACCAAACTCCACTCCTCCCTGAGGCATCGAGCTCGACGGCGAACCCGTTTCCACGTCAGGGAGTACGTTGCCGTTGGATCCAGCTCTTTTCTCTAAAGCAGAGGGCGGTCGTGAATCTTGGTAAATTCAAGGAAAGACCCCCATAAATTGATACAGTATTCTGCACGAGAAAAACTCACACCTAAAGTTCCACTCATAAGTACTGTTGAACTTTCTCTCTTTGAAGCTTAAAATCTACGGAGCTTCATAGCAGCAGTGCTTGCTGATATACCACTCTCTATTAGACATTTCACCTTGTGGAGATTCACAAACGTCCAGAGCTTATGAAACCGGTAATAAAACTAGAAGTCCAGAGTTTACTTTAGAGTTTTCTTATGAAGGTTAATTCAAGTAATTTAAGTAATCTAAGGAGAAAGGTGTGGGTTGGGCAACTAACTGTAAGTCCATTTTTTGCAACCTCACACTTCGTCTCTGGTTATTGTAAGAATGTGGTAACATGATACATATAATGTTTGTCGATTTAATTTTTTTGTCCTAGCTTTATCTATAATTCGAGTGGATTACTTTCTCTTTAGCATATTTGCACAGCTTCTCTCAACTGTGGATGAAAAATTAATCTAAAAAAACCTAATGCCATGTCCATGCAGGAAAATTCAGAGCTTCGTACGGAAAACAGAATGACTGCCTTGCCGCCGTCCCATTACTATGGAGCACAGCACATACCTCCAGATTCCTTTTCGCTCTTCTTTCTGTTCTCAAGGTGTTCTCCGCACTTCAACAGCAAAACGAAGATGAGTCGGAATAGTAGGAATTGCCTGGAACAGCTTGACATCCAGTTGGGTAATTGTAACGCACTGTCTCTCAGAAAGAATACCTGTAGTTTCGATCGTTGATTTCAATGATGCTCGCTTTCCAGTCAACCATGGCGATTAGTTGAACAACTGTAGGGTACAGGTTTACCGGGTAAAGCTGTGCCATCAGCGCCATAGCGAATATCAAAAGAGACGTCGACGGCACGGAATCGCCGCGGCTGAAACTTTTCACCTATCCTCTTCAACCTCAAGTCAACGTTACCCTAGATCAGCCAGTTCTGTTCAAGATTTTTTTTGCACTTGCAGAAAGAAACAGAATGAAAGTGTGAACGAGAATCCGCAAGAAACATACCCAACAGGAGTTCCCTCCACAGGTAACGAACCAATCGATCCTTCGTCCCGAATCTTCACCAACACAGCTTGTAGTAAATGCAACAGCCACTCACTTTCTGTAAACAGATTTGAAAACTTTTTAGAACGAACAATTTGAACGTATATGGAATCCTACCTAAGTCGAACATATCGCTGCTCCTTTGTGTAAGGATCTCCACTGAGCACAACGGTCCCATGAGAAACTCTAGTTGAGACGGGTCATCATCAGCACTAAAAACCCTTGGAACTTCGAGAACAATAACCTCTGACGGTCACAAGCGCTGGTAAAATTACCCAAGAATCTTCGTACGATTGAAGAATGGCCTCAGACCTCCCCATCGCATCAGTTTCGTTGAAGGAGCCAGAGAACGCGCCTGTGATCTGTCATTCCTTGTCGTCAAAGCGAAAGAATATATCAGGGTTTGACCAACTAGTCTCACACGATGAGCAATGTGCGAAGTCTAAAAAAATGTGAAAAGTATGAGAAAAAGTTGGAAAAAATTGAAAAGTTTTACTGTGAGAGAAAAATTGAAAAGTAGCTATTCGCAAAATCGTGATCACAAAGTGATATAGGAAATGTGTGGCAGACAACTTCAAATCCATTTTTTCTTTCCGATAAGTCGTCGAATCTGCTCAATGCTCGTAGCGAGGCGCTCCAGAATTTCTACTGAGGAGACCCAATGGAAATTTCTACATAGAAGTGCTTCACTGGGCACTATGAAAGACTACTCGACGGTTAACGTTACACGCGTATTCTGTGGGGTAAATATCAGTTTGAACTTCCAAGATCGCCCCAGATATGGGTATCTAAGAAGCATCTATAGTTGCACAGTTTCCTAACTTGTTTCTCTTTACAATAATCCTTTAGAATCATTCTCAGTTCATTTCCGACAAGGACTGCTTATTTAACTGATCGTCGTCGTTCCTATGACCAAGATTTGGCGATTGGGTCGCATCTCAATATACTGCGTCACTCTTCAAATAATGTTAGCTGACTTTCTCTCAACTTGAGATCATTTCTCGTGCACCCAACTGGTGCCAGAGAACCTGCTCTTTTGAATATTTCCCTTATCATTTGATCTGCCTTTGGTGAAACAAAAATTCATAATGCTTTCTTGCATTACAAATAATGACCCAGTAGTGGGGCGGTCAGGGGTATCAACGAGCTATGTAATTACGAGGATTGGAGTCCTTTCACTGGAACTCCGTTTCCACCACTCTTGCAACTATGTAAATGTAAAAGTGAAGATGTCGAGGTAGATAAGTCCCCTACGGACATCCTCCGCCGCCCCATTCGTGTTCAGTTCAACCGCTACACCAAGTATCTTTAGCCTCCCAGACACCAAGTTACCCGACTCCGGAGGGAGGGAAGGCTTGATTACCCTGGGGGATAGATCGCTTGACCGTGCGGGTGTCATTAGCGCCTCTTACCCCTGAACCACATGTTACAACCACGTAGTAAGCAAATATTTGAACATTAACGTTTCGTAGTCGTTGCCGAAAATATAACACTTCTGGAGGCTGTAGGAAACATGTGTTACAGTTTGAAGTACTACTCATATATCTCAGCGTATATCAGTGAAGCGTCAAAAAACGAGAATAAAATAATGGCTCACCTTCGGATCTGTATACAGGTTAAGATACTCATCAGTAAGTTGTTTAGCGTGCGGATCATTAACAGACAATAGAATGAAGAGCAGAACAGTGTAGAGTTCTAGAGCAGGCAGCGTATCCGACGAGTTCACCGGCGCTCCGGCCGCAGCAGCCATGGAGATCTCACGGTGAAGGAACGACATTATCGCGACAGAGCTTCCAAACTCTGCAAAGTTTTGCCTTCACTGGGAGATTAACCGAGCAAATTACTCTCCAACATACTTCTTTTGACGATACTCCAGAACTGTTTCCATCGTGTGCACATCATGTACTTTAGTTGAAGAGCAAAATCCGCCATAAGATCACTTGGGATGGGCACTTTACCACGGGAGAACACTGCCAGATCATCTATAAAAACGGAGTGTTAATTCCTACGTGGAGCTTAATTTGAACAGAAAAAAACTACAGAACTCATTTACAACTCACTTATGATAACAATGTCTTTTCTAGCATAGTAATCCTGAACATTTTCAACCATCAGCACTCTCAAAAGCCGATTAGCGGCGTCAACCAGCTCTCTGTGGCAGAGACGAGGGCTCATAAGACGACACGCAATTTTCACCAACCATTCGCGGTCCTTCAAGAAATCGGTTTACAGGGTTTTATTCGCAAGCCTGACCCTTGGCTCACCTTTACGACAAGCTGTCTAGTAGCCAACGTGGTCAACATGCGAATCACATTCAATATAAACTTGTCGGGTAGAGAAAGGGGCATTCTTGCGATCAAGTGCGAACGAGGAAATCCAAACTCCCGCTTCGACATTCCATACAGTCGAACAGACACCACCGTCATGCCCACTTGCGAACGAGACCTCCCAGAGAATGTCATGGTGATGTTTCGATGATCACTGGAAGCAAAACAAATAGAAATGAAAAAAGGAAATCTTATTGATGCACTGTTTGCGGTGAACGTTACAATGAGCAGCACGATGTGCGATCTAGGGCCTTTATTTATGAACGATGAAACCTGAATAAACCCTGAGACTTACCACGAGAGGCGCGTAATCTATGATTCATCAACGCGCTGTGGGGTCACCAGCGTTTACTCGGGGTTAACATAGAGTCTAACACATATCACTGACACGGCGACGGTTCGGAATCTTGGAACTAGTGAAGATGTTCAAACCCAAAAAAAACGCGAATAAACTCCACAACAGCATTCATAAATCAGGATCTGCGCGCCATTCGGGGAATTCGAGCCCACGCCGCGCCAGTTAGTTGTTGCCTATTGTTAAACCCTGAATAAACCCTGTCGCGATGAACGAAACACGAGTTATGGGACATTCAGGGTATATTTCCGGTATATTACTAGTGCAGCCCCAGATTTAGTTTGGATCCAATGTACTCAGAAAGCTTGGCTGATAACAGCGTTCGGTTTAACTTTTTTTTAAAAACTTCAAAGCTAACGAAATAAGCTATTTTCTATCGTTCGCGATTTCCTTTTTCGAACGATCAGATTAATCTTGATTTTTGCATAAAATTTTCGTGTGAAAAAAAAGTTCAACGCATACTATTATGTTGAACCAAAAGTCCTGTCGCTTTCTCGGTGCTTTCTTTGTTCGTACAGCTTCCCATTTGCTGGGGTCTTATCGTGTGATGTGTCCTATATTAAATTGAAGCTATTGAAGTACTCTATCCGAAATACTGAAAAAATTCCTGATTGAACTTTTCTTTCAACTTTTTTTAAGCGTTGGGAGAATGCCGAAATTTAGTGCGATTCGTCTCCTTCAATGTTATTACTGGTAACAGAGCTTCTCCGCAACTACAAAATAGTAAGGATACTTGAACTCAGACGTGACGATGATCCTCCAAAACCTGCACAACCCCGTCGATTTTAGATGTGAGATGGTAGAGAAAAGAAGGCAAGAAAATAGCTGCTTTCGGCCCGACTTGTGAAGGCGGATTCTGGAGCAGTTCGAAGGACATTCGAAACAAGTCCAACAGCATACGGTTCGCCAAACCCAGCAGTATTCAAATGCCAGCGGTCCGACATCTGCGCGCTTCTGGGAGGTATGAGGAGCGGCGCGATTTGGTCAACAACAGCTCTGTACCCCCTCTGCAGCACAATGCTAAATCGCACCTTTCGAAGCAAATCTTTGAAAAAGTCGAAACTTTTGCCTCTATCGAACTACATTCGAAAACGATCTTGCGTCACCTGAACATCATTTGGCAAACCTTATAGCGCAATTCCTTAGTAAACACTACATCGACAAAGCGGACGATGTCAAAAAGTGGTGTCTCCAGTTTTTGGCTTTTGCAAACAAAGAATGATTCTATCGGTACCTCAAATGGAATGTCAACAAATGCACTCGAACCAATGAATGAAACCAACCTTACCTAAGAGTCCAACGGTCGTTTCTTGGAAATCATAGGGTGAAGGTGGAGTAGGAAAAGCGGCAGGACCTTTAGTTCAACCTAATAATTTGATTTAGATTAAAAGAGAAAAACCATACAGCTCAAGCGATTGCGTCCTCGTAAAGCGAATATCGAAGAATCGAGCCAGATCAGCCGTCATTGTCAACGGATATGTTCTGTCGCCAATCGACACCTACAAACAACAAAAAATCAACTAATCTAACTACGGAGTAACCACACAGCTGCCCACAAACCTCTGACGGACCGCGACCTCGTTCCGCTGGAAGCTCAATTCGCACCGCGCGGACAATGACATTCGGGTCCCCGACTCGCATCGTGATAGTGAACTGCTCCTTCTAGAATAAAATGTTGTTATTCGGAAGCAAATAATAGAGGTAACAACTTCGAATTACCTGAATAGCTGTCACTGGCATTGATCCAACAGAATTCAATCGTACATTGAGATCGTGTACATCATAAAATATTGCCAAATCTTGACAGGACACCTCTATTCGATCAACAGGTTCGCATCGTTCGAAGAGCTAAAGCAAAGGCTCACATTCAGTCCCAAACGCACAGATAAAACTCTGAAAAAATTGAAAAAGTTACCGTAACAAGATCACTGTCTTGCAGTTCCGCTTCCGGTTCTTCTTGTTCCTTCTCAGCCTGAGCATACATTTCGCTCGGCATGTTTTCTATCCATAAATCTGGCAATGTTGACCATCTCCTTCAAAATAATGACATTAATAGACATTTTCACGACAAATAGAGAATAAGGCATTGACTTACGCGGAAAACACTATATTGGTCGGTGTGTCGAAGAAGAGCGGCATAGAATAGATCATGTCGGCGGATGAGCTTGTGAACAGGGCATGGGTGAACGCAGATCGCTTCAGCTGTACTCTCTGTAACAGTAGAATTTACCATTGGAATAGCTGCAAGGACCAGGATGTGCTCTTTAACTAAATAAGGACACAAGAGTCCTGATTCACAACGCTGTACACGAAGTGAACCACGAGATACAACTCATACTGCGTGCAAACCCTAACTCATCAACGCGCGGAGTAGGGTTTATTCAATGTATATTCGAGGTTTACACTGCATCTAACACAACTCATTAGGCAAGCGAAGGTTCGGATACCCCAAATGGCGCGCAAACGCGGATTCATCAACACTTTCTGACTTATTCAGAGTTTGTTTGGGGTTAATGCGCGCAATAGGTTCGAGATCTCCAGAAACTAGCTGCGTCAGAGGTGTGTTCGAACCCATATAAACGTCGAATAAACAATACAGCGCATGATGAATCAAGATTAACTCGTCATTCAGGCCCCTGAACCTTCATCGCGCTAATGAGCGATGTTCGACCTCGTTTGTATCCCAAATAAACCCTAAATAAACCCCGCTGCGCGCTTTGATGTATCAGGATTTATGCGCTGTTTGGGACATATTTTGGGGTCCATTTCAGGCATAGCTTTGATAAATCCGAACCCAAATTCCTATTCTGTGAAGGGTCGATGGAAAAAAGAAAGCAGTGAACGGAAAAAAAATTAAATACTGAGATCTGAACAAGGTAATTAAAGAATTAAACACCGCTGTAAAACTAACCTGAACGAGAATTTGTTCCAAAGTGGGGTAGACGAAAACGATTGACGACGCTATGGGATAGGAAAGACACGCCATAACTCCACTAGATTCCTGCCAGCAATGCACCGGCGTTGCCATTTCCAGCCTACACAGCCGCATTTTTCTTGCCGCTAGAAAAATTTAAATGATGAAACAAACTTCGTCCAGTTTAGTGTCAGATTTTCTCTTCCTAGATCTCCTTTCTCGACTGGAGCAAACCATGTTCCCTTCTCCAACGAAAGGAAGAGCAGTTCAGATACTGCCGAATAGTGAATGGACCTGAACAGAGGGAGGGAATGGCATAAACATAGTTACAAAAAAGAAGACATAAATGATTACTTACACTCCAGCACCCAAAATGGCTTGAAACTGCGGAAGGGTAACCGTGTTCGTCAAGAAAAACGATGTGTTATCGGCGCCCCTTGCAGTCAACTGTAAATAACAATTAATTGCAAGAGAACGAAAAGGTTTAGTAAATGTAATTACCCGATGTTCGTAGAGATGGCCGGAATTGCTCAGCACCATCAACCACATGTCGTCCGTAGCGAAACCGTGGATCAATTCGATATCTTCGACATTTCCTAAAAGACTGACTTTCGCAATGTAAAACAGACTTTCAAAATGCGTCCATCGTCCTACCTACGGGTAATACCAATTCCTCAACAAAACTGTCCGCATCTAACACCAAATCATATATTCTCACTAGCTGAACGGTGGCCACAGCAAGTAGAGCAGGACGGTTCGGTGCCCACAGAACCTGAAAACTGCGCTATTTTGAATGATTTATGAAGCTTTCCACGACCCCTACGGCGTCAACAAAAATCTACTTTCTATCAAATGTTGCTAGCACCGCTAACAATATTTGGCATGAGTGCTTCGAAATACTGAGACATCTTCGAAGCGAATAAAGTCATAGCAAATTGGTGCGTTACGTAACAATTACACCATTTTACAGGAATTCATTTAATTGTGAAAAATGAGCGTGTCCTCGGAAATTATACCTATAAATCTATGCACTCAAGACCTGCAGGAGCTTGCAACTCAACTGTCTAAGAAAGAGAACCAAAGAGTAACCCTTGAATACCAACATATGCAAAAGATAAAAATTTTCCATAAAAATGATACTCTACCTTGACGATGGGATTGCTGTGTGTAGTGGTGAGCTCTGTGAGTTTGATCACCATTCGATCGATGATCTCTCCTTCCTTGCTCATCCGGAGAGTTAGAATATCACTAGTACCAGCTACGGCCACTTTATCGTCGCGACAAGTCACCTGACGACCGGGGAAGCCCACCGGTTCGGAATCAATTCGCTAAATTACAATTAGTATAATTACGTAGTATAATCAAGCCAATTAAAAAAATCTCTGAAGAAAGAAGGTAAAGAAAAGAGATGGAACAAAAACCAACCACGTGTTCTAGTTCATCGTACAGCGTTTGACCCGGATGCATGTGAAATATCTGCAGAGTCGTCGAATGTTCGGCCAGAATGAACCACAGATGACAGCCATTTGCTAGAAAGGAAAATGAAAAATTCAGCCACCATACCACCGCCGCAGAAAAGAACACAACCCTTCTTAAGGGTAAACCAACCGAACGGTAGAACTTGACATATATCTCTGGCTTTATTTCTATCCGTCGGCGGTTCTGGTGGCCTTCTTGGTTCCAGAATTGCATTCTGTTTACCAGCCATTTCAAAGTCTTCCTGAATTAATTTAGGTGTCTGAATAATACTCCAATATCTCTTCAAATTAGAATGAAACAAACTCTGTTATTGCCATATTGCACTGTTCACCCCTGAAGATCACGATTCATTTTAGAACTCAGTAAATATTTGACATACGACTGGGAAGGGGCTACTCAATTGTTGTCTAGAAGCAACCCACTCTCTAGAATTCTGAAATACAAAACAAAATTTCAATTGGAATATTTTTTAATCCATTATGCAAGCTCTCTTCCATTGCTGGCTCTACTGCCACAGTAGTGTCCGGATAAGCCCTAAACGTTTCTTAGAATTCAGGCCATGCCAAGGCTGGAAATGATGAAGAGTTCAACGGAACATGAGTGATTGAATAAGTGTTCTGTTCTGGATAGCTGGAGCTTCTATAAACACTAAATAATCTGCAAGCCTTTTTAAGAACTAATACATCTGAAGAGTTTTTCCTTCCTGTTTCTCTGATCAGAAAGGTGTCAATAGATCCAAGAGCCACTGATACCCACCATTATCGCCTGGTCATATACCACACGTAGCCGTTGTGGATCGGCCAGCGAACGTCGCACGTTGTCGCGACGTTCATCAAGGGACCACCGTGAATCACGTGCGTGCAGAGAAGCACGAACAATCCTCTCAATAACCTCCACGCGACTCTCGATACCGACGCGTACGCGACCCTTTGAGGAAATTGTTTTAAAACATTGAAATCGTACGAATCCACTAGGGAATTCCAAAACACCACTGACCAATAACTCCATCATCTCTGTTGTGTCCACGCCTGATGCAGCATTAAATTCAAAGGAAACTGGTAGTGATCCTGCGCTGTCGACAGTCTGAACACTTCGATGATTAGATAAAAGGACCATGAAAGCCTGGGGAACAATCATGATCCATTTACTGCGCATTATAGGATCAATCCTTGCTATTATGTGATCACCATTAAGAAGGTCCTCCCAAATTCTGAGGTATTACCGTGATCACCGCTGGCGCTGTTCTTCCTCGGGCAGCATTTATGGCTGAGTTATGGTACAACGTGGCCTTCAAAGCGGAACAACCTCCAGCTCCACAGTCGCAGAAGAACGATCCCTGTTTGCTAAAATGATCTCTGTGATAATAGTTGCCTTAATGACGACAACAAATGCTTGACGATTGATAAGTGACGCGTCTCCATAGTTTTATGTTCTGAGCACATTTGATGTGAAACGCTTGAAAGCTTGTTATTGTAGATCGAAACGAACAGATATAGAGCAGCTTCGCTGGTAAGTAGGTAATGAGCTCAAAAGTGAAGGTTTAATAGCACCTTTATGCCGCACGAAATGGTTGATCACTAAGGGCCATTCATACTCGGCAGCAACGCGGAGCCAACTGATAGAAAACAGAGCAATGAGCAAGGAGACGAACGCAGTGGTAGGGCAATCACTTTCTGTCGCTAGAGAATTTGGAGAACCGTGCGGAGCGCTGTGCGGCGGAAGGAATCAACAGCCCTCTTGCTGCTGCCGCCAAGTATGAATGAGTCTTAAGACGGGTGGAAAGCGGAGCAACACAGCCGACCCAGTAGCATTACAGAAATAGAACTTTTGTAGTAAATGTAGTATATGTGATTTTAGTGGTAGAAAAGAGCTATGTGGAAATTGCCGATTTGCCTCTGCAAGATCGTTCAGAGAGTACGAAGTAGAATTTACCTGTAAGACAAGTCGTGTCCGCGATGACAGTTGATGGCACATACGCTGCACACACCTTTGTTGTCGGTCATTTTGCACGTGTGGCAGTTATACCAGTGTTGATGAACAAATTCTAGAAGTAGAAAGCGCAGCGTTTTAAAAGATTTCTGGTTTTAAAAGACAAAGTCAGATAGCGTACTGCGCAAGATAGGAAGATGAGAGTTTAAGAGCAAACAACATGCATAATTGAATAAGGACCTTTTTGAGTTGCTGCATACGTGCACAGTGGAATACTGCCGCATGAACGCGAATCGTCTATCCGCCGTTCAACCGTTGGGAGCGCTGTCGGGCCTCCGCGACGAGTTACAATGTTCTGAACAAATTGTAAAACCATTAGATCAATAACCATTCGACTAAACTTGAGAATTTCTGAGGACCAATTCCCTTTTTATGGTCAATCTGTAACGCAAAGAAATCCAACAAAATCAAAAACGTTTGCACGGCGGAGAAGAGTACACTGTTATAATTACCTTTAGCGTCTCCGAATCGCTGAAATACGCGTCGCTGTTGTACGGTTCAGCATGCTTACCCAGTTGCGAACAGTATTCGAGCAAATTCGACACAACCATTAAGCGAAATACCAACCGATTTCCATTCTGAAAAAGACTCTTTCTTTTTGCTGCCTCGACGGTATTCTGCTATTTGAGGGTTTGAAGAAAATACGCTTACGGTCAGTAACGCTTGTCCTCGCATCACATTCTCCTCGTCTGTAGACACCTCAATCCACGACGGTAGATTTTCAGAGCAGTGACGAAGAACCTACATAAATATGGTGAAAAAAGGCGATAAATTGAAAACGAGATGAAATGAGTATGTGCCTATCGGAGCAATAATTGAAAATAAATACCTCAATATGAGTCTCGGCGTCAGCATTGCTACAAATCACCATCAGAACTTCATGAAACACATCCTGTAGTCGACCAAGAGGAACGAGACTCAATAGACGGTCCCGCCGTTCGGCTGCTGTAATGATTCAGCTTCAAATACTGAACAGTCCCGCTGTATTCGAAGAAATATAAACAAGGTGAGCGAATTAGAGTTACTGAACTCCGAAGGTTCAGGGTGTCTAACAACACAACAATCTTACATATATCTCACGCAGACATCGGTCAAGTACTTTCTCGCAATCTCATCCAAACTACCTCTAAATATGTGAACTTTAAATCGGTCAAGCATACCCTGTCTCCCTGTCCAGGTAAGAGCCGTCTGGGCCAGTCTGTCGGTGGACTGCACAGTTATTGGGAAGAAGTCATGAAGATCTTCTATCAGCGATGGACGCAACACAGCTCCGACGCTGTCGCGCATAGCACAATGCATCACCTCCGCATCGACCTCAAAATAATCAGCTCAAAATGGGTTATTATGTAACAAACATGCAGTCACTGAAATCAATGTTAAACACAAAATTCAGAATAGTTCTTACGTGCTCCTTCAGATTCTCTAGTATGGGTGAGAAGCTGAGAAGGAGCGCACATGGGGTTTGAGAGCACCGGAGCCATGACGGTAGGAACAACAGTCGCCCCACCAGTAGACAACGTAGTTGCTTCGAAAGTTCGGAGCTGGTATCTGGAACATCAGACATGATTCCTCTCCTGACTCTCTTTCTCGAAATGAGCCTATACACTCGAACTGAAAAAGAACAACACAGGCAACGATACGCACCTTTTCGAAGCATGTTCGATAAAACTTGGATAAAGGCCGGTGCCAGACCCGTTTGTTCGGAAACAGAGTCCCCTGAAGCACATTTGTCCAGCGTGTCTCCCAAAACAACGAGATGATCCTGAATGCAATCAATTCACTGAATTGATATCTTCACGAAATTCATGAAATTTGTGGTGGAAGGGACTGGCATGAAAAGCATCGGCTTTTCGCGAACAGCGCGGAATCGCAGTTTACGAGCAGTAAACTGTACCAACTCGATAGACAGAAAATATTCCTGAACTTTTTTCAGATGAAAAGTAGTTCAACCATGTCATCGCAAAGGGGATTGCTATGTGTCCCATAGCACAGATTCCTGTCGGACTAGAAAGCTAAATTCGCTGAATTTGAAAACACTGTATGAATATGAATAGTGAGAAGTGGTAAATCGATCCAACATGAACCCATTGTCTATAATAGTTTAAAGAAGATGTTACTCAGAGCTGAGAACACCACTGGATATTTGATGAGGAAACGATGAATACCAGTCGCTACTATCAAATCTAGTTCCTTTTGTTGGGATGTATCTTAGTCCGATGAAAGTTGCAAACAAAAACATCCGAACTCTCCTTATCATTGAACATATAGTGGTCTGTAGCTACTGATCTCGCTCTTAACAAAAACTGGCTCGTAGTATTTTTTCTAGTTGTAGATCACGACAGTGATTCAAAAGCATTCGAGGGAAACATTTCGGCCCTACATGTCAGAGAAGAGCGTTTACGCTCTGCTGAACTACTTTTCATCTAATAAAAAGGTTATGAATATTTAATGTTTACCGCGTTTAAGTAAGTATACATGCAATCATAAAACTTGAAACTGCACACCTCTATCCAACTTGGCCGCACTTTGTCGCTGCAGAGTACAGCTCCATAGAAGGTGCAGAAAATGCCAAGAAGAGGCCTGTAAAGAAAATATGTTTATCTCCCTTCACCGTATAACTTATATGAGCCGCAGTCAACGACGGGTTTTGCTTCGACATCTTTGTGATGGCGGAGTCGAGCCTGCAAGTTGTTTTTCTTGGTCTGCCTGCTTTGTAATCGTCTTCCGATGTTTCAGCCTTCTTCATTCTCTTGAATATAGAAGCAACTGTAGAGATCCCGCACTGGAAAATGATTCCTATTTGGCGATAAGAGTAATTTAACTGAACGAGCTGAAAAATCGCCTCCCTTCTCCCAGCAGAAAAGTTTCTTTCTCGGGACATGTTTCTACTGGATGCCTACAAGTTGTACGTGAGACCAATCGTAGAATACGGCACCTGCATATTTTTTCCTCATAAGAAGAAGATGATCCAAAGGCTAGAAAAAGTGCAAAATAGTTTTACTAGAAAAGTGTTTATCAGAGCTCTCGGCTACACATACAAAAGCATTCCTAGAGGAGTCATTCGGAATAAGATCTTAAACCTTCAAACCTTACTTACTAGGAGGAAAATCAACGATCACATTATGGTTCATAAGATTTTACATGGTTACATAGGACTTAGAAGCACAGAATTTTTTAAACTGTTGCCATCTCGTACGAGAGGAGGGCCGAGCAGGCTTCACATAGAATCATCTAAGTGTTCTCAGCGTCGCAGCTTCTTCACAGTACGTACAGGATTGGAGTATGCTAAGTTAAATAAGAAGGTGCAGTTTCCAGAAAGCTTGATTAGTTTCAAGAGAGTGGTTAAAAAACATTTGTCATCATAATTGTTCCGGATATAATGACGGCACTGGCCTGATTGCAAGTGTTCCTTAGGCCTGTTTTTCTTACGTTGTTCTTATGTTCTTACGTTATCCTAATGTTTTAATAATGTTTTTTCGTTTATTGTTCTTAGTTTTTTTACGTTTACAACTAGTTATATTTGTTGTTGTAATGACAAGCTGTCTGGATACGTTGTTGTTGTTATTGTTCTTACTCTTCTGTTCTTTTTACGTGGGCAAAAGCTCGCGTTAATAAATGATGAATGATGAATGATGTTGGAATAATCTCTTTAAACATAAGTGAAATGGAAATTTTTGTTATAGGTCGAAAAAAAAATAAAATGCAAGCAAGGATATTACAACTCACTGCTGTACGAAAAATCAATACTTACCACCATAGGTCAAGTATTCGCTGAGTTTACCTGCACTGACATGGGAAGCACCACATATTCAAATTTCACCTTGTTTTGAAGTGTGAAAGCCGAGTTATGGTGAAAAATGCAAGCGTTCACAAACTTTTGACCGCCACTGTATATGGAAATCTATGCAACTAACACATTAGGTTGGTAAGAAAGTTCGTGCCGTTTTTTTTTCAAGCGACCGTCGTCAGCTTGCCATGGAAGCTCTTAGAGGTTGATGCAGTATTCGAAAGAGAATTATTTGTTCTTTCAGATGGTGCTTTAGCTCTTTGTCGAGTTTCACAATTTATAATCCTTCCAGGAGAAACTTTTTCGTTTTCTCCGGAGAGGGAAATCTCCAGTTTTGAACGTTTTGGTAAATCTTATGAATATTTAATGTCTTGCTTATCACTGATTTTCAGGCCATCCGCGTCCACGCCGCGCCGCGCGACGAGCACAACGCAGCAGTGGTGGGATGTCGCGGCGTGCGGCGCGGCGAGAATTGCTCGTCTATGTCCACTTTGATGGCCTGGAAATCAGTGATAAGCAAGACTTTCAAGAGCGATTCGTACACCTTCTTTAAGAGCGTATCGTCTTCTTTCAGATGCTGTGTGAGATTCCGAAAAACCATTGAAACTGGAGATTTCCCTCATCGAAGAAAACGGAGACGTTTTTCCTTCAAAAATGTTTCAAAATTGAGTAATCTGTTGAGCCAAACACATGGCCAGATAGAGATAAAAATTCTCTACAAAATGTTTGCTAAAAGTCATCTTCACAGTCCACAATGAGAGCAAGAACAGCATCGAAAGAAAATTGCTGTTTTCTAAGGTCTCCATTTTAGTGGCCTTAAAGTTCACAAAATGTGGAGCAAAAAAAAATACAATGAGTACACCTTCCTATGGCAAATTTCATGCTACCGTTTCACAACAGAGCAGAAAAAAATTCACTGTCGGTGGGGTCAATTTCACGCGTTTTCTCTTTTCACTTTATAGGTAAAAAGGATTATAAATTCTGAAACTCGACAAAGAGCTAAAGCACCATCTGAAAGAACAAATAATTCTCTTTCGAATACTGCATCAACCTCTAAGAGCTTCCATGGCAAGCTGACGACGGTCGCTTGAAAAAAAACGGCACGAACTTTCTTACCAACCTAATGTGTTAGTTGCATAGATTTCCATATATAACCAATGAAAACCTACAGAAAAGCAAACCAGTGTTTTCACTTTCCTGGACAAGTCTGCCATCAACTGCGAGACTCCATAAGAGTGGAAAGCTTGGTCGGTCTTAAGTGGGAACGATCGCCAGACTTGACGTACAGGCGATAATGGCGCCTTTCTCCACTGCGCCAAACGTGTCGAGTGCAGAATACGTTACAGCGGCAGTTATGCTATACTTTGATCCTCTATGAAACTCTTTAAGAGTAGAAAGTTTGGTTGGTGTTAGGAGGGAACGATCGCCAGACTTGACGTACACGCGATAATGGCGCCTTTCTCCACTGCGCCAAACTTGTCGAGTACAGAATACGTTACAGCTGGACTTGATCTAAACCCTGGTACAAAAATATGGGCTTACTCCTGTTTTTTCCTCACGTCTGTTCACTTTCTGATCTTAGGAACATGTGGTCTGGAGTACCAGCTAATTTATAGCAATCTCACATTGTTAAACTAATCAGCAGAGGATCTAATAAAGTTCTAAAAAATGTTCACACCAAAGGCAATGTGAATTTTGCGCCACAACACACGTTAGAAATTGGTTTAAAAATTCATATCACTGTGTGTTTACAACTTTTCTTAATCTAATTAGTACTATAAATAGTACTCGATGCGTGGAATATAACGGTGGTACCAGCTAGCTTCAACCGTGGATTATAAGTGTGCTATGAAAGAAATTAGAAAATGAACGATAATTTCCTACTATGGTGAATGTTTACAAATCTTGATATACCGTTCGAAAGAAAATTGTTTTCTCTATTAAATGCTATGTCCAGGTTCTCAAAGCGTTCGCATGCTGAAAAGCTACACGTTTGTCTCCTAAAACTTCTTCCTTTTCCTCCATACTTGAGAGCGTTTAAAACACTGTTTGAAAGAGAAAGATTTGTTCTATCCTAGTTATTGATTGCGAAGTCGTCAAAGTGGAGGGAAAATCGCAGCTCCATCGCGTGTTGATTGTTTTTTGGCCGCTACTGTACATATTATACAATACCGTATACAGCTCCATAGAAGGTGCAGAAAATGCCAAGAAGAGGCCTATAAAGAAAATATGTTTATCTCCCTCACCAAATTACAACAAACTCTGCAGCATAATCCCACTTCTTCTCGAAAATCTGCATAGGCTGAGCACTAGTGGCCCCAGCAAGAAGAGTTTCCGAGATGTAGCAGAAACGGATTTGCGCCGCGTTGTCTGCACCGAGCTGGAAAACTACCTTTGAGTGACAATTATACAAAAACACTAGGATACTTGATGAAGAACAGCTCTGAATACAAAGAGAACAACAGCAGTGCCCACGAGGATGGAATCGCTCACTTCAAACACTGACTATCATTGATGTTATAGATTCCCACTGTGTATTCTCAAGGTTCTCTCCATAGTTTCATTGAAAAAAGAACATGCGAAAACTAGTCACGCGATTCTTACGGTACCACAAAGGCGAATAATGCCTTTCAAATCGAAAAACTCCAAAACAAAATTCGCTAAATTCACCAATCGAGTGAAAGAATGTTGGGCAGATACCTTGTTCAGCTCTTGTTCCGCCCGTTCCGCGATCTCACGGGAATATTGTCCACTAGTAGATACACGAACCACCCACTTCAGCTGTGAAGCGTTTATCGAGTCCTTCTCTGGTCTAGAACACAAAAAAGTTCATAGAAAGACCTGCAAACCTTTCTCAACCATCTCCAAAAGAGGTAAAATAGGACTTGACCAACAAACACCTGATCACAGTTGTAGAGCTAAAATCTCATAACAACCTAAACGAAGTCGTAGTTTGATGAAACAAGTTGCACTTCGATCATCAATGGCACGCGATTCTCGGAGGATTTTTGAGCAATTTTCATATTTTCATACCACTCCTTCAGAAAAAGAAAGGGACAAGAGAAATTAGCAAGGAAACACAAGAACGGAGGAAGGAAAAAGAGAAGTTTCAAACACTCTAAATAATATTCATACTTGTTTTTCCACTTCTCCTGAACTTCGTGCAGCAAAAGTCTAGAGATTTCATGACGAAGATGCTGATGTAGGAGATACTCATCAACGCTGCCTCGAATGTCATCGCTGCTGTCTTCCTCGGTCTTGAAAGATTTCTCTTGGCAAATAAGAACAAATGAGTGACTATAGACCATAGAATGAGAATACACAAACCCAAACCTTGTACAATGTGCTGAGGTCAAGCGTGTAACCGGTCTTCCTGGGAGAACGATTATCGGCGATCAGTTTCGTAAGGACCTCCTCGTTTAAGGCTTGACGGCATTGTTCCTCGAAGGATGGCTGTACATCGCAGAACGCTGTACTGCGGAATATCGACAACAAACAATGAAGTCGATCAATGCCGCCACAAGATCCCCATCCAACGCAGGCTTCTTTCCTAGAAAAAGGATCGGGGCTACAAGGAAAACAGAAAGCCGGAGAAATGCTGCCATCACCGGAAAATCTACGAAGATCATTTGTCGCCTACATCTACTGCCAAACAATTCACGAGAAAATAACCTTCACGTATTCAAATAAACATGCAACTTTTTTGTAATCTTTGTTTTACCCAAATTTCTCCTAAACAGAACACTAACACAAAATCAAAGAAAAAAGATAAATGATTTCACGAAACGAATAGAAATTTCACTGAGGAACTGACACTTCATGCACATCGATCGCATGTAACAGTCTCGTGAAACTTTCGAATAATGTCGTTCCCAATCTGTTTCCAGTTGATTCAATGATGAGCACAGTTAGAATGAAGCTCTGAATATACGGCTGCCACGTTCCCTACAATCATTTATTAGTCCCCTATTCTTCCGAAGCAAATTCAGTTACATAATGCTTCATTCAACGTTACCTCATCCAGGCACTCCGAAAAGAGCTTAACAGCACGATCAGCTAGCTTGGAAACATTGTCTGGGTGCACGAACTGCTTTATGATAGCTTCCATTCCGGGATAGTGATTGTTGAAATTCTGAAGGAACGCTCAACCTAATAGGTCAAAAATACTTTGTAAAAATGAATTACGTTTGCAAACCTGAACATCTTTTTGTCCCTGATCGGAAATGAGACGCGGCAGATGACGCAAAACGAAGAGCAGCACCGACAAATTCATGCTTTCTCCAGCACCTTGGAAGTGCTCGGATGTGAGCAGCGCATACGTTCCCGATAAAAATGACTGGGATGGATGACGTAGGGAGAACTCAGCAAGAGAGTGAATCATCTTTGACCAGTCGCTCTCTACACGGCCAAGCATTTTCAAGTCGAGAACCCACGGACAGCCTGAAAATTCTTTGAAAAAAAAAGAGAAAAATGGTGGATATGGCGGACACTTGATAGTTGGACAGGTTGCTTTTGAGAAAGCGAACGAACACGTACGTGAAGTTATAGGAGAAACCACAACTACCTCGAAAACAAATTGTCCAATCAGGAAAATAAAAGCACCACTATCGAAACGATTACACTATGGTTTCCGAACACAAGATAGAATCTAGGAACTCGACGAATCTCAAACGCCCATGAAAAATCCACCAGAAGCGCCCTTGGAACTCGTAATTTGCTATGAATTCTGAATTTAGTCTTTAATCTGAATCACTGAGCTCGAAAATCGAGGACCGCAACTTAGGCAACCCAGTAATCGTACGACTGTTAAAATCATAATGAAGAACTCGCGTTCTAACCTGTGCTGACTTCACAAATAGAAAAGAGCAAAATCTTTTCCATACTTTCAGTCTCACCTGTGTCTCTGTGAATCAAGGTCAACAGAAGCGAAATTACTCCATGCACCAGACTTGGAATCGCATTCTCGCTTAACAGAACAACATTGCTATCCAGACAAGATTCATAACATCATAATGCGACTAACTCTTGCAGAATTTTTTCGAGAAGATCGAGAGTTTGTCTCGAGTAGTCAGTCGCTTGCTGCTTCTTCATGTAGTGCGAGTTCTCATCCAATACTGCGCGCTCCTCATCGAACAATCTGTTATGCTTCAAGTGAACAACTGAAAAGAAAACAAACCCTAATAATCCACCAACTTTTCACAAGCTTTGGATTCGAATGCCTTCTGGAAAGATTCGAGGTTGTGCTTGTAGATAAGAGCCACTATCTGGGCCCTATTGTTTCGACTGCCGGAAACAATGATTCGAAGAAGGAGCGTTTTCCTCTCTCCATCCCTGCTTAGCACTTCGTGGAGCAGCCTCTTCTTCAAAAGACACCATAAGAATTGGTTTCCAGCGAAAAATTAATCAAGAAAACCTGAAGCTCCAAATCGATTTGACCGTTCCGCGACAACACTACATAGCTGGCATGGAACTCATTCACAATCTCATTATTCGACAGGTTTTGAATCTGAAAATGGACTTAAACGTCTTCAGTATCCCATTTTGACCGTTGACAAAAAAACGAGTGACTTTGCAATGAATTTATAACTCAAGGAATCAGATAGTAGAAGAACGGATGCTCAAGGCAAACCGTCTAAACATGATGAAAAATCGCACCTTCTCAACAACCTTCGAAATGATGTCGCTACACAGGGTCATGCCCTTTGCATTCGAAAGCAATCGCAAGAGGAAAACAACTCGCTTGGAGATCTGAAATTCGCATTGTAAAATTGTGTGGAAGACTTTGGCTTATGCGGCTCATATTCACAGCAGAAAGGCCATATATATGGAACCACAAACATTTATTGAATAGAGGATCCCTGAAGCGCGTACCTCTTCTATTTCTGACACAATCTGAGACTGGACAGCTGTCTGATGGTCAAGCATGGCCGGGACTTGTTCGAGTATGCATTCTAACCAATTGCCAGCTACGGTATCGTCTTGTGCAGCTGAAGCTAGCCAAATACAGAACAAGAAAACAACTAATTAGAAGCTTTAGGACAAACTTTCTTCCGGCGAGGCTATCGGAACAGTCTTCGCGGTAGCAGTGACCTCGCTAGCACTTTGCTCCAGCTGCTTCTCCAGTTGATTGAGCAGTATATGCACAGAATCCCATAAGGCCAAGGGCAATTGGTTGCACTTCGCAGCCGTAAAATCAATCCAAACCGAAAGGCCATCCAAAGCTTTCACCAAACGCATTAGCTGTGTGGGATCCGATGCATCCTAAAGATGTGACGTTCTGAGGGTTAAAGAATGTGAAATGGTAGCACAGATGAATTATACTAAACAAACCTTTTGAAGTAGCCTTGCAAAACAGATAAATATATGTTCAAGGACTGCAGGATTCTCGATAGAGAGTGGCGAAAACGAACGTACGACACTCTCAAGCAACGAGCAACTCAAGGAAAGGTCAATGGTAGGAGGCAGAGCACTTTCATGACCCGAAATTACACTGAAACCATGAAAATTCAGAAAATTCAAGGCATTATGAAAACTTCTCAGCTCCTACCAGTCCACGCATGCTAGAGCTGCTGCCACAAAGGGAATGGAAAGGAGCGGATATGATGATCCTAGAGTGATCCAATCGCTTTGCAGTACATCCAAAACATACTCCGCGTTTTTCAAAATTGACGGATCACTGAAATACAAACACTTATCAATTACAGACAAACATATCAATACATGAATTAAACAGCGAACGTACGGTGAAAAGCTTGTGTTGCTCTGCAGTTGGTCCATGCAATGGGTAAGATGTTCTGGTGCCCAGAGAAAATTCAGGATCCGATTGAGCATTCCTGTACTCACCAGTGCAGCCCGATTACTTCGCAAGAAGAGATTCTGAATCTGCTGGATACATTAACAACGAATATGATAGAGAAAAAAGAACCACCTCTGCTTTGTTACTGTCAGGTGTGGGGTTTGTGGACGCATCACTGGGACACTTCCAAATATCTGCAGCACAATTTCGTTCGATGAATTCGGCTGCCATGCAGCGATTCTCCGCAAAACAACAGACGACATCCGTCCATTCCTTAGAAGAGAACGTCTCAACTGGTGTAGTAGAAAGTCGCGCAATCAGTTGACGACATACTGACACATGCTGTGCAGCAGTATTGAGCGAACCTGAAGTGCTCTGCATCTTTTTCTGATGAAACGAAGCCCACAAGGAATGAGAATGGGAAATTATTAGATTTCAAAACATACAAGGAACGAAAGGAGGATGTTCGAGTAAAGCTAGTCAAAGGGCGGAGATCGTACTCCTATCAACGCAGCGGTAGACGTTTCAGTATTTGAAGATTACGTCTCAATTGGGAATACTTTAATGTAATAATTCGGTTGGGCAACCATAAATTTTCGGTATTAGTCAGAAGTTCCAACGCCAAGGATCTGATCTTTATCGAAGAAATTGATTTCATTTAAACTTCGTCGACTGGGGTTATTTGGGGTGCTGATCACAAATTTAACACCCGTTTTCAAAAATGTGACGGCAGACCGCCATGTAGGCCGACTGATTGGGTGGGAGAAGATAGTGCGAAAACGTATGTGCTCACAAGCTGTGTTTCCCGGAAATCGGTGGATGGAACTGGGCCACTTGTTAACAACATGGGTCACGGCGGATGTTCGGAAAGTGAAGATCAAATTTGTAATTTACATACGAAACAACGACCTCAGACACTGTTTCGGTGGAATTGATGTTCCTGAGCAGAGCACCCATGTTAAATTTATCAAAGACAAAGGTGGTCCTTCGTGGGAATTTTCAGAAAGAGATTCGTGTTCATAGCTCCGGATAATATCTGTACACAAAGTTCCGATAGGAAAATTTCTGAGCAGAGCCGGAAGAGATGGAGAGATTTTGACAAGTGTCCAATATTTCTTTACCCATCACGACAGAAAACTTACATATTGCTCCACCGCAAACTTGAGACGTCAGGAACACTAGTTTACTGGGACTGCATTCCTCTACTAAAGAACTCGATACTGCAGATAACAGACCGCTGTTAATCCTCTTCTCTGGCATGTACTCGGCGAAGACGACCTGCGACAACTTTACTAAGAAAACGAATTGGATACCTTGGCATCAGATACGAGAACTGATGTGTGCAGCTACATCGGATAAATCATGACCCCAAACATGCATAAACATTTATTTACAATTAACGTCCATAACATAAACTCAACAAGAATATGACAACAAAGAAAAATAAACAATGAAAACTACTTCACTTTCGATATCAACAACAATGATGTCTTAAGAAGAATGTCATTTACGGCGAGATCAATGGAAGCTGAGATCGGAGAACTCATATGAGAGCCTTGTGATTGTGTTTGAAAACTGCAAGGCGAGCTGCCAGAGTGGCAGACGAACGTAGGAGATGAGGTAAAGCCGTCCGTGCTTAGCGGAGAATCACCAATATTAGCACTGTCCTGAAATGGCTTGTAAAGGTCTCAAAATAAAAATGGGAACTCTTCTAGAAGCACAACAACACCGATACTCGTCGCTGACCGCTTCGCAATGACAAGCAAGCTTAACCTTTTTTTTTTCATCAAAATTCAATTTCAAGGTAATCAGTACGCTGTCAAGTTGGGCACTATTGGGCAGCATTGTACTTATGGTACCGCACTAAATCTCGTTCAAAACATTTCCGATAGGGGGATTCGGCTATGGGAGGAACGAAACTGATACTTGCTTAGTGCGGGCCCGCTATGCTGGGCTGTAATTGCCAAAAGCCCTGCGAAATAGTGCGCGGTGGGAAGAGACGCAGGTTCTGACTCTACTTCTCTAGCCCCTTTGCTGATTTGGCCGTCTACCAGTCCGCGTTTAGCTCGCTCCTACTGATCGGAGAATTTCCATTGGTAAACCACTATTTTACTTCTCCATTTATTCCGAGAACTTGCAAAGGATAAAGAGAACAACAACAGTGATGTAAAACTAAGCGGTACATATGCAGTAGATCTCCAAGGCGGGGCTTAAGCGTAGGGCACTCCCTAAACCTAAGCCTAGGTCTAGGGAGGGACGTAAACCTCCCTCCCTAAACCTAGGCTCAGGTCCCTCCCTAAACCTTATTGTTAGGCTCAGGGAGGGACCCAAGCCTAAGTCCCGCCCTGGTCAGAACCTTAACATAGCGGGCTTATTAACCCATTGACGACCGCGCTCTCCCTGCGGCACTGCGATGTGTCCCACCGGCGGGACACACGGTCGTCAATGGATTAAGCATTTCCGCACTAAACGAGTATCAGATTCCTTCCTCCCATAGCCGAATACCCCTAATAGATATGTTTTGAACAAGATTTAGTGCAGTACCTCAAGTACAATAGTGCCTCAAGTTGTTATGGTCTCAAATTAAGCTATGGTCTCATAGATAAAAACGAATTAACCAAAATGAATTCACACACCTGGGAGGAAGAACACAACGGGACTCCAAGCGGTTGCTCGTATTGGTCCAATTCGTGGTTCACAGCTTCAATTATTCGCCTTCTTAGAAGGCTTGTGGCTGGAATTATTCTTGCGTACGCCCCGCATGTGCAGAAATGCTGGGACGCCTCGGTGACAGACAGCACATCCATGTCTTCTTCTCTATCCTTTTCACTGTTGGAGTCCATCTCTGAATACATCTGTGATTCTGTTTAAAATTGGCCTGACCGTACCGTATTTCAAACTACAACTTAGTTCTGGAACGACCCGAAAGTTTTACAGCACTACTCTTCGACCAAATCGCACGACTTCGGAGAGCGACTTCGAAAAAAAAAATACTTAGTAGACATGTGTCATCAATGCGGAAATATCTAATTACCGATTATGGGGAAATAAAAGATGAAGCGAGTGCTGCTTTCTTTGGACTTCATCGATATACGCAAAATCATCTGAATTTATGAATTTGGCTTGTTCTGCGTGCTCGTTTAACGAATCTTGTTGGTATTCGGACCAAGTACGAGATTTTGTACGTTATCAACGACAAACTTAATGACGTGAATATAACATATAAATTACACATGCGAAAGCTAACAAACCCAGCATGCACGAGGTAATGAAATTTCGAAACAACGCCTACTGGTACCCCTGGTAATCCCCGGCCCCTCTCAACCTTTTTCTTGCCTGTGATTCATGGAGTCCAAAAAATAGTTCCACAAAGCGTTCCAAAGTTCCATAATGCTAATAAAGGAGCCTGCGGGCCATCACTATGGGATTAGCCCCAGAACGGACTAAAGGTAGAATTTTGGGACGACCAATTTTCCGAAGGGCTGTGGAAGCGGTAGAAATTCGAACAGATTCTCTCCAAGAGCAAAACCACGGTAACTGAAAACTATCTCATTTCGTAAAATATATAGAACAACAACTTATTCATGACGCTTCATCATTACTATTGTACGCACTAGACCCCACGAAAAGATCAAATTGTATTAAAACATCAGTTTTTGAATTCTTCACACCCCAAGAGCCGTAGGGGCAGGTTTCTGCGGAAGGCGAAGCTTCGGCAACTCCTACTCTCCTCTAACCCACGTCCAGAACCTATTCTGGCGCTTTTCTGTTCTGATGGCAGCACAACAAAACTAACCAGACCACTAGTTACGCACATATTTACGTACAACGCCACCTTAAAATATACTACAAACATTTGTTCCAACCCACCCCATTATTTTCCGGAGAAAATGCTTTTCACCAAGGTTGAAATTAACGAACGGAACAGCTGAGCCGTGCGCCAATAGCAATACCGTAATCGTAGTCTGCTCAGGACCCATTAACGCATTCATCGAATACTCAGCAAACGAGCAGCCAAATCTAACGGCGAAATCGACATTCTTTTTGGCTGAGGCGATCCTAATTGAAGCTTTTTTGCAAATGAAATTCTTAATGCTTACTTCTCGATTTTGTTAAAGTGCCATCACGCTTCTATAGAGTGATTTCTTCGTAACGAGTTTCTTCTCGTATGGTCTAATGTTTTCTCGAACTAGTACTATAGAGTGATTTCTTCGTAACTCTTAAGGGAAATAGCTTGGTTTTCCTAGTTTCTTCTCGTATGGTCTGTGTTTTCTCGAACTAGTACTACTTGTTTGTTAGTTTATTGCCACTATTTATGGCTATGAATTTTAAGTCCTATATGACGCTATTTGACGGTGTGAGTCGTTCGCTCAATCTGTTACAAGCATGTATCGTCAACATTTGCTAGTGTTTTTGTTATTGTGTTAGTGTGTTACTTTTGGATTCCGAGGTATTGAGCTGATCTTTGCAGGTAATATGGCGGCTCGACCGCTTGTAACTGTTTACAATGATAAGTACGAGGCCACGGAGACGCAGGTGAAGCTCCCCTATGTGTTCCGTGCACCAATCAGACCGGACATTGTGAGCTTCATTCACGATCAGATGTTCCGTAACAAGCGCCAGGCTCATGCCGTTTCCACCCTAGCCGGTTAGTGGAGTTTCAATCCTCGTCTCATTTTTACCATGTTTTTTTTTTCATTTTTCCTATTGGCACCATTTATATCGCTTTGTTTCACTAGAGCCTCTTTAAGCGGCACAGTCGCTTTTACGTCCCATGGTCCAGTTTCTCCTCATATTTTGATTTTCTGATCGCATTTCGAATCGTTTTTGAAATTGGGGACTCCGCTAAAACATTCCTTGCAGATTTATCTTTAAGCTTAAGCGCGACCTGCTTTTCCACGTTTGATCGGCTTAGTTTCATCTTATCTCGGAAGTTTTTGTGATGGTCCAAATGTTGGATTTATGGCTGTGAATAGTTCCATATAGGAAGTCCGCAGCGTATGGGATTCGGTAGTTGTTTCACTTCTAGTCTCTTATGCGATTAGGGGAAAGTTAGGTACAAGTTTTGCAGTTATTCTCAGTGGAGGGAACTTCATATAGAAACACCGTCACAGGTTATTTAGCGTTGTAGTTCAGTTGTGCCAACAAGCAGCACATTTGCTTGATTATGCTTCCTCCAGTGTAGTTGAGTTTTCATGCCGTTGATTTTTTAAATGCAATCCTCTGGTCGCAGATTAATGTTCCTTTGCTTCGCTTTTGATGATGATTTCTCGTCAAGGGTTCATAACAATTCAGGGCACTATTCAAGTTAAGGGACATCAGTACTCGATTTTTCTCAGTCGTCGATATTCGCTGAAACTTTGCGTAGGGGGGGGGGGTAATTGAGGACGCTGATCACGAATCTGCTGTCCGTTTTTCACGCGGGTGGTCTCAGACCACCCAAATTCCTACTTGGGTGATCCGGTCAGGATCACCGATTTCACTGATCTTTGCCTATGGGGGTTATTTGGGGTCCAGTTTACGAATCCGCTGTCTGTTTTTCACGTGGGAAATCGCTACTTGGGTGGTCCCAGACCACCCATGTGGAAAACGGACAGTAGATTCGTGTTCTGTGCCCTAAATAACCCCCGTAGGCGAAGTTTAAGCGAATTTCGACGACCTAAAAATCGGTACTGGTGTCCGTTAAGTTGAACAGTGCCGTAGTTTGCGTGCTCCCGAAAATATTATGACGGAAGCATATAGAATCGCGAAAGAGTGGTGAGGTGATAATTGTAGAAAACTGAAGAGAAAGCATCACGCTATAAAATGTTGTTTCTTTCTTTTCTGTGGGATACAGATTTGGGGAGGGGAGCGGTCTGGGTGTGGACACATGATTGGGTTACAACCACGGCATAATTATAATAACTGTATGGATTGTTGTACTCTTTACAATCACAGTTAAACGAAATTGGGAACGATTTTCTGTGTGGTTCACTAGCTGCATTTATTCATTCAATGTCTTACGGTGTTCTGTCGCATCTCGATATTTGTAAAGACGCCATTCTTTCGACCTCCATTGACTGAAAACACCAACCTGTATCATCCAACTCTCGTCTGAACAGTTTTAAACATATGGCATTTTTTCTCAACATCAGATCTCGAAAGTATGTTTTGCAATAGGCGTAATGAAGTGGTTGATATTCATTATTCGTTAGGTTACTAAAATTTGAAATAATCGACAATCTTACTAGTAAAGCCATTGTGCGTAGTTTGGGAGATGTGACTATGCATGATATCATCTAAGGGAAAATCGAAAGATGTTTATGATATTTTGATGAGAGCAAAAACAACTGCATCGGCGCCGAAACAGTTCGGGCGACCTAAACCAGTGCTTTTCACGTTTGTTGGACCACCCGCGGGCTATTAGCAACGACACGCTGCCTTCAACATGTGCTGCTGTATGCGGTCATATGTGGGAGGTGATACCTTGTTCTCTATCTTTCGGCTGCATGTATGGCAGAGTTGCACCTTGTTTGCTCGAAACCTTTGGGAACTGTGTGTTTGCTACTCTAGTAAGGGCAAAACACCGTACTGTTAGAGCTCTTTCAAACCCTTCGAAATTTTCAAGTCGTTCAAGCCGATATGATAACCGCTTTTACCAATGGTGTAGTATTGGAACGTAATTGCCATTATCATGGCAGCTCAAGATTGGAGTGTATTAGATTTTTCGAAGCACCTCAAATTTACGATGCGCGGGTCTACGTATTTTGAAAGGGGTAGCGAGGACTGTGCGAGTGGGCACCAATGTCGACATTTTAACGTCATTTGCTGTATTGCGTGCGTTTGGTTTTTTTCTAAATATATCAGTTTTTGTTGGGTGTACCAACAGTCTTACATTTTTCGAGTGAGTTGTGGTCAATGTTTGTTCAGATGAAGGAAACCGTTAAATCAATGGAACCTATAACTAGCACAGTTCGGGTAGAGGGGACATGTTAAGGGTACCTTTGAAGAGCATCTAATTTCATCGTACATGCCTAAGACCGCTTCGCTCCAATAAACGGACACAGTGCAGTAGTTGTTTCGTTTGGCTCGTAACTATGACACATTTATAGTATTGTTTCAACCTCCGACACGTGCTGAGGCTGAAGTTGTTTAGCTGAGCATGCGATATTTAACAGACTTATAACAATTCGGTACTGGATCTATTTAGAACTGTATGGTCCCTCTCAATCCTAATCTATGGATCAAACATAGTAGTTCTCTCTATGATACTCAAAGATTGCTTATAGAAGATTAAAGTTGAACTAGTCCACCCTATTGATGTGTGTGACTAACCTCTTCATTTTCAGGAAAGCAGCACTCCGCTGAGTCGTGGGGAACTGGTCGTGCCGTCGCCCGTATTCCTCGTGTCCGTGGTGGTGGTACCCACCGCTCCGGTCAGGGAGCTTTCGGTAACATGTGCCGTGGAGGACACATGTTCGCTCCCCTGAAGGTGTTCCGTAGATGGCACCGTCACGTCAACATCGCCCAGAAGCGTTACGCTATCTGCTCTGCCATCGCTGCTTCCGGAGTACCAGCTCTGGTGCAGGCTCGCGGTCACGTTATTGACAAAGTTGCCGAGGTCCCACTTGTGGTCAGCGACAAGATCGAGTCGTTCCGTAAGACCAAGGAGGCCGTGACCTTCCTCAGACGCTCGCACTTGTGGGAGGACATCGAGAAGGTAGGTGAAAAGGGTTTTAAGGTGTATCTGAAAGTTATTTCTTTACCAAAAACCATTGGCTGATTTTAGGTGTACGCTTCGAAGCGCACCCGAGCTGGAACAGGAAAGATGAGGAACAAGCTCTACAAGAGAAAGCTTGGTCCAGTGCTTATCTATGGACAGGATGCGGACTGCGCTCGTGCTTTCCGAAACATTCCCGGAGTTGATGTGCTGAATGTGGAGCGCCTCAACCTCCTCAAGCTCGCCCCTGGAGGTCATCTCGGTCGTCTTATCATCTGGACCGAGTCAGCCTTCAAGAAACTCGATGCCATCTACGGTACAATGAAGGCTAACTCTTCTCAGCAGAAGGGTGGTTGGTCAGTTCCCCTGAACAAGCTCACCAACGCTGACCTTTCGCGACTAATTCGCTCTGAGGAGATCGTCCGAGCTGTTCGACCAGTGAAGAAGAACGAGAAGACGGCCAAGGTACACAGGAACCCATTGAAGAAGCGCAAGTTGATGAACAAATTGAACCCATATGCCGCTGCTATCCGCAAGGCCGCGCACTCGAAATCTGCCGTCAAAAAGTAATGTTGTTAACTGTTGATAAAAGTTGTTGTGTTATCTTTTATTCAAGAAAGTTCATTGTAGTAGTCGTTATGAAATATTTTCGGAAGTGAAATTTGCCTCCTTGATCGACTTTGTCGACAATCTCCGTGAGGTCGATCTATTTCGTCGAGCCTGCAAAACAGTAAATCTCAGCATGGCGTAAATCAAGGAGGAACACACAAAGACTCAAATGCTCGCAACTTACGTTGATTCCCGCTCCAGCTTCCTCACAGTTGTACTAGTTGTCTTAATAGCTGCATCTATTCGAGCGAGAATATCCCTAACACTGGATTCTTGAGCGCGCTCTTTGGTTTCAACTGTAGATCTTGACGTTTCGCAATCGAATGATCGCGAGTTTGTGTGACTTGGACGACCGCCGTCGTTTTCCACTGGAATTCGGATGGACGTCTTTAGATGCAGGGCATCTGTTGACCATAACTTATTGGCACGTACAATGGACGACACCTGAATAGCAGCATGTAACGTCCGCTCTTCATGAGTACGTCTTACTAGAAAAAAAGAATAATTTCACTGAAAGGGTGTGACCAACGATGTATAAGGCGAGCTGAGATGCAGTACGAAAGTAACATGACGAATATATAGTTATTCACTTAGCTATCTTGAAAACAATTATTCCAAGGAAACCACAATCTAGAATTATGTTCTGACAGTACAAGCTAAAGATCTATCACAGTGGAGGTTCTAGGAGGATAGGAACTATTCGTGTCAAAACGTCGAAAAGGCTATAGGAGCTATTCGTGTCAAAAGGCCGAAAAGGGTAAGGGACCAGAACATTCAATAAACTGCGTAGGTGGTGATAAAAACCGTGAGGAGTCACAGTCCGTATACAAATTCTGCAAAGTGCCGCAGTGGAAATCATTCTGATTAATGAACTGAAGAAATAGAGCAGAAGGATATCTGCCAAGGGGTCCATATGTACTACTAATGAGGATTCACTGGTCGAGCGACGAACTTCTCGGCTCAGAAATGTTATATAGCAATAATAGGATTAATAAAGCTACGTAGTGAACACAACATCGGCTGTATGCTCGAGTTTCCCGAGCTGGGGAGATCTCCCCGCGCCGGCATGCTGACAGGCGCCGAGTTGGGGAGATCTCTCCATCCGAGAGACACGAGCATACGGCCCAGATGGGAGCTATTAGTACCATCTAGATAGGCTTGCTCGATATGTAACCGCAGTTGGGAAAGCGCTAATTAACTTTTTCTTGCCAAAGCAACGCCGGACAAAAGAAGTACGAAAACGATCAATAAAGTTACTTACAGAACAGTCATTCTTAAGAGCTATGCCCTGCAGAGTGTCGTCAGGTTGTACCGTATAATCTATGTATTTCCTCGGCAGCTGATCAATAGGAGGTTGCGTGGTGCCATAACGACGAACCTTAACCAATCGTACTATTACATAAAGCGGATACTAATATAAGTGAAATAAAAACAAAATTGTCTCAAATGTCAAAAAGAACCGCACCTTCTTGTATCCACAAAGAAACGTGTGCTCATCCGGTTGACTGACGCTGGGCGCGTAGTAATAGTTCATCCTGTTCCATTGTGAATTCTGATCCAGGGCGTATTTGACAGTCGTTTTCAAGGAGCACGCAAAGTCAGCGAAAAATAAAAGTGATTCAGCGAAGCACGCAGTATTTGCTTTAGGCTGAAAATGGACTGCTAATATAAATACACTGCTCGAATTGAAGGAGAAGCAAATTGCGTGACGAGAATCGATTATTCGTCAAAACTTGAAAAATCAGGAAACACGCCAGCTAGCGATACAAAGACGAATCGATCACAAGCAGTCTCTATCTTGCGCTTCACATTGGAAAGCAGGTGCTCTCACACTTGTCGATTCGTCAAAATGGGTGATAAAAGGAAAAGAGAAGGAAAAGAAAGATGAGCACAACAGAACTCGTGCTTGCAAACATAGACTTTAGCTGTTTCAAGAAGGCATGTATACCTTCTGCAAGAACGCACAGCAACGGTCCGGTATTAACGTAACATACGTATTCATTTGTGATTACACCCTCATATGGTTGTGCAACGGAACAAGAAAGGTACATCGGAAGGTCAACAATGAACGGTAAAAGGCTAAGTTAACGCCATCTATAAGTGCCTCAAGTTTGCGCCACGCACTCGATTTCCACTAGAAACGTAGGGGGTTGGAGAATGCATATTTGAGTTATACGTGCTCCGGTGTCTGCTGCTGTTGAAGCCAGTTTCTCTACTTTCCCAGACAGATCTGGTATCAATTAACTCGACTCCGGAAATGTGGAAGCGCGGTTGGCCCAGACTAGCACCGATCGCTTATCCGTGAGGGTGCCCATGGCGCCTCCTACCACTGTACCAACAACGCCCAGTGGAGCCGCTCAAAAACGAAAAGCAAAGCTAAACCGCTAACGGAATCGGGACGATTAATAGAGCACAAATGAGGAAAAAGGAGTCCGTAGCAGGCAACTTTCTTGTCTAGGTGTTTTCAAAAGCTTGACGAAGACATGCAACTAAACAAAACAAAAGAAATAGGAACTGTGACATTGTCGATTTTAGTTCTGAGTACTTATCGAAACTAGAGAACAGGGACCATATCACACCGAGCAGGCTTCATTTCTCTAATACATCTATTGGCACGCACCAACGGCCGATAGCAGAGAAAAGAATCCTGGAAGTTCCGTCGACCTTCTGAATTTCATCAACTCATGTGCGGAATTGAAATGCGTATTTTCCACGAGGTAACAAAAGGGGGCACTCCGAACCACTGAACAAACAAGGATTTGCCTTTCTTCCTGTCACGAACAACGGTTTGCATTATACGTTCAGCTGTCTCCGCATTTTGAACACTACCAATTTTGAAGGTGGCGTCAAGCCATCAACAGAGAACTTAAAATTTGGAGATTTTCATTCGAACGAATATTAGACAGTTCCGAATGGACAAGATGTCGTGATCAACAACTATCCACTTATAACAAGTTAGAATTCTTCCTTCGAAAACTGTTAATTAATGTAAGATTTTCCTTCATGTCGTTATTCTACTTGTTTAATAATATTGTTTTATCGTGAAAACGCCTTGTAAGGTGTAGAAGTGAATGAAATTAACGGTAGGACAGGAAAGGTCACTAAGTGATGAGAACATGTGGTGTTGAGGTGTCCGCAGAGACGACTCAGCGGTCACCGTATCAGTCAAGACACAGAGCTTATCTCGTTGAAATTCTGGCGGCGAAGGACGTTCAGAACGCAGCAGAGGACACATAATTGTAAGCGTGACGTGAAAACGGAACAATTTCTTCGATATATAGTCGATAATTTTTCACCGCTGAACTTTGATCGAAAAGAGTTCAGAAGTCTATCACATCATACATCGCTGAAAATTTAATAAAAGCGAGAAAGAAAATAGAAAAAAAGACCAGGAAAAGCAAGTACTGCTGTTTCTGTTCAGAATTCCACCTAAAATTCCAACTAATATCACGAGGGGATTTTACGGTATCAAACGCCGAAAAGAAAACAAGAAAGTGACAGAAGACATGGATACATCATTGACTCAAACTTAAGTTCGCAATGTTAGACTAATTACCAACCGATTAACCCGGGTAACATAGCAGTAGAAAGAGAGGTCTCCAAAGATGAACGGTATTCTGTAATTTTCGCGAAAGCTCCCATTAACTTTGAAAAGCATGGGGAGTGCTATAGCTACACAATGCTTCTACGCCTAGCTCCAGAAATAAGAGCTCGGCATCTTACGGCCAAATCGAAATGTAAACGGAGGAAATAAATCTGAAGACACAGATACAGAGCAAGCGGAGTGCGATGGATGGGTGCAACTAAAGCAAAAACTTTGTGAGGCATGTTTTTCACAGAAAACTGTTCAAGTTGATGTTCGACCGAGAACATGAAAACACACATCTTGAAATAATTAGATTCCTTTTAAGAGTTCTAGAAAAAACGGAATGACCGCACCGCACAACCCACATAGCACCAGAGACATGAGGTTTTTGAAACAGCTGATCAATGAATGAGGGAAATGCGCTAGAGGTGAACGAGCCAAGCTGCGAGGCGCAGCATCGATCGCGACCACGTCGCGGGGATTTTCTCATTACGAGTGCGGTGCCGCCGGCGACGTCGCGCGCCGCTGCGCAGGTGCCGCGAGGGTTGCCGCGGCGGCAACCTGCTGAATCTGACAGGGGAAGTCAGTGAACTTCCTCCTAAAATTCTAATCGAGACCTATATGGTTTTGTAGAGGACCGATCCCTCGACCATCAGATTGCAAGTCCTACATGCTAACCACTGAGGCACCATAGTAATCTTTAGCGGTTTTCTTCCCGGCACTATTTTAGATGTTGTTCCCCACCGCTATGTTGAGCTGAAATCGCCAAAAGCCTTGCGAAATAGTGCGCGGCTGGAGGAGACGCAGGCTGACTCTACTCAAGACACACACTATTTACTGTGAGAAAGCTCAGCATAGCGGTGGGGTACAAAATCTGAAATAGTGCCTCTTCCCCTTTATTGTTATGACCTAGAAGCCCCTTCGCCACTGGTCAGTGGTTAAGATTTTTTTGTCTTTTCTGGCCCACCCATTTGTATTTAGCAAAAACAAACTACACCGTTGTAATCACTATTCGATGCTCCTCAAAACCATACAGGTCTCGATCGGAGTCTTTGGGGGAAGTTCACTGACCTCCCTCGTGAGTCGGAGTGAGAGGTGGAATTTTGAATGGATGAAATGTGAAGGCAAGACAAATAAATGATGATGCACAATCGCTGCCGATACTCAACAAATGTGAAAGGTGGAGGGTGGCATCGTAACAACTGTAAGACACTCCACTCACAGGATCAAGTCATGCTTGTCCTGATCAGAGCGATTGTCTCACAATGGTCTATTGATATCTACCTTATTTATACATATAACACAACAGTTATTTACAAATGCAGTAGGGGAGAATAGCTCCAACAGAATTCGTAGAGGGTATGGTCTTCTGACATGGCCACGGTAACGTGACATTCCACTCCTTCCAAATTCGTTGGGCTCAACAAAATGTGCAAAATTATCAGACGAAGAACGCTCAGCCAATACAACGGAAATGGTTGTACTGGGGTAACGTCGTCGAATATTTGGTTCTTTGAAATAAGCATACTTTGAAGCAGTACAGGACACATTTCTGCAGAAGCGGCAGGCAGGACTAAAGGCCCATTCAGAGCAGGCGGCAGCAGCAACGCGGCTAGTGAGGGACCTGCCCTCCACTTGCCGCGTACCCACGTCTCATTGGCCCGCCGACGCTGCCGCGGCTCGTGGAATAACCGAGGACATTCCCTCTGGCGGCAGCGGAGGCAGTGCCGCTCAGCGGCGCCGCTGTCGCTGAGTCTGAATGGGCCTTAAGCCATCCACGAGCAGCAGCAAACTTCATGTGCACGATGACCTAATTTAATGCCTGCAGTGTCATCGGCGTCTATTCCGGCTATTTGTACACAGTGCGGTATCACTGAGGTCACTTCTGAAACTTGAGTGCATATTGTGAAGGATCCGGTATAGGCAGATCTATATTGCACTTGGGAGTGTAATCATATATTATCGCGGACGGGAAGAAGGCCATATCAATCAGGCAGAGGGCAACAACATCGCGATTATTGAGGTCACCGTCGTAAACCCCGGGTCAGTGGCAGCCGCCGTAAAACCCGGAGTAAACAACACCGCGGTAAGGACAAGATATAAATACCGCCCACAATAGGAGGACTGAGCCAGTCGGGAGATCGGGTCTCCATCTTCTCTCTCTATGTCAATTTTATGTTGTCAATAAATTCTATTCTCTCTTCTTCTGTTCTGTAAAAAAAGAAATCACACAAAATGCCTCCATAACAAGAAAGTTATATGCCTCTCCTCAGGCACCGCTACATAGGGCCTTTAAAAACCTAGCCCTGAGGAGGGAACATATAATATGGAGGTCCCGGCAACCAAAATTTTGAAAAATTTTGAAACACTCGCATTATATCTCTAAAAAAACTCGAAAAAGCCGACCCTTTTGTTTATTTTACCTCTCTCAGAGACTTCTGCTTGCTCATCAATCACCGTCTTCCATTCATTAAATCGTTTCTTACCTTCCACTCTGTACTATTTTTGCAATTATTTCTTTCTATCATTTTCTGTCTGTCAACTTTCGCATCGCCTCGGGGAATTTTGATTATTTTGCCGTTTTAAATCCTTCTTCTCTTAAAGAAGAAGATGACTGCGCTAGGTCACACCCTGCTCCGTAATGTTCGCGAGGTTCTTTTGATGGGAATATTTAATCGATAGCTAGCTTCATACTCGTGTGACAGGGGAAAAACCCCATATATATTTTTCTCTCGAGCAGTTCTTTTTGTTGCAAAAACCTGGCCAGGTTGCTACTTCACCTCGCGCAAAGTACGTAATAATTGTACTGAGGTAGTAAATTAGTTCAGCGCACCGAAACTGGGAAAAATAAGGCGAGGACAGCTCAGAAAATTTTCCATCCCGTCGTTTGGTACCTACATTGTCGTTTTGTCGTTTTCTTGTAATATAAACATGTCACTAACAACCTTGTAGAGGTACAGTAGTACCGTAGGTTTCAGCCAACGTCATATTCCTATAATCAATTTCGACTCAACATCATCGACGGACCCTATTCTCTATCAGCAAGCAGATCTCTTCCCGTGAAGTTAACACTATAATTTTTTACTTAGTATATTTTCCTTCATTTTTTTCTTTCCTTCTTGGTTGCCAGGACTTTCAGAGACCCATTTCTCACCCTCGCACAGGGAAGGAGAGATCAATACTCCCTACCTGCCAGAATCAGAGAGTTCATTACTCTGATTCTGAAATATTCCCGATTTCCCGTACCCGGACCCATTTTTTTAGTTGTTTTATATAGTAGCAAATAATTCGTTGAATTAGCTGCATCTTTCTGAGAAAACAAAACAAAACCTTTTGCACAAAAAAAAATAATAACTCACTACCACGGCAGCAACAAATCCATTTAATCCGTTTCGCTCGAAAAACGCGCCGGTGAAAACTTCCAAAAGACATTTAGTAAACACCCCAACAAATTTCGTAGATCTTAGGAAAGACCCAACACAGGGCCTACACTCACCTCTTCCCAAACGGTTTAAGTGGCTTAGGAGACTACTTTCCAGCCCAGCAACACCCGTAATAGCACCCCCACCAAGTCTCGAACCCTCACCAGCACCCCCATCGCCCGTTGATAATCTCCCAGCGGAACCTATAGTAGAAGACCTTCGCTCAACCTCCGCTTTAGACCAAGTATCAATCAAAACCCTATCAAAGGTTGATATAACGGGAGAATTAGACGGTTGGGACGATAACTTACCCCCTCCTAGCATTCCAATTAACTTATCGCCTCCTAGCACTTCAGTAGTTACAGTACCCATGGCTCAACAAAATAACCAAGCTTTGACCCCGGAGGCACTGCGCACATCCTGCCGCCTTTTTGATAACCGCATCCAAAAATTTGACGCGACTGGGGATAGAACGTTTGAGCAGTTTATGGAAGAATATATAGAAATAGTCGACTGCTTCCATATCGACCACCATCACGCCTACATTCTTCTACCCCTTTTCCTGTCCGGTACCGCAAAACAGGTTTACCAAAGCCTCACGGCTGCGCAAAAGTCAAATTGGGACAACCTTACTTTGAACTTAGCCACAAAATATAAATCCCGTGCCGCGCTGTCCAATCTACGGGATGAGCTACTTAACATCAAGCAGGGCAAGGAGTCCATCCAGGAATTCGCAGACAGGGTCAGGGCCAAGACCAGGGCAGCCTTTCAAGGGGAAAGTTCCGGAATTCCCCGTCGACTAGCTATCGACTGTTTCATCAAAGGTCTCCGCCCTGAAATTGGTCGTGTGATCCGTCGTCTACCGGACTCAGATGACTTCGACGTTGTTCTGGCAAATGCTGAAAGAGAACATCGGCTTCAACAGCAAGAACGACTAGAAGACAGCAACGAACTAGAAAGCCTTAACAGCTTAATTTTGAGCGACAAGATTGACCAGCTACAAGCCCAGATAAACCATCTGCGTGGACCACATAACGGGATGTATACACAATAAAAACTCTTCTCTCAGCAACATAACCACCGCGCTTCTGATTACATTTACATGAGCGGTCACTTTTTGGTTGATCCACATAATGATGGTCATTACTATTTTATCCCATCACTCATCCCTCCTGGGTTTCTGTTCAGTTATATAAAAACGCGACTGTAGGCACTGCCCACCCTATTCTTAGCCTCTGAGAATTAATAACTGCAATACATTCATCTACTTCTCTGTTCCTTTACACTACGCCAGAAGTGGATTGGGAACGTCATCTACCTAAACTAGCTAAGCAAGTTACTGACCCTGCGGCTATGACAAAATAATAGAACTCTACTGCTCTTGTCTTCTCCCACCTCATATCTCTCAATTAAATTTCATTTTCACTCCAATGCTTTTGTAGGACCGGATTGCCATCTCGGTCAATACAACGGCCACAGCCGCCCTTATCGACGACAACTCCAATTCTTTCTCAATCGAAATCGCTGGAGCTACACGACAAATATCAATATGAGAAGTTTCCTTAATGATTCAAAGTAATAAAAAAATACTAAAACATAAAAGAGACGCGAGAACGAGTAAAAGCCAATCACTACTATCCAAAAACTACGCATAAAGTTTCTACCCAAGTCACATGATTTTAGCTACCGTACGTAGCGTGCCTGCGCACAAATAGCTTTAGAAAGTGCCCTAACTCGTATGGCAACCCCTCCACTGTAGAATGCTAATGGCTACGACATCGGAATAAGGGAATTCAATGGAGCTTATCGTTCTAGCGTTTGGATAAACTGCAGTCCTGTCTTTGCTGTCATCTGGCCACATTAAACGAGCTCAATCTCGTCAAATGACATTGCTCAGTACGTATGGCATAGGCTATAATCGCACTTTCAACAAAAAGAGTAAGCAATCTTAGCCATTGGGAGATACCTTCGCTAAATCAATCCAACCAGTGACGGGCCTCGGCGCCGAACCGCTTGACCCTGTATATACAACTCCCCAAACAGGCACAACCGGACGTCACAGAGGTTGAAATATTGATATTAGTGTCCGGTGTTTTCACCTCCGAGGGTAACTTACTCGCTTATTTTTTAAAGCAAAAAAGCCTTTAGCTATATCACTGAGCTCTGGTTAAATGACCTTCACAGCTCTATCACCATCGCAGCCGGGATGACACGCGCCGACAAACGCAGTACTAATATTAAATCATCAATCCCTTTTACGTATTCTTACGCCCATAGTGTTCTACACGTGTGCCCCTCACACATGTTTTATAGTAATATATAAATTAGCGTATCTGTAAATGCCACATCAAATGGTTGCCTATCGTTCTCCCGTTCCTTTTTTTCACAATTTTCTCATCTTTCGATGCTAAATGTAAAACCACATTTTCCATATGACCGCCACGAAATAAGATTACTTCTCGTCTTCAATCTTTCTCGACACAACCAACTTTCTATTTACAGACAACAATCTATGCTTCAGCTGGCCTCTACGCCAATCGCAACCGTCAAACGTCGATCATGTGCTTCCTTGTGTCTGTACCATCGTTTCCAATCTCCAATTTTAAGCCCCGGGGACCGGGTCTTTATAGAGGCCGGGGATGTGAAGGATCCGGTATAGGCAGATCTATATTGCACTTGGGAGTGTAATCATATATTATCGCGGACGGGAAGAAGGCCATATCAATCAGGCAGAGGGCAACAACATCGCGATTATTGAGGTCACCGTCGTAAACCCCGGGTCAGTGGCAGCCGCCGTAAAACCCGGAGTAAACAACACCGCGGTAAGGACAAGATATAAATACCGCCCACAATAGGAGGACTGAGCCAGTCGGGAGATCGGGTCTCCATCTTCTCTCTCTATGTCAATTTTATGTTGTCAATAAATTCTATTCTCTCTTCTTCTGTTCTGTAAAAAAAGAAATCACACAAAATGCCTCCATAACAAGAAAGTTATATGCCTCTCCTCAGGCACCGCTACATAGGGCCTTTAAAAACCTAGCCCTGAGGAGGGAACATATAATAATATCCTTCCAGTTGTTTAAATAGTTTTCAAGGTAATTCTATCACCTTGCTTGTGCTGAACTTCTGCAACCGTATTTTTCCACTCGTGCTCTTCGGTAACCACTGTAGAATCATCGGAAGAAGGGCCTACCCCTACGCTAGCGATTCCACTAGTTTTTAGTTATTTTTTAACGCTACATCTTCCTTCAGGGGCCGTATGCTCGTCTCACCCGAGATTGCTGGGGGATGGGGCAAGGGGAGGAGCCAGCCAGTAAGAGCACATGAAACACGGACCGACTCCAATCATACCAGCTGGCTCTTCCCCGTACCCCATCCCCCTGCAATCTCATACGGCCAAAGGTCGGCGAAGGGATATACACAACTCATCCCAGACCTGTTGTTCGACCTTGAGCCCAGCCACTTCTATGCACCCATGCCACACCTCAGATGTGTTTTTCTTCAAAAATAACACTGCCTATACCTTCACCAATTCGCGAGCCTGGGCCAGATTCATGAACGAACTAGCGGTCTCCGAGACCCCGTCGGCGATAAACCCGCTGGATACCGCGAGTTTGTGGTCACTTATGATTCGTGAAGGTTGGGGTTCCGGAGACGCGACGGAGGTGAATATCACGGCTTCGTTATCAACCTTGATCAGTTTGAAGAAAAAGTGAGCATAGTAGCTCGTCTAATGGTGGCCGTTATTTTCTTTCGACATTAGTGAGCTCCGAAAACGCAATTATTCGATAAGGTTCTGCTTTCTTTACAAATCCTCTTTACAGAAGCCCATGGGATTCATTTATGAAGTCACGGTGCGTCAAAATTGACTACACAACTCCCCATTTCACAAAAGATAAATTTCACTGTTTTCAAGACGCAAACTGCACAACAGAAGAAATCACCCATTGTTTGGCTAACTGCCGGAGCAATGCAGTAGAGTTTTGTCTGCTCCTCTCAAATTCCCCACGATTTCCGCAATCTCTTATCGACTATGCCGTCTGGCTCTAGCAGGTCTCCCGTCGAGGTCTCAGAAACTCTGCCTCATCGCGAGGTGTCGGAGACCCCTCCTAAACTCCGTCTAAACCGCGGCGCGCGTTCACGAATATCGGTTTACGCGCCGTTCGGGGTATATTTCGGGGTATACAGGGCCATCCGGGCCCAGCGGGGCTGGAAATGGTAGCTGCACGGCACTTCCGTCGAGAACTTTAGTCCGGGTAGGATTGTAAGCCTGTCAAGAATCTTAGCCTGTTCCCATGACCATTTCAGTGTTTCCTTTACATTACTCTACTACATACTTGTGACTGCTATCATTGAGAAAATAAGCTGAATTTACGGATCGTCGAAGGTCCTGAAGTAGCACTTCATGAACGAAATCTGGCAGAGATTTTATCAGTTGAAGGCATTGTAGTTCTCTCTCCCCGACTACGTATGCCGAGAGAGTTCTTCTATTGCTCTAATAAAAAGTTCTTCAAAAGCGTCAAGCTGGCATTGCGACTGAAGAGCTTCTGCTTGATACGCAAGTGGAACATCCCGCTAATCATCGTCGTGTCGAGTACAGCTTCTCTATTAGCGAAAGACGCACAGCTTGCGGTCCGATCTGTTGTTAACTAGGTCAGTTATGGTTTTCAAGATTTCCCCATAAAAATGTCCTGGCCGGATTGAAGGCTGGATTCCAAACTATTCGACAAAATTACCTACTTTATCAAAAGAAATTGTGTACATCAGCTAGCTTATTCTGCGTCGCACCGTCTGGAGAATATTCTTTGATCCCTTCTTTGATGTAAGGAGAACACAATAGGGATCAAAAGAACGAAGCAGCAGCACTAGGCGCGTTCAACTTGCGACTATAAAAGCCTCGTCCGAGTCACTGCGGGTCGTCCGAGTTAGCACGCATCGCTTCCGCCGACCCCGCCCTCGCAGGAGTTTTTTCTGAACGTCATCATAGACTTCTAAATGGATGGTGATGCTCCTCAACCGTCAACGTCCCATTCGTCCGAAGCAAAGGATCCGACTCGGAGCAAACTCGACCGATTGGTGAAGAAAGTCGGCGGAAAGCTGCTGCCGAAGTCGGGCGAGAACATTTTCGTGCCGTCCACGATGTCTCCATGTGAGTTTTCAGAATGGTAATTTTCTTTTTTTCTTTTCGATTCAGATGTTTTTCATCTTTTGAATGCTGCATGGATGCTAGTTGAGGGTGTGTATTCGTTAAACACATACCAGTTTCAAACCTTGCTAAATGATTTGCATCATCCTGTCGCGGTAACACTGAATACGTGAAGGTGCATTCGTTACGTAGCCCTTTATGCTGCATTTGAAAATAGAAGCGGTAGTTTACCTAATGCAAATACCTATACTTTGGACATCATGCATGCGAATCGAATATTTGAAACTTCATTTATTTTTTTTTCGATTATTTACCACCTAACTAACGGTAAAACTATGTTTTTGCTATGCGAGTTGGAGATGCATCCAGCAGAAGCTCAAGTGCACGATCGGAATTAGGGAGCACGTTTGTGAACTAGGACTCTGTAAAATGTTTCGAATTTTGTATTTTTAAATTCTCCATACTCGAATACCAATTAAAGCAGGTTCCTGTAACGAAGTAAAGTTCGTGAGTAAAGGCATCGAGAAACTTGGTACTATTGTACTTTTGGGGCCCACTTTTTTTCGTTTAAAATATGCCTAGGGGGGTAATTAACCATGAGAAGAACGATACTGATACTCGTTAAGCGCGGAAATGCCTTATAAGCCCGTTATATTAGGTTTTGGAGGCGAGGAAACCTGCGAGATAGTACGCGGCGGCGAGAGACGCAGACAGTGCACTCTCTTCCCCTGCACCTTTCCAAGTGCTTCCACTGCTGAGTCTGCGTTCAGCTCGCTCCGACTGGTCGGAGAGTTTTCAGTGGAGGCTCGGACAACACCCAGACAGTACTACCATGGTTGAGGACGGAGACGAATTCTACGGCAACAGCGCCGAGATAACCCTTGGTGGTGTTGTCCGAGCCTCCACGTGGTGCCACTGGAAACTCTCCGACCAGTCGGTACGAGCTGAACGCGGACTCAGCATTGGAAGCACTTCAAAATGTGCAGGGGAAGAGAGTCTGCGTCTCCCACCGCCGCGTGCTATCTCGTAGGTTTCCTCGCCTCTAGAACATAATATAATTGGCTTATAAGGCATTTCCGCACTTAACGAGTATCAGAATCGTTCTTCTCATGGCCGATTACCCCCAACAGGCCCATTTTAAACGAAAAAAGTGGGGCCCCAGTACCAGAAATTTTTTGGCTGCACCTCCAACCCACATAGTACCCCCATGTCCATTAAGTAACCTGGTTAGTTACGATAAAACGAAATAGAAATAAGGAGAACACCCTTGTGACCAAAGCAGGCAATTAATAATGGTATAACTACGAGAAAAGCACCAGCACGTGCACTATTAACGTTGAATGTTGTAAAATGTGCAAGAAACGCAAGCCTTTCACCGGAGTTATAGCAACAGCTTTTCAAGTCTGCTGGAGGGCGTCGTTTTCTAAACTTCTAGTGTAACGTACAAGTACCCTTCCATATAGCGACAAAAGAATAACTACCCGGAAATGATACTTAACAATTTTGCCTTACTTTGTGGCCTGTCCCCTTTTATAAATCGTGTACGTTGGCCAGTCGCTAGTGGTCCACTTGATTTCCTTTCAAGGTTTGATGGGAGTTCTGGCCTTTCTTTCTTCGACAGCCTCTTGGCCCATTTTCCAAATGTCGGCTTACATACTAATTGCGCTGCTAATAATACAAGTAGGTCACCACAGTTCCTTTATTTTGGTGATTTACTACCCCAATGTTTCTATCCATTTATATAAAAAAGGTAAAGGTAAAGGTGCCGGCGTTGATCAGTCCCTTAAGGACGCGCCGCCGCATTCGCGTTCAATTCAGAATCGTAGAGGCATAGTGAATGCGTATTTGGCCTACAATGACCTGCGGGGGCCAGCCGCTATACCAGGTCAGTGTCTTTACCTTCCCAGTCAAGTCTGGTACCAATTTACCGACCCCGGAGGGATGGAAGGCTTGGTTAGCCCGGGCCGGGATCGATCGTTCGACCGTGCGGGTGACAACAGCGCCTCTTACCACTGCACCACGCGGGCCCAGTATATTATATAGTAGTATATCCATTTATATACCTAATCTAATAATACGACAACCAAGCGAAGCGCAATAAATTCGTTCTGGAGGATAGTTTGTAAAAAGCAACTTTTCCCTAACCTGTTTAGTGTTTACTCGTTCGTCCTAATTCTTTTAATCTATTTTTCTTGCTCTCAGTTCTTGAATACGTGACTCCTTTGATACCCACCACCAAATAAAATCATGTAAACAGGTGCTGCACAACTCAACTGTTGATTGTAGCGATCTGTTTCGCGAAAATTTCGCCTCATCGAATTAAGAAAGGTACTAGTGCTCGAGTCGAGATTTGCATCTCACTTAACTTCCCTTGACTGTATTCAGTAAAATAGGATCTTGTTCAGTTGGAATTCTACCGATGCGCATTGTTTTGCGGCGCTGCGTTGGAAGTGCCAAACGCGATCACCCCATCAACGAATGTACGGACCTCACCAATGTTGGGAATATGGGTGTATCTATTTGTTACGGATAAGGCTGTTGTGAAAAGCACGACGACCCCTATTCTGTCCGCCACTTTGGAATTCATTTTGGTTACAGTGAACTTTGGAGTAAGGTGATGTTCCTTGTTGCAGTTTTCGTGGAAAAGAAAACGAAATATACAGAGCTGTGAAGAGGATAAAGAAACAAACAAAACTCGTCGAATAGCGGTAGAAACATGCGAGAAAAGGTTCCGAAAATTCACCTTCAGGTTCCGAAAATCGTGAATAATGACGAAGTATGCAGGTTCCATCCTCTCCTATTCGTACGTTGTTCCAGGGGTTTCGCAACATTTGTCTGGTAAATTGTGGAGTTACGAAATTGCCATGGGTTGCGGAATTGCGACGGCTCCCACTGACTAATCTTTTGAAGTTTTCGTCAAATCGAGAACCCAAGACAGCGTGTAAGAATTTGTTGTGCCCTTTTCCTCATAAAAAAAGCGAACAGTGAAAATTGAAAGGAGGGAAATCCGCTTTGACTGAAATCTCTGCGACCGTTCTCGAAAGTCTTCAACGTCTTCCCTGAAAACTTAGGCTATGATTATCGCCAGGAGTTGATTGTTCATCCCATCAAAGAGGTACTAGAGCTATAGGACTAAGCGGTGTGCATTAATCAGAATGACTGATTTTTTATTGACATTACTACAAAACGAAGTCAACAGCGCCATGGTTATGCAAAACAGTTATATGATATGCAGTTCTAGATAACAGCTTCCTGAATTTCGGAATTTATAGAAATATGTCAGAAATTGTGCAAGTAATCGATAACATTAACGAGTTTTACATTAAACACATTAACAAAACAGCTTGAGAAAATGTCTCTTCAGGTCTGGCACGAACCTCTCAGTCACCGTCCACAGATGAATCACAACATTCACTCTGTGGCGATGCGGGTAGCAGAACTAGTGCAGCAACCAATGGTGAGGTGCTTTAGTCACTTTTCCGTTTTTCTTTGTATTTAATTGATTTTTCTGGGCGCAACATTTCTTCGTAAGGTTTTCTGTTGCAGTCGGTGTCCCGTTGCCTGGATTGTTCATTAACACATTTGGAACCGAAGCAGCCGGATCTGGCTATGGTTGGCTAACCGCTCCTGATACTCCTGAGCCGTACCATGGAGTGGCTTCTATTCTTCGTGGTAAGAATAATTTTTGCTTTAGAATGTTCTGTTCATTTTCACGTTGTTGGCGTATGTCTTCGTGCAAACCGTCCTCCTCACGTAATGCCATACACAGCTCCTCTAGGGCCGTATGCTCGTTTCTCCTCACCTTGAGTGGGCGGGGCAAGGGGAGGAGCCAGTGACTTAGAGAACAGGCTACACGGGCCGACTCCAATCATACGCCGTCGCGGGAAGAATTCTCCCATCCCTCAGCAATCTCGGGTGAGACGAGCATACGACCCCTAATGATAGAAACAGTCGAAGGGCAAAATGCAGGTCGATGATCAAACAGTGTGTTTCGATAACTGTATGTCTGATAAAAAGAGTACGAAGTGCTATTGTCCCAAAATTCTGGAGGTGTAATACTGGCCCTTTTCCACCAAAAGGGCATCACGATACTTATATTTGTAGTCACGACATATTTGCTGAGTGAGCGTGGTTAGCTACAAACAGAGGTGGGAGTCGACTATGAGTGACATATCTCATCATTTTGAAGGACCTTTTCGTTATTGAACAAGAGGAGGTTTTTTTTTAAACATCTTGACATCTTCATATACAAGCGCCACTACTAAGCTCTGCACAAATTCATATAATGCTTGTCCAAAGGAACGTATCGATTTGTCGCTAGTGGCTGAATATGTTGAATTTCGCGCGCACTCACGCAACTCGTGGGTCCCCGCTGGATTGCTTTGCAGTGACTGGCTATTGTCACTGGAGCGCACATTTCGCGCCTCACTCCTAGGACGGCCAATCACTATAGAGGAGAGGTGATAATCTCGGGGAGATCTGACAAGACTATAAAACTATCCGTTGAGGTATTCAGGGACGATTTAACAAACAAACCAAAAACGTAGCCTTCTCATTCACGCTTGGCGAATATGATTCACAGAAGCATACTATTTTTGTGCGTCTCAAGAATAGAAGTTACTGAAGTGATAGTGATACATAGTGGTCTGCAAAATACAACTTTGCAATAAACGTTGCATATGAAGAAAAATTGTAACAAATTCGATAACTTAAACAAACCAAACAGCTAAACAACAAAAAAGTGCCAAAACAACTTTTCCTACAGAGATGAAAGGAAAATAACAAAAACTGCGACTCCTTTGGTTAGAACAAATGATGAATATAGCTGAGTTGATCAAGCCGAACTTTTGAGAATTAGTCTTTCGCTCAAAAAACACGAATGCCTCCTAACCTCCACTTGTCTTCGAGCAATGTGAGGCGACATTTTTCTATTCTTATCTAAGTTTTTGGTTTGTTTGTTAAATCGTCACTGAATACCTCAATGGATAGTTTTATAGTCTTGTCAGTTCTCCCCGAGATTATCACCTCTCCTCTGAGGGTTCGCTATAGTGATTGGCCGTCCTAGGAACGAGGCGCGAAATGGGCGCTCCAGTGACAATAGCCAGTCACTGCAAAGCAATCCAGCGGGGACCCACGAGTTGCGTGAGTGCGCGCGAAATTCAACATATTCAGCCACTAGCGACAAATCGATAGCTTCTGTCCAAAGTTTATTTTCTAAACTTCAGTGAATAGGCACATATTTTTAATCAGTCATAATCACCAGGTAGACACGACAGTTGGGAGAATGACAAGACAGCTGTTAAAAACTCCTACCTTTGTTCAGCAGCGGAAGTGTTCGTCATAGGTGATAAGGTCTTTCCTTCATAGCATTCGCATGCCATTAAGGATCAATTGTTCTACCTCTCCTCTTGAGACGTATGCTCGTCTCACCCGAGATTTCTGGGGGATGGGGGAAGGGGAGAAGCCAGCCAGTAAGAGCACATCAAACACGGGCCGGCTCCAATCATACTAGCTGGCTTCACCCCTTGCCCCATCCCTCAGCAATCTCGGGTGAGACGAGCATACGGCCCCTTATCTGGTCAGTGTTCTAGCGCAACAAATCGGTCTTGAAATGGTCAAGGAAAGGATAAGGTGGACGAAGCAACAAATTGATACCTGCCGAAGAGACGAACAAATGATAGCAGATTTTGTAGCGGATGCGTTCGTTGACGAATTGCATGCGGTATGTTTCTTACCTCATTTCCAATCCCGAAGGCGAATTAATCAATAAGTATTCGTTTAGACTTCCAACAAGCAGAAATATTATCAGGTCCTAGAGGACATAAAACACTTGGAAAACGAAATTGATGAGCTGCGAAAGCTGTCACCAAGAATCGTCCCTCCGCCACGTAAATTATATACTCTTATGATAACTCTTTCGTGGTTGATCGTAAGACTGATATCAACTGCTTTGAAGGTCCTGCACCTCCTTTCCATCAGTCAACGTGGTATTGCATAAGGTGTCTAGAGCCGAATTCATCGTCGTCATTTCGATGCAAGTGTTCGTTTCCTCGGCTGGCAATTGATCCACGCGAAGCGTCGAGGTGCAACTGCAGCCATTGCAGTCAAGCGTTGGGTAAGCGCTTGTTTTTATACCAGCTCATGAGCTAAACCAGATTTCTCGTACAACTAAAACTTCAAACCAGCACTGAAGATTAAGTGGTAATATTTCCCATCACTTTCAGAGTTTTGTCACTTCTTTGTCAGAAACATAAGAAGGCATAAAGTGCAATTTCGTCGCAGGCTTTTGCATGCACCTCTACATCGGAAAAAACCATCGATGTGGACGGAATTTTAACGAATAATTTTATGAACAACTCATTCACTCACTCAACATTTGTATTGTATTACATCTAGCAGAACCGATGCTGATTTTACGACACAGTAACCTTGAGCATCACATATTTCACCGTAGAATGTAACTGCATTGTTAATGAGTCTGCAAAAACTAGTAAAGAACCAGTAAGCTAAAGGAGAGGGAAGTATAGCAACCGGAAATTCGACTCGCTAAAATTCAGATCCTCTTTTCGAATGATGCTATTGCAGCCGACCGAATGTTTGTCTCGCCTACGCCCGGCGATGGTGATTGGCTTTTGGTGAATAAACTCAACCTTAATGGAAATGTGGATCGTTAGGTATTGCTGTACTTATTTGCCGTGTGATACCACATTCTGATCAGTTTTTTTCAGGCAAGGAATGCGTTCGTATATAGGTCCTATTTCTTTAAAAATTTGGCGCAGCGAGTGATCTACTTTGTGAACGACGCTGTTTGACGTCCCAGTTTTTTTTAAGCCAACAGTGGTCAAGCCCAATCATTGATGTGCAATAATGTTGCTTGCATGTTGAAATAGCTTTGAGTTATTTTGCTTTGTAGTGTTTCCTCCCATTATTCATTCCTCAAGACAAGTCTTCGTACATTCCTTCAAGCTGCCAAATGTAAGAAATGTATCCTATAGCGCCGCAAACGGCTTATCTCTCCTGAGCATTCTTTTCATTACAACATATAATTTACAAATGTTGTCGCTTCATGTCGTCATGCGTGTATAATTGAGCACAGTTGTATTGTCCCGAGTGATAAAGTATTTCTTTAATTCTTTATAAAGTTTTTTGAACTTTGTTGGCAGTAAAATTTCGAGGTATTGCTCACTGATATCGATGTTGATTTCATCACCAACAATATTTGACGAACCTAACGATTCTTATGATTGCATGAACGTCGCAATGGTGGTAACCGCATGTTTCTTCTAAACATTTACTTACACTTGAAATCTGGTCAGCTTGTTTCTTTGCCGTAGTTAGGATTCGGCGCCCATGCTTCGATAGCTACTTGTATATTCAACTGTTATGAAGAGACTGCTCAGCGAAGGGAAGTCATCAACCTTTCCACCGCTACGATTGCGCTAGAAACGTTTTTAGGGACATAACAACCTAATTCTTGTCATCACATGGAATGAGCGGGCTGGATGAGTACCCCTTGCTTGCCCTATTGCTCTTAATGTAGGTGCAATCAAGCAAGGCGCTCGATGTGGGCTCAGAAACAGGGCTTAAGAATCATCATTTGGGTTTCACGGGTTTGTCGTGGATTCACGGGAAAGTCACAAACACGCACTGACAGCGTCGCCTCCTTATAAGGAAGACACAATGTTAGCAGGTCATCAGTGAACCCCGATGGGAGTTCCGCCTTCCTCTCCTTTGTTACTTATTGTGCCATCACGTACGAGTAAAAAATACTTATAAACAACACAGAAGTGTTCTAAAGAAGAACTTCCCTCTAGAACATCATATGAAGGGGTCATGAACCTTCAAAATGACAAATGAAATTTTGGGAAAGACTGATTCGTTTTCTTTCTAATGTGTTGTGAGGAACGGTCTTCACCATCGCGGCTCGAGTGGGATTCGAGCCCACGTCTTGGGCCTCTCCAAAGCCCAGATTCATGAACGGATGAGCGGTCTCCGAAACCGCGGCGCCGCCGGAACCAGGCGGCAGAGTTGATGAAAGATTGCGTTCAGCATAGGATGTTTGTAATGAGCAGAGAAAGGTGGGCGCTGTTCGGGCTATATCTCGGGGTTTATCGGGGGTCTACCAATGATGAATCTCGGCCCAGGTCACCGTGATGTTAGACCACTACACCGCTGAGCTGCATGCGATGACATGCCGCATAAGTTTCTACTGGAAGAATATTCACCTTAATGAGGCAAGATGTTGAAGCTTTGCCGTACTTGTTCTTAGCTTTATTCCCATTTTAAGCAGAATAATCCTCGGCGATCGCTTCTCAGCAAACAGCGTACAAGCCAACACTGCGGTCTTTGCGTTCAACAGTTCAGTGTTGTGAGATGCTCTCGGTGACATCTGGATGGGGAAGTGTAAATTCCGCATCAAATTCTACATCACCAACTTGCTAGGTTTACCACGCATCTTGTCAGCCACGCCTCTATATTAATCTTAATATCAGTTAAGCTTAGTTTCCTGTATGGCCTGTAATATCTGACAAACAAGTAATATTGCAAGATTGGCAAGGAATCTAGACAAAAAGGAATCTGCATTTTCATGTAAACCATGTGACCATTAGGGAGCCCGAAACTAGCTACAGTGTCGAAAATCTGTGCACGCGTGGTGTAGCGATATTGAGTACCGCTTCCAGTCACATGGTGGAACGATCGATCCTCGCCCAGGTTAGCCAAACCTTCCTTTCCTTCAAGGTAACTTGGTACCAGAACTGTCTAGGAAGGTGAAACAGTGGCTTGTTCAACTAATGGCTCGAAAATAGTTCTACTGTTCAAATAAGCATCCCACACATCTCTACGACAAGGAATGCTTTGCGCGTTTTTGCGGGAATGATCAACACCGGCTACTTAAGCATTACCTTCACTCAGTTCTGAATATCCGTGGATATGTCAAGAAAGCAGTAAAGCAATGTTGTGTTTAAAAACGTATGTGTTCCCTCGTGAATTCGGAAAGTTAGAAGAACCTGGAAGTGTATACCTGTGCAGTCCATTCTCATATTGCACAACATCTACACAGGGCGTTGTAGTTTTTTCTTTTAAATGTGAAGGTAGAGTCGTTGCAAGACATATTCTTTATTGATTTTCCTTTGAATAGAAATCCTATTAAGCTTATTTTGGCGTAGGTCACTATTTGCCTTGAGGCTTATGCTTTCTATTTCAGGGTCTTTTTAACTGTCCAATTTGAGAACTGTCAGCAACTACTACAATGTCGACTGTAGTAGATCAACTTGTCGACATGGGCTTCGAAAGAGCTCGTGCAGAGTATGCCTACGCAAAGACGGGCAACGGAGCGCTTGAAGCGGTGAGCCCGTTAAACCCACGGTTCCAAGATTCTTGAATTGGGCCATTTGATATTCCAACAATGATGGTTTTATCTAAGCGACAATGGCTGGCTGCTTACCTAGGATCTTGTTTCGTGATGGCGGAGTGTGATTACCTATAAAATTGTGAGTTGCAAGTGTGAGCAAAGCTGGAATTGAGGGAAGGAGCTCGAATTGAGGTCAAGGAGGCTCTGTTCAACATTTAATTTCACAACACCCACTGGACAATATTTAACAGGAGGTGCTACCGGTACCTTCCTTTTTGGTTTACATTCGTGGAGGAAAAAAAATTTCCGAGGACCTCTCTAGCCGTCGTGAGTGATAGACGTGGGTTAGGTTATCCCTCTACAAGTGAGGACACGTAGTTGCGGTAGTACCTTTTCGAACAATTTCCGCTTATCGTCAGAAACACATTACGTGTAGTCATAATTTAATGAGGTAATACAGTCAAAAATTATCTGAAGTTATTGGGCACGGTTACCTTGATTTAGTTTTCTTCTTCCTAGGTGATGGACTGGTTAATAAATCATGAAGGTGAGGAAATTCCGCCCCTGGGAGACGACGCAGGAGCAAATGCAGAGGAAAAGCAAACAGGCGAGCATGCTGGTGCTGAACTCACAGAGATGACGCCCGGGAGCTATAAGTGCAACGAGTGAGTCTCTCTAGATAGTGGGTTCCTTTGATCATTCCTTTCATAAATCTACTTGATCCTTTTCCGTTGTAACAAGCTGTTCCGCGATCAGAACGGCGTCATGTTCCATGCAGCCAAGTCAGGGCACGAAAATTTTTCTGAAAGTACCGAGGTAATTCATTTATTGTGCACCGTACACCAAATGTCGTCGACAACATTGAGTATGACATTCATAGACTATTGCCGCTCTTACCCCTGAGGAACGCGAGAAGAAGGCGGCTGAACTGCGTGAGAGGATCAAGAACGCTCGCATTCAGAAGGAGGAGCAAGAGAAAAAAGAACAGGTAGCTGCATATAGTCGTTGATCAGCCTGGATAAGGCTTATTTGAGACAATCTTCTAGATAGAGAAAGAACGTCGTCGTCGCGAAGAGGGTAAAAAGATGCTGGAGTTGAAGGAGAAGCAAAGGGAAGCTGAAATGAGGTTGTTCTTTGAAGTTGTTAAGTGTTCTTCATACGTTTCTGCTGTTTAACCTGCACTTCTTTACCTGCTTGATTCCTCGCCCCAACGATTCGTCTATTCTGAAAAACCGTGTTCTGATGTTCAGAACCATTTCAGAGCTATAGCAGAGGAACGAAAACGTGCGAAACAAGAGGAAGCGGCTGCACGTCAACGAGTTTTGGAACAAATTAGATTGGATAAGGTGAGCAATGAGCATTCATGGCTTTGATCAGATTTGCTTGACCGGAGGTTTGTCCTATAGGTGACATCTCAGGAATCAGCCATTAGAGAAAATTCTTAATAACTCCTTTTCTCGATGTGTCGTCCATTTAAGTTCCAGTTTGAGTTTTTGATGAGGGCTAGGATTCATAAGTGGTGTATTTGCGAAAACCTGAACACACCTCGGATGGCACATAGATCGCGATTCATCACGCGTACGGCGGATTTTAGTGAGGGTTCATCCGGTGTTCAAGCGAAGGTTAACATGAATAGCGCATCGGGCTTTCAGAGACTAAAATGCATCTAATCCGTGATTCATCAACGCGCAACGGGCGTTTATTTGTTGTCTATACTTCGAGGTCTCTCAACCTTCGCGGCACATGTGGAGCGTGCTAGATCCCATACAAACTCCTAATAAACCCCCAATAAACGGCTAAGGCGTTAATGAATCACGGTTGCTCGCTGTGGAACTTTGTCAGATTTCTTCCTGCTCTGCGATGATCCGGAATGAATTACATGGGAAGTTCCGACGAATGTTGGCTTTGTACTGTTAAAGCATCCAATATAATTTTTAAGGAAGCTCGAAAAGCAAAAGCTGCTGGTGGTGAAGCGTCTGCTCCTTCAGTGCCTGCTCCAGCGCCAGCTCCGGCGGCAGCGCCTCCCCAGTCGAACACTCAGTATAACCAGGCTATGATCCAAGTAAGCTCTAGAACATTCGTTATGATTTTTTCAGTTAATCACCGTTGTTACTCCAGGTGCGACTACTGAATGGTCAAGCCGTTCGCCAGAGTTTTGGGGCCTCTGAACCGGTACAGATTTTACCTGTTGTTCTTGAATATTTTGTACTTTTTTGAAGTATACATTCTCAGTTTCACGCATCACTTATTCAGCTGTCTGCTGTAAGACTGTGGCTGGAATTGAATCACTCTGATGGCGCTCCCTTCACACTTCTGATGCCATTCCCTCGTAAAGTGATGACTGATGAAGACTACGAGAAACCTCTGAAGGAACTTGGTATACACTCTTTCCCTTTTTCAGTAATTGAGAATAGTTTCACTTTGTTCCCCTCAAAAGAGTTCCATATTCTTCAATTTTCATTTTCAGGACTTGTTCCGTCTGCCAACTTCGTCATGACTCGCTAACTTTGCTGATCAAAATTACGAACCTTATTGGAGGTATCTGTATTCGTTGGAGATCTGATTTTCTTCTATGAGAAGTCATCTTCGACATCCTAACTTGCTCTTTTCTCTTATGTACCGGTAATAAATATTTTCTATCATAGTCTTTTGGTTGTTGCAGTCTACGGCATTTTTTATTTCTACATATATATTTGTGGGACGGAATCAGGGCAACAGTGCGCTCCCGCACAGACTCAAAGTGGATATCGCGGTTGGCTTGCACTAAGGGTCAACACTTAGTCCGTTCCTCTCCATCCTAACGCTCCAAGTACGGTTTGTCACCTGGTGGAGGGTGCACTGCATAGCGAAATTCTGTGCTCCGTTTGCTGAACGACTGCTGAAAAGTATAGGGTGGTAGGAAAGTCTTGAGCCGTTTGACGCCTACTATTTCTTGCTTTCCTTATCCAGTTCGCAGTCCATTTTACTCCACGATTTTATCACCATTGTTAGTGAGAACCATGATGTCCCTGATAGGCAGGTCAGCCATCTTCAACTTGCAGAATTGAGCAGGCTGGAAGCCAAAGAAGTCGCTGACTGCCCGTATGTCATCACCGACTTTGGTCACCCTTTTCTCAGCTAAAATGCAACATGGAGGGATGATAATTGGTAGATATAGGGGACAGTACAGAAGTAATACGACTACTTCAAAATCGGGTGCCAACCTCATTTCTTTAATTTTTTACTAGTCCCTTTATCGACATAGGGTCCTGCTGCATCATTGCGAGTGTGCACCGAATGTACTGTTGGCCGTTTTTCTCGAACTGCTTCCGCAGGTTTCCAGAGGGAAATTGCTATAACGCCAGCAGAGACCATTTCCTCTTTACATACTATCTTCTTGTACATCCTTCCTGCCCTGTGCCAGAAGCAGCATTGGAGAACCTTCTTAACATGTACTTCTGGTTTTGCTTCCGTGAAAGCGCTTCTGCTAAGGGCAGCAGAACATCACTGCATGATTTGAAGGAGCAAGGCTCCCACCTCTCATATTACCTACCTGTGCTTTTTCGAAGCTGTTTTCAAGGAAGCGGAGAAGGGGAGACTGACCATTGAATGCCCGTGTGAACCACCTGCTGTCGGTCGGACGTCCGAGCTCAGTCCACTTAGCGTTCCTCTGTAACGAGGGAATGGAGTCAACTGGTAACTGGGGCATGAGTGTGTTATAGCCTCCTTGCAAGAGCACGAGTCCTTTTTTCTGGATCCACTGCGACAGCTTTGAGAAAGGCAGAATTTTCTACCATAGGGGCCCGTCCCAACCAAGGCTTGTCTTCGAAGCTAGAGTTTCGAGCTGTGAAACGTTATAACCAGAGCTCGACGATGCTGAAGAGTGTGGTGTCTTCTACGAATACAATACTGATGTTGCGAATGGATTCCATCGTTCAAGTGCTGTGCCACCGTCCGCTAAAGATGAAGGCTCAAATATGCTCTTGTGGAAACGACATCGTATCTGAAGTTAAAGAAGAGGGTTTGGTTGTTTATACCCATCGTAACGTTGCTTCGTGAATGACTAACAACTACCACATGTTAGGCTATGGATTCAATTCAGAAGTCGGAAAATCTGAACCTTTCAAGCAAAGTTGCTCAAGACTTTCTTACCACCCTATATTATATAATTTAGTAGCGCTGAGACAACACCACAAGAGTACCAGTGGTTACCCCACCTCAGCCACCGTTTGGGCAGCGTGTGAAATTACTGCAGCGTGACGATGAACCGTTTGTGTAATCCACGACTCTGACGACAGATCAATATCACTCATATCTTGTTCGCACGTCACATAGAACAAGTGTTCGAATGTTGAATTTTCCAGTCGGTCCAAGAATAATCAGATTTAACCACCGGTATTAATCATCTGCTCTCGAAAATGGTCCAGACTCCATATTCTCTTTTGAGATGGATGTGCCCAGCTGTTAAGATAGATCTTAGCAACACTTCTCGGCGCGAGAATTAACATAATTTATTGTTTCGGGAATAACTATAGAGTCTGCACTCTCCTCCTGAAAAACATAGAATCCGGTTGCCGAAGTGCACAGTTATGGCACTAGCTACCACAAAGTAGTAATATTAGGGGGGGGCAAAAGTATTAAGGAAAATGCACCAAACTCTTTTATTTCTCAATAACTTAAATACAATTCAACTGTTCTAAGGGATGTATTCTCCGTTGAGGTCTATGACTTGCTGCCATCATTCAGCCAGCTTTCTGATCCCATCCTTCCAGAACTGCTTCGGCCTGGAGTTGATCCACTGGTTGACATGCCTCTCGAAGTCTGCTTGGCTCCTTGTGTCCCTTCTAGCCAAGAAGTCTTGCAGGCTAAAGAAGAAGTGGTAGTCGCATGGAGAGATGTCCGGTGAATACGGTGGGGTGAGGTACACGGACGTACCCGCAAGCTTCTGCGTGGTTACTTTTACCCGGTGAGGTGTGGCGTTGTCGAGGAGGATCAGTCTTTTGAAACGTTGCTATCGAATAAGTGTGTGTCGCTGATCCACCTCCTCGATTTAGTTCACTAAGGTTACGGAGACCATCATGGCCATCTTTGGAAATAGTCTCCAGCAAAACGCAGAACCAGAAGCTCAAAAATTGCTTATCGCCATGCTATTCTCGTCGAACGAAGGTCGGTATCGGATCACCAGGCCTCACCCAGACTAGCTGCTTGGCAGGGTTAATGTAGAAGACATACTTCTCATCCTATGTGACGATCGAGTCAAGAATTCTCGGACAAGAGAAATGGCGTAGATTGGTACGGCACACATCGACACGCAAATGGTCTGCGGTAGCCTGAGGATTCAGCATGTTTCTCAAATACGCGGAAGTGATGAATTCTCAACTGGTCTCAAGTAAGTAGCATACAGACACATAAATACGACGAGCATACAGTGAGACCCCAGTCGGGAGCTATATGGGAAAAAAGTGGAGATACTTATTACTTTTGGCCCCCCCCCCCCCCTAATAAGTATGGAGACTTCTATGGCCTCATAGTTCTTCTTTATACGGGACATAAAAAATGTACGAAGCATTTTCTGATAAACGGTATCACGACTTCATGAGAAAGGAGGTATGAGAGCCTCTGATCTGTAGCTAGTTTGGTGATTTTTGAGTTTTTAAAGCTGCGGAGGATCAAATGGACGCAGACTTTTCGTGCTGACAGCTTTCAAGTGCTTTCAAGACTCACGCAGAGATAGGTGGGGTGGGTGTGTCTATGGTATAGTGGTAAGAAGCGCTATTGTAATACGCACAGTCTTGTGATCGACCATCGTTCGGGCTAACCATGCCTTCAATCCCTTGGGGATCGGGTAAATTGGTATCGATCTTATCTGGGAAGGTAGACACTGGCTTGGTATAGCTGGCCCACGCGAGTCATTGTATTTCAAGTACGCATTCACCGTGCCTCCACAATTTCGAATAGAAGAAATTTGCGTGGCGTATCCTAATGGGAATGATAATCGCCAACCACTTTGCCTGCTACATCTTAACAGAGCCCTATAACTCGTAGGCTATTTATCGCGCAGTGGGCTGTGCCACCGATAAATTGAACGGTCCACGATCAGAATCGAGGGTTTAACGGCGAACCCACCCCGCGTCGCTACTTTGCTGCCAACTATGAATTGGCTCCAAGGCACTTACCACGTCTTCTTCAGGAGTCAGTTCCAGCTGCTATGCTACACGGCAAAACTTGCACTCAAGTTCACGTCTACTCATGAAACGGATCTGCAAAAACGCTAGTAGAAGGCACATTGAGCACAGGTATCACCTTCAACTGTAACTGCGGTGAAGAATTACAACAGGTGCAGATTAGTTGCTGTTTGAAGTCTACCGCTACCAAAAAACAAGCCAATTATAGGCGATCCAGATGGCTCATTTCGGAGCACACTGAGAATCGTTAAGAACGTTAACGGCTACGTCGCCGATAGATATCCAGTGACGTCGCTGTAAAGTAATGTGTGACGTGATGAGACGTCAAATGTCAACTGTCGCCAGTTATGAGAGACAGCGAGCCGGTGCTCTGGAGGACGATCGCCATAGCTGCTCAAGAATCTTCAGAAACTCTCGGCTTTTTGAGAAGTAGTTTTTGTCAGTTTTTCTGAGGTGAAGTTTCATCAGCGTGCTGCACAACAAAAATCCAGTTGTTTCTCTCAGAAAAAGACGATGAGTAGCTGTTTACATGACAGCTGGAACACTCACCATCGGGTGAGGATTGTAATCACTGTACTTCCGTTGCTGATGATGCGAAAGCATGAAATTTGTTGAAGTGGTCGCTGATGAATTTTTCTTGGGATGCGCTATGCATTCGTTGTAAGTCAGTAATTGAAGAGGTTAGTTGAATACGAATATGACCTACTCAGCTACTTGCGGTGCCAGCCGCTTAACTAATTTAGTATTACCGAACAAGTCTGGTATGAACATATTCGACCTTGTAGCAATGGAAGGCTTGGTTAGCCAGGGCGGGTATCGATCGCTCGACTGTGCAGATATCTGTAGCGCCTCTTACCACTGTAATACGCACACTCGAGAGGGCCTATTAGGTCATTTCATAAGTCCTTGCCGTTTTTTTCATCGTCCTTCTGTAAGTACAATAAGAAAGCTCTGGCAAAGAGCTGTATATCGTTCGATAGAGAATTGTTTGTAGTTTTAAAATATGTACTTCTTTTTGATGGAAACTTGAGATGTTGCTAATTATTTCACCAATGAAATGGAAAATGAAATGTCGCAAAAATAGCCCTTTGCGGCATGGAATTTTCTCCAAAAAAAGTGGAACTTTTTGTAAGTTTTTGCACACCGTTGAGAAGAGCAAGTCCTGCTCTACAAAATGTTATTATGCGTTTTTTTAATGCTTTTGGTTTTTGGCAACTTTAAAGCCCTCAAGTCGAGTGATCCGTAAGTCGTTAATTATTTTTTGACTCAACGCTAGTTCTTCGTGTGAAGACTTTTGCAACTCTTTCTATATATAGAAAGAGTTGCAAAAGTCTTCACACGAAGAACTAGCGTTGAGTCAAAAAATAATTAACGACTTACGGATCACTCGACTTGAGGGCTTTAAAGTTGCCAAAAGCCAAAAGCATTAAAAAAACGCATAATAACATTTTGTAGAGCAGGACTTGCTCTTCTCAACGGTGTGCAAAAACTTACAAAAAGTTCCACTTTTTTTGGAGAAAATTCCATGCCGCAAAGGGCTATTTTTGCGACATTTCATTTTCCATTTCATTGGTAAAAAAATAAGCAACATTTTGAGTTTTCATCAAAACGAAGTACACATTCTGAAACTACGAACAATTCTCTATCGGACGGTATACAGCTCTTTGCCAGAGCTTTCTTATTGTACTTACAGAAGGACGATGAAAAAAAAACGGCAAGGACTTAAGAAATGACCTAATATACATGGATCGGCATATTCCTTATTCAGCATAAAGCATATGTTCAACGGAGAAAGCAAAACGTTAAGGAAGAGGGCACTAACATCCAATACAACTGACCGGCTTACTAAATATTTGACCATCAACGGGGGTAACAAGCTTAACTAGCCCAGCCTCCCCCAGTCTATGATTTTGTCGTTCCTTGTCGCACCGCTACCACTCACTCTCTTTTACGATTTGTCTCAAAGTGTAAAAAACCATGAAATCATTTTCTGAATGCGACCTTGAGTCTATTCAACCGCACACTTTCGTGGGCTATTCGCTTCTCGCCGATTCGCTTTTATGGACTCCTCACGAAACGTGACTCTTGATGGCGCAGCTGGTCCATAAAATTCGATGGTTCATTTTGGGCTTCTTTCTTTTGATTTCTGGTTCTTCAACAACTTCTGTTTAGCGCATTCCTTTCATACTTTCCATTTTCCACTTGAAATTCGTATGGGCGTCTCTATTTTGCACCCCAATGCGTCGCGCATGATATTGAACTGAAATTCCTTCTTTCTCTGAGTTAGCTCGCATCAATACCTTTATTGAACCAAGCTCACTCTAATGCTATTGCTAAGATCTCTCATATATTTAAAAATTTGGTGAGGTGGAAATTATGTATGAAATGAAATTTGGAATCTCTTCGATTGAAGTGTGCAAGGATATGTTAGCCTATAAACAATTTTATGGAGAATCAGTTTCTAAATGGAATCTATTCTACAAAATGTGTCCACAGATGATAAAGTTACTGTTGGAGTCGTTGAACAAGTTTGTGTATTTCACCATTCGCCTTGAGTTTATGGCGCTCCGAATGAGCAGATTTTATGAGGTATTGCTACCTTCTGTTGCCACTGTGGCAACAGAAGGTGTCCTCAAAAAACTCATAAAATCCGTTAAAGAATGATGAATGTCAGCTGACGAGGACAAAAACAACAAGATTTTTCTGAAAGCATGTTTATATAGCCTTCTCACCTCGGACATTCTCATCTGTCGTAAATACTGTACCGATCAAAATGATATGTGACCTTACATTTTTGAATATAAATAGTCCAAACCAAAAGGAAGCTTTGTTCAGTTTATAGCCTTAGTAACGTTTCAAAAATACATTGATCTATGCCCTTGTTGGTAGATATGGATTTTTAAAAATTTTGAATGCGTTTTTACATGCATCTGTTCACGATCATATCTCACAAATCGCTGCAAATGAAATCAATCTACGGTGATATTTCGATAGAGCATAATTGATTTGACACAGAAAATTTTAAATGAGTAGTTCAAATTGCCAATAAGTTATAGATTCTTTATCGAAAATTTTTATGCGCAAAAGGGCAAAATGTTGAGACATCCCTCCAAATAAAAATCTCTACATCAGTAGGGGATTGACGAAATTGCACCAAACTTTTTCATTCATAGAATCAAGATTCTTCTTTCTAGCACACGTTAAAGGTTTACACATCACTCAAAAGTTTTCGAGAAGATTGTCCTCTCGAGTGTTCGTATTACAGTGGTAAGAAGCGCTACAGACAATTTTGGTGAGAGGCCAAACTGAGTGGCGGGAAACTTTTTCGACGAGCTGATATTTTTGAGTAATGTTACTGAGACTATAAACTGAACAAAGATTCCTTTTGGTTTGGACTATTTGTATTCCAAAATGTAAGGTGACATATCATTTCGATCGGTACTGTATTTATCATAGATGAGAATGTCCGAGGTGAGAAGGCTTCATAAACATGCTTTCAGAACATTCTTGTTGGTTTTGTCGTCGTCAGCTGACATTCATCATTCTTTCACATTCATTAGTATTATTCATACACCTTGCAACACTCGAGATGTGTTCTTCTTCAAAGTGTTGTGTCCATACTGAGGGAAGATCAAGGGATCTGTGAACAGGCACCCGTTCATAAGGCACAAACCAGATTTTTCATGCCCTTCGTCATCGCCAATCGTTTCCTTCGAGAACGAAGGATAGTCGGTCTTAGAGTTCCACTCAACTACAGGTTCTCGTTAGCTCCGCTCAACATTCAGTCCATCTCTGAAATTGACGTGCTATTGCACGTTTCAAAATAATACTTTACACTACAGTAACACTTTCACCTTCATTTTCACATGCAGTTGTTGTTCTGTAGCTGTGTTGAATTTTTGGTTTCAGTGATAACATGAGTCACAGAACTTTTCCAACGATTAAAAAGGCTCAAGGACAATCTCAATAAGGAGTTTTCGCATTACTTCTGCCAGAGCAATTCAACTGCTTCAAAATATAGGGTGGTAAGAAAGTCTTGAGCCGTTTGACCCCTACTTCTTCTTGGTTTTCTTGTTCAGTGCACAGTGCATTTTACTCCACGGTTTTATAACCATTGTTAGTCAGAACCAAGATGTCCCTGATAGGCAGGCCAGCCATCTTTTACATGCAGAACTGAGCAGGCTGGAAGCCAAAGAACGCGCTGACTGCCCGTATGACATCATCGATTTTAGTGCATCTTTTCCTAGCTAAGAAGCAACGTGGAAGGATGATAGTTGGTAGCTATAGGGGACAATATAAGTGTAATACGATGATTGAAAAATCGGGTGCCAACCCCATTTCTTTAAATTTTTACTAGTCTTTTATCGACATAGGGTCCTGCTGCATCATTGCGTGTGTGCACCGAATGCACTCTTGGCCGTTCTTCTCGAACTGCTGTCGCGGGTTTCCAAAGCGGAATTGCTATAACGACAGTAGAGACCATGTCCTCTTTCGTTACATTCTTCTTGCACATCATTCCTGCCCTGTGCCAGAAGCACCACTGGAGAACCTTCTTAACATGTACTTCCGGTTTTGCCTCCGTAAAAGCGCTTCTGCTAAGGGCAGCAGGACAGCACTGCATGTTTTGAAGGAACAAGGTTTCCCGCCTCTCATATTACTTACCTATGTGTGTTTCAAAGTTGTTTTCAAGGGAGCGGAGGAGGGGTGACTGTTTTGTGAATGCCGTGTGAATCACGTGCTGCCAGTCTGGAGGCCCGAGCTCAGTCCACTCAGCGTTTCTCTGTAACGAAGGATTGGAGCCAACTGATAACTGTAGTATGACTGTGTTATAGTCCCCTTGCAATAGTACGAGGGCTCTCTTCCGGATCTGCTGCGACAGCTTCGAAAAAGACAGAATTTTCTACCGCGGGAGCCTGTCTCAACCACGGCTTTCCTTCAAAGCAAAAGCTTCAAGTTATAGAGCGATATAACCAGAGCTCCGCAATGCTGAAGTTTATGGTGTCTTCTGCGAATACAACGCTAATGTTGCGAATGGTTTCCTTTGTTCCAGTGCTGTGCCACCGTCCGTTAAAGATGAGGGCTTGAATAGGCTATTGTGGAAATGACATCGTATCTGAAGTTAAAGAAGAGGGTTTGGTTGTTTATACCCACGGTAACGGTGCATAGTGAATAACTAACAACTACCACATGTTAGGTTATGAACACAATTCAGAAGTCGGAAGTTCTGAATCTTTCAAGCAAAGTGGCTCAAGACTTTCTTACCACCCTATAGCATCAAACACAGGACTGATATTCATTTCGTTGGATATATTAATACCTGCTTTGAAAAAAAACGACGGCACTCCTGGTTCACCCTAATATTGCCTTCAATTCGAACTTGAATATTGAATTCGAACCAGTTTCTGCTGCCAAAGACCAAATGAAAAACAAATTGATCAGTGTTGAACATGAGGAAAATTCCCAAACTTCGGTCTTTATTTATATGGAGCCGTTTCGGGCGTTATGCATAAGAATTGACAAATGAACGGAAGCAGATATTAGTTACATATACAGCTCTATATCGGCACGGAACTCGGCTCATTATGAAAAATTTGAAAAAAATTCCTATAAATCAATTCAAAATAGCAATATATGTAGATGCTACCATTGCTTAGTTTAACGTTGAAGAACAGTTTCGTTCGCTGAAGAACCACTGATGTTGCCCGCGGAAAACTCTAGAAAGCGAAAAAAAATGTGAGAGGAAAAATCCACGCTACGGATACTTTTTTTAACGTCTCCTTAAAGTCTTTTTTCAACGTCTTGCAAGGGTTGAGCGGATATAGGGCATATAGATAACAGATAGTTACGGGCAAAGTTGACTATAAATTTACGAGGAATTCACGAGTGCAGAATAATCAATCCTCCCTCCCACTTTTCCGTGGACTTCGACGTAATTCGCCGATCTTGCTCTTTTGATTTTAAGGAATAGAGTTGTTTTCCGAAAAGCAAACTCGAGACTTTTACGGTACCATAGCACACATAATAACGTGTTAGCCTTCTCTGGACCCTAAAAGGGAACAATCTCAAGTGTAACCATTCTATCAATCTGTGCTATTGTGCCAATATTGTGAACGTACTCTTCATACCTTTCCTTATCGATGAATGTTTTGCTCAAAAATACTTTCCTTCAACTCGCATGGAAAGGGGATTATTGAAATCCGCTGCTTGAAAAGTCTTACTCAGAACCATCTACATATAATAAGTCAGAACAGCTTGGATAAGGAAGGAGGGGAGAATTAGCTGAAGTCTCTCCATAAAGCAAGAACATATTACTGTTGAAAAATTGTAGCGCTAACTTTCTATCTAACTCAGTCTATCAATCTGTGCTATTGTGCCAATGTTGTGAATGAATGTTACATTAGTAGCGCTTTTATTCGAACACACTTGAGAACCCAATCGTTCCGGCTGTGTTTTTAGCTCTGATGATTTTCATTGTTGTACCGAGTATCCTCAAGATTGACTAAGAAGACTCAAGCCAAATGTTCCGGTGAGAGGGGAAGCTTTGTCCAGAGCAAGTTCAACATTCGGAATTTGAAATGCTTTTTCAATCTTCTGATCCGATATTTTGTTGTCGCTATTTTCTCGTCTCTCCTCAGACGAATACTGATAGAAGGAGAGAACTGAATGGTCTCTGGGCAACTGTTAAACTTGGTTCACTAATCAACAAATACCATTGGAACCCGTCCTCAATGTTGGTTATTGGAATAACGATGTCGAAGACTGATCCAGCCCTAACGTTTTGAGTGCTTGTGCGTGTTTTCTGGGGAACACAATTTCTTCTGTCCACAGACTCTTATAGTCTTGGAACTGAGAACTGTTGAGAGGTAACGTTTCTCAGTCAAAAGACAGCGAGTGAAAAACTGCGATTCGCTGCACTTAATTGGTTGTTCAAGTCAACACTTCATCTGAGTCGAAATATTAAGGGAGAGAGGACCATTAATAACTCGACTTTAGAAAAAATCTAATACATTTTCGAATTAATTTTGCTGAGCCTTTCATCGATCCGGGGTCGGTGAAATTGGTACTAGTCTTGCCTGGGAAGGTGAAGGCACTTGAGTAGCGGCTAAACCTCATGGGTCATTATACAGGCATTTACCATGAACACGAAAGCGGCGGCTTAGGGGACTGACCAACACCGAGCCCTTTACCGTTACTCTTACCTTTACTCGAAGCTATTAAGGTGCTTTATAAGGCTTGCTCAGATCTCGAAAAAAAAAACAATCTAACAGCATGCAAATGTGATCGTTCGACCGAATCGATTGCACATCTATCGATCAGTTGCTAACGTACGAGTGCACACAATCTTTTGAATACTGCAAACATTGTTTACCTGTCAGGTGATGCAACAAACACTTGTGAAAATGTCGCTCCCACTAGCACCCGTAGAATTTTGCTCGTGAGTGATGAGGAAGGGGGGTGGAAGGGGCTGCAAACGCTGCAATTCCTTTCGTTGTTCTCCTCTTTTTTCGAGGAACAGTTGTCTCCGGCTGGTAAGGTGTCTGTGGCGACAAATCTCTCGTACAAATCTCTCGCTCGTACTCATCGCTTTTTGTAACTTCTCATATCGGATAGCTGGCACCGGACGTCCGTTCTCTGAGAGAGGACAACTCGCCCTCGGATCAGCCCCACAGCTGCGGTCCTCCTCCAGCGCTTCCCCTCTCCAACCAACCAACAGACATCTTACGGGGGGGGGCACATCCGCTGTGATACCTGCGCCTGACAAGCTGCCGAGAGCAATCCAAGTGGTGTGTAGCGTCACCAGCACGCCGTTCACTCACCGGAAACTCTTTTGTCATCCTCAACAACTCTCTTTTTTCACCTGATATGATTTCTTTTATCTTTTTTTACCTATGTAGGCAGGTGGCAGCATCACAAGCTTGAAAAAATGTCCATTAATCAAACTTCAGAAGAAGTGCTGAACGTCATACTTTGTTGATTTTATTCGTGGAAAAGCAATTAATTATAAAGTTTACATTAGCATCACTCCGATTTGTGGCCTTATACCACACCCGTTCCAAGTTCTTCTTCTCCATCGGTCCTCTTCTAGTCGTAAGTCGTAACGTAATGTTGGGAAATGTGATTCATATTGACGGAAGATTGAATCCACACTTGAAAAGTGGTTGAACTAAAACTAAAAAAACATTGAAAAAATTTTCTTGACTCAATTATCGACTGCTATTTCTCGAATTTTGCCAAGACTGACCTCAAGAACCGTTCGTCGATCGGTGTCCTAGCCGAAATGCGTTTAATAGTTGACTTATAGTAGCTATGCGAATCGCTTTTGATTCTCCTAGACTCTCGCAAATCCGAATTCAATTTAATTTCACTCTAAATCATTTTATTTAATTATACGTTGGACATCCAACTTCAATAACAGCCTTGCAGACCTGTTACGAATTATTGAGATTATTCGATAAACTTTATTGAAGCAATGATTATTGTCATGGAGAAAATGTAATCATAAATAGCTCTGTAATTACAACGAGAAACTGATCTTATTGTTATTTTATTTTGTTTAGGTGAATTCGGGTGTCTTTCACTATTATTTTTCTTTCAGTTTTCCGTCGACATAATTAATGCGGCTTTCTTCTCTAGCTCGTTGGCGTTTTCTGTGGAGATTCGGATTACGCCTTCAAAGAACTACCGATAAACTCCATTTTAGTGCTAAATTGGTAAGCAGCCTCTGGAATTAGGACAATAAAAGCCCTTATAGTCGACAGAATTTCCCAGATGCCACGAAGGAGCGTTGGGTTGAGGACAATGATTCTCGCGGGATCAATTTTTCTTCTAAAAACTGTAAGTCCTCGCGCTCCGAATGAATAGGTCTAGGAGACTCGGAAAATGATAAAAGATTCGCCATGTGGGGCAAATAAAAACTAGCCTGTAAAATCCTGAGCTCGGGGACGCCATAATGTGCAGAATTTAGCATTCCAATCGTTTGATGGCTGCTTTCGAACAGTCGTTAGGAGTTGTGGAAGAGAAGGACAGACATATATGTAAGAGAGGTGCTTTGATTTGAATCTCGCCTCTTGTCTCCGATAGTTGGGACTAGAATTAAATAACGTCCAAAGCATAAAAATCATCTTAACGGAAGCTCCGTTCGAGGCTCATCCTAGAGTCTCCCTAGAGGTTAGAGATTTTCTTAACGAAGCCGAATATTGCCTTCCAGAAGTATCTAATATAGAAAACAAGATTTTCAGCCTGTTTCTCATTTGAAACTATTTCGAAGAGCATCGTAGACGATGATTTAAGCAGTACTTACGAATAGGATCCAATATTTTCGCCTCCGTCCATAGAAGTCTAGTTTCATCAGAAAATTATTACCTGTTCGATTACAATAAAATCTATTGAACTCCGTTATCCAAATTCCAAAATAATGAAACTTTACGAGGGAACCAAACAAAATCACGAAAAACAGATGTATTTCCAACTCTTTGAAATAGCCAATAAAAACTACATTTACGACACCCTTTCCGTTACGTCCATTTGTTAATAACAGTAATAGATGGCCAAGCCCTTATTGTAACAGGAGAAAGTGAGGAAACCTTTTAATTGGATCAATTAGAGTGCTTTTTGGGGCGTTTTGATTTTTTAGTGAAAAGACCCTAACATGCGGGACTTGCTGTATGCAAACAATTCTTCCGGAAGCACACATTGTTCTTGTTTCTTAGTCGAACGGCGCGTGGCTGTTAGAGGTCGTTATGATCCTATGGAATGGCTCAGATAGACCACGGCGATTCTCCTCAGGAATGGCGGAGATCCCGAAAACGACTTTTAGCCTCCACATGCTCGGCCGTATGTGCTTCTTCGCGCCTCCGTCGGCTAGATTCCCTTCATCTGCTCAGTCGTTTATCAAAGGTGGAAAAATGAAACGCACATCTTGCAGAATGCCTCTTCGTTTATCTTCTTTTGCTACCTATCCTTTCGTCATTTTCAAAGCTCGCAAGAATCTATTTTCAAAGCTTAAATGACTCTCAGTGCTAGTGAGCTTGCAGCCAGTCATTCCACAGAGAGACACACAAGTGAATTTGTTTTCACGTCAGCTGTGGGTTAGTGAGTGATCAACGGCTTCTAATTTCACTCTTCCTCTCGACTTCTCTCGCTTTGCTCTCTTCTCATTTGAAGTGATTGATCGCTCCGAAACGGTTCCCTCAGCTCACTGAGGCAGAGGACAAATTTGCAACCGAAATCATTTAAATCAGTGTCATAGGGAATTAATTAGGCGGCTACCAATTTGTTTCCCACTGGGACGTTTCGTTTGGGCTTCCTGAAATTCATTTCGACTAAACGCGTCTGTATCGGCTTATTTCTGTGAGACGATTTAACCGTTTGAACCTTTCACTGTATCTAAAGAAAAGTCTAAACTTTGCTGTGGTGGTCTAATCTTTGTTCTACCGAATGAACCGCACCGTTTCTTAACACCTTGGACGGACGATGTTTATATGCGCCTGCGACTACCACAATTTTTTGTTGATAGATGACAAGATCGCTTGAGGAGACTCCATGGCAAGAATTGGAGGGTTGTAAATCGAGCAGAGCTAGTCTATAACGGGGTTACCTTGAGCGGAGCTAGAAAAATAATGGCAATTCTTAATTCACTGCAGACTGATGAATCGATTGAGGTGTTCAAATTGTCGAATAACCCATTAAGAAGAAAACATGTAAAAGAAAAAGAAAGAATTTGGAGAACTGCTATGTATCTCTGAATCTATGTTTCGTTTGTAAAAGTCTGGAACGACCAATCGAATCGCCATTGTGCGATTCTGATTCCATCGTTTAAAGATGGAATGCTAGACACTTTCTTAGTGGATCTTGTTTTTGCGATTCATGAGCTGTCTTTTGAATGCTGTTTTAAGTTCGAGGCTAGCTCGACTGGCGCTTATTTACTCGACTACTTTTCTCTTTTTTTCGTTTGATTTCAAAAGCAGTCGCCTATATTTATATCGTGCTTACAGGGGTTTCTCAACCTAATTTCTGCTTCTTATGCAAACTTCCAGCCGTATTTCAGAAGGTAAAGACGCACGCTCTTCTAATTTAGCTTCCAATTCGTTTTGTTGCTGTTACCTTTCTATCTTTCTATACACGTTATCCTTCTATAGCTTGATTCCAGTTTGCGAATTCAGCCGTTACTTCTGAAACTCGTTTGATATATCTGTCTCAGCTTGTGCTCACAAACAAGGAAATTCGGGCCATGTATAGAGACTTCACAATGCAACAGACAAACTCAAACAAAAGGTAAATGTGAAAGAGTCAATCGTGTTCCGTTTATAATCGTAGAGGCGCGATGAATGCTTATCTAGCCTATACAATGACTTGCGGGGACCAGCTGCTGTGTAAACCAGTGTTTCCACCTTTTCGACAAGTGTGCTAACCATGTACCCAACCCTGATGAGATGAAAGGCTTGGTTGATTCGGGTGGGGATCGTTCACTCAGCCGTGCTAGTGGTAGAAACGTCTCTCACCGCTGCACCATGCGCGTCGGATAAACCATTTTATTCATGTGATCGCTGGTGCCGTCGTGCTTGCTAAAATCTCGCCTAGGTTGCCTGTCATCAACTGGTAAAGATGAAAGCCAAAGTCGATGAGCTGAGATTTGCGTTTTGTTTAATTATTTATCTGCGTCTGTCATGACGTCCTCTTAAATGAACCAATATTGCAGGATAAAGAACCTTATGTAAACACGGTGCAGCAAAAGAACATAGGGGGAAATTAGGAAGGCCCTTAGCTAGCTGTTAGTTGGAGCTATCTTGAAAAAATGATATCGGATCAGACCGATGCATGAGAAATACACAGAGCTCAGAACCGCAATAGTCTAATTGACCAACGAGACTAAATTATAATAAGGACTGTTATGGGGTACTCAAGGTAAAGGTAAATGGCCCCGCCGTTGATCAGTGCCCTAGGGACACCCGATATATTCGAGTTCCATTCAGAATCGTATTGGTGAATACGTATTTGGCGTATACAATGACTTATTTGTTTAGCCGCTACACCGAACACTGTCTTTAAATTCCCAGACAAGTCTGATACCAATGTAACTGTCCCCGGAGATGTAGAAGCGTTGCTTAGCCCGGGCGAAGAACGATCCCTCGAACGTCCAGGTGTCACCACTACACCGGGCTCCTCAAACCACTGTCCTATGGGGTATTATTTAAACGAATTCCGAAAGCTGATATCCAATTCAAGAAGAGAAGCCATTGAAGCCTCTTGAAAAAAAGTTGGGTTGGCGTTCGAGAAGGTAATGAATAGTTTCTCGAATGCGTAATCCCTTTTTTCGGTCAGTCATGCATCGGAGCTTCCAAATCGCCAAATCCGTCATGATCGAAATTGGGCACAGGGCATTCAAATGAAAACGAAAAAGGTGGAATTGCTGTCACGTCAAAAGAGGAGTACGTATGCGACAACAGATCGCAGCGATGCGTTTGAATGGATTATTAAATGCGAAAAAAGTCAGAGCTGTCAGAAAAACTCATAATTCCCTATTGGCATTCCAATTTGGTGACTCAAATAATAAAATACCAGCAGAATAAAGAGGAAAAGGTCGGAGATGTGCATTAGAGTTGCGATCAGTACCCGAAATAACACCATTCGACAAAGTTTAGGAAAGATTGGCTTAGCAACACTCTCACACCCCTGGAGCGCAATAAGTGGAATAGGGCTGATTTTCATTTCATTTGGGTCGACTGATAGACCACCGAAAGCCTGGAAAATGAATTGTGGAATCGTCGAATGTGATGCTTGGTGACAAACAGTGATAAAAGAACCACGAGCCGCTTTCAGTTCAGAAATGAAATTGACATCGACCCATCTGGACAGAAAACTCTCGGGTTTCGCTTATCAAATAGTAGGATAGTTAACAGTCCCTGCTTCACATTTGGATCGTCGGAGCGAGACTTGCTCTTTCGAACAATCCATAACATAATTGCAAAAATGTTTTCCGAATTGTGTAGTTCGCTATATGAGAAGACGATAAAGTGACGGCTGTCTGCTAAAGGTCCAGGTGTTGAAGGTGTCTAAGGATGCGCCATGCTCTCGCCCTTCGTTCAGAATAGTAGAGGCATGGTGAATGCATATTTGACACAATGACTTTCCAGGGCCAGCCGCATTACCAAGTCAGTGCCTTTCCTTTCCGGACTAGTCTGCTACCACACGGTTAGCCTGGTCCGGGATCGATCGCTCGGCCTCGCGGATAAAGGTCCTAAAATCCTATAGATATCGTGAACAACCTAGAAATATAATCTGAGAATGTGTACCTGTGAATGTCGATTTCGGGTATCTTCTGAAGGTCACTAAAAGAAACGTCGCTGACTCGCAATGGATAGCAATCATGTAGGTCATGGAGAACCCTATAAGTACTCTGAAATATGAACGGAACGTCTTGTGAAGTTTCATTCAAACTGCTAATCGTTTGAATCTTTCCGCCGCCGCCCACCGTGGCCCCCATCGACAGTGCACTAATCTAACAGGTGCAAAAATGAGCTCATATCCGTTGCAAACGAGCCGCACGATTGCAAACATATCTCTACTGCGAGCAAGATGAGTCTTTCCGATTCTTTTGTCACAATAAGTTTTCAACTTTGTTTCTCACTGTGAAATCTCCCTTCTCATCGTCAACCTCAATCTGTCTATCATCGTTACAACAGCTGATTTCCACGGTCAAGCTTGACGGCTTCTGGTCGCCAGATCTGCGGGGAGGTAGAATTCGTAGCAGTCGTAGGAGTCAGAAACCAAGAGTCAGCGAACATATTAGAAATGCAGGATATTCCCAAAAACGAACTGTGGCTCACTACATTCCTTTTTTCAAGCAGTCTTACCGGTCTTGTCCAAAGGCTTATAAAAATGCTTGCTGATTTTCACCGAAGTAAAGGTGAATTGATCGGCACTGATCAGTTTCCTATGCATTCGTCCTTCCCTCAGAATCGCTTCTTCAAATTCCTAAACAAATGTGGTAACAATTTACCCGAACAAGGACGATAGCGAAAAATATTGATATTGCCGACTGATGTGTTGACGTAACCGACCCCCGAATGCTATTGTTTACGCCGGCGCTAGAATCATATAATCGTTATTTTTGTTGAAATCTGGAAGCACTTTCGAGCGCCGGAGAGGATAGTGAAGCTTTTAGTGTTTTCTCAAGTTGCCGCCGATTAAATGGTAGACTAATGGATGGTAGAGAGATAAAGGCATCAACTTCCCTCTTTTCAGATTGTTCGCTGTAGCTTCTGCTTCAGACGAAGCACAAATGTGAGCAATTCACCTCTACAACTGAAACATTTGGAATTTAGTATACCTTGCTGAGGCTGTTAGGTGGGATTATTTATTAACGGCCTGACGTTTCGACCTTCTCGTCGTCTTCAGAGGCCGATTCCAAAGATCCCACGTACACTAACATACTAACACCAGAATACTAACATCAATGCCGAGGTTCAAAGAAGAGAGAACCTGGGAATTTGGAATATACACTGCAGAGGATCTATTCAGGCAAAATGGACGGAAATTTGCGGTTTCGTTCTATTCCATGTGTACTATCCCGAACAGCTGCGGGTTTTCCTTTGTTAACAGTTGGATTGTCTTGCATACGATGCCCCTCCGTACCGCTCCCGCTTCGCTGAAACTCCGAGACCCATTTGTGTTAAGTGAAGAGTTTTCGGGACGGGTAGGACTGAAAGTTGACCACAGAGATCATGTGCTCTCAACCTATCCACTCGGCCACACCACTTCTGACCGAAAATTCCGATATTTCCCTTACCAGAGATGCAGTAGTTAATGGCGCTACTGATACCGGCACTGGATATCCTCGCGCGGGCTAGCCAAGCCGTCAATCGCTCTGGGGTCGGGTAAATTGGTACCGAACCGGATCGAGAAGGTGAAGACATTGACTTGGTAAAGCGCTTGCCCCTCCCAAATCATTGTACACTTCAAAAAAACGTGTTCGCCCTGACTTCTACCTTTACTGGGTATTACGTACGAAAGGTCTCAACGTCATTAAAGTCAGATTCCATTCAAGTATTGGAAAAAGGGCTTATTGTTGTCATATATGTACACTATTACTTTGATCTTGAATAATCGTCGCCTCGTCTCTTCAACATACCTTAATATCAACCTGTCCCTGCGTAACACCCATTCGACATTCTCGTTTTAATGCCTGGGTTGGTTTTGAACCTTAACTTATCGTTAGATGACCATAACCCTGTGATCACACTGTATTCGGATAGAACGCAAGTGCAGAAGTTTGTTCCGATTTTATGTTTCCCTCCTTTCTAAAATATATTCCCATTCATCATCTTCGCTCATTTTCAAAACTGATGATGTTACTCGTCGCAAAATGTATCGAGGTGTTTGCGACTTGAGCTCACGTATCTGCTCGCTTCAGGTCACGGCATCCAGCGTGCAGTTTTTGAGACATTTTGTTGAGCTGACGCACATCTTGAGCGCTGTTCTGCCGGCTGTTGAGGGATCGGATTTCAGCCGACTTGTTTTCTTGGTTTTTCCGACTTTTCTTAGCGAAATTCCCACTCAAGCCAGCCGTGCGTAATGTTGTTGAAGAAACGAGGCGCAGATATAATGCTATGGAGACCAAACGTTGAAAAATGGACAAGGACGCGATAGATATGTATAATATTTTGGTCGCTGCGTTTGCTAGAGCGTTAAAAATCTTCTTTGTCTTCGTCGTCTATAGCTCCTTCTTTTTACCTATTTAGATGATACGTACCGATTCTCCCGAAACCATGATGATGGTTATCGTGAAACGTGGGTGGAACCTTACCGGACGGGTAAAAGCGGCGCCTTTAATGTGTGGACGAATTTGAATAATCGTCCCGGCAGTGGCGGCGATTGCGCTCTATCATTTGTATTTGCCGACAATTTGCAGAGTGTTTCGGGTGGAGATTCCACAGGTCCTTCTGCTATGTACATAACATGTGCTAGGGAGTGTCACTGTGGTGCGCTCTATTTGCCCGTCTCGCATACATCCACCACCAGCGCCCCCTCTCGTCGTGTTCGCTTTGCTTTGCTTTCTCTTCCTCTCCATTCATTCATTCGACTGCTTTCATTATTATTTTCGTTATTATAAATTCAATTCAACGGGAAATTTGTTGAGTACAACCTCCGAGAAGGATTAACAAATATTGTAGTTGACTGTTGAGCGGATAACCGGCACATACTTGCGCTACTTGAAACTCTGCAACGATTCTTCTTGCGCAGGCCCCAACTTCTTTTCCACTTCGTACGGGCTTGAGCCACTATTGCACAGTGGACGAGCGTTTTAATTGGGCAAGAATTATGGGCACGGATGTCGTTGCCAAAGGTGAGCAGTCTTGCCATCGAAGTGCTGAGATTAATACAACAGTTTATTCGGCTAACGTCTCGGCAATGTCGCTCTCGCGGGAGCTTGGAAGGTTGAATTTGTATTTGAGAAACTACTCGCTCAAACACATCCTCACACTACAAAAGACTATTCTAAGAACCAGAAGAACAGGAAAAGAAAGTGTAAAGGAGCAGTCAGAAGCGTATCTTAATGGTGGTTGTCGAGGAAGACCACCAATCACAGTGACGCAGAAATTAGCAGGTGAATGAAACCAACGCGTATATCACCATACCGCCACTTACAGCTCCTTTGCATTTTGTTTTCCCGTTCTCTCGGTTTGTATTTTCCCGTTCTTCTGATCATCGGGATAGCCTTTTATAGAATGAATCTATTTACGGACGAGGATAGTTTTGAAATTTCAATTTGTAACGAACACTAACGAGGAGGTCGGTCTTCCTGTATGGTCATGAATGATAAAAAAAAGGAAAAAATCTGGTGTTAGTGTGTTAGTATGCCAGAAAAACCCATCAAACCCCCTTCTTGGTTCAAAATAAAGTGGCAGGTAATTTTCAAGGGCATAAAGCGCTTAAATAAAGAAAATTAAAAGCGGGAAATGTACCCGGTGGGAGAAGTGGCGCGGTTGAGCTGGAGCTAAACAACCTCTCCGTATTACTGAATAATTAAAGCTGCAAGAGGGGGAAAAATAGAAGCATATCAAGCGGAGCGAAATTGGGAAATAAAATAATTTTCGGCGCTTGTGGCCTGCCCTCCAAAAATTATTTTATTTCCATTTCCTATACCAGGAGATATGGCGAAATTGAAAAACCCTACATACACACTTTCTCACCGAAACAAGGAGGTAGGTGTCTTTTTTTAAGAGAAGAGCAATCCTGGTGTGATAGTGCTCCTTCTGAGGGAAACTTTAATTTCAACCTCACAACTTTCCTTGAAATATCGGCCGGCTGGGAACCCTACGTGCTAATTTGAATTGGTTGCGGTCATACGCTAATAAATAATTCTCTCTAATATCCTCTCTGGCTTCCGCGAAAAATGTCTCAAATTAGCTCATGGACTGCTTTCAGAATTGATTTTCTGCTTTTCTAAATCACCACCTGACCAACGTTTGAGCGCTTACCTCGAAAACCTACCAGTAGGACTTCTCTCACTAGGAAGCGAGCAGTTGTTGAGAATTAGGTAACACACACAGAATAAGGTGAAAGACGGCAACCGCTGTTTTACTTGCGAAAATTTAACGAGAGAAATCATTGAACCTCCATTCGAATCTCAACAATACCTATTATGTCCGGTCTTGTAGGGCTATTCTTTTTGCGATTTTTGGGCCATTCACAGATTCATGCAAAATCGAATACATTTTTGTGGCCTACGTTCACAGCCCTGGAAGATAATACGGGTCTTGTTGACGAGGAGTCCGGGAAGTTCACTGACCTCCCTTGTAAGGGAAACTCCCCTGTGAAGGGAAAGGGTGGGAGCAAAATCTGCGCTGATGGCAGGGTCGCCATTACTCATCCCGCCGATTTGACAGCAGGGTGTGGTCTGGTGAGGGCATCAGTCAAGGTTATTTTTGTCCAAAATTACGCGTAAAATTTTCCAGCTGTGCATTTCTTAATGTGTGCTGATTCACAGGCGAGTTCATTTACTTGCCATTTCCTTGAAGTGTAAATATCTTTCGGCAATGCGTTTTACTAGTTCAACCGAAGTTCTGCGATATCATGTAATTTTGGAACTGATCACGAGTTTCGGAGGCATGTGCGCTATCTAAATTTTTGTAAACAACAATTTCCATTTCCATCAGAGAATGAATAAAAGGTAAAGATAAAGGTGCCTATCAGTCCTTCAAGGACGTGCTGCCGCATTTTTGTTCCACTCAGAGTCGTATAGGCACACAATACGCACGAGCGCGTATTTGGCCTATTCAGTGACTTGCAGGGACCAGCCACTATGCCAAGCCAGCCAGTCGTTACCTTCACAGACAAGTCTGGTACTAATTTACCTGACCTGGGAGGGATGGAAGGGTTGTTTAACACGGACGAGGGTCGATCACTTGACCATGTGGATGACAGTGGTGCCTCTTACTACTGCATCATTCTTGAATCATTAAATGAATGAAATATAAGGCTAGGTATATTCCGAGGTGTGTCATCACTAATGGTTGAGGAAGAGAAGGCGCAACGGCGCACAAGTTTTCTAGCCGTGGCCGTTTTTGGCGCCGTTTTGAAGTGTCGACGAACTGGTTCCGCCGTCGTCGTCGTTCTTGTTCGTCGCTCTCATGATAGCGGCCATTTAGCCCCACGTCTAACCAATCATACTCACAAATCACGCTCTTCAGCTTTATCGCTGCTTAGCTTCTTCCCACCACCCGCCACCTCTTTCACTTTCACTGTTTGCGCAGACCATAGATAGGTTGAACTCTTTGTTGTTCGCATGATATTCCATAAATCTTCCGATCAAAACCTATTATGGTGAAATTTGTGGGTAAATCGCGGTGGATAGCCCTGCTATGTTTTTAGCGCAGAGATTCTGATGGGGAGAGACATGCTGGAAAATGTGGTTTCTTCTGATTTTTGAAATTGAAATTTGGATTTTTGTAGAATAGAAGTGTTCTTCTTCTGACCGGCTTGCTAATCTTCTTCCGTGCATCCCCTCTATGTAATGTTCGCTACTGAAACATTAGCTGAGGTATGATATATAGTGAAGCCGGGCCACCTAAGGGCCTAAATAAGCAAGAATGCTAGTCATCTTCATAAATATTTCTCGAAAAACATCATTAGTGCACGCTTCGTCGACCTTTTGAAGGCATCAGGTGTAACTTCTTTTTTTAACAGCCTGAAATCTCGTATTTTTCATATTCTACATATAAAACTCCATATCCCCGTCGCCTTCAGAGGCATGAAAATAGTTTGAAGTTCGCGACTTACCGCGTTGGCAAACCAAAATCGTTCCATTTCAGCCTTTTTTGGCAAGATGCAAAAGCCTATCATGAATTGCATCGCGTCGGAAATGCTGTAAGTCCCTCGGTGGCTGAGTCACTAATCTACAACACCTAGCGTTCAGCTCTAAGAAGACAACGAGAAGGTCCGCTGTAATAGAAATCCTGTATAATTAAAAAAAAGGTAGAGAGGAATTACGGGAAGCGTTCTTAAATGAGTTTGCTACCAACGTTAGAACTTCTGGCTTACTTCGTCTCTAGAGCGTACTGTGCAGGGGTGTGCGGAACTTCCGTTTCCGTGTTCCGAATTCCGGTTTCCGGCCATTTTTGGCCATTTCCGTTCCGTCTTCCGCCTTCCGCTTTTTTGAAAAAAATTTCCGCACACCCCTGTTACTGTGCTCGATGTGGTCGTAAGGGTGCACGTTCCAAGAGGTTCCACGTTGGTAGAGATGTCAATTTCTGATAGTTTTCTTTTCTCTACCAAGTCTAGCAGTTCCCCTGTGTTCCTAGATGTTGTGCCTGTCTTGTTCGGTAAGTTGACGACAATTGCATGACTACTCAAGTCTAAATCTGGTTTAATCTTGGTATCTCCAATAGCACGTAATTCTTCATCTTTTTCAGCTTTCAAGTTTTACGCGAAGCAGCACATTGCTGCGATTCGTCAAAGTTTTGGGCACTCAAAAACATTTCAAAAGTAGTTCTGACTCATCCAGACTGAGCAAAAAGAAGTGAAAAGGAGCGGATTGGTGTCGTAATGTTATCAAGCGTTTTTGAACTTGTATGCTCCGAGTTCATGCTGAAGTATCGTGTGTGCGCTTAGCTGAACGTTGTAATGCTCCGTCGGTTTCGCTCTTCTTTTTCGCAAAATCGGGTTCCGCTAGTATAGCTCCCGTTTGATCACATAAACAATAGAACATCGTAAATGTATCAGAGCAACTACACTCGAAATACCAGTCGATAGTTCTGATGACTCTGTATATCGTAACGTAACATCGTAATATATCGTAACATACCGTTCTTGCAAATTCTGAGTTCTTTAAAAATATTTTATAGTCACTTTCACATGCTATTTTTACCGAAAATATCTCAAAAATCGCTGAGCGTAGGGTCAGTGTGAGATGATGTTTTGATAGCGCATAAACTGTGGGAACTGTGGGATGTACTGGTAATGACGGCGCATACAGCGTGTGTTAATCAAAGCGATATATTTTCATGAAAAACTACGAATTATTTTAGCGTACGTATAGTACCAAAAGAACCATAAATGTGCTATAAACCGAGAAGATTGAAACTAGTCTCTCTTGAACTTTCTTGAATATAACAGTTTGCGCAACTTCAATTTTAAAAGGAGTTTTATCACAATTTAAGAGACGAGCCTTAAAGCGAAATGAAGTAGTCCAAATAGAAAATAATTTCGCACAGCATTGTTGACTTTGATGTGATTTTATTGTAAAGTTGGAAAGATGAAATTTAATGTATAAAACATGGTCCTAAAATTTGACCAATTTTTGACCACCAAAATGTTTGCTCAGAAATAAATCTGTACATCTGTATGTATCTATAATTTATCAGCGATCTGAGTCAAGTGTTTGTAACACATTATAGCAACTAGACCGTGCTCTACAAGAATATCGCCTCCGACTGACTCTACGCTCAGATTCTCTCCGATTTGAGCCGTTTCTGCATAAATTGAAAAGTGACCTATCTTTTTGACCGCTACTGTATGCTTTCGTCTGTATCACTTATTATCATATTACAGTGTTATATCATTATACATTATTTCACTCCATGCTTTCCCTCTTGTCGACCTTCGCTATTTCTTGATGATCAGAGTTTGTATAAAACTGAAGATTCAGGTACTCCACATTTTCGTTTTTTGCAGGGTAAACGGTGTTCCACCTTCATCACTGTTCATAAATTGTCGTCCGACTAAAACTTGAATCATTGCACGAATATGGCTCTGCGCAGGTATGGGACACATAAACCTCTCAGATGCGCAGGTATAGGACACATAAACCTCTCAGAAAATATTGATAGCAAACAGGACGGGAGCTAACTATTGTGTGAATGCTAGAAATTCGGGATAGGTACCTCGCTTCCGATTGACATTTTGAGTTTCCTTCTATGTCTGGGCAAAAATGCCTGGATCGATTTTGTGGACCAACCTGGTAAGTCACACTGCGCATTCAGACCTCCGAAGACGGCGAGAAGGTCAAAATGTTAGGCCGGTAAATAAACAATTCCATCTAACAACCTCATGAGACAGAATATATTAGAACTGTAAATTGATTGCTCAGTGTCGTTTTCTTTGACCTTCTCATTCACTATGTCCTAAAGAGGGAGGATTTGGTAGCGGCGTCCATTACCTAACAAAGGCTAATTCAGTGAGAGCGATCGAGCGAACGGCGCTCGCTATGGTGGTGCACCGTCATCGATGGATGGTTCGATGCGACTGCCTCAGAACCATTGATCGCTACCAATTATAGCCCTCGACGGACATTCTGATCTTTCCGAGCTTTTTCATTTCCATCCCGAGCTCAGTAAAGTAAGGATCTGAACCACTTTGCGAGTAAATGTAGGGTTTGTGGTCAAGGTCTAAACTCCAACGTGATCCTGCCTGCGAGTAGTCTGTGCTACAGAAAATTGGCAAGACATTTTACAGAACATGAAATTCATTTCTCGATTTCTGAAAACGATTTGGGGGAAGGGGAGGGAGTGCCCTACTCACGCTCTTAGTCTTCAGCGTGAAAACCGAGTTTCAGGCTTTCCCTAAAAGCCTCTTCGGAGCTACTTAGTATCTGACTGACATGCCCGGCTGTCGAGACTATTCACGTATGAGTGACGTACACCGTACTACCATTGTTTCCTTTTCCTTCTCGATGAACTCACATTCCACCCTTCAAGGTCATCTCGACCGTCGAAAAAGGCTCGTCCGTTTCCAACGCCATCCATCCCTTTCCCTTGGTAGCCTTCGTTCGGCATCGTTCGCCAACGGACGGGCGCCTACTTGGCTTCGGATCAAGTTTTCGCTTATGCCGCCTACCGCCTTGTTCTTTCGCATCGTTTGTTCGACGGATAATTGCCGGCTTGTGATGCCGAACGAGCACTTTCGTAGCCGCAAGCATCTTTTCCGCTTTCTATTACAACTGTTTTCTTACTTTATCAATTAATCATTTGTTTACGATGATCCTCGGTCCAATAAATGATGGCGATTAGTGGAATAACAGAACTGATAGTGAGGCACATAAAGTAACACGAAGTTGAAATGTGAATTTTTATAATTTTTATTTATTTTTTAAACAATTTAAATCGACAGGTGGTCAGTAAAACCAAGTACGTTTCCCAATGAACCTTTGCATGGTACAGATTGGTTTTTTCTTCACTACAGCTCGACGCAAGGTTGATAAATGACTTTATTGGCTGACGTTTCGACGGTTCTGCTCTCTTCGGAGCTTTAGCCTTCTCACCAGATCAGGAATAAAAAACCGGAAAATGACCCCTAGTGAAACAGCTCCGAAATTTTCTTTCAAAAACATCTATGTATCGGGATCAGCAGATCCTTTCAAAATTGGGGAGCACTTTAAGCCTCAAAATCAGATATGGTCGTTATGTATGTACTAGATCTCCTGCCTTTCTCACGCAAACAGTAAAATTCAGACACGTTAGTTGTGGAAATGAGTCTTGAATGTTAGATTTTACTCCTTGAGTTTCCATATATTCTACGATATTCTTATGAAGATGTATAGCTAGCATTCTTTTTATTCGGGTTGTCCTTGCCGAATCAGCGTTCTTTTAGTCCTTCGGTCTTCGATTCGGCTTCGCGATTTCTCTCCACCTTTCTTTCTACTGAAATCGAATTGCTGTCGTAGCTGAGCGTAAAGGTGAGAATAAAATGATAAACGAAGGCCAACTATCAAGAATAAGAACCAAGAACCGAGATTTACGATGAGCTCAGCATCCTCAGAACGTCATTCTGGCATACCCATTGTCACTCGCAAAATTGCTGCTATAAAAGTAAAAGATTCATAAATAGCACCAGGTAACCTGCTAAGGGTGTCGATACCTTTTGTTTTCGTATGAATTTCTTATACAATTTCATGGGGCTGGAACATTTCGCAACAGATGTTTCATCCAAAGAACGCTTCTTACATTTTGTAACAGCTCAACGTTGTTGTTAACGTCAAGGCGAAGTTGATTGAGAATCGCTCTGGAATTTTTTTTAAATGGTCGTGATATTGCTCCTACTCCCTCACCTCCTATGACTCTACCTAGCCACCACCCTATCACTGTCGATAACAAGGTAGGGCACCGTTTCGGTCGGACAAAGCAGCTACTTTTTCTACAAAAGCAATTTCAATGTGATATAATGTTTAAAACAACGCTAAAGTCCACGCTGTTTATTCAGCATCTGAACGAATCAAATTATGTTCACTTATACATAGTTAAACTGTGATTTTTCTGAAATTTGAGAATGTGGAACAACGAGGAAAAGCTTCAACACTCTCGTGATGTTCATCTAGATAATCAGTGGAGGAGATTCTATTAACCCCCACAGATTTTTCCGACTCTGCCTTGGAAAGGACCATTAGAGAACACCTTTTGTGGCATAGTCTCGAATTAAAACAAAGCCTTGGGAAGTTGGCTATATTTTGAGTTCGAGGTAAATGTTCTGGATAGTTTCCTGGGTGGTTTCAGATACTCACTAATGTGCCCTGGACAAAAAATGAGTACATAAACTGAAAGATTATCTCTAAGAGCCCTTATGAAGTGCATGCCTGTAAAAACGGAGTTTGAATGGTTAGACGGAGCCAACCCCTGGCTTATCAGCTCCATTGTCATCACTCCTGCGGCATTTCGTCAATCTCAAATGAGCTTGAAGCTTGCCTAGGGGCTGAAAAAATTTAATTTTTAGCGATTAATTCCTGAATTGCAATTGAAAACACATAATTCAGAGCCGAATGTAGGCTATTCATATGGGTGGACAGCTGCTCAATAGCTCTGTGGTTTTCAGTGATGTGTTCGTTTGTCACGCGAACTGCGGAATGAGAAATCAATCTTACTCATCGTGTTTCTTGTGTTGCTTTCTCTCATCGTTCACGAAATTTCGCGTATCATTGTTTTTCTGTCGGCAATTTCTAATCCAACCTGATTGATCGAGCGAGACTGTTGCAATACGGCGTCTCAAAGAGATCAACTGCAAAAACAGTGTTCGTCTTCTCCAAGTTCTCTCATACTTAAACCTTGGCATTGTTGTCGTAATAGGGTGGGGTGGGCCTCATCATGGTTAGCCACTGAGAAACTAAGCAATCTGAAGATAAAAGTAAAGGTAACTCAGTCGGCGTTCATGAGTCCCCTAAGGACGCGCCGCGTGCTCCATTCAAATTCAAGAGGCATGGTGAATGCGCATTTGGCCTGCACAGTGACTTGCGGCGCCACTACCAAGTCAGTGCCTCTCTCTTCCAGACAAGTCCTATTTACGCGACTCCGAAAGGATGGAAAGCTTGGTTAGCCCGGACGGGGATCAATTGCCCGAACGTGTGAGTGTCCAAATAATTAACAACAAGAAGCCCAGGCCATATAAAAGCGTGACTTCGGCGTAAAACTCACCACATAATGCTACAGTAACAGTGTAGAAAGAGCAGCACAAACGTACAGAAAATATACTGCTGCCATGAAACTCCATGACGTTGATTTCGAGTGAAACCCGGGGTCCAATTGCTTGAGCTGAGTGTTGCTAATATGATGTAGACCTCGTACCTGTCTTGATCTGAGCTGTCCGTTTTGCCGGCCTTTAATTGCGACCAAATGGCGCACCCAACATGGATCTTACAGAATTCCTCTCACATCTGATTGTGATTTGGTTTCGAATTGTTTCGCTTGTATGATTCGGTTTCGTCAACACACTGAGCCTTTTCTCGAGCGCTCTTTTTTCAGCTGAACGGATTGTTTGCAATGGTGTCGTGTGTCGTTCTTTTTCGTCGAAGCAGTTTCAACAAAAGCATTGAACAATCAGTGATTGCTCCGTTTTCCAATTAAACTTGAAAATGATAATATACATTCTGATTCCAGCGAGACTTGCTGAGTTCTCCGCATTGCTGTGGAAAACTGAATTCTGTTCTGCAAGGTAATAAATTCATGTTTGAAATCGCAATTTTCAATCTCATTTTTCTTCGGAGATTTGTCATTAGTTCTACATCACCTTCGCCTTCACCTACACCTTCAGCGTAGGGTTGTTGTGTCTCTAAAGCTGCTTGAGTAAGAAAGTCTATGCTTCAGAGACTTTTATGTCTTTTTCAACTAAATTGTTCGTTTTTGAACTTCCCTTTTCAAGGGTGTTGAATTTAGCCACGATGGTTTTTGTGAATCCCGTGGATATTCTATTGCTGTGTGATTCATTGATTTCGTTTTCTCGTCGGTGATTGTTCGCTTGCCCTCTGTGCCCTAATTCGACAGTTTGTCTCTGCAGCTGTAAGCAATACCTCGAGCAAACTTTTATGTGCGGTATCTCGAGAGCTTGTGTTGCTAATTATTTTCCGGTATTAATTTCTTCTGCCTCATGAGGATGTTAAATGGAAATTCTCTATTTAACGGCTTGATGTTTCGGCATTCCCGTTGTCTTCGACGAGGGAGCTTGAAGTTTGTGTTGCTTTTCGTCGTCGATTCGTTTTCGTTCAGCTTCTTCTGCCGGCAGTCGGTGCTCAGCGCTGGCTGCTGTTCGTTTTTCGCCTCGAGCGATCGTTTCGGAGTAGTCGCCGACGATCTCAGGCGGAAAACAGGAAATTCCGGAGCGCCCGGCTCACACCTGTCCAGGCGGTGAGCCTATCCGCTGTGGTTGGCCGGTTCTTAGAACTCGCGCTGTTCAGGGCATCTTGTTGAAACCTTCTGATTTCATCGATTCTCTTCCTCGTGATTCTACTCATTTTTTATTCTTCATCCGATTTCATACAAAGGCGAGCGTGGTGCGGTTGTAAGAGGCGCTACTGGCACGCACCGCTACTGTTGCCATGTATTTATTCATTTATTTACGCCTATCATAGACCTGGGCCTGCGTGGTACAATGGTCAGAGGCGCTGCTGACACCCGCACGGTCTAGCGATCGATCCCGGTCTGGGATAACCAAGCCTTCCATCCCTCCGGTGTCGGGTGAATTGGTACCAGACTGGTCTGGGAAGGTAAAAACACTGACCTGATATAGTGACTGGCCCCGCAGGTCATTGCATAGGCCAAATACGCATTCAGCAAGCTTCTACGACTTGAATGGAACATGAATGCGGCGACGCGTCCTCAGGGGTCTGGTCAACGCCGGCACCTTTACCTTTACCTAACATAGACGTGCCTAAAAAGCAGATGCACTAGTTAGAAAAAACAGCGCGATCCTAGACAACAAGCTCATAGTATAAAAATTGTAACAAAACAGGAAATTTAAAAAAAGATGTTTTACCACCACATAGACTGATACTACTGTATGCTTAGTAACTGATCATCAATTTTTATGAGTATCAACAACACTTTCTCATTAGGAGGCGAGCCTTGGAGAACTCTCAGCTCGTGTCGAATTTCCTTAACTTAACTGCTTCAAAATAACGCTTCCATAAGTGAATATTCGGTTGGAATCAACCCATGCTAAATTTTATTTGCTAAATGTTGCGTTACCATGTATCTGAACTGCGTCTACCTAGTGGCAACATACCTCGCAAAATGGTCCGCCTATTATTTCGTGTATTGAATTATCAAGGAATAGTGCAATGCTACGAGGTGCCACTGATACCCGCACGGTCGAGCGATCGATCCTCGGGCTAACGAAGCTTCCCACCCCTCCGAGATGAAGCAAATTGTTGCCAATCTATCCTCACCCGGCTAACCAAGCTTTCCATCTTTTCGAGGTTGGGCAAATTGGTACTAACCCTGTCTGGGAAGGTAAAGACACTGACTTGGTATAGCGACTGGCCCCCGCAAGGCCAAATACGCAATGGCCAAATACGCATTCACTGTGCCTCTACGATTCTGAATTGAACACGAATGCACGGCACGACCTCAGGGGACTGATCAACACGAATTCCTTCACCTTTTACCTTTATCTCATACAGTGGTAGAATCTTGGAGTTCACGTCCATCAACAAACATCGCTTCGTGAGGGCCATCACGTACACACGACGTCACGAACTGGTCATTGAGCAGCCGGCTAATAATCGCGTCCACTGGTACAGTGCATACAGTGCATACCAGTACAATGTTTTATTACTGTTGCTACTATCGAGTATCAGTAGTCAACCACAACAGCCTAGCTTTCCAGTTCTCAAAATCATATATAGTTTTACTTTGTAGAAAGGAGGGCTTTTGTGCTGTTGTTCATTTGTTTTTTTGTTTTTTTCTGTATTTGTTTTGTGAACTTGCGCAAATCAACAAACGCAGCATTTTACCGACTCCCCTAAAGTATAGAAGTAGATCAGAGGAGACGGATTATTCACGTCAAAATCTACCGCCCTTCTATACGTATCAGGTGGAAATTCCATGTCTTCGGCTTTTAACATTTCTCTTCCTTTGTCTAAAAAAAGTTGTGCAACCAGATATCCAGGTCACCATGACATTCTTCAGCTCCTTACGTATGATGAGATCATCCAATCTGACCTCAGAAATGTCACGAGAAATGGAGAGCTCGTTATGGGGAAATCTCATCCGATTTAGGCCATCACGGCCGGAAACCGTACGACCTCGAAATGAGCTTCGTAGAGGTGGACGTGGCTTCTTGGGGCTATTGGCCGTAGATCACCTCACAAACCTACATCTTTGGAGATTGCTACCGGAATGCTACTTTCCCGTGCATATGTGCATAGATTAACTGTAGAGACATAGTGAATGCAAATTTGAACAATTACGTGTTTGAACAGATCAATGCACATTCTGGAAGGGATAGTATTCAGCATAACAACATGTTTATTATCATCCTGCTTCCCGTATTCATAAATAGTTTACCAACAACATTTGCGGAGATCGCTGGGCGACAGAGGGCTCGATGTCATCGTTTTATGGAGCTCTTGGCCCTTTTTTTATTTTTATTGCCGCGTTTGTGCTGTTGCTGCCATGTATTGTTCCTTTTCCTTCAAACCTATAATTGGTTGGAATAAATAAATATATGAATCGGAGAATGGGTTGAGCTCGTCGTGTTAACATGGTTGATTTGGTCGATGAATGATTGGATCTCCTGATTCCAGCCTTCTCTCATCATCCGTCTGAAAGGTTTCAGAGATATTGAGCTACAACAAGCAAGGCAACTTGTTTCCCTTGAATTGACCCTCGTCTTCTCTTAGAATCTCCTAGAAAACCTTACTAACTTCCATATGAATCGAGACTTTGTGAATGGTGTCAGGGAGATTGAGCAGTTGTAAGTTCGATGTATTTCTAAGAGCTCCATTGCAAGATTTCAATAATTTGAGCCTAGCTATTCAAAAATTGAAATTTTTGTCATGTCCTTAGCCGCTCAACTGGTAACTTGGATACGCTGAAACGTTAAAAAATAATTAACTTGGCTTGTCGGCTTCACTATAACGGCACCATTCTCAGCATAATTCATATAAGGATTCATATTTTATGATATGCAACAAGAGCAGCCAAATTCAACTACTTTTGTTCATAAAAATACTGCAACATTCGAAAATCTACGCTTCTTTTTCTATTGTGAAAAATTCCTTCGTATCTTGAAATCAGCATCAGTAAATATCAGTGTATTGCAACAAGAGCAGCCAAATTTATCTACTGTTGTTCGTAAAAACACTGCAGTATTCGAGAATTCTACGTTTCTTTTCAAACAGTGAAAAATTCCCTCGTATCTGGAAACCTTCGCTGTTTACTGGAACATCTGCCAAGTTGCCATTCACATAGAAATAAAAAAGTGTAATGGAATAACCGCAGCTGGTCCTCTTCGTGGTGTAAAACAACATTTCACCTTCATGCCATCACTTGCTCATGCTACTTTGGCTCGTGTGAGCTCATCTTGTCCCGTTGTTGCCTCTAAAGGTTCGTTTACGGAATGACGAACGTTCGTTTCGAACTCATTTGAATTCAAATGTCACTGACATCTGCAAGGCTGTTCATGTCTCATCGATTATTGATGTTTCCTTCAAACGGACCAAGTATATCGGGCGTAACGCAACGTTTGTGTGTAAAATAAGCTCTGCTATACGATGACTTGATGTTCGGTCGGAAGAAATTGTCGAAGTACTTTCATAGTCTCTTTCTCTGAAATGATGGGTGCCGCCGACTTTATTCGCTTATTTGTATCGTCTAGAGAACATTTTCCTGAATTTTTCACCCGAATGACATCTCATCATATATTTGTGACTAAGCTCGTGTAGGCATTTTCTGCCGATCCGTCACTGTTTATAAATTGAGGTAAACTGGTCAGTCTCCTTAAGGCGCGCCAAGCATCCGTGTTCTATTCAGAATCATAGAACCATGGAAGATGAGTATTTGGTCCATAAAGTATACTACAGTGGCCAGCCGCTGTTGAAGTCAACTTCTTGACCTTCCCAGACAAGTCTAGTATCAGTTTACCAGACTATGGAGAGTTGTAAGAGTTGGCTGGTGTGGGCGAGGATCGATCACTCGATCGTGCTGGCGGAAGAAGTGCCTCTTGCCACAGCGCCACTTGCCCCATGTTTCACATCTATGACTTTGGCATGCAGTGCAACACTTTACATTTTACGTCGGGGAAATCTTCACTATATCTTGTTCACGTCTGCCATCCGTCTGTTGGTCTACGTATCGAGACACAAATACTCGAGACACAAATACTAAGAGATTAGTTCCGTCCATAGATGTGGCTTTTGCCAAAGACCAGCCAATCATTGGCTGCAGCACAGCTGTAACAGCAGATTTCCCCCATAGTCGGAGAGAAGACTGAAGTGACACTGATAGGTCGATAATTATTCAGAAGACGTTCGTCGATGAAGTCGTTTTTGTTTACGGATGTCGTTTGTGGTGATTGGTTATCGATTGATCGTTACCGCTGTTCGTCGTTTGTCGATATTTTCGGCTCGGTTTCGATGTTTTATTGTTTTACAGCGTTCTCGTGTCGGCGATGGGCAACCGCCAGTCAGGCGTGTCGCCGACAGTCGTATCCCGTCCGAAGCGCGGATTCTTCCACAAGCTGTTCGCCAAGACTCGTCTCGACGCCACCGCTCTCGCCCAGACCTGCCCACCACCTGTGAGCCATCACTTGATTGCTTCCTCGTTTACTCATTTTTTTGCAATTTATCTACGTTTTCATCTATTCATTTATTTATGTATCTATAATTACGCAAATCGTGTGACACCACTATTCAAATGAAAGTCGGTAAAAACAAGGTTGTGTAGGTGTAGAAAGTAGCAAGGTCATTCAACTATTAGGGCAAGTAAGCACAATGAAAAATAACGAATATATCATCATACAGTACCGGACGCGCCGCAACGATAAAACGGCGGTAGCGGCGCCCCGGAGCGCCGAAATGCGCCGTTTCGGTGTCCACGTGTGGTGACCCGAGCAGAGCCAACCGCAGTTCATTTGCGCCCCATGCCCAAAGGGGGACCACGCGTGGTAGCTCCTTCGAGCCACCCCGTGGGACCCCCTACTCCTAGCTTTGGATGCTAGTAAAAGACGCGCCGCATATTTATAGTCGGCAAGGAGGGACGGAGCCTAGTAGGCGGTGAGTAACCAAGCGGGGACCTAAGCGGCAACGTGAGCCGAAAATCGAGGGGTCAAAAAAATCGACGGAAAAGAAGTCCCACGAATATGGGAAAAGTGTATATGGAGGGATAGAGCTCCAGCTGCTAAGCTCGAATATATAAACATTTTTGTAAATAAACCAATTTTCAAGAAGTTATTCAAAGAGAGTTTAAGAAGTTCATTTAAATTGTTAAGTTATTTATCTTTAAAGAAGTTATTTAAAGAAGTTTAGAGTCGCAATAAATGATTAAACGATATATGTACAGTACCGGACGCGCCGCAACGATAAAACGGCGGTATATACCGCCGTTTTATCGTTGCGGCGCGTCCGGTACTGTACATATATCGTTTAATCATTTATTGCGACTTAGGAAAATTTTTGTGCACATCGAAGCAGAAGTCAGTACAAAACAACTACAGATTAAATAGCAGTCCATTTAAGCATTAGACAGCAAACATTTCAGTATTACTCGAATGTATACAATAACCATTTTAATTTGATTGGAGCTCGGTGGGTTAACTACTAGAATAAACTGCCATAGCTCGTTTTATCTGGGTCTGAGCCGTCAGTGCTGTATAATTTTACGGGCTCCATACAAAAGCAAAGCACCAGGAACCAGAGTCGTGAATGGTTGACCCGAAATAAGATCGAGACCCGAGACCCTGATCTATCAATCAGCTCTGGTGTTTATTCAAGGTTTACTCTAGGCCTAAACGGGGTCTAACGTATGTAACTAATTTCGTCGGCCTGGAGATCCTCATTGATCCACAAACCTTAATTCACCACACGTTTTGGAATTTGTTGAGGGTTAGCAGGAGGTTTAAACAGGGTATGATTCGTCTCACAGACGCGTCAAGGATCTGGAGTCCTTGATGAAGTAGCGAGGTGCGAAGCGGTTGAATCTAATTAAAGCTTTTAGAGCTTGATGAATCACGATTTGCGCGCCATTCGGAGTATATTTCCAGGTTTATTCCAGGGATACATGTAGGACGGGCTCGAACTGGCTTTTCGTTGAAGATTCAGAGGACTTTCACCTTAACGGTTTCCTGAGCACTTGCATTGTGAAGACGTTGCGGCCCTATTGATGGGAGTGTAACATTCACTTTCGTTAGCCACATAAATCATACCCCTAATGTGACCTCTGGGGCCTCGCTCATCATGTTTAGAAACTCCTAAGAAACATCAGGAAATTTATTTGAGTACATATATGAAAGAGTCTGCTGTGTATACAACACACTGCATATGTTAGCCAGCGGATATCTGGCTTGGTTAGCAATGACACGTTCCACTTAATATCAGCCCTTCCCTCTCTCACTTTGCATCACGAGAAGCAGTTGTGACTGAAGCGCTGACTTATCTAATCTTGATGTCTGCTGAAAACGCTTTTTTCTCTCGGCTTGTTCTTCTACTGATCGAGCAGTTGCAGTTGCATTTTTCTTCATTCTGAGTTGTTTATCATTTTCATCTTTACCGGCTGCTTAGGTAACCGCAATATATCACTTCTTGTCATAACTTGTGTTGCATTTTTGTGGTGATGGCTTCTATCACACGATGGAGCAAAACGTTGTGTTGCTTAGAGGTTAAAGGTGAAAATCAGCGAAGCATGTGAAGGGGGTGCTGTGCGGATGGGCAATCACAGTAAGTTACCCGTACAAAGAGTTCAAGGTGTTTTGGTACTGTTAACGAATTCAAATTCAAGTCGGGCATCGTTGTTCTTTCACGTGCCGGTTTTTGTTCGATATTTACTGTCGGTGGTGGGGTGGTAAGAAGCGCTTGGCATCGGTACAGTTAAGCGATCGATCCTCGTTTGGACTAACCAAGCCTTCCCTCTCTCCGGGATCGAGTAAATTGGTGCCCGATTCGTCTGGGAGGGCGAAGACACTGACTTGGCATAGTTGCTAAGCCCCGCAGGCCATTTTGTAGGCCAAATACATATTTGCCATGCCTCTACGATTTGAACGGAACAGATGTTCGGGGGAACTGATCAATGCCGCCACCTTTAACTTCACCTCCACCTGTACATCCACAAATTTGCTAAAATGTGAAATTTACAGGAACAGTGGTAAGCATTGACCAGTCCCCGAAGGGCATCGCATTTTCTTTCATTCGGAGTAGTACAGTCATGGTGAGTCCGCATTTGATCTATGCAATGACTTCACAAGTCAGTCGCTGTTCCTTGACCTTCCCAAATAAGTGTGGCACAAATTTACCTGACCCCGGAGTGTCAGAAGACTAGGTTAGACCGCACGAGGATCCATCGCATGACCATCACGGAATCCTTATCATCTTTTATAAGGCTGTCGCAAAGTGTGTTCAGAAGAAAGCTTTTTTACGCCGTATTATTTCGTCTCAAGGAAAGCCAAGCATACTGTCAGGTAGGAGACGATCCGCTCTATCAAAAGCGTACATTACTGTCTCTGTAGTTTGTGCAGCCGTTTTTTCCAGGGCTTCATTTGAACATGAACCGATGCGACTTTCGAGTGCTCATGATTTATGAATATAAATTGGGACATCCCGCAGCAGACGTAGCACGTTACCTTGGCAGAGCTTTTGGGATGATTGTCCTTGCAAACGGACAGTGCAACTCTGGTTTAGAAAATTTGCTTCTGGCGATTTTGATCTCGGAGTAAAGGCTGGTCGTGGTCGCAAGTGGTAACTTGATGAAGATGTTTTAGAACAGCCCTTGAAGCAAATCCAGAGACCAATACTCGTAAGCTAGCAGAAGACATGGGTGTACATTACTGTACAGTCGCAAGACATTTAGAACAAATCGGCAAGGTGACGATGATGTCAAAATGGATTACTTATGAATTGACCGATGAGCTTGTCTTACGAGTTTTGACATCTGCTTAATCTCCTAAATCGTTAAAAAAATGAACCGTATGTCAACCGAATTATAGCTGTAGATGAAATATGGATCCCTTACAATAATAGTAAGCAGGAATTTGCTCGGGTTGATAAGGGTGCTCCACCAAAACCTTTTCCTCAACCGAAACTTCATCCTAAAAAGGTTATGATTACTTTGTGGTGGTGTAGTAAAGGAGTTATCCATCATAGCTTAATGCTACCTGGTGGTTCAGTTACAGCAGAGTCATACTGTTGTGATTTAGACGAAATGTAACCGAAATTGCAAAAATTGTGTCCGGCACTATCGAACAGAAGCGGTGCGATCCTACTGCAGGACAACGCAAGAGCACACACCGCGAAGATCACCCGGCAAAAATTGACCCAGTTAGGCATTGAAGTTTCGTCTCATTCTACTTATTCTCCTGACCGTTCGCCAACAGACTATCACTTTTTACAAGCATTTGATTCTTATTTGCGCCAGAAAAAATTCGCTGATTTGATCGATGTTGAAAATGCCTTTCTTGCTTTCGTTAATTCCCGTGATCCTAGTTTCTTCTCTAAAAGCTTGGGTTTATTACCACTTCGCTGGCAGAGGTATGTAGATCCTGATGGTTTTTACCTTGATTCATAAAGTTACGTTTGAGCTGAGTTATTGCGGTTTGAACTGAACGGTCCATTTCCGAAATTAATTTTGCGACAGCCGACAGACAGTGTTGGACTTTTCTATATGATCCGAATGAAAGCTCTCCTAAAAACTGAGACTACGGAACAGTTGAAATTCTGAAATCCGAGGCAGGCTAAGAATCTACCGAGGCGGACGATTTGAGTTAAAAACGAAGGGACCCTCGCAGTTTGATCGCTTGCTACCAAACTGCGAGGGTCGCGATTGAGCAAGTTGCGATTGAGCTGAGTTATTGCAGTTCGAATTCCGTGGTCCATTTCCGAAATTAATTTTGCGACAGCCTAATATCGTCGCTTACCGCTACGTCAGGGGATCCTAAGCGGACCAAAAAATTCTAGCACACTGCAGTTATAGAGAGAAAACCACATCGGATAACACATAGTTTGACGTACAAACCTTTCTCTGGTGCTAAACTAAACAATAACAAACTGTAGGAGAAAAAATCTGTACTCATACTTAAATTAAACATAAGGTTGATCATAAGCAGGTGTTTTTCATGAGTTTTCAAAAAATAGAATTTTTCTCGCACCCAATTGGCCATAGTATGGGGAGGTAATTTTTAATGTCGGGGAATTTGGAAGATTTGCAAACATCCTGGTGAAAAGCAGTCCTTTCTCCTGGATAAGCGCTTTCGGAAGCATCGCTACATTCAAAACTTGAAACAGAATTAAACGAAATCAGATGCTGTCGCCTTCTATCATACTTTTTCTCAGTTCTTCGAACGGTAATCGTTGATGCTCCAGTACGCAATAGCCGACCACCCAAGCAAGGCGAGCCTGTTTGGACGACTGGCCTTGTGCCACATTCGGCAGACGATCTAGTTCGACCAGTTTACTCTGTTCTGCCGTTACTTTTACTCTTCCATTTTATGGGAGTTTCAATCTGCTTGATGTGGCCTTCTGATAGCAAATTGTCATTTTTCTACGAGACCACAAAGCTTTGCAAAATCCACCCTTCTCATTGTCAGAGCTTCGAGAAAGTTTTTAAGACTCAATCCAGCCCATTGAAATCCGTCATCAGTGCGGTGATGATGTACTTTTTTTCATTCTGACGACCATCTGGCGCAGAAATTGAGGACTCCTGTTTCGCTCGTCTCCAGTACTTTTGCATACCTTTTTTCGGACCTATTCGACTATCGGTGTTTTTTCTGCCACGTGGGTTTTTTGTTATTTATATCGATCACCTATTTCGAAGCAGGAATCTTGATAACCTTAGCTACATTCTATTAACATAACAAACTGATAAATGTTAACATTAATGGTAACAACAATACTCATTCTGTTATCTTTAGCCGATATCGAACAGCCTACATATCATCATTTTGATCTTTAGTTGATAGCGATCGGTCGTATCGCTAAACCGAACCGACCGTCAGAGTGTAAAAAGTCAAATAGTGCCCTCAATTGTTCTGCCGTATCGCTTGTAAATGGAAGACCTGATGCTTTCTTGTCCGCTCGCTCGCCTTTTTCCTTGGTGATTTTTAAAGGCTTGTTTACAGTCGTGCTGCCAGCAGTAGCAGCAAAATGGGGGCGGGGCGTGGGCCCAAAATTCTGCTGAGGAAGTTGTCGTGGTGGGACCGAATGAATATGGCTGCCGGCGAATGAATATGGCTGCCTGCGCCCCACTCAAAATGGCGCGCCAATCGTACGGTATTATTCGCGATGGGACCCCTGCTGCTGCTGTCGATACTTGAAACACCCCCCTGCTGTCGGTCTGCTGCCGGACGCTGCAACTGCGTTAAACCCCCTATCCTCCACTTCTGCTGCTGCTGCCGGCAGCAAGACTGTTTTAATGTGCTACTGAATTCGTCAAGTTGTACTGAAGACAGCAAGCTTTTTAGTATTCCATAACTCACGTCAAAAATTTAAGGGCTCTAAAAATAAGCATTATACCCTCAAAGGTCGAAATCTCCTCCTTCTTGCAATTATAGAGTAGATAGGGGAATGATATAACAGCTACTCAAACGTGGGCTAAGCTGCCATAAAATGGTACGACGTGGTACAGAATCATTCACTTTGTTCAATTGTTGAAAAGGTTGTATTTGTATAATAATATTTGCACTCCCACAAATCAGTTGAATAATTATCTATTTTGTTGCATTGTCAAATGAGTAGTATTCTATTCTAGGTACATTTTAGCAACGAATTAGATGTCTGGAAGGGGGGGGGGTGAGGGTGCGATTATTCATATGCCAAAATGAGAAAAAACTACATGTAGGGGTTGGGAGTGCAGCAGAGGGAAAACGTTTCCCGAGCCATTTTCGTTATACTCTCTCAGTTCATCAAAAGATCGAATTGTTGCTGGAACTGTTTCATCGAATTTTCAATGCTTTACTTCACCATATTTTCTCTATTTTCAAACCAGCACTCTCTATAGAAAAGCATGGCCTCAGAAGGTACTTTTCCTCAGTTACGCCTCCATCCAACAAAGCCTCTAAATATTTGCTGATGCATGGACGTTTAGAAGTGACGTCGTGCTGAACGATGTTGGCCAAAATTTAGTTGGTGAGCATTTTCTTCGATGGAGATTACTCCCACAGGTTCTGCGAGCCTTAAACTCACCGGGTTGGGGCCTTCATTGACTCGTATTTTCTTTTCTTTTTTCTCCCTTGTTCTTTCTACCCTGCTTGTTAACTACCAGATGGCACTCGTTGTCTTAGTCTGATGACGGGAGCTGGTGGTGCTGGTCGGCAATTGCCAGATCGGGTTTTCTCCTCTTAACGCGAACGCCGCCAGTCATCATCAGCACTGGGTGTGACGCTCATTTGAAGACTCCATGCAACCCACTCGTTCACTCATTTTGCACATCTCTCTTGCATTCTGTGTTGTTTTCTATCCCGATTTTTTTGATTTTTCAAATTGCCGGCCTGTACCGCAACTCGTCCCCAGACCAGGGTAACCAGCCCCATCTTGGAGTTACAAAATAGATAGAAAAAACCCTGGGCCCAGATTCATGAACGGACAAGCGGTCTCCGAAACCGCGGCGCAGCTAGAACCAGACGGCAGAGTCGATGAGAGATTGCGTTTAACATAGGAAGTTTAGGATAAGTAGACGAAGGTAGACGCCGTTTCGGCTATATCTCGGGGTTCATCGGGGGTTTACCAATGATGAATCTGGGCCCTGGAATTGTTCGTCATATTTTAGACGCAAAATGAGCAGCGAACAGTTTAAGAACGGAGTCGTACATCATAGTAGAAGTGACTGCCGGTGTTTGTAAGAAATCGCTTCCATTCTGTTTCTGAGAAATCATTCTATTTCCCTTTGAGGACAGATCAGCTGTTTGGCCAGTATTCAGCAATCTTAACATGTACAAAAGTAGACACTCGAGATAAAAACCGACCATTGAAACAAAGACGGCAATTGCAAGGTGAAGTCGATAAGTCGGTGATTGCGATCCTATATCTCAAACCGTTTTGAGATATGTGTCATCTTTTACAGAACAAAGTCAACGACTCAATTCGATTTACGGAAGCTAGTTTGAGATATTTAAAGTGTTGGTGATGGTACGTGGCACAGCGGTAAGAGGCGCTTGTGACACCTGCACGGTCGAGCGATCGTTCTCGGCCCAGGCATGCCAAACGTTTCATCCTTCCGGGTTTGGGTGAAGTGGTACCAGACTTGTCTTGCATATGAAGACACTGTTATGGTATAACGGCTAGGACCCACAAGTCAGCCGTTATACCGTGATATGTGTGGGCCGAATACGCATTCACCGTTCCTCTATGATTCTGAACTGAACACGCGCACAGCCGTGCGTCCTTAGGGGACTGATCAACGTTTATCGCCGGCACTTTTACTTTACGCTTTACCTTTATTTGCACCGATAAACGAATTTATTCGTGTCCGTTGGAGTAACAGAATCAGAAAATTCTTCAATTCGTCAATCTGTGTAATAAAACGGGGCGGTTACATTCGAGCGAGTACTCTACTTACACTATCGAGAAACCGATCCATCGTAGACTAACCAAACCTCTCGTCTTTCCGGGATCGGGTAATTCGGTAGCAGACTTGTTCGGGAAGGTGAATGCACTGACTTGTATGCTAAAGCTAAGACTCCTATCTCATCGAAATGGTAGCTGGCTCAACCACCCATGAGTTCTACTATAATCCGTTTGACTGAGCCGGTCATTCTCTTCTCTTGCGCAGTTTGAATGGAACGGGTACATCGTGAATTCCACAAGGATCGGAAAGCCGTTTCAACGGACGGCGAATGGGATCACGTCCGGTTCTTGCAGTGGAAGTACCCACCACCGAATTCTCGTAACATTAGCCTAGTATCTTGCACGCTACTCATCAACGTGCCAAGAGCTTTGAGGAAGCTTAGCTACCACCACTCTGTCGGTTCCCTTTTTATTATAGTTGAAATAAGAGCCAGAAAGCCTTTCCGCAGTCTATGAACTGTTCATAATCTTCGCTGTCATTGGACGTTTCCATCTTGGCGCCTAATGGAGACCTTTCTTTAATCAGGCCAATTACTCGTTACTAAATTGTTGACCATTAATGGTGCTCAAGTACTTGCTGCTGAGTGCTGAATAAAAACATTGAATTAAAAAAAGCTTTAGCCCAATAAACTACGCACTATCTCGGCCAGCATCAACACTCGTTTCTATAAGGTCAAGGAGTTCTTCTGTGAGAACAGCCTTTTGATAGATGATAGTTCAAGAAGGTGGCAGAAGTTTGGGGAAACGTGCTTGCTTGAAGTGGATCGTCCTTGTGCAATTCTCAGCTGAATGTCACTTTTGCTGTATGCATGGAAAGTTCGAGCGGCGAAATCTGCGTCTCCAGTGGTCGTTGGGGCTCTCCGCGCGACACTTGTGTTTGTCGTTCTGCGTGAGTACCCCACTTCAGACTACGTCTTCTCCTGATTATACCACCGGAAGGTGATCGCGAAACTGCCATCGATTTTAGAGGGACCTCATAGATACATCATTCATATAAATGGATTCATAAAAGGGATCCAGGCTTCAATGCTGCATCTCCAGACAGCAACACTGGCAGCAACAGAACCAGGTGAACTTCTATTCTATTACCGCTTTTTGCGTGTTGCTGTTATATACACTGTTAGGTTGTAAAGAAAATTCTGCCCTTTTCTGTAGCTTATACTCAAAACGCCATAACTCGGCTCATGTCCTACCGTTTATCTAAATTTAACGACCATTCGAAAGAGCAAAGAGCTTTCTCTGAGGAAGGCAATGTAAAGTACGCCGCTGTCGCAAAAGTTTGAAGTTAGGAATTAAGTCGAATGCTCGAATGCGGATTCGACATCGTGTTGGTATTCGGATCCTCTCCTCCTTAAAAAGCCATATGAACATTTAAAATTCGGCCGCTAGTTAGCAAGAGGTCTGCCGATTATGATGGACGAAGGAGAGTTTCAATCTATCGTTGGTTTGAAATCTGGAGGATCATATTTGAAACAGTCGGTTTTGACTTGCTGTAAGAAGGAGCGGGACTTCATTGTTCCTAGCTTCGGCTGAATCATTTTGAATGTTACGTATATCTGCGATGCGCACTTCTTTCCTTATCGTTTAGTAAGGGGCAAGGAACAATAGCACACTAGCACTGCTGCAGTTCATCAAACCGTGACGATTGTCTTTTTGCCGTGAAAATCTGACTTCAGAAAGGTCTTAGAAGATTCGTCACTGTGTAAAAATCGGCAGACCGCTTCTTATCATAGAATCATATCCACTCTCCGTCACAGCCTGGTAGTCTTTGCGAAAGCGGCTCCGAAAATTCCAATTGATGAACCCACAACCCTCATTCGCACTCGGAGCGGAGGGTACGAATCAACATGATGTCGAATGTTTCAATTAACCCAGATCTTCAGGTTTTTGCGATGATGGCACTTTTCCCCTGCTTCCTTAGAGAAAGGTATGAACTTTTGAATGGTGCTTGAATTTAGAGAAACGGCTGAACTTGAGTTGAGTTGTGGTGTTTTAAATATGAGGACAGATCTTTCTTTACATCCTAATAGAGCACGATATTACGCCACTGAGACGACGGCTCTTTTCTCAAACCCAACATTCGCGCTCCATGAGCATCTACCATAAACGAGAAGGCTTTTACTTCTAGCACTCATCCGTCATGGCGGCTTGAGCCGGCGAGTCGTATGCAGCATCAAGCTGAAAGCATTCCACAATTATCGTGAAATTCTGGTTTTTCCACTCGGATTCGAACCCACGTCTTGGCGCGAGACGTGGGTTCGAATCTCGCCTGAGCCGCGACTTTTGCGATGAATCTGCGATGAATGCTATGAATCATTACAACATCGTATTCTAGAACCAGTTGGGTCATGCTTAACTGCGATACAGTGGAACAGAACGGCCATATTAAATATACTGAAGTGTAGGTGAAAAAATATTCTCGGTGAAAATCAATCAACCTCCGAAACGGGATTCTGCCGACGCAAAAGAAAATCGAAGCGGAAGTGATTTTCGATCCGTACCGAGAAAATGGAACAAAACAAAAACTGTTAGGTGTCCACCGTGGAAGGGTGTGCTACTTTGCAACTATGACGAAGTCTCTGCCAGTTTTACTTTTATTCGTTTATTTTTTATTTTAATTCATTTACGTCGGTTCCTTTCTGCGGCACTGCTGCTTCCGCGAACATGGACGTGTACATTTTTTTCCTTTACACTAAACAACAGAAACTCTCGTTAAGTTTAGCTGAGAACTTTCGTCAAATTTTAAAAAGAAATTTTCAAGAGAATAAAAACATTTGAAAATCCCGGCCGATTTCAGGTTGGTGGCGAGATGCCAGTTGGCGAATGTGCTGTGTTGCGTGATCGACCAGCGCTTCGGCTCGATTCACGACTTGTCTGTAAATATGAAATACTATCCGTCATAGGTAAAGGCAGCTTTTCACAGGTTAGTTCTGTCGTTATTTCATCCCTTTTGGGTATATCGAATGACGCTTGGCCATATCGGAGTCGTGCGAATAATTATAAGTTAAAAATACATTCGAAATAAAAAATAAATAGATGATGAGCTTCCAGGTAATGCGGGTACAACATCGAATTTCTCGGAAGTATTTCGCAGTGAAACTCGTGTCGTCCGACTGCGGTTCGGTGAACAACGAGCTGAGTATTCTCAGCCGAGTTTCACATCCATTCGTTATACGTCTAGAAGAGGTGCGTACTTTCTTGGGTTTCCTTGAATTTCTTTTCATAAAGTAAGTATCATTATTAGAACGTAAGGCCCACCTGTAACTACACGTATAATTGGTGGTTCGAAAATTCCGAAGTGCGATTTCACGAAATGTGAGGCTCGGGCAATAGTCAGACTTCGAGTTCATCCTAAGGATTATTTATAATCGGCAGCAAATGCAGGTAGCGATCAAGTATACATTGATGACACGGTGCATGCTGTTTAGCTATTATATAATACAAACGTCGCTAGTGAGAATGGTACATTTTCTGCAGCCAAGCCGAGCTAAAATATTTGGCAGCATTCCAGGGTGAAATGTGTCCTCTCGTGGGAATGGGTTATGATTTAGACACATATGAAGCTCAGGCTAGAGCGGCGGTTGGGCAGAGCTGTTTTGCTGCCGAGTATAAACTTTGCATGCTCTAAGCGTTGGTGCTAGTAACGACGGCTGATTATTTGAACTCGGCATTCTCATGAAGTTCTATTCATTCCCTTTGAAAGCCGCCTAGTGGATTACTCAAGCGTTAATTTCTATTCCGACTCCCGTTACCTGTGTTTATTTTTCAGAAGACCACCAATAATGTCGATTTAATTGGCCTCAGTTGACTTTACTGTTGAAATCGGGCATAATTCGAAAACGGACCTCAGATTCTCGATAAGAACCTCAAACAATTAACGGTAGTCGGTAATAGTGGATAAAAGAGACTCTTGAGCACTCTGAAGGATATCTGAAATTGTACTGGAAGCGCTGTGGATCTTTCCTTCAATTTGTCTTCATCTTCAGGTATTTAAATCTTCATCAAAACTCTTTATTGTCATGGAAATGGCGAGCGGAGGAGAAATGTACGAGCGAGTGGTATCAAAAGGCAGGTGAGGAATAACTGCCTATACAACAAATGAGACAATAGAGCACAGTCGGGTTCATACGAATTTGAAGTGTTGTCGTTCTGCAGGTACTCTGAATCAGAAGCTCGACAGGCGCTGAAAATGCTATTAAACGGCCTCGCCTACCTACACTCGTTGCGAATTACGCATCGTGATCTTAAACCGGAGAATCTGCTCTACAGTGACACGAGGCCGGAGGCGAGGTTGGTGCTAGTTTCGACCGTTGATTTTATAGAAATTTTCTAGCATATAACACGCTTCCTTTCTTTTACTATACTAATTATGAGGTGCATGAAATGGTCTGTAATGGAACCTCCAGTTTCTATTTTCAGGCTTTTAATAACAGACTTTGGCCTGGCGCATCAAGCAACTCGGCCAAACGAGACGATGACGGAAACATGCGGCACACCTGAATACATCGCCCCAGAACTTCTCCTTCGGGTACCGTACACAGAGAAGGTAACCCCTTGTTATGGCCATCTCCTTGTGGTTCCGCACTGCTTATGACCTTGAAATACTAATCAAATTGTCAAATGGTACATGTCGGTTGATTGTTAGAAAGTAAAGCCATATTTCGGCAAACGGCAATCTTTTCAATTCGTTCTACCGTATAATGTATTCACCTATTTATTTAGTTTTTTTCACGAATAGGCCAGTACGAAAATGAAGGAAATGAAGAAATGGGCAGATGCCTAATCAAACAACTCAAACTGGTTTTAATGGGTTATGGAACTATTATACTTTTGTAATAATATTCTTGGGCACACGCTTGAAAAACGGAGGTTATACATTAGATTTTCAGTATAAGTAAGAGACAGAAAAAGTAAGGAAAGGTTTGCTAGTTTGGCTGCTTTGGTAAACAATTTAGTTTTTCTAAGGAAGAAATTTATGAGTACCTACGCTGCTGCACATCTTGAATTTTGATCAAATCGCCTTCTAGCGCAGTTGAGAAGGTGCAAAAATACTGCGAAAGATTCTCACTTTCGTACGCTCACATAGAATGAGTTTTGTTTTTGTTGCAAACTTGTGGAGTCTTGCTACTCCTTTCTACTTCTATACCATCTTACAGGCTAAGAAACATTGTGAACTTCTAAACAACTGTTGGTGTAAGAAAAATGGAGTGGGTGTTCATATCGAAAAGCTCACGAAGTCCTTTGCAGGAGTACTTGTGTTCCGTAATTCATGAGATTTCTCAAAGCGTATTTTTTCAGGTTGACATGTGGGCGGTTGGGGTGATTGCGTACATTCTGATGTCGGGCATCATGCCATTTGATGACGACTGCCGCTCACGGCTTTACACGCATATCATCACCGCCAACTATGTCTATTATCCTCAGGTAATTCTCAGGCACACTTTCTACAACATTTATTTATTTATCTTTCTATTTATTTGCCGTATATTATCGCAATCAACCGAAGTGCAGGCTTCAAAGTATGTAGGCAAAGATTTGAATTGAGATGCATAGTGAAAATGGAGTGGAAAACCCAAGACCGAGGGAGTCGTGCAAGCAATGCTGCATCACTGAGAAAAGGGGTCGAATCTAGGTTCATATCGGGCATGAGTGACCGGGAAGAGAGCTCCTTTTTTGCAATGAAAATATAAATTTAACAGCTGGAAGCTTTTAGAATGTCCTTTTTCCCTATCCAGGTTAAAAGGAAATTGTTGATTGTTCATCGTTCATTATTTGTTTATTCTCATAATCAATATTTGTTTGCATTTATGAGTTTGTTTCAGTGACCAGTATTTGTTTGCATTTATTTTTTTCTTGCAATAACCATTATTTGTTTTTACTTGTAAAGAAAACTAGTGCACAATTAAAAATTCCAGTAAATCAGAAGCTAAGAACCATTTTCATGGACCACGCTTCGTATGACAATGTGCAAAGGTCTACTGAAAAGTGGCACAATTCTGAAATGTATCAGGAAAAATACGATACAAGACTGTGGCGCAGCATTGCGCCACACGGTCCCACGCTGCCGCTTCAGCGAGGCGCAGCATTGCGCCATACTGTCGTCAACGTGTTAAACCTTTATCTCATATATATTTTACATAAAATGTGAGCGGATATGCAGATGAGGGTATGAGTAGATGCAAAATATGTGAGCAAAGCTAAAGCTTACTGAACAGCGAGCCGTTCGGTGCTGTTTGTGCGGTTCAGGGAAGGCGGTCCCGAGCTGGCGTTTGATGAAGCTCATAGATAGTGCTTCATGTTGAAAGTACATGCTACTGATCAGCTATCTGATTAGCTAAGAAATGGTTACAGAAATTAATAATCGTGCTAGACAGTAAGGATAGAAGCTGGTTACATACGAAATCACTAAAATAGTAATAAAATAGGAAAAATAGACGATAAAATAGAGAAAATAATGAAAGCATTCTTTATACTCTAGCTGGAATTTGGACCGTAACAAGCTGAACACCTCAAGGCTAATCGTAAGAGGATGACTCCTTTCCGATGGTTACAGACTTCGCAAGTTTAGCGCAATTATTGCATCTCGAAGACACAGGAATACCTGGGCTATGACCATGCAGATCAGATTGAGTTTCTTTCAGTTTCCATTGATCATTGCTTGCCAGGGGCCTGGTTGGGGCTAGAATCGGAAAAATGAAGCACCACCAAATGAGGTAGATGATAAGATGATAAGAGACTTTCCAGGCCTAATCGCGAAATTGACTAGGAAATTTTTTTGCTCAACGTTTTGCCATACGTAGGTAAATGCTCATTCCTTTGTTTACGGGTGAGTGCTGATAGCAACAGCCAGACCGGGCTTAGGAAAGGTGCTAAGGGGTTCGCAACGTACATCGGTAGCACTGTGGTTAGTGCAGTGTGCCAGAAACAGAAAGACGCGGGTTCAACTCCCGTCCGATGTCAGCATCTTGCGAATTACCTAGCATCTCCAAATATATGAATCATTCAACTAGTTCTCGTCTATAAACCGCTAAACAAAAAGCGGCAAAGATAGTTTCGCGTTGTATCAAAGATAGGTAAATGTGTTTCAGTTCTGGTCCGGGTCAGAATCAGCCAAACGGTTCGTCGATTGCCTTCTGGAAACAAATGCCGCCGAACGTCTCAGCGCCGTCGATGCGGCTCGCCACGAGTGGATGACCGGAGAACGAGTCGTCCCGGTGATCGCCACGAGGACCACCCGACCGGCGTCCGAGTACAACAACATGCAGCGGGTTCGCATTTTATCCATTCATTTTGTGAAGGTCAAAACAGTCCACGCAACTCCTCGAGATAATGACCTGATATAAATTGCTGAACAAAGTTCATATGTTTGTAGATTTTTTTGGTTCCAAAATTGATTTGGCTGAATTGAATGGGTCTATTAGGTTGAGACATAATCGAGCATTTGGCGCTCCGCAGGTATTCATCGATCGAGTTTTATAACCTTGTCGATTGACTTTAGCACACGAGCCATAGACAACTTCAGAACACGGAAGGGTGTCGGATTATTTGCGAGTGCTTTGGCATCCATCTCCTCCTCGCTCACCAGTTCGCTCAGATACAGCTTCGTTAGGCGTCCAACTTTATTCTTGTTCTCCATGGTGCAGTCGCTAATGCTGAATTTCTAAAACCAAGAGCACACGGTGCTTCGAACAGAAGCATCGAACTCTTTCCTCATAACACTCGACCATTTTCTATATGAACCTTCTTTGACCGTTCAAAGGCTTTATTGCCACTGCGAGAAGATAGCGAGAGAAAAGGTATTACGTTACAAGTATGCGATTCAGACGGTGTGAATTCCGGCACCATTGTGACACTTAGCAACATTACCAAAGTGAATGAGGTGAACCGTTTTGTAGGGCTTTCCAGCGTCTATCGGATGGTATCTTTCAAGTTTGCGGCGTTGGCGGGAAAATGGGTCTTTAATCCGAACACTTGCAAACGACCGTATACTTATGACTCAACCTAATATTTCCAACTTTCAGTCCTCATCAGTCCTACATACCGTGTTCATGTCCGCGATTGTGTGATAAAGGTTTAGATTTCTGTTACCATTAAGATCATGTTTTCGTTTCAGACTAAATCGACACGATCAATTCGGTCGGTGACGCGATCGGATCACGGACATCGAGTCGACCCACGAGAAGTTGATCAACTCGCCAACGATCTGAAACGGGCCGCTCAAAGCACAAAGAACTACGGAGTGTTCTAGTATCATCGTAATCTTCTCCTATCCCTCCTTATTCTGCTCCTGCTCCTCATTCAACTCGATGTGCCATTACCTGTTGCATCTACTTATTCGTGTCACGTCGCTTACCGCCTCGCCTCAACTTTGCGATCCGAACACGAGAAAAGAGAGAACGGGACCGCTGGCATACAACGCAGAATCTTATTACGGGATTTTCTCTTTACGCCTATTATCTATCAAGCCTCGAATGAGTTTATCAGGGATCTTCATCGTTAGCGCAGACATTGACGATCCAGTCGTTGAGTTGATCGTCAGCTTGTCACCATTGTTTTTTGTTTTGTCCGATTAGATTTGGTTCTTCGTCGATCGACTATCCTGTATGCCTTTCCATTATTTCCCATCCACTTCCTTTGTACATATTAGGTGTGATGTAGATGACATTAAGTTGTTATGTCGTGAGTGTGTGCCACAAACTCTAGTCTTTTTAAGCATATAAATCGTTTACTTTTGGTGCTTCAACAATGAGGTTTTTTTGTGTCCACAGTCGTGTAGAGTCAAAAACGCTTTTTTTAAGAGGAGTGGTCAAACGACGTATGGATTCTGGTTGAAGTTATCCCAGTCTGAGAAATTGCGACATTGTATGTGCAGTCGTCAGGAGCGAAAATTCAGGGGCACCACTGAGCGGGCGCGCGTGGGGCAGTGGTACGAGGCGCCACTGACACCCGCTCGGTCGAGTGATCGATCAGCACCAGGGCTAACCAAACCTTCAATCTTTCCGGAGTCGGGTAAATTGGTAGCAAACTTGTTTGTGAAGGTGAAGACACTGGCTTGGTATAGCGACTGCCATTGTATAGGCGAAGTACGCATTCGCCCTTCGGCGGTGCGTCCTCCGGGTACTGATCAACGCCGACACCTTCACCTTTACCTTTACTGAGCAGAGCTGTGATTGAGAGGCACAAATCCATTGATCCGTTGAATCATCCCATCTGATAGATCATCCATGTCTTTCTGCATTAGGGAAAGGTAAAGGTGCCAGCATTAATCAGTCCCCTGAGGACGCGCCGCCGCATTCGTGTTCAATTCAGAATTGTAGAGGCTTGGTGAATGCGTATTTGGCCTATACAATGACCTGTGGGAGCCAGCCGCTATACCAGGTCAGTGTCTTTACCTTCCCAGACAAGTCTGGTACCAATTTACCCGACCCCGGAGGGATGGAAGGCTTGGTTATCCCAGGCCGGGATCGATAGCTCGACCGTGCAAAATTTCTCTGACCACAATTTTCATTAAGCCGGAGTTCAAAAGTATCTCAATCTTGGATCATCAAACCGCAGGTATCGTTTGGCCTGCGGTTCGACGATTGCTAAAGGAGTACGCTATTTCATGCCTGAAGACGAATTCCAGTCTGTTCTTGTGCGCCGCTGCCGTCTGCGGCACTGACTCAAGTTGTAGGAGTGCAAATAAACGCAATGTGCAGTCAAAAACCTTATTCATTAGCATTAAATAACACACATACAAATGGAACCACCCTAAATACGGGTTGAGTACTGTTAGTATTGGACGTTCCACTCGGACGTCACAACTTATAGTAGAGATGATGGAACGATGGAATAAGTGGCGTAAAAGTAAACGTCGCAGTTAAATTTGGGGAACAATCCTGCTAAAGGGTGGGAATACCATTAGTTGACAAGTTATGTTTCATACGAACATTACGAGGTAGTAAATCGTGCTATATAAAATAGCATAAGGAAAGAATCTCGTTTTCAAATTTCAAAGGCACGTATTGAACTGTGCCGCTGCATCCCTCCACTCAAAGGATGAGAAGTTGGAATAGAACATGTCCTCCATTGCCTAACAAAAAATACATTTGAATCTCTTGGATTTGAAGGCGTGCGGAAAAAAGGCTCACCTGAATATTGTCATCCCAGTTAGGGAGAGATTCACAGTCGGGAATGTTTAGGAAATCTTCAAAGATTCTATCGAGAAGCGGACGAACAAGAAGACGTCTAAATTGATACACGTCTATGAGGCTCGAGTTTATTGATCACTTTTTTTTATAAAGAAACAATTAAATCACGACGTGTTGCACAATTTTAAGCGTTGAAAGGCCTAGTTATCAAATAGAAGGGTTGAATAGCAACCAGTTCTCCCAATTTTGGGTTGAAGACCTCCTTTATTTCTTTCTATCTCGCTTTTATTAGATCGTAAGTTGAGTGATGGTACCAGTTTACCTAGTCTGTATAGCGAGACATACCGCAACGTGAAGCGTTAACCCTGCTTTCACTGAGCTTATCTAAGCTACCTTAAGGTAACTCATTCGGCTATGTACATCCAATAATTGCAATATAATGAGATGATGAAAGAGCCGCTCGTACTTTTGAGCGGTAAGGGAGAATAAATCTGTCGACCTTGGATATTTCTTCGTACTTTTATATGCAAGCCGCTCCCTTCAGAAATGTGCTGGTACATAAAGTGGTAAAAGGTGTCACTTCCACCCCAGGGCCTAAATTCGTGACGGGTATCGGCACAATATACCCGAGAATAAACCCCGGTCGGCGCGATTATTCGCATTCATGAACGCGCCGCGGAGTTTATGTGGGGGATATCGCTGGCCTATTCCACTCCGCGGCGCGTTCATGAATGCGAATAATCGTGCCGACCGGGGTTTATTCTCGGGTATATTGTGCCGATACCCGTCATGAATTCAGGCCCAGGGTGAAGCGATCTGCTCCCACCAGTAAGCAGCCGGGTTTCTCACCCCTTCATGATCACATAACTTCGTAATAGACTTCGAAAGTTTGAAGCCTCTTTCGAAAAGGTAACTGTTTTGTGCTACAATCCCTGTTATTGTTGAGCCCAAAAAGTAACTGGAATGGCTTCAAAAAGAGCCGGGACCAGCAACGAGGACTTTTTGGATTTTTCAGTGGGAGACAGAAACCAAATGTTCAAGAAAGGTACTGTCTGAAAAGTCGGCGAACGGAACTCTTCGGTTTTCTCTTCCACTCAAACATCCAATGAAGCCCTCGTTGTTGCTCTGGCTTTTTTATTTTTAATATTTTTCTGAGTATGCTTGACAGCACGCCAGGTTCCATGTCTATAGTAGTACGTGTCTATATTGTCCATGTCTATAGTGTCTGTAGTAGTACGCGTAGAAGTTGCCAATGAAGGCGAGACTTATTCGCCTTCTTCTCATCTTCCCTGTCTTGTCGACGTCAAACGAACCACTACGGTTTGTAGCCTCTTTCAAAGGTATTCAGAAATATAACACCTTTTCATTGCCCTTTGGAGCTTGAAGACACCGTCAATATTTCTGACGTCAGCGTTTGTTCCGAATACGAGCATGTGTAACGTTGCGACGAAGCCAAAGTAGTCGCATTGATAGGTCCAAGGGCGGCCGTCCTGAACATCAGACACTTGAAAAGATTGTTCTGAAGTAAATAGAACGATTATTGGGAGTATCAGACAAATCGAAGAGTGCACTCGTTAATGTAACCCAATCAGAGTTCCAGTTCGCTTTTTACAAACAGGATAGATTCCTACGTGAACTGAATAAATGGAACGTCCCACGAGATCAGGTAGTGGGGTGAGGCGCACAAACATTCTTAGCAGCAGCTCGAAAGCAGGATCAGCCGGATACCCGCTATATAGGAAAATTTTGGTGTAACAGCTGTGGAAATCGACAGATTTGAGCCTTTGTAGTTTCAATTAACACACAGAAGGATAGGTCACCCTGCCTTTCTTTGAGATTGGGCAAAAGTATGTCATCCTCCATTTTTGAGTACAATCGCCTCAAAGCGAGGCGGATCTCATTTTGTAATTATTTACACCTTTTAGGCAGCACTTGAAAATAAGTCGCTTTGTGACGTTATTGCGAATTTTAAAACTTTCAACTTTTTACAATGGTTGTCATATACTGTTTCAACCGGAAATATATCAAGAACCATTGAGTCTTCATAGAACTTAATGTCATTTTCTGATACAAAATGATTCATTTATTATAATAGACCACAATAGAAAGATTTAACGCGCTTTTGGAGGTCAGGCTTTCTCTCTAATAAAACTCCTAGATTGCCAGAAATGGTGAAGTCCGATGATAAAATTTCCTGTATTCATTCGAGTTTCATGAAAATGCGCCGAATTTTAGTTTTATATAGAGGTTTTCTCATTGTAGTGCGTCTTTTATGTACTGTGAATTCAGGCTTACTGGTTATATAGAAATGTTAAGATTACAAAAACTGTCATATCCAGAAAAAAAAAGAAAAAAAAACCACAGTCCTCTAAACACTGAGCGTGCGCTGACATGAACTCGAGTTTATCGCCCCAATAACTTCCTGAATCATTATCCCGTCCCGCGCTACCGTACAATGTACTGACTAAAAATGTTACCGGTTATGAATGGTTACAAGTTCAATGTGTTCTACTGAGACGACTTTTTGTGGTAATGATAAACTTGTTTTGTTGAGTAAACACTCCTAACTGTCAATTAGAATGGGATTCCTCTATTTGCACTCGAAAATGTGATGGCATACCTTTCTGATCGCTACTGTAGACTTCTATGAGAAGAGAAAGTTGAAAGAACTTATTTATGAGAAAAGAACAATGAAATGTAATGTGCTCCCATGGAAAACTTTGACACCTAGTTCAAATCAGGAGCTATATGTGAACAACACCTGCATTTCAGGGCAATCATAGTTCCCATTTCCACCAAGTCCAGTGAATTGATGACCACGGAAAACTCTCATGTCAATCGCACGATTCCACTCGGTGAGCTTCAGGATTGGTGTATTTATCACAATTTCAGCGTCTTCACAACCACCATTTATTCTGAAGAAACTGCTAAACCACAGGTTTACCATGAGAGGAGGAAATCTTACTCGTCCAGAACCACAAAGTTCTCCGGCTTCACATCTGCATGGATGATGTCGAGCGAATGTATGTGACGAAGTATTTTGGCCATCTGTATGGCAATGAGTAAGATAGTATACCAACTCGGATCGCGAAGCTTTGCCGAAATATCCTGCAATTGATCTTGCATATTATCTTGGATGCAGATCACTTCTATAGAGGATTAAGAATGATTGGCTGCTAATCCGCCCGAAATTGGCTTTTTCTTTAATTTTTTGCTCGCTTTACCCGTTCAACCGTTGGAATTACTTTCATTTCGAGTTTATGAAGTGGTCTGTTTGTACAGTAATGCCTGCTTTTGTAATTGGTTGCGACGTAATTATTGAATAAACAAGATGATTAAGGCCGTAGCGGTTGAAGGTTCAACAGTTCATGATCCTGAACCCTATGCGAGGACCAGTATCAAACGAGATTATCAAAGGGAGGTTTGAAGACGGCAAGCGAAAAAATACACACAAAAATTATATGCCGCAACAAAAGTTAGTCGAATGCTCAAAAAGGCTGACAAAGATGAATGCAAATGACGGGAATTTGGGATTATTCTGCCTCATGAGCCGAAGCACTTCAAGGAATGAAGAACGGGGCAAAATTTTAAGGCCTGCGAAAAAAGTTCCATGCGACTTCTTGACTTCCTATGCTCCACGCTGTTTTGTATTACCAGGATATCAGTAAGGCCTTGTTGTTAGAACGACACGGATAGGAATATCATTGAAGAAATCTCAGTGACTTAAAAGGTCGACGGCTCGAAGTGAAAGACATCACTTACCATCAAAGTGCCGAAGGATGAATAATCGGTTATAATTACGGACGAATTTGAAAGATGCGCCTTATCGACCTTAACATAAAGGTAAAAGGTAAAGGGAAAGGTGCCGAAGTTGATCAATCCCCCAGGACGCGCTGCCGAATTCGTGTTACTTTCATAATCGGTAGAGGCATGGTAACGAGGTACTTGGTATTTGGCTTATACACTGACTTGGGGGACCAACCGCTCTGAACCGAGTCAGTGTCTTTACCTTTCCAGACAAGTCTGGTACCATTTTACTCGACCCCAGAGAGATGGAAAGGTTGGCTGGATCGATCGTGACCGATCATTCGACCGTGCGAGTATTACTAGCTTATCTTACCACTGAGCCACGCGCACCCTTCAACGACCCTGACCTTTCAAATACCAAACGAAGTCAGTGCCATACTGAAGAACGCTTGCAGTAGGTACACAGTCACGAAGAAGAAGACTTTACGCGCACTCATTCCCATGCTGGAGGATAATCCACTTGGGCGGGCGATACGCTTTTTTCATCTCCGTGTTCCTATCATCCAACTACCTTTAGTTTTGATTTTCACATACATACATATACTTCACCCTTTTGATCACTGGCACACCCTTTTGTCACCGGTCATCCAACGAGGGCTAGCATCTCACCACGAACACTGCTTCTGGTGCTTGATGAGCACATACCGCTCCTCGTACGTACCTGTGCGATGCTCCTCATGATGAATTGGTTATCTTCAGAAAGCCTTGACCTTATTTCAGAGCAGATGTAAACTTCCCAAAGACAAGAACGATCTTTGAACTGCAAAACTCGAGCTAAGCAGGAGCCGTAGAACATTCATCAACTTCTGTCATCGTTGAAGCAAATGAAAGGCATCGAGTAAAAGATACAGAAAATATCACCTTCAACGACAGCGTTTTTCCGTTGCGACTTTTGACTTTGTACGCCTTCACAAAACTGCCCTCCTTGATTTGCTCTTCGACTTCGTACCTCTCCTCATGAAAGCTCACCGGACTTCCGACAGCGATCAGTGGTGATAGCGTCTGGAGAATCTCACACTTCATCGTTGCTAATTCTATCAAAGTCAGAACTTGTAATATTCAACTTATAGCTCTCTATGTAGTGGTCGGGGAAAATTTTTTCTTTTTAATTTGACTCAAACTTCGCTCCAGTGGGTTTTCGGGGGAATCACCGATTTATCAAAACATCGTCTAGATTGATTATTTTGCGTGCTGATAACGATTCTGACGTTTGTGGAATCTCTCATGGTCTTCGTAACAGAGACCTGGTGTAAACCGGATTTAATTCATGATGCCATTATTTGTCCTAATCCTAACTACGGAATCTACAGGTGTGACAGAGAAGGAAGTACTACGGGCGGCGGGGTACTAGCACTCATTAAAAACAACGTATCGCACCATCTACTTTTTTCGATGAACTTTTCCCCTTATTGTCAGTGTTTGGCAGTCCATTTGAGCACTCCTGAGCTGGCCATTGCAGTGATCCTAATGTATCGCAGCCCAGTTTGTGCCACTGCCTTTTTCAGTGATGCATTGTCCAAAGTATCTAGCACTCTGGAAGAATGCTCTAATTGTCTCGTTTTGGGAGACATGAATCTTGAGACAATTCGTATCGTCAAATTATGGTCGGATGAAAATCACCGATTTCGCTAAGACTTCGACTAGATGGGTTATCCGTTGTGGCAAAAGATTCCCGTGGCTATGTAACAGTGTGCTATCTGGACTATGCTAAAGCTTTTGACACAGTTAACCTTGAGCTTCTTATCAAGAAACTGAAGGCTTACGGAATCGAGGGATCACTTCTAAAATTTTTAGATTCATTTTTAAATGGGAGAACGCAAAAGGTTATTATTAATGGGGCATTTTCGTACACGTATTGCTCACCAAGTGGAGTACCTCAAGGGACCTGTTTGGCGCCACTACTTTTTCTGCTCTATGTCAACGACCTACCTAACTCTCTCCCAGAGGGTGTACATTGTTCAATTTATGCAGACGACTCCAAAATTTATACTATTAATAACAGCTGCCTACTCCAAAAGGCTCTAGATGCGGTTTTTGAATGGTCTACCAAGTGGATGCTCAAAATATCGCATGAGAAAACTTCAGTGATGTGTATTGGGAGATACCACCCACCTAGACAGAGCTTTCGATTGGGATCCAATTCACTACAGATCTCGTCAATACGAGATCTTGGGGTTATTTATTCGAGATCTCTTACCTTTGAAGAGTACATTGAATCAATAATATTGTCAGCGGCCAGGAAATCGAACTACATTTTGCGCGCCTTTACCACGCGCAACATGACAACACTTTTCAGACTTTTCACTACTTTTGTTAGACCTCTACTTGAATACTGCACGCCTATATGGTCGCCATCGAAAAAAGCTGACATAGAAAAAATAGAAAATGTCCAAAAGCGATTTACAAATAATATTTTTAGTAGAAATGGAATGTTTCACGTCAACTATCAAACTAGGTTATCGATTCTTGGAACGACTACATTGTCCCTTAGGAGGATGATATTCGATCAGAACTTAATTTACAAAATTATTTTAGGTCACGTTGACATAGAGAAGGAAGAGTTGTTTAATTTCTCGGACCTCCCGTACCGTACTAGGGGACACCCATTACGGTTGAACACTGAAAGGAGTTCTTCGAGTCAATTCCAGGGATCATTTTTGGGTAGGGCTGTTCCTCAGTGGAACAAGCTTCCCACGAGTGTTATACAATCGGTTAGCTCAAAAAAATTTAACAACAAGCTAGAGAAGTATTTCAGAGATAAAGGACGGTTTTAGCTCAGACGTGGCTCGGATCACTTTTATTTTCTTTCTCTATGCACTACTGCTGCGTAAGTGCTTGTTTAGTTTTGCTTATCCTCTGTGAACCGCTAGGCATTTCTTTTGCAGTACCGCCGCAAATGCCCAGCGACCTGCACGATAGGTCTAACGATAATGAAATGATGTCGGTTTGTCAGGACGAAATAACTGAAGAGCATAACCTTCACGATCATATTCGTTTTTGCTGTCTCACACATTGACTCCGTGTTCTACATACATACTCCACCTAGCAGTTCCAGTAATCGTAGTTAGCTAATTTTTATCCAGAACGCTCGGCCTACGCTATTGGGCTCATGGTGACGTCAGAGTTATCTCAAATCTTCGCAAATCTTTCTCATCTTTGGTTGTCTCCTTGTTAGGCCATCGCCTGGGGTGCGCATCAGTTTAAAGGGGTACTTGAAAAACAGCACCCGCCCCGGTATGGCTCTGCCAGTTGCGTGCCTAGCGGTCGTAGCACAACCAGTTGATGGAAGAGACGACTGATATATCCAGATACCTAGACCCATCTAGCTCCTTGAACACTTGTAGCTCAATTAAACAGCATGGCAACGAGATATGTCGGGAACTGCTGGGCGGATAAGAACAGTTGTTGTTTGTTGTTCGGTCTTTTTTTTGCGCATAGCCAATCACTTATGGTATTTATGTTTCTGTTTGTTCTTAACTTGTTATTGGCTGAAGCGAATCTGATGTCTTTTTGCAAATTCCCGTTGATTTCGGCAGATATTGGTAGGTACACCTCCGCACTGCCACCCCCCTCCCTTGCCTTCACTGCCTACCTGTTCTCACTTGCAAGCGACGAAATCGTCCGAAATTCGAGGCGACGATATGGGTGCTCTTTTGCCAAAATTCGAAAAAACTGACTCAGATTCGTGATCAGCACAACAAACTATCCCTGTGATGGGAGTTTGGGTAAGATCGGGAGGAAAAGTTTTCTCCAATTACTGGAATGCCATAAGTTGAATAGTGCCTGAGAACATTCCCATCTTAACAAGGAGTGATAAAGTACTTCTTCGCTGAAAGTGGAACGTTATGGAGCAACTTCACCGTAACTCGGGACACTATCATGAAATTGTATCGATGCCGCAAGAATCGTCGTCGAAATCGCGCCTGAGGTGGGTTTGGAACCTGCTTCTCATGCCTATAAGGGTGTTTCAGACCACTACACCACCAAACGGACGGCTCTCGTCTCCAACTGTGCCTTTCATCTGAGCATCCTTACACCTTTCACGAGCCAGGGGCCATATTCTCGTGTTCGCAGAGCTGGGGAGATCTCGGCACGCTGAATAGCGTCGAGTTAGGATGATCTCCTCAGTTCGGGAAAAACGTGCTTATGGCCACAGAAGAATTTCGCTTCCATCGCAGTGCTGGAAGTAAGTGTCCCGGATGGGCTCGCATCCCGCCTGAGCCGTTATGTTTGCAATGATCGTAGCACTATCACTACAACATCATATTATAGAATAGATTGTGTCAATTTGCAAAAAAACAGTATTTAAACTAGAATCGTCAAGAAACTCGTTCACAGAGCCTTCAAGAATCATCAGTTAGGCGAAAGTTTGTCATCAACTGAAGAAAAACACTTCAATCGCTTCTATTGCTGAAAAAACCGCTGTCAGGTAACACCAGCGTTTCCATCTTTTTTGACAGAACCTTCTCCCTGCGTTGCCTCTCAGTTCATTCGATACTAAATTCATCATACCACGTTAACTATTACACATTTTGAAAGTGAAATTAGGTGAAGTGCAACAAAAGACGGGATGCATTGAACATCTGCATTATTATTGCATGATGGTTCGGAAAGACCTACATCACCACAATCTTGGTAGAGTAGACCAGCACTGTCGAGGATTTTCCAGCGCAAGTTTTCGTCCCATGGGTTTGAACTTTCACTGCTGAAAAATGTGAATGGCAAAAATAAGTGCTGAATGGAAAATGATAAGCTGCAGAATAGAAAAAATGGCGCGAAAACGGTTCCGCTAACGTAACGACTTTCCCGATGCAAATCGACCATAGCATGGGAATTCCCTCGCCACGATCAATTTTTTATCTCTTGCATGTCTTAGCGACGCACTCTAAACGATTCCCTATGAGTGGCACACCTGTTCGGCGAATCGCTACGATCTTCTTGATCGCTTCCATCTGCTTCTCCAATGGTTCCGCTCTGCTTGTCCTTAGAATTTATCGATAACAAGCCCGCCTGAAATAGTTTCAACCGGCGTACGAAAACACGACAATATTGTAGAATGCACCTTGTCGCCCTTTTGCTGCTTTCTTTTCATCGTTTCTTCAAGACTGCGGCTGAGAGGCGCAAGGAAATCTGGAAGGGAAATCTGGAAACCATCGGCGAAATCGTCTAATGACATGGGAACCTTCGTGAGTTGGAGGGCGATGTAGCGGATGAGCAGGAGTGGACGTGACGATTTCGAAGAGCTCCTTGTTGTCTTGCGTGCTCTCCAGAAGAGAAAAGTTCGGGCCGGATATTGCTTCATTGCCCACTGAAAAACAAAAGCTATTCTTCATCGGAAAGTTCTGTTACACATAGTTGTCTCATCAGCCTCCCAGCCTGATCCTGACAATTCATAACCACAAACGGTGTCTACTGCTTCTGGTGAATGTTTTCACTTTCATGGGTTTAATGAATAATAATAATAAAATTTAGCTCCCACTGACCAGAAAACTTCGGCCTTTTGACGGCGGTTCTAGACTCATCGTCGGTTTTCTCATCGGCATGTTCCTTTATTACCTGAAGAGAGCATTTTGAAGGAGATCTTCAAAGGCGCCTTCTAATACTCAAAAAACAAATGGCGAACATTTTAGAATAATCTTGAAAAAGTAGATTGTTGCGAGATTCTTCTAACATTTTGTGTGAGTTACGTGGTTCTGATGCAGTATTAAGAAGCCCTTCTGACAGCTAAACGGTCGAGCGCTCGATTCCAGCCCGGGCTAGCCAAACCTACCGTCCCTCCGGGGCCGGGTAGATTGGTACCACATCTGTCTGGGAAAGTAAAAACACTGACTTCGTACAGAGCGGCTGTTCCCGCAAGTAATGTATGGCCAAATACTTTGTTACCATGCCTTTACCGATTGTGAGTAGAACACAAATTCGGCGGTGCGACCTTAGGTGACTGATCAACGCCGATACTTTTAGCTTAACCTCTTACATGGTGCTACTCTCCAGATGGAAGGAGGTAAACAGGATCTCTAAAAAATGGTACAACGTCGCAAGGCGTCACGGAAAGAACGAAATGGAGACGACTAGTAATGATGCCGCAACTCAGACGCTAAAGAAGAGAGATGTGAAAATAAGAGGTGAAATGACTGAAAAGAAAAAGAAGAGTGCCAATCTTCAACTCTTCTTTCATCGCGTGAAGATTTTTCTCCGACGATATACAGTGTAAAGATCAAGAAATACCTTCGAAATTACGATTTTCTTAGCATCTCCACTGGCAATCTGTCCCAAATATGGTGGAGGCGGTGGAAGTCGTGATGCTTGAGAGGAATCTGCAATCATGACTGGACTTTCGCACACTGCTGCATTTCCACATATGCTACACTTTCGCTTTGCGCTTTTCAAATCGTATATAATACCACTTTTTTCGTAGGTATAACAAGCCACTTATAGGACGTAGAGAAACCTGGAGCAAGTAAACAAACAGTATACACGTAATTTTGAATGAAATAAAGTGACATTCCTAAACCTGGCACTGCTAATCGATAAACGAAATCAGAACCCAAGTAAATGGACAACGGGGGAATGTACTCCCAAGCTCGCTGAATGAGTTTGTTTTCACGGGTACATGGAGGTGATGCAGCTGCTGACGTTTGCAAGAGCCAATGCACTCGTCAAGAAATGTAGCCGTTCTTCGAGTAAATTTTTTCGTTGTTTCTGCGCTTTACCGTTACACTGACATCTAATAGCATATTGATAGGCGTCCATGATGTTACTAGATATTTGATTGTTATGTTCTAATCCGCTGTTTACCTGGGTTTATTGAAGGTTTCGCAACTTCGATATTGTTATTGTCAGCCGATTTTGCTTCACGTTCCAAGACTGTCGCTGGAGCCTGTTCATCAACAGCGCTCTGAAGATATCAATGAAAAAAATTGATTTGACAAATGAGTATTGATCGTTAGATAACTTTTCGCCCTTGAGATGTATTCTGCTGAATATCGTTGAAGAGAACAGAGGATTCCTAAAGAAATTGTACTTCTTTTCCTCTGGTAATTTATAGGTAGAGATAAGAACCATGGAGATGTCCATTGGGACGACGTGTGTGTCGAAGATCAACTGTTTGTCAGCTTCCTCGACCGCCTTCAGCTCCTCGATCGAAGGAGCTAAATAACCATCTTCCGGACGATCGACAAGGACAAACCGTAGTTTTGTGCGAGCTGAAAATATGATGAAATTAAAATGTGTGGTAGTTCAACTGTTGTCCAAGCCTTCGGAGTCAGGGCCATTGTATTTGCTTGTTGGAAAACTGTTGCTTCCACATTCCATTTGGCTCCCGTAAGGAAAAAAAGCACTTGAATGTTCATCTCCAATTTCAGCTTCGAATGTTAAAGGAATTTTCCGAATTTTCTAATTTTGTTCCGCTTTTGTAATTGATCTTTTTGTAAAGAACCCTGTTCCTGCGGGCGGTGCAGTGGTAAATGGTTCTCGTTCTGGGGGTCGGTGCTCGACCAGACCCAGCAAATCTGCCATCCATTCCGGGTCGGGTAAATCGGTACCACGGTTGTGCGGGAAGGTGGTATCACTGACTCGAACAGCGGCTGCACCCGTAATTCATTGACGTAATGCATATTGAGTCTATCTCCTTGATTCCCAAGACGATTGCATGGCTTTTCTTTAGGGAACTGATCAAGCCGCCAACTTTACCTTAGAGGGTCTAAGGGCCTCTCAGGGTCTACTTCCATGTGCCCTATCCTCACATCTTTTCAAGGCCTTCGAGGCGACCAGCCAATGGGGTTTGACTCGAGCTCCTCTGTCAACTCATGGATACGTTAGTCATTTATTTTACCTAGTATTGTACTCCCAGTCTTAAGTCGAATTGAGACTGGGATTCTAGGGGAAGAAATCTTATGACTAATTCTATTGAGTGTGCCTTCCGTACTTGAAGAAGAAGTCACATACTTTTTGGACCGAAATTAACATCGTTAAGTGTTTTCGATGATTTCATTTTCTTGGCCGCGTGACGGTTGAGGATCGCTGCAGATGATCGGCGGCGGTCTGCAAAACAAATATAGAATATGAAGATCAAAACGAGAGGCCCCGAAATTTCACATTATCACACATGACACAATGGCTGCTGTTTATCATGCTGATTTTATTCCCAATTACCAACGTCTTCGAACATCGTTGAGCGCTGGTTGTCCTAAACTGATGGATGGTGAGACGTCCCAACCATTCATGAGCTCGGCGACAACTTTCTACGAGCGCAACTTTAAAAAATGAAGAAATTGGAATCTACATACCATATTCACTTGCTTTGAATTGTGTAGCACACCTGTTGATATTTCGGTCAGCGACGGTCGATTTCAGGGATGGCAACTGACACAAATCATGGTAGTTATACATATACCTACCGAAGTAGAGGAACAGTTGTCGCCTTTCAGCAGTAAGGCGGGTCGCGACATCTGCTCTTCCGTTTAGGTGGCAGATGAAGCTCTGCTATGATCTGCTTGAGTTGCCGTTCGATTAGTGGTTGTATATCGTAGGCGTCAGACTTCCCTATTTCGTTAAATATTCTAGCGTAGCCAACTATATTTCCAAAAGCGGTCCTGAATCTTTTGAATGTTCTAGCTTATACCATTTGGGCCTAGATTCTTGACGGGTATCGGAGCTGTATACCGGAGAAAAGACCCCGGTTGGCGCGTATTCGCATTCATGAACGCGCCGCGGGGTTTACTTGGGAGATATCGCGGGTCTGTTCCACCCCGCCGGCGCGGCGAGGCATCGCACTTGGTTTATTTCGCCCTGTTATATACCCCGAATTTTAGTTCATGAATTTGGGCCCAGGGTTGAATTCAGCGGTTGTGGAATTGTAGTGGTTGAAGCAAAGTCGGCTGCGGTGGTGGACAGCCATGCTTCAAGATAGGCCAGCGATTTCACCGCAAAAGCGCCTACAATATAGTGAAGGGAAGTTATCGTTCCCCACTACCTCACAAATCCTGCCTAAACGGGCTGTACGGCTTCTGCCTGGAATGGCTTCTCCCGACGTTGTTTTTTTTTCATTCAATATATTATATCTCATTTTTCATTGGTAATGTGGAGCGCTCCTGAAAACACTAAATGAGGTGCCAGTGAACATATTTATCACTATCAAAACGTTATCAGCGTAATGTCTATTGTGCACGCTCATTCTCAGAGATCATTCGACGCTCCCGCTGCTGGTGTATGGTGGTCTCGCAGCGAATGTTGGCACCGCCTCTACCCACCGCTTCATCGTCGCTGTCGACCGTGGTATTTCACGTTCGAATAAATGCTGAATAACCTCGTGAATTTCGGACCACCGAATGTTTTAGTCGGCAAATTGGCCGCCAATGTGAGGTGATTGGTCGCAACGCAATACAAACACGGACACTTGCGGTTTCCGGCTGTTGCGTCTTCTGATTCACTGAAACTGGGCGCATCTAAGGTCTCATCGAAGTTGAATATTTCACCGTTCGGGAAGTACTGATCCGCAATGTCTCTGAAAAAAAGTAGGTAGATCTTCAAGATTTCTTCAATACAGACGTTCTTTAGAACCTAAATGCTGCCTCCAGTTCAACCATTGACGACTCTGGAAGTCTTTGTCTAGCCAACTCGAACACGCGTAGAAAGTTCTCCTGATCTCGAGTCTGAGCGTATGCTTCGGCCCAAAGAATGTGAAATCTGAGAGAGCAGATGAAGCGCCCTTGCTCTTCGACCTTCTCGAACACTTTGACAGATCCTATCCTTCGGCTGTGCTTCGCCTGAACTAGCGCATTTGATTGTTGTCTCCCTTTCAAAAGGCTATAACCTACTAGGATTTTGTACAAACGCAGCATGTCTTCTTCAGCGGAGAGCGTGCCATCAGCGTGGAAGAAGGCCAACGCTCTAAGGGTCTTCTCCTTTACATGGACCGGGTCGTACATGTCCCATGCTTCCACTTGTCTAAATGGACCATCTATTTCCAACTAGTGGCAGTGGTCCTATTGCATCGGAAGATGTTTTTAAAACAATAAAGCACCTATGAGAGGGAGCTGCGGGTTTGATAATATCAGAATTCAGTTCCCAGACGGTCACAATGAGTGTCATGCTAAGGATGAAGAGGTCTCATCGCTTGTGGATAGCTTTGCCCATCTTCGTCTCCCCTTTTTTTTACTGTCGCTGCGGTACCTGATCGGGGCTTTTCCGAACGCTACATTTCAAATGTAGGCTACATATAAATCCTACTTACTGGTTTTTCACCTAATTCCATGTGCGTCTGCAAAAATCATTGAAGCGAGAACACACTTCTCCTCATACGACATCATCCTGCACTACGACTTAGGCCTATGGTATACTCCGGCAACGGTTCCGTCGCAGCGGAGCTAAAAATGCATGGCTCCCTCTCTATGCAGCACTGCAGCTGGGTTTTATGTATGCTGCTGTGTGCGGGGACTCAGTTTACCGCAAGGGCAAAAAGGATGGTGCAGATTCTCTCAGGACAGTACTGTGACTTTCGTCGCAGCGCAGTGTAAGGTTTTTTGTATGAACGCTACATTTCAAACGCTACGCTACACAGCAGCATACTAAAAACCCAGCTGCAGTGTTGTATAGAGGGGAGCCATGCATTCTTAGCTCCGCTGCGACGGGACCGTTTCCGGAGTATACCACAGGCTTAGAAGGGAAGCCGCGCAACCCGTGTAACACCTATACTTCGTGATGATCAATTCCCTGCGATTGTGAGCCGCAAAACGTATGCAGGCATTCTGCAGCCTTGTTACATTTGGAAGGGCCTTTTCAGAAAGAGGACCATTTCAAGCTTCCCCTCCAGAGGGGAGCTTGACGCGACTGCTGGCATTGTCCGTGACTGCAGGGTGATTCTCTCTCTTTTGATAAGTGCATCTGCTTCATTTCTATTTCTTGCGCTTATTTTTTTTTTGTCTGAGTTAGCGGCGCACGCGATCACCGCTCGCAAGTCGCAGACGCTCATCGTGAGCGAATGTATAAAGGAGCTTGCAGACTCGACGACGAGTTTGCGATTCGAATTCCCCGTTATAAGTGCACTTGAGCAAAATACGCTTGGACGAGCATTCTCGTCCAAGCGGTGCCGTGTACTCTACAGTCAACACACTGCATTGGACGAGAATGCTCGACGTCGCGTCGTCGAGTCTGCAAGCCCCTTAACAAAGGCCTATGACAGCCGGACTTTTTCGTCGAATTCCTGAGCGAAAGATTAGATGCTCCTCGTGTTCGAGTTAGCGGTATTTACACCACCTTATCGCAGATGCTGCGTAGTGAAGGAAGGAGCGAGTGTATATGTTGGAACTACTCAAACAATTCGATTATCAACAAGCGACAGGTAATAATCACTAGGGAATGGATCATTTAGATTGTCCAGTTGTTCATTGCGGCAGTTCTCTCTCTTCTCTGATTACCGAAAAACTCACGCACAAATCATACGAAGAGCAGCAAGGTTGGGATTCTTGGCGACTTGACTGAATAGAATTCAATGAAGCGTCGGTAAAGCACTTCACGAACAGCAGAGCTCACTGGAGAAGGAGGTTGAACGATTCCATCGAACGGTATTTTTGAAAAAGCGCGCTCTTCTCCTCGCAAACTGACGAAAGACTAAGACACACACTTCGTTCTGCAATTCCCTCGCATTGATATCATATCAAAAGCTATCAGCCGTCATTCGATGCGAGACTCCTCTTTTTGTTTGGTTGATAGAATGTGTAGTGGTTTATTATTGACGTTTTGAAAATAAGGTACAAAAGAAGACAGAGCTTTGTTTACAACGTACAACTCCACCGACTGTATGGAGGTCTTGCTCCTCTAGATTATCACCTCTTCTTGTCTCTGTCCAACGCCATGCAAGAAAAATGATGTCTCAAGAGGGTGAACTTGACTGATGCTTGCATAAGTTTTTTCTTAAAATGAGCGCCGGAGAAATTCTAGTGGAGAAATGCAGAAGAGCGAACAACATTACCCTCTCAGAACCACATATTTCTGTGCTTTAACTTTTAAGCTTCATTGGGACAGCAATACACGCCTTATTTGCACCACATTATGATAGGAGCTCAGCAACAAAAATATTAATTGTTCGAGGTTAGCAGTTGCGGAACGTATGGAACCGTATTAAAAGGATAGAAAAAACGGGAAAATGACTGCTGAAACAATAGCAGCAACAAGTCTATTGTGTGGTTCGCGAATGCAGAAAAATCTCTTACTTAGTTTTGCGGAGATTCTCAAAAAGCGCAGAGTATTAGCTAATTGGAGGATGGAGGAATACACCTCAGTGGCAACTATTATTATTAATTTATTAATTAATCATGATAATTATTATAATTAATTTACTACTGTTAATATGTATAATAAGAACAGTCTTTCAACATGCAGCTTCTGCGCCTCGAATTCCGAGCTGCGATGGTTTTCAGTGGTTTTGTTATGTCTTTTACTTCGCCACGATTCATGCAACACTGCAGCATATAAGGAAATATTGAAGGGCATGATAGGGGGGAATCGTTCGAGAGAAGCTTCATCAGCCTTTGAAATGGTATCGTTTGCAAGAGTGCGACCATAATTTTTCTTCTGCGGGTGGGCCTTCAGCATTTTGGTTTTTTGATGGCGAATTAACTTCTGAAAGATCATATCTTTCAGTCTAGAAGAGTGGGTGGAAGCAAACGTGGAAGAGGAATGTGCACAATTCAAGCAATTCGTATACTTCTCCGACGACACACTTCAGTAAACAATATTCAAAGGATTTTCCACGAAATCGAAGAATTACAGATGATCAGGGTAAGTTCTATCACCAGTGCGACAGCCCGGCCTTGAAAAATCTTTCATTGTTCTGGCTTGTAATAATTACAAATCTGATAGTGAGACACACTGCGTTCTTTCATTCTATGCACCCATGCCTCGAAAATTTCATCGTCTCAGAGACATCGGTTGCGCAATTTTGCGCCATATTGCGCCCGGGCTGCTAACTGGATGCTTTTGTGGAGTCGATATCCTGTAACGAATAAGCGCACAAGAAAGTACCAGAATCTTGATGACGTAGCAGGAGGAGTTATAAGTTTTTCAGGGAATCTATTGAAGGACGTAAATTCACTATTCTTGATAGGTAACTGACCAATATACAGGGTGGCAAAGAATTACGTGCGCCATAAAAAGTGTTCATAATTCATCTTTCTTGAGACCATTGTTTGAACAAATTTATTCATATTCAATAACAGGACATAGACTTTCATACCTACGGAATGTTTTTGAAGTGGCTGGCTTCAGTTTTTATGTAAGTGGTGTTTTGTTAGTTCATGAAATCGATGGTGCGCCGCATATATGTAGTAGTCTTCTAGATCGTTTCGGATTTTGATCAGTTCCTTTCATAATCTATCCAGATTTCTCATTTTGGATTTCTGAGTTTTCTCGTATAATTGCTCAAACGGGTAAGTCCAACGGATTCAGTTAAGGGATGTTAAAGGGCTACAAACCCGTAGGCGAAATGGAGCTGTTTTCGGTCTCATTAAGGTGCACTACTGATTTGGCTGCTTGTACCGTTACGTAACGGTGGAATTGGGATGTTTCCGCTTCAAGATTCTTCCGAGACACTGCAGCTTCTATAAAAATCTCTTCTTCAGAGATTTTCGTATTGTTTTTATCTTTTCTATCGATATAAATGAGAAAGTCTTGCCTGAAGCACTGAAATCGCTTCAAACCATTAAGTTCATTGGATATCAGAATTTCACGGTGGTTTTTCGGTTGCAGCTATTCAATGGAGCTGTGTTAAAAAGATGAGGGTGATTTTGAAAATTTTAAGCAACGCAGATAGTAGAATGTTTACCATCGAAACAAAGGTTGCCCTCATTGCGGCGCACCTTGAAAGATTACCACAATTGCTTTCGATTTTTCTTACATTTGATAGATAAGAGTTTGTGCTCTGAACACACAATATCTTTAAATCCTAAGCTTTCTGCGTAGTAACATATGAAACGATTTGCAAAAATGTTCGAGCTGTACGGCTATTTTTAACAACTTCACATCACTTTATTAGTTAATCCTCTTCTTAAAGATACCATGCCATTCTTATGCATTAACAGTCCATTTATATCCACTTCCAGGTTTTGTTCGAACATGTACTTCCTCACTCCATTGCTTCACAATCTCCTGGACGGTTCATAGAGAAACACCAAGTGTCGATGGAAACGCCACGTTCTCCAATCCACTTGCCGATTATTGTGCAATCGCGTTTCGAGTTGAACAGTTTCTCGAAATGGACGGGAAATCAAAATTCTCCTCCGAAAAAGCGATAACTGGCATCTAGCAAGTATTTTAGAGGAACAAAACATGCAGAAAGATACTGTGCAATAGTTAAAGAGTAGTCGAATCAAGCGCGCACGTAATTTTTTGCCACCCTGTATATCACATCGACCTATTGTAATTTATTAGTGAACCCTTATGGAATCACAGAGTACGGATGGCCGTACAAAGGACAAGTCCATGACTATTTATGGGAAAACTTCGGAGTTTCGATGTTTCCCATACATCGCTAAATTGCTTAGTTTGTTGCAAAGTTGCACAATTTGTGTGGAAAGTTGTGAAACAGTAGAAAAATTCGCAAAGAAAAAATGAACGAATGCAGATATTTTCGAATTTCTCTGTTCCCAGAACTAAAGAAGACATCGATGAAGTGTAAGACAGAAGATTTCTTTGCTGCCTGAAATGTAGAACGAGAAGCTCCGAACTTTGACGAATATGGGCTTTTATGAGGCAAGTTTCTTATGACCGACGCCATGAGAAAAATCCATTAGGCTCATCGTGGAAAAGGATGTTAAGTTCAGCTGTGTTATCTACAATTTTTTTCGCTTATTGCTGTTTTTGTTTCGGGTTTTACATAAGTTGCCTTATATTCCTATTCACTGCTAGTTGACTAGTTTCCGAAGTTTGTATCTATCCGCACCATCCGCACCATACAATTAGTCTCTATTTTTCTGTGGCTATTATGTTTAAATAGTTTTTATGTTCCTGAGCAATTGTGAATCACGGGGCGGGACTGCCGCATTCCCGCCTCTGCCGATTTTCGAAAATCGTCTTCAAAGAGTATAAAAGCCACTCCTCAACCATCAAACCATAATTCACTATCCTACCATGGCTGACAACTCCTCTTCTGAGCCGAAAACCGTCACATTCAAGCTCCACCTGCAAGAGATTCCCCGCATCACGATCACCTACAAAGACAAAGACGACCTGTTCAAGCAGTTTAAGAAGAAGTTGGAAAAGTTTGGTTCTCCGCTGAAGAAGATTTACTGGATCGACGAGGATGCAGAGTTGACCACCATGGACAACCCAGATGTTGTCCAGAAAGCTGCGCAAAGCTACGTTAAGTTGGCTCTTTTCGTATGCGACGGAAAGGATTCGAGTTCCAACGACGAGGAGGAGGAGCGTCACAGGAGTCGATGGCTGAGACATCGTTCTCCTTCAAGAGAAAGTGACGATCGCCACTTCTCTGATAAATATTCGCGAGACCGCCGAGAGCGTAGTCCATGCTGTTGCCATCATAGCAGCTACCCAGTAATGGATCCTCGTTCCCACAGCTATCGTCATCATAGGGGACGAAACGACGACTGCTGAATTGTTCTACTGTAATATCGGAACTTATTTGCAGTACTGTTATCATATATGTACATCATACTGTCATATTTCATTCCCTAATCTATTTCATTGCTTCTCGAAAATCAATAAAATGTTGTGTTTCGAACGGTGCAAGAACTTCAGCAACAACCTAATAGAACCCCGCAAAACTGTAAGGAAAATTGGGATGACATGTTTTTTATTTTATTTTAGGTGGTATTACGAGCAGATGGGTGCTCACGATTTCAAATCCCCTCCAGCAGATGCTCCGCCCATCTTTCCCATGGAGGATGGTAGACTTCCCGCGCAAGCTATATCCGTACCATGAAGTACCAGACGCTCCGCCTACCGTTCCCATGCTCAACCAGTATAAAACTGCATCGAAGTATTAGTTGGAGATCTCTCATTGTTTTGCACAGTTTTCCTCGCCATTATCTTGTATCCTTTTTATTCCAATAAATTCTTTGTAGTTTTTTGTAAGCTTTCTCTGGAGTGAAATCGGGTTCCAAACCCAAAAATTACATTCTTTTTTGTTACAAAACACAAAATTGCAACTGCTGCTCTTGGGTAATGCACAGCCAGTGCAATCACGAATGCGGTTGGAGTACCTTTCTCATCGTAATGACCAAGAGAGGAACTGTTAGGTTCGCCGCTGAAGTTATTAATGTCTAAAACTAAGCAGGTGTCAGCCGTTTGAAGTTTTTTCTTAACACGTTGACGACAGTGTGGCGTTACGCCGTGCCACAATCTTGTATTGTATTTTTCTCTACACATTTCAGAATTTCGAAGGATGTTTTTGTGCCACTTTTTGGCAGACTTTTGCACATTGATATAGGAAGTGTGGTCCATGAAAATGATTCTTGGATTCCGATTTTTTGGAATTTTTGATTGTGCACTAGTTTTCTTTACAAGTAAAAACAAATACTGGTTATTGCAAGAAACAAATAAATGCAAACAAATACTGGTTATAGAAACAAACAAATAAATGCAAACAAATATTGGTTATTAGAATAAACAAATAATTAACAATAAACACATGACAATTCCCTTTCAACCTGGATAGGGAAAAGGACATTCTAAAAGCTTCCAGCTGTTATTTTTCTAATTTCATTGCAAAAGAAGAAATAGTCACAATCCCCGATATTACAGAACTGAATAAGTACTCTTCTAGATTTACTATTCACTTCCATTTTTAAAAAATTCGCTGTATGTCGGCATCATGCCACAGCCTCGGCGCGGTAGAAAATCGTTTGGTCATACGCGAAACAGGCGCTGTCGTCAACGTGTTAAATATATGCTCATTCATCCGTTCGGTTCCGTTTTTGATGCTGCCACTTATTGAGATTTTAATCGATGGTGTTTATCTGAATTCGCTGTTGCAGCTGCGTAAGAGTTAAACCCTTTATGAACAAATACTCACATAAGAGCTAGACAATATACTCATCACAAGGAATAAATAACAGAAGAGACGAATAATTGAAAGCTGCACGTTTGCTGAAGTTTGGTTCTCATGAGTGAGGGGGATAGGCTTGTGGGTCCCAGGCATTCCAAGCCCCAGACTCCCTGGTTGGGTCTTGGGGAGGTCGCCAGTCCTGGGCGCTGTAGTCGGCCGAGCCAGGAGGGGCATACGCTGGGCCGGGCTCCGTTGTCGGTGGAATCCACGACTCCTCCTCGCCGGTCAGAATGTGATGTGTGGCGACGACGAATTCGAACTGGTCGTTGAACGGATTCAGAAACTTGTAGGCGGAGATGCTGCACGGCCGGTAGTCGTTCGCTGATCGGATGCGACAGTTCAATCGTATCGGTTGGTCGCGGCTGTAATGATAGGAGATTAACGGTTGTCAAGGAAGGATGCTCCGTGATAATTGGGAGCTCCACCCTTTGCGTTCAAATTAACCACTTTTCCCACACTTTCAAAAATCTTGCTCGGAAAAGACGTTTCTATCCTACGTATGGTGATCATTGAGCACTACAATCACATCTTCAGATTTCTTAAGCCTAACTATGAGTTTACCCTAACTATTCTAACCACCTAACTATGAGTACTCTATGGACAGAGAGAACAAAACAAAACCTACGCCATCAAGCTCATGAACCCGTCGTGAAGCTGCTGCTCCTCGTTCGGGTGCACCACCTGCCACCAAAATCGTCCAATCAGCTGATCAGGAGTGAGACCGAGTAGCTGTGTAATCCGCGCGTCGACAAACGTCATTTTTCCGTCATCGGCGATTCGCATGGATATCCTCGACAACTCGGATGGATCACACAACGGCATTGACGCCACCTCAAAGTACATTGATCAAGGCTGTCGGCACTACTTGAACCGGCACTGCACGGAGCACTCTTACTAGGGAGGTTGCTCAGGGTGCACCGAAGATTCGCAACGAGACCCATATTGTTTTGTAGGGCATCGAATGACGATTACAATGGTATGGTTTGTTTCTAAATGCAAATGGATGGCCCAAAAAAGGCAAAAAACCTTGAAAACTGACCAGTGGCAAATGGGATTTTATATCGCAACCACCAGAGATACCACCAGAATCGACCCAAGTTCAAAAACAAATGTCAGATCCGTGATCAGCGCCCCGAATAACCCCCGTAGACAAAGTTTGAGCTAAAACGGTGATTTTGACCTAACTAGCCTTACCAGTGTTGAGTAGTAATTGTACGAAGGTCCATTTACCGAGAATGTCTTTATTCCTATTGTTCCACTTTTTGGACTCTAATCAACACGGAGACTCCAATTTGAATGAGTTTCTTTGATTTTTTATCAAGATAGATCACTTGGGCTGTTGACAAATCCGCAATTCACAAATCTAACATCGGCTTTTCTCATTGTGTCTGGCGTGAGCTTGCTAGGGTCGGTGACAACAAAGTTGGGTAGTTGGGTCTAAATCACCGATTTAGTCCCAACTTTGTCTATGGGGGTTATTCGCGACGCTGATCGCGAATGTGACGTTTGTTTCTGAATTTGGGGTCGATTTGGGTTGATTACGGTAGATTATGGGTCACATACATATGTATTAGAAGACATCGTCGTTTGTGCGTACTTTGTTGGCCTTACTCCTCACAAACGCGATTCTATCGCGCAATTGCGACAAAATTCCAAAAGGAGCGTATTTTGGTATCTAGCGTAGGAAGGCAAAAGAAAAGGATGGCAAAGGAATCCATCCACCGACCATCAGATTGAGAGTCCTGCATGCTATCCACTTAGCCACCATGATACGTCCTGCGTTAGTTAACACCTAGAAGTGCTCTCGCCACTAGTTTCTCGCCACTAGTTAATGGTCAAAATTTCTTGCTTTTTTTCGGGCCATCCATTTGCATTTAGCAAAAACAAACTATACCGTTGTAATCGCCATTCGATGCTCTACAAAACAGTATGGATCTCGTTGTGAATCTTCGGAGCACGCTGAGCAACCTCCCTCGTTAGATCAGCAGCACTTTCCGAAACTTATTCAGTGGTGTTTGTTTGGGGCGCTATTCACGAATCGAGGAGGGTGTATTCACGAATCGAGGAGGGTGGGCAGGTCAAAATCTGATTTGGCTCCAACGTCTTGCGATTAATACGCTACGATTCCCACGTCGGTTCGACGAAATTTGACCGATTTCGGGCTTTAAGGGGGGGGGTTGGCAAAAGCAACGAACGCGCGGGGTCAGAGAGGTGGTGAGGCGGTTATCCGCCTAAATCTTCTGAAATCTATCGAAATTTGTGAAACGGACAACGAATTCGTACAACGCATCCCAAACAGCACGACTAGATGAAGTTTTGGCCAAGTAGGTGATTTTAACTTGATCACTTTGCTAGCTCTGCAAGCAATATGGATGGTCCTCGGCCAAGTTTCGGGTAACCAACATCAGATTCGTGATCAGATTTGTAATCCTAAATCACCCCAACAGCGAAAGTTTCGAGAAAGAATTTCTTGATCTAAGTCCGGTCCGTGAAGTGGTATCCTTTAACTGCTGTCCGGCTACCAAACACTAATTACGCGGAATTTCGTGGAGTACTGTATTCTTTGTCTTTTCCGGTTGTGAATATGAGCATAGCACAAAGCCAGTGGGCTGGAGATTCAGCATAAATGACATTGCTCAGAAGAATCGCAAATATACCTGTAATCGGGCGATAGCGACGAGACAGGATGAAGGCGGAGCATCGATGCCGGTTGGAGGGGTGTTCTTAATATAGCCAGTGCAGTGCATGACAACATAGTTGTGACCTGAAATAAAGAACACGCTAATTATAGTTTTCAGTCCTAGAAAAATACGGTTAGACAAAAGGCTGTCTAATTACTATAGATATAGCTGAGAAAAAAGTAAAAGCCAATAATTGGGGAGGTCGCTTGGTGAGCAAGTCATCAGTCATGAATATGAGCACTTTTTTCCTGTGGTGGGATAACAAGAACCATGACTCAATTTCATGAATGACATGCCTGTCATGTGCCGTCAACCCCGAAATATACCCCGAATGGCGCGCAAAGAGTAATCTGTCAACACGCGGCGTTTACTTGGAGTTTATACAGTCTCTGACGCACTTCACTTAATGGATTCAGAAGTTCATTGATTCATAGATGATGAGAAACTGCTGTCCTGCGTGTTATTTCAGCCGTTAAATGGCCATCCGACCACAGAACGTCATTTCACGGATTTCGTTAGATAATTAGGCGAAGAAGTACGTAAATCTACATTGTTTGTCTAGTTAAGCAGCACTTTGTACATTTCAATTGGAATTTTTGGCACTGTTCCGATTATTGCGCTGCAACGGTCGATGACTCGATCAGGACTATGAAGTTTGTTTTCCGAGTTTTACCAAATGGCCATCCAAGACGTCGAATTGGGTGATCAGGTCAACATCAAGGATTGACTAAAACTTTGTTCAGGTAGGTTATTTTGAATGCTGATCTGATGGTGAGATCCTTCGGTTTAGATTGATTTCTACAAATACAGGTGAGTAATCCTCTGCGTCGTCATCCTCACCCTGCCTGTGCGCCTCCTATGCTTACATGTACCTGCCCGTAAAGGTAAAAGGGTAAAGGTGTCGGCGATGATCAGTCCCCGAAGGACGCGCCGCCGCATTCGTGTTCAATTCATAATCGTAGAGGCGCGGTGAATGCGTGTTTGGCCTACACAATGACTTGCAGGGCCAGCCGCTATACCAAGTCAAAGTATTCACCTTCCCAGACAAGTTTGGTACCAATTTATCCGACCCCGGAGGGGTGGAAGGCTTGCTAAGCCTGGGCCGATATCGATCGCTCGACCATGAGGTGTCAGTAGCGCCTCTTACCACTGCACCACGTGGGCCTACCTGCCCTTAACGACCAAAATTCGAAAAATTAACATCAAGATCGATGCATACAGGGTGCGCCAGCTAAATCCGGACAACCGTAGCTCTATTTTTCCACACAACCTTACAAACACAAAATACAACTCGAATCCAGAATCCTTCTGTATATTAGTAGAGGGGCATATTAAGATTACAATCGCTCAATGTAGCCCCCGTCAGCAGCAATAATCGCCTCCATCCTTGACCAGAAGCGCTCGCAAGAAACGCTGGAATGATAGCAGCCCATGGGGTTCAAATTCGGGTTTCTCTGGGATCAAAACTTCTTGGACCTAACCATGTCCAAGTTATCGGACAGCCAGTTTTGGACCAAATGGCTCTTGCGCCGTCTTGTTGGAAGACATATGGCCTTCCTAAAGATAAAGCCACTACCCATTGATCTACCATAGTCATTGAACTTTGGCTAACTCCTAACACTGTCGTCAAGTTCCTCAGTGATTGTCCCGGGTCCTCCAAGGTCAGCTCCTAGGCCCGTTCCACGGCTTCTGCTGTTCTTGAAAACGTTCGCGCGAGTGGGTTCTCCTCGCCTGAGTTGCAGAATCCTCTTCAGAAGCCTTGTACCTCGCGACAAGATCGTAAACCGTCGATCTCGAGTATCCGAGGAATCGAATGATCTCCGCCCCTGAGCGTTCAGCGCGAACGCTTTCGATGATTACGGCTCTTCAGTTGTTCTCCGCACTTGTAGGAAACATTCAGACAGTTATGAGGGTGTCACTATAAACTAGAGGATTTTCACTTACACCATTCCAATCGGGATCTCTGACGAAGTTACGGTACGGCGGGAGAGTTGAATTGAAATTTGTCCGGATTTAGCTGGCGCACCCTGTATATGGGTTGCAGGGGAAATAGAATCATTGTTCTCATCTACTTGGTGGAGTATTCGAAAAGGACGAGTTGTTCCCAAATGTGTATTTGATGATTCTCCATATTCTGAACGGAGGGAAACAGCTGGAGAACTCTTTCCTTTAGCAGCAATCACCCTTCTCCCCTCCCCAACCCACAAAGCACACAGAATCGTTATCAGCGTGCAAAATAACCAACCCAGACGAAGTTTGAGCCAAATCTGAAATTTCGACCTGATCACCTTTGTCGACTACATGGGTGGTTCTCTACGTAAAAATCAGAAAATCAAAAACAATTTGAGGCGCTCTGTGGGTTGGGCGATGCAAGATGGTGGTCTGAACGTCGACACTAACGTGTTATCATTGTTATATCTGCCATCATTTACGATCAACTGTGTCCGTTTTGACCTGTTTGATATGTGAGCTCTGCACAATTGTAAGCACCACCACAATTTAACAACGGCGGATATGATAATGATAACATGTTAATCAGCACAGACTCTAGTCGACGCAATATTGCAAATAGCACGCTGCACCCCCATCCCACATAGCACCCAAACTGACCATCACACTCGTGACTAGCGCCCTAAATATCCCCTTGTGACGAAGTTTAGTAAAGGTCGGTTCAGAAAATTTTTCTCTTACCACTCTAATACAATCATTGCGATAGTGCCGATATTTTCTCTTCATTTGGGTCCACCTATAGACCGCTGTACGGATGGTAGACGAAGTGTTGGGGTTCTCTTACAGAATGTGATAGTCAAGATAATTTCAATGGTAAACAGCCATACAACCACCTCCAACCGCTCTCATCTGGAAAATGAAATTAGCGTATATCCATCCAATTTTTTCAATATAAATTTTATTTTTCAGATGAGAGCGGTTACTGGTGGTTCCATCACTTCTTATCATTGAGCTCAGTTTAAAAATCACGTTCTACGATGGCAAACCTACATATACCGCACAGCGGTCTATCGGTTGACGCAAATGAAATGGAAATGCCGGCACTATTCCTCCCGGTTCCTAACAATGAGATACGTTCGTTTAGCAAAGCATATGAAAATGAGTTTGAATTTTTTAAATAAAGTCTAGAATTTCCAACAAGTTCACAGATTAGTGTATTTTCAATAAGAGTTATTAAAACTGTCAACTGGTGTAAAATTTCTTTTGTTTCAACGATCTGCACCCAACAATGCAAAGTGACATACCTTTTCGCGAACTACTATATTACGTGAACTATATTTATTTAACGAAAATAAATATAGAGGGAGACCCTAAAGTTCTTGCACTGTTTCTGGATCATATCCCACAATTTAACGCCTGTAGATAATAAACCACAATTACCTCCATGCTGAAAAAGCGGCCGACGGTTCCGCAACCGATGCAGCGGCTCCAGCGGACCAAGTCTCATTCGGCAGATGAATCCTCGTCGACATGTCATGTGAACTCGAGACGCAGCACCTTCTCGTTTCACCGTACCTTAAAAATTGAAAACTATAAACTCTGATTGATACGAATTCACAGCAAGACGCATAATGTCGTTATAGAAGTTGTACATCATAAACATAATGTACCATTGTTAGCCTACCGTACCTCTTGAAACTATTTTACAAGGCGTCCTGGAACCGCACCCGTCTCCGACCGAGGGGGACTAATTTACAGAATATGAGGGCCCGACGCCTCTCGGAACTTCAGCTGTAGTGCACCACAGATCAACGTGGGCCGATTCATTGAACTACGAGTACAGGAGAGCGGTAGAAGAATTTTCATCGTCTCAAAAGGACCCTTTACTAAAAGTGCTTACGGCTCAAATGCATGAATGTTATATCAGAAATACGATCACAAGTCTTTACACATCCAAAATTGAAACCGAAATAAGACCCAAGTGACGCGAATACCACGATTCGTCGACGCATTCGGTGCTAAGTCGAGGTTTATACATGGTCTAGCACAACTCAAAGGCAATGCGAGGGTTCGAGACATCGAACTATTAAAAATGGCCTGTTAACTCCTAATGAATAAACGCCAGAGCACGTTGATAAATCAGGCTTTGCGCTCCAATGAGGTATCCAAACCCTCAGCGCGTACCTGAGGTGTGTCAGTCTACGTTTAAGGCACTATTGAACCCTGAGTAAACTCAGCGGCACAGGTTAATGAATCGCGGTTTGCGCGCCATTTTGGGTTTGCACCGGGGTAAGCTTGATACTGAATCTAAAGCATTAGCCACAGTTATCCAATCATTGATGGATCGACGTCAGGGAAGCGGTGAGGGAAGACGAATGCTCTTTGGCTTCTAGGTGCGTTCGAAATGCCTTCGAACTGGTACCACTTCCCAGGGGAGGTCCAGATAGGGAGATGGGCTCGTAAGTATGTAACTGTTTCGATAATGATTGCGCCCTTGGCGTTGTGCTAAAAAACGCGATTTTCACGAGTTGAATGAGAAACTAACCCGTTTTTAAATCAAGCACTTTGTTGATTGCCACTTCGCTACCACACAATTGATCCCGGATTTTGTCTTGATCATCAGGATGTATCAAGTCGTTGATTTGGTGGTTCATCCAATCCTCCTGAAAAATAGGTCTACCGAGAATAGAAAGAACGATTTCTACTACATTTTAGGTATACCAAGTAGATGAAGAAGAGCGGAGAGTAGCAGAAAACGTCCTCACCTGTTTCAAATTTAACACCGGTGTTATGGAATCGGCAACGTAGAGGATTCTTCCGGTGTTGCAACAGACCACGAATAGGAACCCATTGGCTGCTTCAAGTATTAAATGCTTGAGTTCTTGATCCGAAAGAAAGGACGGCTTGTAACCACTCTCGTCCTAAACATGAGAATTTATGAGAATTTCGGTAGGGACACTGAAAACTATAAACTTTCAAATAAATGCGGACAAGGCCTCAGTCTTTCTATTTATCAGGGTGAACCAAAAGTCCGGTCGCATTTCCTACTCCGAATTCCCGGCCTTTTTCCAAGAAACGACGGTCCGCAGCACTATTACGTGGATTCAATTTTATTTACTTGCTCACACACATCTATCAGCTATCCACCTGAGCCGACATCGGCATCACCCTTTTTTATAGCAGCTAAAAACCAAAGGCACTCTCTTATGACATTGCTCACTTCGTTAAGTAAGTGTTCGTTAAGGAAATGCGCTACTAGGTTCGCGAAGTGATATCCGGATGAAGCATGATTCTAACAATTGACCTAGCTAGAAAGTGGTTCGATGGAGTCGAAAGTTTTGATTTTTTCAAAAATTTGTTAAAAAGTGTGTTTTCGCGTTGCATTCCTGGAGAAGCACAGACCTGCGTCTGAGCAATTCCTTTTCTTCTAATAAAAGTGCCGATGTCGGGCGGTCGACATTTGAGTATTCCAGAGTTTGCACTACCATATCCAAGTACTTGCTACTGGATTTGGATTTTTTTCGACTGCTTTACGGCCTGATTCAAAATTCGTTATCACAAGGTAGTCTGATCGTGGCTTAGTTCGTATGTCCATTTCCCTACCGTCAAATCTTCACTGCCGAAGACACGTTGCATATTTCGAGACAAGACCGTCGACTTTAATTTTAGGTATCCCTATTGCTCTGAACTCGCACTGTATCTTTGCAAAGAGTAAAGATGTAAAAATACCCGGGCCGATAAGGATTGTTGGTTTTCTTCCAGTGTGAAAAACCCAAAGACAACATCAATCAGAGTGTTTTGTGAGATTTTCGGAATAGACACTGAAGTGCGTTAAAGTGATAGTACACATCATAGTACAACAAAATTCGCTGGAAAAGCATCCAAACAAAACGGCACTGAAAAAGCGACAGAACCTTTGGTTCAACCTAATATCTACGAACCTGATTATTGTGCCCTCGAATCGCTTTCATATGAGAGACGGCCATTCGCAGAATCGTCAACTTGTCGGGTTTACGGCCCAAAGCGGCACATTGGGGGACCATCTCGGCGAGTTCGTTGATGTAATGAGTCATCTTGTTCCGCCTGCGTCTTTCAATCTAAACAGCTGCGAGTTTGGTAGTTGAATGTGTAAGACGATCATAGTTTTACGTTGTGTACGAATGATCTGCGTTTTTTCGTACATCGAATTTCAAATTGGTATTTTCTGTATAATGTTCATTCAATAATTATAATGCTGTATATCATTTAAAAGCATATCTGATGGCCTTTGATGTTTCTCATTTTCAACCGTCAGAAATTTCTGATCGAATGTTAATGACGCTTTCTGAGGAGATGTATGGCTGAAAGCCGCTTTTTGGAGTCTGGTAGACTGTTTCGGCTACCTTTTTTTGGCACAAAGAAAAGCCCCACTGTAAACCCCTGAGTAGATTTTGATAATATTTGGGGTTTATTTCGAGGTCCGAGAAATGCTACAATGCTCAAACTCATGAACAAAACGACCGCAAACCCCGTTCGGCGGTAAGCCTTGATTTATCAACATAGACGGCCAAGCTTCGGGGACCCCAAGTGACGCTTAAGCTAGCGTTCATCGACGCATTCTGAGAACTTACTGATCTTCGTGTGAACCCCTAAAAAATTTTTACCACACACTATGATGAATCACACTGAGGTAAGCATAAATGAACCACTTGTGGTATACATAATTCGGAGTTTATTGGAGGTATAATATATGTACGCGAATGCAGGCCTAGGGGCAAGAATATTGGCGAAAATGTGAGGACTGTCGAAAGCGCCTCAATTTTTGTATGTAGAATTTGTGAGGTACGCAGGTACGCAGGGTACGCAAAGCTGGCAGAAGTTGAGAAGTGAGAGAAAATATTCAGATTGAGAGCGTCGTACGTCCACCTAATACCTTTTCTTTCTAATACTCGAATTAAAAAGGAACAGAGCAATGAACAAATGACGTTCGATGACAAATTCAGACCAAACTAGATGTAAATTGGCAGTATAGCATGGGAATAGTAATAAAACTAGAATTTTACAATAATAGTAAAAACACTTTCAGCTTAACCGGTACAATCCTAAGTCTGGCCTTAAGCGCTCAAACCTTTATCAAGAATGAGTTCTGGAAGTAAAGAGCACTCTGACTTAAGGAAGGTGCTAAGAGAGTGCAAATGAGCGGCACAGATGGAGAGGAGAGCCATTAATTCAGTGGTCTAATACCACGGTGCCGCGGATAAGCCTATAACAAGAGTTCGAATCCCGCCGGGGACGCTAGTTTTGCTATGATCTCAGCACCTTCACTATAACTTATACTTCTAGTCAACTAGGTAATAATCAGCAAAAACACTATGATAAAGCTTGAATTTCAAGCCAATCCCAAACAAGGAGGCACCAAAAAAAGTTTAGTATTAAAGGCAAGGAACTGTGGCTGCAATAAAAAATGGCACAAACAAATGGATGAGTAATCAAATAGTTTTTACCAGATAGAAATGACTTCTTAAAGCTCAAGTTGTCACAAAAAAGACGAAAGTGACCAACTTCACTATGATTTTCTCGGGCGTAGCGTTCCTTGTTTTCGTTCATTTCATCGCCACCGTCTAATCGCGCATATTTGCCGGCTGACATGCCCATCTCATCATCGTCCATGCTGAAAAGTATTTTTTTCAAACGAATGTCAACTGATTAGTACATCACAAAAAGAAATGAAACTATTTAAAAACTTTGCTTTTTCTCCGCTCAAGGTAACTACATGAATGAAAAGAAAACTGGAACGCTCTCTTTTTTTTTGCGGAATCATAGTCTGCACAGCATTTTCATTTTTGGACTGAACACTCGTCCTTGCTGAGGATCTATCTAAATACTTTTTTTGTTTGGTGGCTAGTGGTTCACAACTTATTTTATCATATCAATTTAACTCCCCAAAAGTGAAAAGTGGACTCCGTACGTCATATCGAATTTTCCATTGGTTTTATATGCTCACGGACGTATTAATTAACGAAATAAATCGCGAAATCCTCGAAACCTAGCTCAGAAACTCATATGTATTTCAAAAAAAGCAGAGCAAAATAAACAGAGAAGCAATTATGTGGAAATATTTAGTTGAAGAGTTGAAAGAGAACATTCAAGTCTATCATCATATCTATTATAACCCTTTAAACTGTAGGATCCTTATGCTACATACTACGTATGTACATCAGTCATTCATTTTTATCATGCCAATGTAACTGATTTTACCCTTTTCTACGAATTCACCAACAGCACAAGAAAATAACGATTGAACGACGGGCAAAATCGATTTCTACAACTAGAGGCTATGATCATTTTTAGTGGCAAATGTTATATTGACCCCAGCTAGAGGTCACGCTCAATTTAAGTGTTGGTAAGTTTTTGAACTGAAGCATGCTTGACTGGTTTGTTCATGGGATAATTATACTATGGAGAGTAACAAGACTGGCAGCAGATATAGAGTTATAATGAGGAGTTGAGAAATACCTTCATGAAATCTTACGGAGTGATTTGTAGGCCTTTTGGAATTTAAGGAAAACCGTTGCCTTTATTAATCCTCCGTTGCCTGATGAGATCGCGAAACGATTTTCGCTGGTTTTTATATATTTCTTGTATCCATTTCAATCATTTTCACAACAGAAAGTGATAATTTCAATAGTTTGGAAAACTTGAGATTTTATAAGTTCCTCGCAGAGACAGCGACTGAAAATGCTGCAAAAATAAAAATAAAGTGGAACCTCAAACTTCATAGTGAACGTGCCGATGCAGTGCAGTGTTTTATGTATGTGGATAAAAACGGTCTAATAAATCTATGAATACTTAATCTTCGATTGATAAGAAATTTCCATTTCTGGTTTACAGCTAGGTTGTCTAGTCAACCTGTTTTATTGCCTGATTTCTATTATGTACGCATGTAGAACTCACGCTCTTTAATGAACAAATAAATAAATGAGGGCGCACAATACAGTGACGAGAGGCGCTATTGGCAAATGCAAGGTCGGGCGATCGATCCTCGCCCCGACTCAGCAGGCCTTCCATCCCTCAGCGTCGGGTAAATTTGTACCAGACTTCTCTGGGAAGGTAAAGACACTGACTTGGTATAACGTCTGGTCATCGCAAGTCATTGTATAGGCCAAATATGTATTCCTCATCACTATACGATTTAAATGGAACACGAATGAGGTGGTGCGTACTTAGGGGATTGATCACAGCCAACAACTTTACCTTTACCTTCAGTCTGACTAAAACCTTGGACCGTTCCTTTTTGTCTGGACCCTTTCCGCAGAGCAATCTCTACATTCTGGCTGATTTTCTTGCACAGTTGTGCGGACATGCTCAAGGGATTGCGCAACTGCCACCGGACCAAGAGGACCCGACCGAAGGATCAGCTGTGAAAGGAGGGGGTCGGTGAGGTGAGTATACCTTCGTAACCAATACAAACATTGCGCGAGCGCTGTGAGGTCCGTGGTCGCCGAACGACCGATCGGGTAGGTGGCGACGATCGGGAGACGAGCGGTGACATTGATGCCAGGGTGCTCGAGATGGAGCTCTTCTCGGGTCGCGTACACTTCTCGCCTACCACTTAACCTCACTCGTAACTACTCTGCATAATAATGCGGTAGCGACATGAACGAATGGCTTGAGTATACGGAAGCAAATAAAAAACAAGTAGGTTGAACAATAACAAAACTCGTCAGCCATCCATTTCTTAATCATTTTTGACAGCAATCCACCTTCAAGCGGGCTAACGGCTAGGTGCCGGGTCTGATGCATCACGGCCAACTTTACTTCTAAGGCTTGAACTGCCCTCTTCACTTTTAAAAATCTAATATATCCATTGCTTTTGGCGGCCGAAAGCTTCAGCAATGTGAGTTCCAAATTGCTCTACTAACAAAGAATTTTTACAATTTCAGTTCGTGTTACTTTATGTTCTATGTTCTGTTGTTTTACTAACATAAGTTAGCATGCTTAAATAAAAATAAATGAAATTTGTAGCGACAAAAACGGCCACCTAAACAAACTTCTTGATGCGTTTGAAAAATTTGCAGCGAAAACAAGTTTTGACTGACAGTTCGTCCCGTTGTACAATTGGATTAACAAAGCAGGATAGGCGAGTAACAAAACGAAATGCAAACAAGCGTCATTCGCTACAGGAAAGGAAAATAAAAATCAATAGGTAATTATAAATGTAAAATTATACGAACAAGGCAAGCTGCCGTTTGAATAAATCAACCCCAAGAAATGAAAACAGAAATGGGAACAAGGAAGCTATAGAGGAATTGCATAGTCAAGATTAGCACGTCTGTAGATTTCTCACGTTCCAGTATCATTGAAGACATCACTGAGAACCCTCTAGAACGACAATTCTGCGATAAGAACATGATTTACAGCGGAAATTTGATAAAGACAATTAGAAAAACTGAAAATTGAAAGTAACAGTTACCCCTTCAGATGAATAGCAAGAGCAGACGGAAATGAAATTCGATGATTATTGCACTAATAAAAAGAACAGCAAACCAAGGAGATATCGGAAAAATACACGCGGTTGAATTCAGGGAATTGACTTCTTCGGCTCAACATTTTCGTAGAATTCCACGCAGGACTTTTTCGTTCTCAAAATTGGGCACAACAGATTTGCATTGTAAAAAAATTAGAAAAAGTTAATTCGCTATAATTCCGCGCACCTAAGAAGCGCCTGGGCAGTTGAGTTCAACATTTGGAAGAAATTGATTACATATGAAAAAGGGAGTCGATTTATGTAAGAATAACAAATGAGGAGAATTCTTGAACATGATTTTTCTGACTCAAACATACCGGTCCTGACACCTGATGGGGCAAAAATCACATCTTACCCTCAGCTGGTCAGCACAGATGTCTCTTTTACGCCGCCCGTATTGCCTTGTTAATGTATTATTGACAGCAGGTTGCATTCTAGAGAAGACATTCCTCCTTTGTCTATATCGATAATTGATAATCGAGATAATGATGATTTCAGTTCATTGAGAGGGGATCTACACCACTCTACATTTTCTTTTACACGAAGTGATAAGATGCTGACGGCAAGTGTTCAGCGTCTTATCACCTTTGGGAAGAGCAAAACTTGTGAAGCACAACCCAGAAAAGTCCAGAAGGGTCACTGAGCGCCATACAAACACAACGCTCGGATGTTGTAAAGGAAAAAGGTAAAGGTGAGGTCGCAGGCACTGGTCGGTTCCCTAAGGATGCGCCATTCATTCAAATTCTATTCAGAATCGCATAGGCATGGCGAATTTCGGCTCATACCTACAACGACTTACGAGAGCTGATGAGAAAAGTCAGTGCCTTTACCTAACCAGATATATGTACATGATGTATCTGGCACCAGTTTATGGTAACCCAAAGCAATGAAAGGCTTGAATAACCGAGGCGACGATTGATCATTCGAGCGTGTGCGCATCAGTACCGCGTTTTAGCGCTGCACCAGGTGTGTCCTATTTTCTCCTAAAAAATACAGATACTGAAATACGAAAGTAAAAACCGAAGTGGATTCCAACACCAAGCCTACGCGTTCTTTATTTCATCCGTGGTTTCAGCAACGTGATTGCGGTTGTCTCACGTCTACCAAAAAAGAAACGCAAAAAAAAGAAACGGAAAGTGGTCGCAAAACAATGTTGAAATGATAGTCCGAATTAGAGCGAAGACGACAGCGAATGAAGAGGATTCACGGCTTGTTAGTTTTGGTGGCTGTCCCACTACTTCTTCAACACTACGAGTACACACTTCCTTCCCGCGTAAGACATTGATGACATGACCAACTGCCGTAAAAACTTCTGGTTCAGGAAGTTATCGACAGCAGCTTGATTTGCTGAGATATTGTGTAAAAAAGGAAAAAATGAAGAATCTATTGAGTTTAAAACATTTTTGCACGTCTTGAGAGACTGTAATATAGGTGCCCGAACTGCTACCAGAGCTACGGATATTTCAATCAACGCGGAAAATGAGCAAAGCAGAATCCTTGGCGAATGCGCCATGCACCAGAACACGTTCTCTGATCGCTACGGCTTTGGAAACCACTGCGATCTATCTAGGCGTCTTTAGCAACGTCGAGAAGTACACGAGCCAAAAGCTACGGTCTGTATATCTATAGTATCATATAAAGCGATTATACAACGTACTCTGGTGCATGGCGCGCTCGCAAAAATTCGCAAAGAATCTCAACAAAAACAACCTTGATCAGCCTGATAAAACGATGGAAGCTAGAGGAAATTCAGAAAATTCTTATAGGGTATAAATAATCAACCCATTTTAGGTCTCTATCGTGTTTCTGCTGTTACTATTTCAGTTCTGCTTTCTAGAATAATTTTGCCCGAAATTTAGAAACTACACGGACGAATTACATTACGTTATTAAGAGAGTAACTTTGAAAAGTTGATGAAACCAAGCTTTCCATAGGGAGAAGCAACAGTAACGCTACGCAAGTGAACTCGTTACTCATTGTTATGGAAGAAGGTAAAATGAAAACGAGCGGTAATTAGGCACCTGTTCTGTGGAAAAGGAGAAATTGAAACCTTAATATAAGTGACTCCAATTACAAGTGCTTGAAAAAATGTAAAAAAAATCTCCGAAAAAATGAGGTGAGGAAAATGAGGAAAATTAGGAAAATATGATTAGGAGATAAATAGCCAAGGCATTTTGGAAAGCCTCTACCGACGACAGATAGTATAGCTTCTTTGGAAAATCGCTCCAATAAAATAGCTGTATGTTAGTGAAAAGTAGGAGAAATCGAAGCTGTTCGGGAGATGACCCTGCGAACACTTGAAAATTGATGAAAATCTTCGTTAAGACATTTAATGGTCCTCGAGAAGCGATTGGAAAACGAGAAAATCAGCGCACATTCGGTGATTTAGCACCTGTTCAGTGAAAAAAGAGAAATTGAAATACTAAGATGGACGACTTCTTTCTATACACACTTGGAAGAGATAAAAATTTCCAAAAAACTTTGATAATGCTTAACAACACAAAATCCAAAAAATTTTGAGTAGTATTTTGCCTATTTAACGATTTAAAAGGATATGAAAAAACCAAGAAACATAGAAAAAATTTCGCGAAGATGGCCGTTTGACGCTGAGTATAAACAGATTCGGATCGGTCAACTTTAGATCTGTTTGGAACAGATGATTACCTTCCAGGATGCCACGGATCGATGAAGGCGGTGGCGTTGTCGTCGTGCGCCATGGTCAGCTGGGGGTTGTACGGATCCAGTATGGCTGGCGGACTGGCGACGACGAGCCCGTAGACGAACTACAACAGAAGTGCTACAGCGAGCAGTACCAGGCAGGCAGGACGAGCAAAAGCCGCGCTGCAAACGCTCGCCCGACAGGACAGCAGAGGTGACGGCGATGTCTGGCCGGCCCAGTGCGGTGCTGTGTGTGTGTGTGGTGGTGTGTGTGTACCGTGGGTGTCCGTCGTCGGGGTGGGCGATCGATCGCCGCCGCCGCCGACGATGCCGCCGCTGCGACAGATGGCCGACAGCGACGGCGCCGTCGCGGACGGATCCCCTCATCAACCCGTTGACGTCATCGATACCGTACCCCCTCAGCGGGTTACGGTGTGTTTCCGCGTGTCCCCCGACTCCTCTCCGGCTGTGCTTCCCTTCGCGATGACTGCAGCTGACAGCTGGTCGCCTCGAAGGACACCGAATGTTTTCCGCTGACGACGATAATTAGCATAATTACCGCTGGTCTTGTTATATATTCGACACCCATCGAAGTGAAATGCGAAAACAATTCCAAAACGATCAGACGAAATTCGTCCTACTATCCTCAAGAGTTACTCGAATATCTATTGTAGTACAATGGCCTACGTACAATACACCAACAAAGCAGCCACTCGTTTATATCCACTCCCCATTGCTGGGACATTTCCAACATTCATTAATTGACAGAATTAAGGTTCATAAACGTTAGATTTGCGAACTTCTTCCACTTCGCTGGCATGGCACCGTTGATCAATAGTATGCTTCAAGAAGTTGTTGCCGATAGCACAGTCCAAAGTACACATCTGAAGAAAAAACGAATTCAGAGAGGAGCTGTACCAATGCAACCTGTATAATCCATACCATATTGATAGAAAAAGCTCACAATTTAAGAAAAAGCAAACTTGTGAACTCACCTTTGGACTGGGAGAAGGTGCAGTTAGAGAAGAAGGCGCGATCAAACACCAAGGCTGAGCTTCGATACACATTTTGTAGAAATGAACCCGACTGTGTGAGCTGGCAGTTTATCATATCCTACGTTCCACCACAAAAAACTGTGTTGGAGGCGCTTCTGTATTTCATTTTGCTCACAGTAGCAGAATGAACCGGCCTTCCACTTGTTTCGCATTTTTTCCACATTTCCATGCACAAATGGTTCAAATGTTCATGTATCCGTGTTAGTCGACTTCGGACTTGCGGGTCTAGCACATGTGCACCTGGTGCTGTTCGTACAGCGTCGCTAGTGAGCAGTATTTCGATGAAATTCCTTTAGCATGTCCATACTGCTTTTCAAGAGCATCAACCAGAAATTGACAGACTGCGCTCTCAGACGGGTCATTGTGGCTCCTTTTGTTGATTTACCGACAGAAGGTCTTAGGTGAACGTTCCGGAATTACTCAGTTCCCTTAGCGTGCCCTCCTACGGACGCAACGCCGCATTCGTGTTCCATTCAGAATCGTTATAACACAATGGGTTTCTACTCGGCCTATGCGGTGGCCCACGGAGCCAGGTCAGGGCACGTGTCTCTATACCAAGTCAGTGTATTTATCCTCCAAAACAAGTCTGGTATCAATTTATCCGACACCGGAGGGATGGAAGGCTTTGGTAGCCAGGCTGAAATCGATCGCTCGACCATGCAGGTGTCAGTAGTTGAACTCTCCTCTTACCACCGCGCCAACCCTGTCAACCTGGGTACTTCTGGAACATTCCGTAGGTAAGGTGAAACTATCTGTTCGAACATTTTTGACAGCTGAACTCACTAGCGTGACCTGATGCGTAAGCCTCGGCAAAGTCTTCACAAGTCGCACACCGAGCTTTCGAAGGGTTTGTTTTGGTGTTTACCCGCGGTTCCCAATGCCAAGCCGGACTTACCAGTTCCGATCCGAGGAGATGTCCTGTCTGCGAGACTTTAATATAATATAAAATGGAATACAAAATATGTTTCCTCTTTGCACCATGCAGTGTTTGCCTACGGCCTTCTTATTCAAAGGAGAGCGAACAAAGACGACGGGAACACCATAATGCTCGAGTGCAGAGGAGCAGCAAGATTGTTCCAAACTCCTCTGAGAACTTTGGAAAGCAACCCACGATTTCTCTACTCGAGGTGAACCTCGTTCTCTAGACTCATCACTCCTGCTCCACTGCTCTAGAGTCCAGCTGCGATGTTCACTTCTTCACAGGGCGGCGTCCAAAAAAATTCGCAGAGACGCCCACATTCGGTGAGAACGTTGATGTTATTAGTCTCGGACGGTTCCAGTTCACGAAGAATTTCGGAAGCTGTCCAGCGTGGATCTTTACGGGAAAACTAGAATATATAGGATTCTTTTGTCCTAAAGTCGTGAACTGGAGCAGGGCCTTCCAGAAAATTTCCTGATGCTGACACGTACATTGGCTCGAAATCGCTTTGAAGCGTCCTTGCTACGGAGAACTGCCGAGTGAGGACTTCACGGCTTGATCCAAGGCTAGATCTCCGGACTATCACCAGCTGTGTTTTGTTCTGACAGATTTGAGCTGCATTTATTTCTTGGCATAACGATCAACTAGCAATTTAATGATTTTCTGGCTTTCGCCTAGGTATTCATAACTTTTCCCGCCACCAAGCGCTGTTCTGATAATAAGACATGGCATTTTCAACTTGTGCACGCATGAAGTTTTCTACAAAGGAGTTGGACTCATTTTCCTTCAAATACAAGTTTGAAGTTCACAAAGTCTTCTGCGCAGCGGAAAAAATTGAAGGTAATTTCTCCCAAGATTTTTCGAATATGACATTTTATGTGAGTGCAGTTTTATGAGCCATTTTCTCAAAAGCTCGAGAGCGATATGTAAAACCAGTGGGCAACAGAAAGAGAGAATCTTACTCTGTGAAAGCCTCAAGTTTGGGCAATTTCGTCAATCCACTACTGATATATGTAAGAGATTTCTATTTGACGTTACGCCTCAAAATTTTGCAATTTTTGGGGCATAAAAATTTTCGCTCGCAAAATCTATGGTTCACCACTCATTCGTGGCCTTTTATGACAAATCATTCATGCTCTATTGCAATATCATCTTAAATTGATTTCACGTTCAGCGGTTCGTGAGCTATAGTGATGTGAAAATGCATACAAAACTCATTCAAAATTTTAAAAGAATCTAGATTTCCCAGCAAGTGCATAGACCAATGTATATTTGGTTGAAGTTACTAATAGTTACTACCAATTGGACTAGTATTCCTCCTGGTTTCAACTACTCGTATCAGCGTTTGAATGGTGAAGATTGCGCCATGCACTCGTTTGAAATCCCACATCTTACCTTCGATTGATTGTGTGCATCCTATGTTCCTGTAATGATTTTATAAAAAGTGCCATTTATGCCTGTTTCAGAGATTCTCTAAGATACGACACAAAATAGATCATAAAAGATTCACAACAAGGGTAGGATTGTTACAAAAAAGGCGAGCACAGTTAACAGGGCAGGGCGTTGTTGCCACTGCAGTTGTCATCATCGTCATCATCATCATTTATTACATGAATCCTCATGTGGTGTAAAAGAAAAGGAAATGCATGCGTAGGTCAAAGAAAGGAACACAACCGGAGATACGTGAACGACAGGCAGTGAAAGATAAAAAGTAGTCAGTTAATTTGCGCTAACCAATACGAAAGAACATAGAAACGGTAAGAAAAATAGAAATATCAGAAACACAACAAAACGAAACAAAAAGGAAACGCTACAGACGCGAACAGCGAGGATTTAATAAAGCAAGGTTATAGAGAGAGTATGGAATGTCATCATGGTTCCAGGAATTTATCGACTATTCTAGTTTTTATATTTTTTTACTATTCTAAACATTTATCGACTGTTGTCGAAAAAATTCAAAGACCTTCGGGTGACCGGTAAGTGAAAATCTCGAGAATGGTCACCGGTGACGATTGCGCCACGCGATTGTTCGAGACTTCGCGTTTTGGGCCTGGTTGAATGGGTAGACACCTTATCTAGTAGTTGCGTTTTTCCACAGTGCACCACAGGGTTCTATAGATTGCTATGGTTCTGACAGTAGAAATCTAGTAGCTTACCTCACAAATCAGGATCATGAAAATCTTTGACTGATTCAGCAAAGAGCAAATCATATGATGGGGATTTCTCAGTTAGAAGAACAATGCCGCCTCCCACCGTCCGCAACCAATCACACCTGAGCTCAGGAGCGGACCTACAGTCTTGCCTAGCAGAAAGAGTTTGAAAGTAGCTGAGACAGGTTTGAAAGAGCCATGCTTCTTCCAAACATAAGATCTTTGTAATTCCTTCGTTATTACTTCATATTTTGATGTTGTTGCTGTTACTGAGACGCGCAAAAACGCGGAAAACGAGTTATAGTTCTTTCTGACTTGCGAAGACTTTGCCGAGGCTTACGCATCAGGTCACGCTAATGAGTTCAGCTGTCAAAAATGTTCAAACAGATAGTTTCACCTTGCCTACGGAATGTTCCAGAGGTACCCAGGTTGACAGGATGGGCGCGGTGGTAAGAGGAGAGTTCAGCTACTGACACCTGCATGGTCGAGCGATCGATTTCAGCCTGGCTACCAAAGCCTTCCATCCCTCCGGTGTCGGATAAATTGATACCAGACTTGTTTTGGAGGATACATACACTGACTTGGTATAGACACACATGCACTGACTTGGCTCCATAGGCCACCGCATAGGCCGAGTAAGAACCCATTGTGTTATAACGATTCTGAATGGAACACGAATGCGGCGTTGCGTCCGTAGGAGGGCACGCTAAGGGAACTGTGTAATTCCGGAACGTTCACCTAAGACCTTCTGTCGGTAAATCAACAAAAGGAGCCACAATGACCCCTCTGAGAGCGCAGTCTGTCAATTTCTGGCTGATGCTCTTGAAAAGCTGTATGGACATGTTAAAGGAATTTCTTGGAAATACTGCTCACTAGCGATGGTGTACGAACAGCACCAGGTGCACATGTGCTAGACCCGCAAGTGCGAAGTCGGTTAACATGGATACATGAACAGTTGAACCATTTGTGCATGGAAATGTGGTGGAGAAAATGCGAAGCAAGCTAAAGGCCGGTTCATTCTGCTACTGTGAGCAAAATGAAATACAGAAGCGCCTCCATCACAGTTTTTTTGTGGTGGATAGGATATGATAAACGGCCAGCTCACACAGTTGGGTTCATTTCTACAAAATGTGCATCGAAGTTCATCCTTGGAGTTTGATCGCGCCTTCTTCTCTACCAGAGCCTTCTTCTAGTCCAAAGGTGAGTTCACAAGTTTGCACTTCCTGTAACTGTGAGCTTTTTCTATCCTTATGGTATGGACTTCACTGAATGTATTGATGCGGCTCCTCTCTAAATTCTTTTTTCTTCAGATGTGCGCTTTCGGCAACAACTTCCTGAAGCGTACTATTCGTCAACGGTGCATGCCATCGAGCTGAAGGAAGTTGCGCAATTCTAACGTTTATGAACCTTAATTCTGTCAATTAATGAATGTTGGAAATGTCCCAGTGATTCGGAGTGGGTATAAACGAGTGACTGCTTTGTTGGTTTATGCATGTAGGCTACGTGTACTACTGCTGTTCCACAACACGTACTACTGTCTGCCCGCAACCGTTGGCTTGGTTAAGCTGTACACAAGTAGCGCAGCAATGATGAAGGATAGGGCAAAACACAAATGGGCCGCAAGGCAGTGAGGACCGTGAGGGGATGTTGATCAAAGTCGCTTCGAGCACGCAATTTTCTACCTGAAGAAGAGGACGAGGATTTAAGATCCTTCCAATCTAATAAATGCTTGCTGTCAATTATCACGCTCACTTAGGTACTTAGATTGCCCAGCTTCACTGAAAGTGTGGGCCGCAACATGTCTACCGTTCGAGCCTTTGTTTCGCGATCGCCATCCTGTTTGTTGAACGAAGTGCAATGCGACGAAGGCCAGACTCAGCCGTTCTGGATTAAAGTGTATTCTTAACAGGTTCGACGAAAACATCAGACCATCTGGGAGGTGGTCTTCCACGAGACCTGTTTCACGAGTTCTGCGGCGCGACAAAGTTCTAGCCCTTCAAATAAATAATTAAATGAATAATCGTTCCTCCTGTCCAACGGTCGTCCTCCCTTCTCATTTGGTGATCGTCTCACCGATGTTCGCCTTGTGACATGTGTTCCTCTGCGTTTCGCAGATCGAACATCTCTTCCGTTCGAGCCTCTGTTTCGCGAATCAGTTTGTTGAACGAACAATGCGAAGTATTCTTAACACGAGGACGAGGTGGAGGTCTGTTCCACGAGTTCTGCGGCGCGACAAAATTCTAGCCCTTCAAATAAATAATTAAATGAATAATCATTCTTCCTGTCCAACGGTCGTCCTCTCTTCTCATTTTGTGATCGTCTCACCGATGTTTGGCTTGTGACATGTATTCCTCTGCGTTTCGCTGATGGGACATCTGTTTTGAATCGGAACTGCGAAGTCACAGGACGAGGGAGTGTAGGGATAGCCGGGTGAACTTCAGATGACACCTCTGCAGCACTTAGTGACTTGCAAGGACTTTGCCGTGGATGGCGTATCGAGCCATATGCGAGCCGCGTGGCACAGAGCAGAGAGAGCCGTCGAGTCGAACAAATGAGCGCGGAGGTCAGCATCCTGGAGTTGGTCGCTGGCCTGCCTAGGAGACGCGTAGGCTGACCACGCAGCTCTCCTTCTTCTGACGAGTTCGTCCTTCATGTCGTTGACCATGTTCATGGAGCGCCCCAGGCAAACATAGAATTGCGTTTCGGCGATGAGAGATTAATCGAGTTCGATGCGTCGCACCAGCAGGTCTTCATCTGTGTTTGCGTCTTCTTCCGAGTGATACGTAGTCCAATCTTTCTTCCAGCTTCGTCTAGCTCGCGAGGTTTAGTTGTACTTGTCGCGGAGATGACGATGTCTTCCGCAAAACGACGGTTCGTGGAAATTTTCCGCCCCTGCTGATGCCTTTACATTACATAACATTTATTACGCGCTTTAGGCATTTAAGAAGGCAATAGGATCTAATAACAAATTCTAACGTCGATCTTCGTGTAGCCTTAAAAGGAGAGTGAATAACAAAATGTAATGAAACGCAAAAACAAGTTCCAGTCGAACGACTTCATCATCCATTGAAGTTTCCCCCTGGCAAGGGCATCTGCTGCAGAAGTTCTCCTCCGGCATCTGCAGTGACGTAATGTTACTCGTAGCTTAAGTCGGATCGCTACGTCCCGCAACGACTGGATTCCCAAGCTTGTGAATGGACCTTAGTGACGCGTAGACAAAGCTTCAGCCGAATACAGATATGCTCTACCAACAGAAGAACAGCCTCAGTACCACGTAGACGGCTCTAACGTGTTTTGACGCTGCACGGTACGACAACCGGTGAGAGGCGGAGAAATCTCGGGTTGCGCAAGTGATAGCAGATTCCGGACAATGGCGATGCACTGGAGAACGACGTGGAGAATGTTTTATGCACTGCGCCTACAATGTTAGAACAGTTTCCTCTTACACCGACATCTACGCTCCTCTCGAAGCTGCCGGTCACATAAAATGTGACGTGATCGCACTACAAGAAATGAAGAGAAAAAAGCCGACACACGTCAACACCACGAGGGGACGCTTGTTATCGGTGGAGAGAAGATAGTGCCTCGGAAGGTCCGTGGTGTTGGAGTTGTCTCGCACCCGTCTGTCGTTCATCTCCTCGACTCTCACAAGATCCTCCTGTCTTCTCGTCTGCGACGCCTTCATCCGCCGCATCAGAAGACCATCCCAATGATCAACTGCTACTCACCACACGCAGTAGATGATGAATCACGGCTAGACGCGCTCTACGGACAGCTGGAGGAAATCATCCAAAACGAGAAGTCCCTACAAGTTCACCGTCGGTGGCTTCAACGCAGGGATCGGAAAGGGTTATGGGGAGGTCCACAGGATCGGAACAATTGGGATAGGTGATAGTACGAGCGATGAAATCGCCTTGGTGACCTTATAGCCGCTGCACACCTTTACAACCGCAACCCGGTGTTCGAAAGGGGACCGTCGCTTTCAATGGGAATCACCTAACGGCACAACCAACAGAACACTGTGCCTTAATTTATTTATTCAGCGAAGTTGGCGAACAGACGTTTTGCGGCCGATAGGCCGATGAAAGGCTCGTATGCTATAATCCAGAACGGCTGAGTCTCGCCTTGTCACATTGCACTTCGTCCAACAAAGTGGATCACAATCGCCAGAGGAAGACCCTAACGGAGGTCGTGCTGGGGCCCGCATGTTCAGTGAAACTGGGCAATCCAAGTACGCAAGTAAGTGCGATAAATGACAGGAATCATTTATTATACTGGAAGGATCTTAAATCCGCGTCTCCTTCTTCAAGTAGAAAATTGCGCAGGCACGATTCTATCGGAGGGTGTCCATTAGTCTACCGTAATCCGTCGTTATAGAGCACGCGACATGCGCCTCGCCCCGACTTTGCGTCAATGCGGCCTTTGGCGCGAACTCGGTGCAAACTAGCAAATTACGTCTGCGGGTTTGTATGAGGGCTAAAATCGACACGATATCATGGCTATTTTATAGTTCTTGAAGGAGAACGTATATAAAAGGCAAAGGTAAAGGTGGCGGTGTTGATCAGTCCACTGAGGACGCGCCGCCGCATTCGTGTTCCATTCCAGTCGTAGAGGCATATTGAATGCGTATTTGGCCTATGCAATGACCTACGGGGGCCAGCCGCTATACCAGGTCAGTGTCTTCACCTTCCCAGACAAGTCTGGTACCAATTTACCGGACCCCGCAGGGATGGAAGGCTTGGTTAGCCCGGGCCGGGATCGATCGCTCGACCGTGCGGGTGACAGCAGCGCCTCTTACCACTGTACCACGCGGGCACCATGCAGAAGGTGAAAAATGTCAAGGGTATTGATTTGTTATTCACGAAAAAATCCGGCACTATTTAAGATGTTGTACCCCACGTGTATGTAGCTTTGGCTTCTGTACCCCACGTGTGTTCTGACTCTACTCACGACGCACACTATTTTGTCGCCAGAGCTGCATGCAAAAGAGTAAGGAGGAGATCTGAATCGATCAGTGCATAACCCAGCAAACCATGTACGGTTGATCTTTAACGATGTCAACTCAGCAGAGGCGCTCGAAAAGGTGCATGACTTCAAGCTGAGGGATTTGTACAAGAAGTTGGACCTAACCAACCTGCAATTCAACGGGTGGTTGCGTGGCATTACGCGGGGTTATTGCCGAATTCCCCCCATTGTCGTGGGTGCGAGAAACAAAGCGCTCAACTACACACACGTGGGGTACAACGTCTTGAATAGTGCCAAATCCCTGAGCTGACGACGGGTTACGGTAGACAGATGGACTCTCTCTCCGTTTCTTAGAAAATTGCATACTGTAAACGATTTTGATCAACATCCCCTCACCGTGCTCACTGCCTTGCGGCCTATTTGTGTTCCTGACATATCCTTCGTCATTGCTGCGCTACTTGTGTAGAACTTAACCAGGCCAACGGTTGCGGACAGGCACTAGTACGTGTTGTGGAACAGCAGTAGTACACATAACCTACATGCCATACACCAATAAAGCAGTCACTCGTTTATACCCACTCCAAATCACTGGGACATTTCCAACATTCATTAATTGACAGAATTACGGTTCATAAACGTGTCTTTAGATTTCAGCAACTTTTTCCTACTCGACACAATTACGCTCCTCATCAACAGCATGCTTCTGGAAGTTGGTGCCCAACGCACACATCTGAAAAAAAGAAAGATTTTAGAGAGGAGCCGCATCAATGCATCCAGTAAAGTCCATACCATACCGATAGAAAAAGCTCACTGTATAACGAAGTGCAAACTCGTGAACTCACCTTTGGACTAGGAGAAGGCGCAGGAAGAGAAGAAGGCGCGATCAAACACCAAGGCTGAGCTTCGATACACATTTTGTAGAAATGAACCGTACTGTGTAAACTGGCAGTTTATCATATCCTATGTTCCACCACAAAAAACTGTGTTGGAGGCGCTTCTGCATTTCATTTTGCTCACAGTAGCATAATGAACCGGCCTTCCGCTTGCTTCGCATTTTCCCAGTTTTCCATCCACAAATGGTTCAAGTGTTCATGTATCCATGTCAGTCGACTTCGGAACGGGTCTAGCACATGTGCACCTGGTGCTGTCGTATAGCATTGCTCGCGAACAGTATTCCCAAGAAACACGGGGGCCATTCTATGTAGCCTCCATCACCGTTGACTTCGTCCAACGAGTTGGATGACGGTAGCAAGACAAAAAAGGAAATGGAAGCCGTGTTGCGCCGCACGTACAGGTTGTGTACAACGGGACAGATTGGTGTAAAACCTCTCTGTGATCACTTCCATTAGGGCTCGTTCAGACGACGCGCGTCGAAAATGCAAAATCGAAGCGCAATCAATAAATAACGTCATTGCTCCTTTGCGTTAGTGGCGCAGTCCGGTTGCGCCTCATATAGGTAAAAAAAAATTAGGCATATAATCACATAGGAAAGAAATGAAACGAAAAAAGTGAATTTCGTCAAAATTCCCTTTAATAAGGAATGGCAGAATTCTAAAAAACCCGAGCGACCAGTAAGTTCGCCTATATGAGGCGCAACCGGACTGCGCCACTAATGCAAAAGAGCAAATTCGATCAAGGGCGTTAATTATTGATTGCGCTTCGATTTTGCATTTTCGACGTGCGTCGTCTCAACGAGCCCTTTATCACCACCAGCTGTTAATTTGTGTGGAAGACAACTCAATATAGCCTATGAGATGAGTTCACTTGCGAGCCAAACTTGAAATGATCCAACAAACACTGTTCAAATGACCGTATTCTTCCTCACGTTCCATTTTCAATTTTTCCTCGCCCTGTCTTGCATAGATATCCATCACTTAATGTTCGTTTTCCAAATGGAATGATTGTGTTATTTAACAAATTTTCAAACGTTTTCCACATTTCGATTCCAAATTTTAGACAGTTTAGGTATCAAAACTGTCGAAGCCATCGGTATTTTACCTCTCTGCAGCACTTTTGTCCATTAGTTCGACGCCCGGAAAATGTTCGACTTTACTTTATGCGTGAACGGCTGGTTAAACAAACCAGCTCTCGCGATATGGAATGGAAGAATCTTGAAGTGGGTCAGGTATAGCTCCGAACCAACCTCGTTTTCATAGCGAAAGGATTTAAGTAGCATGATAACCTGCGAGCTTACTCTGGTCGGGTTCATTTGTATAGAACGTTTAGTTAGGCTCAGTTCATGAGCGTGCCATCATTCATCTTGTGAGCAAGTAAGTCCCTATAAGTCAACTCGTTGAAAAATGTATTGCACCAATTGATTTTTATCCGAAGAGCAAAGATTTTCTACAACCCCTACATGACACTTGTATACTTAGAGAAAATTGGACTAATGTTGCTCTGAAGGGCGAATAGAGGGTCGAAATTGGGCAGAAGGAATTCTACAAGAAGGGGATAATAGAACTGCTGGTACTCTAACCTATGCTACACTGATAAGCTAACCAAGCCTTCCATCCTCTGGGGTAGGGTAAGTTGGTACCAGACTTCTCCGGGAAGGTAAAGACACTGACTTGGTACAGGGGTCGGTCACCGCAACTTATTATTATATGTATAGGCCAAACGCTCACTCAAAATGGCCTCTAAGATTCTGAATGTACCACGAATGCGGTAGCCCGTTGTCAGTGGGCTAATCGGCTTCGGCACCTTTACCTTTACTTTATTTTTAAATTACAGAAGGCCCAAAAATAATGATCGATGAAGTAGATTCTGTGATACAATTCCAATAGCTAAAAGGATTTTGCTATCGCCCTCGAATTTCCATTTTCTCAGATATGCTGTGCAGCCGTGTGAGCATAATTGTGCAGTTGACAGTACTCCCGTTTATTCAGCCACAGGCGACAAGTAAGTCTGTTTCTTCACCATATGATGGCGTTTTGCTTCTGTCAGATCTTCAGTAGCAGTGTAATTGAAGAGAAAAGGAAACGAAAAATGCATCCCATAGAAGCTTACAACGGAAACATGGAGCTGCAGACATTTTTCGCGAGGAAAGCCTTACTAAAAAAAGATTTGTGCACACTATTAGTTGTAATGGGCTTAATGCTCGGAAAAGAACAAAATCGAACAATCGAAAAACTTCGAGCAGAAGAGGCCGCACGGCAATCTTGCAGGCGCGAATGTCTCTGGCTGCAGTCGACCTCTATGTCCGTTGGTTCCAGTCAAGGGGCGTAGGTTTGGCCTGGCGGCCATTAACCACATATTGCATATTCAAATTCCGAGATTTCTTTACACCACGAATAGGCAATTCGTGTATTTGGTGTTTCAAATATGTTCCGATTCCGATTTATTCTCAGTCGAAATGTCGCTCATCAGAGAACCTATGAAGCAGGTTAAGATTTAGAGCTACAGAGAGCCATATTTGAATGGCATGTTTGACGTGACAGAAAAAATTCGGTTCAAACAATTCGATACATGCCTGAAATACCAAAACGGATAGAAATCTCCCACTTTCGTGCATAAGTCTAGAGCTCAATTTGTGTTGTTCTAGGAGTTGTGGAAACCGTAGTCTATCTTCTTTCAGCTTCTTTTGTCGAACTGTGCAGAAGACCACCACTTTTCGGAGAAGGGACACTTGGGGTGAGCATCCAGTCTTTGTTCCATCAATAAACCAATCCGCTATCGCATCCAAGTAACGCGGCTTCGAACATCACCTAACCCTCTTACAGAGTTTCCCACCTTCGCTGAACTTGCGGGCTCCAACACCACTTCTCCTCGCATCTTTGTCTCCCGATCGTCATCCAGCTTGTTGGTCGAAGCCGACTGTGACGAAGGCGAGGATCAGCCGTTCTATCCGCGTGCAATTGCGCTGCAGCCATTCAACCGCTCTTTCTGTCTCACGGTCGTCCGCTCTTCACATAATATGACCCGCCCACCGATGCCTCGCTTTCGATGTGTATTCCGCACGGTCCCGCAGGCGGGATATCTGCCTTGGATCGGAGCCGCGAAGTCCGGCTCCTATTAGGATAGTCGGGTGAACTTCAGAGGACACTTTTCCAACGCTCTGCATGTGACTTGCAAGGAGTTCGCCGTGGCTGACGTATCAGGCCACGCCTCAGCCGCGTAGCACAGAGCAAGATGAACCGTCGAGTCGAGCAAGTGAGTGTGGAGGTCAGCAGAGTTGGTCGGTTGGTTGGTAGACTCCTTGAAAGACTCCTACTAACTTCGTTCAACTCTCGGAGCGTCGTCTCTGCTTTAACTGTACTTGTCGCACGTATTTTCCGGTTTCCGTAAACACGTATGCCCCTTTCGTTTCAGTTGAGCGACTTCATCACCTACCGTAATGCGGCAGTAAACAGCTTGGACAAAATGGCATCGCCTTGCCTGACGGCTTTCTCGATAGTTTATTGAACGCCAGAAAAGCTGTACTGTCGTAGAACTGCGGCGTTAGCGGTAGTCGGCTAGTGTTCTCATGTAATCTGAGTCCACTGCTTGATCGACTAACGCAGACAGGCTAGCATTCCTTTCGATCCTGTCATAGGTCCTTTCGTACTGGACGAAGGTTGAGACGAGGGACAGATGGTACTCCCGACAGACCTCGATGACCATCGCGACACTTAGATGTGGTCGACGCAGCAGAATCAACAACGGAACACCCGCTTGCTCTAGCGGCTTTGCTTCATCCAACGTTTGCGATATCCGCGTCAGGATGCTCTTCATGAAAAGCGTGTACACCACGCTCGACAAGCTGATCGTACGGTAGTTCCGAAGATCATCCTTGTCACCTCTCTTGTGCAAGGCAACTGTGCGCGGATTCCTGCACTGATCCGGGATTCGCTCCTTCAGAAATTAGGATGTCATGTGCGCCACAGAGAAGCAGTGCAGAGTATGGTCTCGTACACGAAGAAAATCGACGGAGATGTTGCCTGGCACTTTGACCGTGCCTCTATCCGTACTCCTAATTGCGACTCGTACCCCAGAACGTAGAAGTCTTGACAGCGTTTCACCAATGGGATATAAGGGTTTGGTACAGGTTGTGTAGAACAGAACAGATTGCTGTGTAACCACTCTGTGATCGATTCCATCTCGAAACGGAAGGTCGCGATAGTCCCGTCTTTGCGTTTCAGCGCCGATAGCGGACCACTGGACTCGTTGAGGCCCAGTCGACACTTCGTCTTGTGCCGCTTTCAAAATCTTCTCCCTCCTGTGCTGAATAAGATCATCCTGCAAGACTTTTCTGCACTGATATTGGCAACCGGTCTCTCCAGAAGAATTACATTCGCCCCATTTTCAAAATTCACTTCTTAAGCAGCGCCTCGGTGCTTTCCAGGAGCGGGCATTTCCGTTTGATGATGAGAGAGAAGCAGCGTCGGCACACGTTCGTAGCCCGTTTTCCACTTCGAAACATAAAATGGTAACCTACCCATCATTATGTTTCAATGGCGATATTTCAACACTGACGTCGTCGAGGCCCCGTCCTCAGACTTTCCCTTTCTTGTACTGCTTTTAGCATCTGATTCCTCCTGTGCTCAATAAGATCCTCCTCTGCAAGAGGAAGCAGTGCCTGCACACGTTTGTAGTCCATTTAGAAGCAGCTCGTAGTCCTCGCCAGTTATAATGTCCTTCGTTCACAAGGTCCTCGTCGAACGCGGCTTGCTTACACTCGTTCGATCTGTGCCGGGTGTTTTCTCCATACAGTGATAGAATTTGATCTTACAAGGCAAGGTTCCCAAGGGAAGGTTGTGAGCGATCGGTGACGATTCATAACGAAACCCACATGAGCGTGTAGGGCTTTGCACGAGGAATGCAACGATGTGTTCGCCAGGTGCCGTCACCACCTGGTTGATCTAAAAATGGCCGGCGAAATTTTGCACTGCCGCACACGTAGGCTCCCCGCCAGCGGGAGTAACGGGGCCAATTCGTCTACCACTGCGACGAGGTGGCCAAGTGGGTAGTGCTACGGTCTTAAAATCTGATGACCGGGGATCGATCCCTCCATGCAGCTTTTCTTTTGCCTTCATGCGCTAGATTCCAAATTACGCTCCTTCTGCTATTTTGCCGCAGTTTCGAGATAGAATCGCGTTTGGGAAGAGTATGACCAACAGAGTACGCACGGAGGTCGAAATCTGCTATGTTCGCGGCCCATACTTACCGTACCCAACCCAAATCCATCCCAAATTCAGAAACTAATGTCAGATTCGTGATCAGCGCCCCAAATAATCCCCGTAGACAAAGTTTGGGCTCAATCGGTGATTTCGACCCAATCACTCTACTTTTACTACGAACCCTAGCAAGCGCACGCCAGGAAAAGCCGATGTCAGATTTGTGAATTGTGGATTTGTCAGCTGACCAGGTAATCTTCTCTGATGAATATGAAAAGAAACTCATCCAAAATAGAGTCTCTGTTCTTTAGAGTCGAAAAAGTGGAACAATAGAACAAAGAATATTCTGGGCAAGTGGACCTTCATACAACCACTCACTCGACACTAGTAGGGCTGGTTATGTCGAAATCACCGATTTAGCCCTAACTTTGTCTACGGGGGTTATTCGGGGCGCTGATCACGAATCTGACATTAGTTTTTGAATTTGGGATGGATTTGGGTTGGGTACGGTAAGTATGGGTCGCGAACATAGCAGATTTCGACCTCCGTGCGTACTCTGTTGGTCATACTCTTCCCAAACGCGATTCTATCTCGAAACTGCGGAAAAATAGCAGAAGGAGCGTAATTTGGAATCTAGCGCATGAAGGCAAAAGAAAAGCTACCCGGAGGAATCGATCCCCGGTCATCAGATTTTAAATCCGTAGCACTACCCACTCGGGCACCTCGACGCAGTGGTTGGTGAATTGGCCCCGCTACTCCCTGGCGGGGAGCCTACGTGTGCTTTTTTAAAATTTCGCCGGCCATTTTCAGATCAACCAGATGACGACGGCACCTGGTGAACACATCGTTGTATTCCTCGTGCGATGCCCTATACGCTCATATCGGTTTCGTTATGAATCGTCACCGATCGCTCACAACCTTCCCTTGTTTCCCTTGTTAGTCCGAAGGGGCTGTGATCGGATTCAGCGGAAAAGATAATGCCAGGTAAAGGCACCGTTTTCTGTTGGTCGGAATGTGGTCGATTTAAGCGTGATTCGTATCGTTAATTGATCCCCATGTCGAGCGACGGTGTTCTTTCAAACAGCGGGTTGCCATTGTGAAGACGTGCAGCGAACATGAGGTCTACCAGGCGATTTCCGTGCTCGTTCTATCGCCTATTCCAAATCTTTCGATCCTGTGATCCTGCGATTCTTGGCCTCATTCTGCCTGTCATCTATCCCTCGGTCCGAATATTTCGAGAACGGTTTCGAAACCATTCTATAACCTAATGCTCACCTTATGTCTGCGTAAGCCTGACGATCTAGCTATGTAACGCCAATCATCTACATCATCATTTTCGTAGATTACAGGGGCCAGCACTCCCTAGCAACGGGCTGGTCTTACTACCTTCCCTTCTTCGATTTAATGCAGTCAGCCTCATCTGTCTCAAAGCGCACATGTCGACATACGCCCCAAGTGTAGCTAACGCGGGCGTACAGTTCTTCTAGCTGTTATACTTACACAACGCATCTCATAAATATGTACCTCCTAATAATTGAATGTTCTAGAAAACGGCAGACGGAATTCCTACCTGCACCGTGAAATTTCGTGTGAAGGTCGAAGCGAATACATTGAATCGCATCTGTAGATCAGCCATGCCTTTCACGGTCACTCGCAGCAGTCCCAAACCCCAAGCAACGTGCACCTACAGTTAGTTTCCTTCAACTACTAATATTCGACGTTAATGGTACGTCGCTCGGCAAAGTAATTCACCTTGGATGTTCACAAATTACAAAAGATTACTGTGCCAAACACAAGCCATGCTATTGGTCGAGCCATGCTCAACCGTCGGTGTCACTCTATCACGCCTTAGATTTTACTGGTTCCTGCTCGTTCCGGTTGCTAGGTCTATTAGGTTGAGTCTCAAGTAATCGGACAGTTGCTTGCGTTCGGATTCAAAGTGAAGTTTCTAGTCAGTGAGGACACCTATCAAAATTGGTACGGTATCATTCCGTAGAGGGAGCAAAGCAGTACAAAAGCCTCCGCTACATTCGCTTTCGTGACGCTGACCGTTGTTGCAATGGGTCCGGAATTCATTACGTTCAAATCGCGTAATTGCAAGGTCATACTTTTTCTCTCCCTATCTGGTCGCTATATGAACCAATCTTATAAACGCTCAAACCAGATTTATAAGGAAAGTCTCGAACTTCTGTGTTTCTACTACGCCATCGAGAACAAGGACAAGTCAGCACGCCCAACGGAGTTTGATCTGCGCATATTGAGGAACAAGGTGAAGGACGATCCATGCCAAACTACACGCGAATTATGAGACACCTTTAGTATGTATTATCTGATGATCATGGACTAAGGTGGTTCGGTAAAGTTAGGAAACTTGGTTGACCGACACCTCAAGCGCTGACCCAGAGCACACGGGTCGCAGAGTAGTTTCTCTTTTCATTGTCAAGCACAGGAATGATTGACTGAAAAATCTAGTCGTTGGCGGTGAGAAGCGAGTGCTCTACTCTAACCATCCCAGCCCTGTCCAGTTGATCGACAGGGGTAGAAGGCAGGAAACGTTCCAAAACCTGACAAGCACTCCATTTTGGTGGTAATGTGCAATTCTGAAGCTTTTGTAACAAAAAGCCCCGTCACCAAAGGGAATATGTTAGACCATTTTGTCACTCTTTTCTCCCTGTATCGATTGGTACCTTCCTAGTTTTGAAGGGTGTTTTCATTGTCGGAAAACTTGATCTTGAACTCGAGCACATGCAAAAATGTCCGATTACTTATGACTCAACCTAATAACTGATTGTGAAATGTTATATAGTTCTTCCGATTGCGGTTGTACTTCTATACTTGACTCTATTTGTGATAGTACAACTCGAACCAAATCAATATTGAGCTGTGCACTAAACGATTGTTTCAAGAAGCTTACTCAAATCCAATTTTCTGTATGACGCCTTCAGGGCAAACGTACGAGTGCCCTCCTGGATCGAAGGAAGTACGCGGTCAATGTTTTGTTGTTTGGAGTGGTCCGGCAGCATTCGAACGGAAAGGATGTGGCGGTCGGACGAAGACCCCGTTCACGCTGCACACTATTAGAGACCGTGATGAGCTGAAATGGGTGTCAGGTCAGTACGTTGTCAGCTACGTTGGTGGGTTCGGCGATTATCGATGGCAAGGTGACAAGATTAACCCATTGACGACCGCGTGTCCCGCCGGCGGGACACACCTTGTGGTCCGCGGTGGACCGTGTGTCCCGCCGGTGGGACACACCTTTTGGGCTACGCTTCCTCCCTATTGGGAGACACTGTGGATAGGAGTGTCCATTTAGACAAATTTGCTACCCGTTCTATATTTTCCTTTTTATCAATGCTTCAAGATTTTCATCAAGTGAACGACCCTTCAACAAGCTCAAAAAAGGGTCAGAAAATCGTCTACTTCTAATGACTACTTGAGGAAGTTTTGAAATCAACAATATTCACAGAAAAATTATACTTATGATCATTTTGAAAACAATTAATGCCCGTGAGGCACTTTCATCACTGCACGTGCGCGGTCCCCCGCGCCAGACACGCAGAGAGCGCGCGGTCGTCAATGGGTTAAACATTTAAGCCGGAGCAGCAATCAGGGAGGGGGACGTTTTGCACGAAACCCTAATTGCCAACTCATGGCGCGCGCTAGGTGACAGTACCTGCGGACCATTGGCGAGTTCAACGCGTGCACCTGCACCAGATCCTCGCGGCGCGCGATCTTGGCCGTGTCCGAGTTCGTCGTTAAGGCGATGGTAACCCGACGGACGGGAGGAGTCGTCGGATCGACCAGATCGGGAGCGAGAGCTATAGCTCTCCCATGCAGATGGAGCATAAGGCACTGTAAGGAGTCGAACATGCACTACACCTACACATACCTATATCAGAATTTCGAGCTCTATTCAATGGGCTCAATCGCATTTAGGAAAAACTGTTAAGAACACAATTCTGTGCCATATATGCATGAAAAAACACCGCCAGAAATCCACTTTTTGGATGCGCTGAAGGCAGCACAACTCTGAACTCAAAAAATTAATTTTTAATTCAAAAAGATAAAATTTATAACCGTCGGAGTTTGTTGAAGAATCTGTTAGGATGTGACCACCCCGATTTGGCCACTCTCATTAAACGCTTTAGACTTCTTAACCTGAAGGCAAACTGCACGTTGCAATGGAAAATAACGGGGAAAAATTGCAGAACATCAACAGCATAGAAACCTTTTTGCAGAATTTTGTATCAAGATGTAGAGGCACAGGGCGTGCAATATGAACTGGATACCGCCACTATTTCTCCATTCGATTTGAATTACTCGATAAAAAATATTCTAACTGAACTTCATGTGCAATTTTGGGCCAAAGTTGTGTTATCGGCAGTTTCCCCCAGATACTATTGAGCTCACTGAATAGAGCTCAAAATTCTGATATTTGAATGTGTAGGTGTTGTGCATGTTCGTCTTCTTGCACTGTCTTACGCGCCCTCTGCATCGACCAGCCATAGCTCTCGCTCCCGATCTGGCCGGTTTGGTGATTCCTCTCACTCGTTGGGTCACCATCGCGTTAACGACGAACTCGGACACGGCCAAGATCGCGCGCCGCGAGGATCTGGTGCAGGTGCACGCGTTGAACTCGCCAATGGTCCGCAGGTACTGTCACCTCGCGCGCGCCGTGAGTTGGCAATTAGGGTTTCGTGCGAAACGTCCCTCACCCCAGCAATCAGGCTCACCGTTGCTTTGTCATGCCTGCATCTCGATCTTGCCTTTATCAACGTTAGGAAAAATAAAAACAGCACTGAATTAACGAGTGAATATCTACCCTCAATTTCTTCGAAGCATGTGTTTCACCTCGGAAGCCATTAAAGTGGGTTAGGTGCTATGTGAGTCAGACTGCGCAGCAACAATGAGATCATGTCCAGGAAGGACACAAGGAGAGGACCATTTTTATGAAGTTATTGAGTAGAGTATTGAAGGGTGAAACCAAATGGCAAATGATAAGAATCCTGGAACATAGTTCACAACATTGTGTGATTTGAAGGAACAAGGTTCCCACCTCTCATATTACCTACCTGTGCTTTTTCAAATCTGTTTCCATGGGAGCGGGAAAGGGGAGACTGACCAGTGAATGCCCGGGTAAACCACGTGCTGTCGGTCGGGTCGTCCGAGCTCAGTCCACTCAGCGTTTCTCAGTGAAGAGGGAATGCTGCCAACCGGTAACTGTAGTATGAGTGTGTTATAGTCTCCTTGCAAGAGCACGAGTGCTTTTCCCTGCATCCGCTGCGACAGTTTCGAGAAAGGCAGAATTTCCCACCACAGGAGCCCGTCCCAACCAAGGCTTGTCTTCGAAACCGGAGTCTCGAGCTGTAATACGAGAAAACCAGAACTCGACGACACTGAAAGTTGTGGTGACTTATACGAATACAACGCTGATGTTGCGAATGGCTTCCATCGTTCCAGTGCTATGTCACCGTTCGTTAAAGATGAGGGCTCAAATATGCTCTTGTGTAAATGACATCGTATCTGAAGTAAAAGAAGAGGGTTTAGCCATTTATACCCATCGTAACGCTGCCTCTTGAATGACTAACAACTACCACATGTTAGGGTATGGATATAGTTCGGAAGCCTGAAGTTCTGGAACTTTTAAGCAAGTGTCTCTAGACTTTCTTTCCTCCCTATATAAAATGCTTCTCTAAGGCAGGAACGAAGCGAGCTGAAGTTCTACCGGTTGTCATTGTTCCACTCACAAGTATTGCTGCAATTGTTTTGACACTTGCGTGCTTCCGACTTCTTCGTTTTCTTTTTCTTGTACAACGTGTTTCTGCGGAAAAGACGATACTTCGGAAAAGTTTTCCTTCGGTAGCACTACAACACACTTAGCAAAGTGAGCTGCATATCAAAAGGGAGGACCGATTAGTTGCTTATGTTAGGTTAATCGTAACCTTATCTAGTCAAAATATACGTACCAATTTTCGCACGGAAGTATCTATTCTCATATACCACCTCTACTTGACCTATCTGCTACTCCTTTACCTTAATACACTTCTTATTGAGAGAATAGATGGCAATCTGAGTCAAATTAGATTTTTGTGTTTTACGTAGAGTGGTTGTAGAACTTGCAGTATTATTTGGACGCAAATATCCCGAAGTATGGGTGGCAAACACAGCTCTAACTGCAGGACCGCTCAAAAAAGTTCACGGAAAACAAACAGGTGCTCTTCTTCAATGTTGTTTCGATTCCCTCGATTGCAAATAAGCAACTCAATCCAGCAAATCAGCAAAGAGGAACCGCAATGTTGCTTAAAAATCTATGTGCTAAAATGAGCTTTCTGTTTAACATGTGATCGATGTTCAATAGCTGAGCTCTTTCGGAGCTCATCTGTAAGCCACCCGAGACATCCATCACTCGAGAGCCTACGCATATTTTAGGTTATCGGAAAAGAAATGTCATTTTTGCTCGAGGTGAAATTTCGTCATGATATGGGCGACACAAGTAACACAAGGGTCCTTGTTGCCATTATTCAGTTGTAGTCCACACAGCTCCAAATTCACAGATGTATGACTGTGGAGACAGTATTTCTCAACGTTTTCCAACTACATTTTTGCGAAATGACCACCGCCTTCACAAAGGATTGAGGCACACGCTGTGTCTACTTGTAAATGAAATGCTTGGGTGGCGCGATCCATTTTTGTACAGACCTGCTGCTATAATTTTGTATAGAAATATTAGGCTGTCGCAAAATTAATTTCAGAAATGGACCGCTCAGTTCAAACTGCAACAACCCAGCTCAAACGCAATTCCATGAATCAAGCTAAAAACCGTCAGCATCTGCACACCTTTGCCAGCGAAGCGATGATAGATCCAAACCTTTAGAGAAGAAACTAGGATTACGGGAATTCGCGAAAGCAAGAAAGGCATTTTCAACATCGGTCAAATCAGCAAATTCTGACGTAAATAAGAATCAAATGCTAGAAAAAGGTGATAGTCTGTTGAAGAAGGGTAAGTAGAATAAGGAGGACGAGACAGAACTTCAGTGCCTAACTGAGTCAATTTTTGCCGGGTGATCTTCGCGGTGTGTGCACTTGCGATGTCCTGCAACAGGATTGCACCGCTTCTGTTCGATAGTGCCGGGCACAATTTTTGCAATTTCGGGTACATTTCGTCCAAATCACAACAGTATGACTCTGCTGTAACTGAACCACCAGGTGGCATGAAGGTGTGTTGGATAACTCCTTTACTACACCACCACATAATAATCATAACCTTTTTGGATGAAGTTTCGGTTTAGCAAAAGGCTTTGGTGGAGCACCCCTATCAACCCAAGCAAATTCCCGTTTACTGTTATCATAAAGAACCCATTTTTCATCTACAACTATAAAACGGTTGATAAACGGTTCATTTTACAGCGAATTAGGAAATTCAAACAGATGTCGAAACGCGTAAGACGCTGCTCATCGGCCAGTTCATAAGGAATCCATTTTGACATCTTCTTCACTTTGCGGATTTGTTTCAAATGTCTTGCAACTGTGAAGTATGTACACCCAGATCTTCTGCTAGCATACGAATATTGCTGGATTTGCTTAAGCGGCTGCACTAAAACCTCTTCATCAAGGAACCACTTGCGAGCACGACCAGCTTTTTCTTCGAGATCAAAATCGCCAGAAGCAAAATTTCTCAACCAGAGCTGCACTGTCCGTTTGCAAGAACAGTCCGTCCCAAAAGCTCTGCTAGCGTCACGTTCTACGTCCGCCGCGGGATGTCCCAATCTAAATTCATAAAGCATAGCACTTCAAAGTCGCATCGGTTCAAGTTTGAATGAAGCTCTGGAAAAAATCGGCTGCACAAACTAGGGAGATAGTAATGTACGCATTCAATAGAGCGGATAATCTCCTACCTGACAATATACTTGGCTGCCCTTGAGACGAGATAATACGGCGTAAAAAGTTTTCTTCTGAACACAATTAGAAAGCGAAATTAATTTTGCGACAGCCTAACACCAATTCCAAGACACTGGTCACTACTTGATCCACCTAAACGATTTATACCTTTTCTCGTAATTGTTAGCCATTGCCTCCTGACCCTCGCCGGAGACCAACCAATGTGTTGTCGTGTTGGAACAACTTCACATTCCGACTATATGGTATCACATTTGATAGGAAGATAGCAGTTTAAGATACCTTTCCGTATTACTAAGCTTATCTGTTTTCTGCAATTGATCAAGCTGTTGATGGCTAACTAATGCCACCCAACAAAGCTGCGAGTTCACCTGAAAATTTTTCACCTATATCAAAAGTGTTGAAAGTACAGCTATCGTGACTCTGTTCAAGAAGAGCAATGAAACGAGAGAGAACTGTAACGGTAGATGAAGAGAAGTTCGATTCTGTGCCCACTGAAACCAAGGCAACAGAGCTACCGCCCTTCTTTCAACCACATTGTTCCTCTAAACTTGTAACAAGAATCAAAACAGTGGCTTCAACATCGAGAGTTCTATTCCTAGTAGAGCATAACCGAAATGTATACTAGTAGAAGCAAAGGAAGGATGTAGATAAGGAAACTTAAATCGCTTGGAAACTGAGAATAGGACAGCATTTGTCGCCAGTCAGTGCCCTTTGAAACTTCTCTTTTATACCACACAAGCACAACTGCTACTAACGATAAGAGGTTGTGTTTTGTTCCTTATCACAATTGCTAAGAGGCTAAGAGGTGAGTACAATAGTGGATCTAAGAGAAGCAACATTACTCTTCCGGCTGCTCGATAGCTCTGAACCGATGCTGTTGAGCTACGTAAGAGCTCGGCCGAAGCACATGGCTTCATGGAAAAGTATTATATTATATTAGGATCTATAGCGGATGCACCCGTAATCCCGACATATTTATTTATTTGGGAAGAAAAGCGCCATAGAGTGGAGAGAACGTTGGAGCCACGAAATCATCAATCAGAAAATCGCTACTCAACGCAGCAGACGTCTGCCCACTGTGTTTGAAGCACAATTTCCCTAACCAATTATCCTTTTCAATCCTGCCTTAGGTCGACATCATAGAGAATGATACTGGTGAACACTGTTTTTAACCAGTATGCTAACTGTTTATCGTAAACTTTGGTATAATAACTGACAGTCCCCTGTCCTGTTATGATAATGCCCTTATACAACGCTAACGGTTCCCCTCATTTTTTTCGCTGCGATAGGATAGCAAGGATGGTCGCAGTTATTTTCTTTCCACGGTCTGAAGACCTTATGTCGCTATATTACTACCGGTTCTTGCGTTCTGTTTGTTAAATAGACCATGTTTCACTTTACAATGTAAAGTATGTACATAGCTGTAAATGTAAATAAATAAATGTAAAAATAATTCAGTAATCACGCTGTATCTCGCTCTCAATGTATATATTTTCTTCACGTATTACTGAATTACATGTTACTCTCCTACATTCAGACCAAATCAAGGCACGGCTCGCCAAAGGAGGAATGGACGGGGTGAAAATAGGAAGTGGGATTTTCGCAAAGAACAAGGAATCAGATATTGGCTATTTGTGTTCGGTTAATGCAGCAACTTTAGGTGAGTTAACAGCCGTGCTGACGACTGCTCTTGCAGTGGCTCTCCGACACAATATGTTATCGTGGTCTTTTCGCGGTGCATACCATAATCGACCTCGAAGATGTCGCAGCCGTATAAATTTCGCCGCTCACTCAATGATAGGCTTGGCGTTTTCTAGGCGGCACTGTAAAGAATCATTATTTAATATTCCACAACGTTTTTATCCCGATCAGTAACGGAGTACGTCTTTCATGATAGTTGCCTCGTCTTCTTTCTCCTTGGTGCTGCTCCCGCGTTTGTTGAGGTGCCACACTGCCATCTTGTCTCAGTCTTGAGCTCCTTGTGGGGTGGCCATATCGTCTTCGATCGCAGGTTCTTGAGCGCCACTTCCTTGCATGCGCCCATCGATCCGCCTTGTGATCGTGACAGTTTCCCTCCATCAGCCGACCTGTCACACGGGCTTGACGCTGGTACCGACACCCTTTTCAGCTATTTCTAAGCTAGGCAAGGGTTTTTGCCTGGGACGGTGATTGAACAATGATCACCGAGATCTTGAGCCTAAGCTGTTAATCTCTCGGACATCCCGCCGCACTGTCCAGAATCATAGTGATACCAATTTTTTCATTGAAATGTTACATGGTACATGCTATGCCGTCTTTGAATAAAAAGGTTAAAAGAGCAATCCCCCACCTTCTAAAAAAACTCAGCTATCAGCTACGGCAGGAAAGGAAAGAACGATAACGGAAATTTATTTATTTATTTTATTTACACTGTTAAGTGCGCCAAATGAATCATATAAATAATGCTTAACAATAATACTGTGCTCAATTTCAACTAATAAAAAACTCGAATAAAGTAAAATGTTGGTAACTTATGCGGTATCCCAGCTTTCAAGAAGAGAGACCAACGCCGTAATGTGCAAATAAATGTGAGGGAATCCTTCCTGGTCCAATTAAAAGATAGTCAAATGGTATCATCTTTGAGTGCTACTGGGATAACTTTGGTCCAACAGGCACTATGGCTTAGCCAGCTTAGTGCAAGAAAAAGGGTGAGAGGCACCAGCACGTTCGGGCTACAACCGTGCGAATTCAGGCGAACTTTGTCTCTTTCAGTTTCCACTATAGTTGCAGCCTAAAGTACACAGTAGCGAATTCGTAGAAATATAGATAAATCAACTTCTAGCGAATAAAGTCTCGAGGACGAAAGATAGGAGGCTACAATTGGTTAAACTTTCTACTATCATACAAGGACGATGATGGTTAGCGCATCGAGAATGGCTGTCCTATATGCTGTACAACACAAGATTAAAGCAGTGTGAAGAATGAGCCATTTAATAACGATCTCAACATGAAGAAGAGTGCTCAGTATTAGCAGCAGAATATTCTCCTCACAATCAGACCTGTTGCGCTGAGAGAGGTAGAGTCTAGGTGAGGGACGTTAGGCAGGAATCCAAATCACCTGCGAACCATTTGGCGTGTTCACCAGGAACAGATGCACCGAGATGGCCACCGCACGCGATTTTTCTGGCGGCGAACCCCGCGTAAGGGCTTGTTCAGACGACGCGCGTCGAAAATGCAAAATTGAAGCTCAATCAATAATTAACGTCATTGATTGAATTTGCTCCTTTGCGTTAGCGGCGCAGTCCGGTTGCGCATCATATAGGCAAAAAAAAAATTAGGCATATAATCACATAGGAAAGAAATTGAACGAAAAAAGTGAATTTTGTCAAAATTTCCATTAATAAGGAATAGCAGCCTCCTAAAAAACCCGAGCGACTGCCAGCGACTAAGTTTGCCTATATGAGGCGCAACCGGACTGCGCCACTAATGCAAAAGAGCAAATTCGATCAAGGGCGTTAATTATCGATTGAGCTTCGATTTTGCATTTTCGACGCGCGTCGTCTGAACAAGCCCTAAAGGCGATTGTGACGGACGAGGAGAGCGCGATGTCCCACCCTTCGCCTACATAATTAGCGGCTGTGTAAATGGTCTAAGGGGTCCATACTGGACGAGCATAAAGTGTGAGCATATTTAAAATTTCGTCGGGCTTTCCTCGTCCGTCGGGTCACCATCGCCTTCCCGCAGGGCTTGACGCAGCAAAAATCGCGTACGGTGGCCATCTCGGTCCATGGGCACTCGGCAAACTCGCCAAATGGTCCACAGGTACTGTGACCTTGCGTGTTCAATGAGTTAGCAATTACGATTCTTGCCTAACGCACTACCCCCCCCCCCTCCCCCGTCCCTCCTCCGGTTCAACATGAACATGGGTGGAGTCGTATACGTCTTCAGTCCTTGGAAGTTCTTCAAGGTAAGGGGAAATCTGAACTACAACGCAGAAAGAGCAGTGACCGATTAGAAACATCGCCTTCCCTAGTCATGGGTTTCCGCACCAGATTCTCGTCATGAGTAAAAGCCTGACAAAGTCACCCAAGTCATGCGAATTAGTCCTTTTGTCATAATTATTTGCTCACTTGTGATCGGTTCATCAGCAGCGATTAGTCTACACTAGGTCCCAACTTCTTTTTCTTTCTGTTCGGTCCTTTCTAGTACTGGATGGGTACTTCAATCGGGGGAGAGTTTGGGGCTTGGATGTTGTTACGGTGAGCGAGTCCAGCCATCGAAGTGGCGGCCGGCCTTTTGGGTGTTGCCTGTTCAACGGCTCTCAGCGTACTGTGGTTGAACTCTTGCGTCCAGATGTCATACAAAGTGGTGCTTGGCCTCTTCTGCTTGGAGATGATGTGCCGGACTCCGATCGTTGCCCTCATCTCTCCGCTGTACAATCCGGGCACTGCTGCTGTAGAGAAATGAGAACCATTTGCCTTACCAGCGCTGCTTGAACTCTTCGCAGTTGCTCCTCGATCGCGCTTGTTAGGGCCCACGCTTCGCATGCGTAGCACAGTGCTGGATGGAACTGTTTCATCGAAGATGTTAGGTCACAGTGGGTGGTCCTTAACGCTCTCTATTACATCTCCCACGCAGGATTGAGCATGGGGTGCGATCTGTGCTCAAAAATTACGACCCCCCCCTTCTGGAGAGAAGCAGTTACGACCCCCCACCCTTCAAAAACTGCTGCAGGCGAATATAACAGGTGAATGGAGCACGAGGACATCCACAGAAGAGCGTTTACAGATGTATACAGAATAAAGATGCAAAAAATCGAAAAATAAAAATTTATTGATCATTCGAGTATAAAAAATTTTCGGATCAGCCGCACACAAATGAAGGACAAAAAACGCTTGTGCGCGGAGAAATGTACACGGATAGCGAGTGTAGTGATGTAGCTAAGAATTTTATAAGGCTGAAGATAATGTAGTGAAAATGGAATTTCCTGAACTAAAAAGTAGATTAGTTGTGGAAAAGCTGAGAAAGTGGAAGAATAATTCGGTCAGCAAACTTGTAGCAATCAAAACGTAGAAATGTACATTAAATTCTGAAAAAAAACAATGTCAAAACAAAATGTACATGAAATTCTCTATGAAATATCCCCTGGGCGCGCAGGGGGGGGGGGGGGAGTGCGATCTTTCTGCGATTTTTGCCTAAAATCGCAGAAAGATCGCACCCCCCCCTCCTGCGCGCGTAGGAGACTCGCTCTTAGTAATAGATTTTTATATTTTTCCTAGATAGCATTTTTTCCCTAGTTTTTAACGCAATTATGGCACTTTTTCAATTTCAATTTCGAACGGAGAATTTTTGAATGATCACCTTCATTTCTGAGATGACCAGTAGAAGTTGCGATCTCTGAGTGTTTTCACCGAAGGGGGGGGGGTGCGATCTTTCTGCGATTTTTGCTTAAAATCGATCGCACCCCCCCCCCTGCGCGCCTAGGGGATTTTGTGTTTGTAAGTTTGTAAGAAGTTCTATTTTTATTTTATAGAAAATTTCATGTAGTTTTAGAATTGGTTATGGCACTTTTCCAGTTTTGAGTTTGAACAAAGATATGATTTTTTGATTGAAAACACTCAGAAAGTCGCCACTGGTCATCTCTGAAATGAAGGTGATGATCATTCAAAATCTGGTCATCTCAGAAATGAAGTTGATCATTCAAAAATTCATATCTCCGTTCAAAATTAAAATTGAAAAAATGCCATGACCGCGTTAGGAAATAGAGGAAAAGTGCTATCTAGAAAAAATATAAAAATCTGGTAAGAGCGAATCTCCTAGGCGCGCAGGGGGGGGGGTGCGATCTCTGACTGAGCGTTTTGCTATGGCTGATTATTCATTTCAATCTCCTCGTTTTATGTGAGTTTTGAAAAAAATAAAAAGGTTGGTTGTGGAACTTGTCTTTTTGTTTTTAACTCTGTGCCGATTGATGCAAAACACGGTAAACTTCGTGAGTTCATCCTGTTTAAATGCTAGAAATCCGATAATTTCCTGCAACCTCCTTCATCCCATGAAATTCATACGACTTTTCATAGCTCATATGAGTGTTAGAACCAGTTTTCTTCTTGTTTTGAAAAGTATACTTTTTACCTGAAAATCTCCATGGCTTTCCAAGTTACATCCATTTGACTGCGACCACTCCAACCCTCGAAGTTTGGTATCCGCGTCTTTATAGATGTCATATTCAAAGCAGAAGTTTTCAGAAGGTTTCCATATTGAAACAATTTTAGATTGATGTCTCTGTTATTTTCAACTCGATATGTGATTTTTAAATATTTTTATAATTTGAAAATGCCTCCACTATTCGATCCATCATCTGTGATCCTCGTGTTGATGACTTTTCCACCTCTCCACTTCAATGTAGCCTTCTCAATTTTATTTCCAGTGTACACTCAAGGTAATTAAAATTAAATTGCAAACAGTACAAAGCCTTTATTTACAACGAATCGCCACCAGTCCTCTCAGAGTACGATTCACTCCACTTGACAGTCAGCAAATTGCAGCGTGTTTCTTGTGGGTAAAAACACGGTTAGCAATTATCGCCTGTTTTCATTTCATTACATTTTGATTGCTACAAGTTTGCTCATATCCACCTCTCTCACCATTCACTGATGAGGGAGCCGCCTGAAATATGTTCTCGTCGTTAAATTTAGTAACTAATTTTTCAATTGGAGAGGCCTCTCCACAGCTCCGAGAGACAGTCAAACACAGAAAAAATGTGAGTTCCGCACATTTCCTTAAGGCATCTGCTCGTAATTTCTACCCCATCACAAAATGTTCGACCCTCCCCCCTCACACGTACGACCCCCCCCCCCCTCAGCCATGACGGCGGTACGACCCCCCTGCGATCATCGCACCCCACGCTCAACCCTGCTCCCACGGAACTGAGCGCAGCCTTTCCTACTGCCGAAAACCTCCGACGTGAGGTCGTTCTTCAGCTTCGGTAGACGTCTTGCGTGATTTACTCAGAGGGAACTCCATTTACAAAGCGTTTTCGTCAACAAACTCATTCTTCGTGAACTTGATCTTCGACATGATGTTGTGACCCTGAAATTACCTCCTTCCACACGATGTTCGGGCAACATACGTGACGCTTGTTCCATGAATCGCGCAATAAGCACAATGTCGTCGGAAAACATCGAATGGTTTGATTTCCTTCGCTGTTAATATGCTCACTCCAATCACAGCGGCTGATAGCGAATTCCAGACAGGCTAAGAAGAGAGAAGGCAAAATCTGGTCTCTGTTGTAGTCGATAAATCTTCATCTTTTTGCTATTCGAAAAGCAACACTCCAATCTAGTTTCAATTTGTGGCGTTGGATTGGCTGGATCCAGTGTATTTCGAATTGCGCTGAAATTAAATTAACCAGTTTGTAGTCTTTCCGTTGTAATAAATGTAAGGACGTGGAGGAAAAGCGGTGTGATGAAAAGTCGGAGTCTTCTTTTACTACCTCAATACGCGTGGAAGCAGCTAAGAATGTTCGCGCATCGCTTGCCGTTCAGAAAGTTTCGGAACGTACCAAGTTTTGAAGAAGGGAACGTAGAAAATACAACAGATGACTCGAGCAGTAATTGACGTGCTGCCATTAAACTGAAGCAGGATACGAAAAATTGAGCGACGACATCTCAGAGGAAAACAAGATGATATGGATTTGCTGGATTTTTCCACATCATGGCTAGATGAATCAATGAGTTGAGAGCGACACGATAGAAGTCCAGTGTGTAGAATTCCAAGCAGTATAAAAAACTTTTTCGCTGACAAAACGACTTACCTTCTCGTCATGTGTTCAGATGTTGTTAAACGTTCGTCAAACCGTCATTTCAGCGTTTGTCAAAAAGAAAGAAGATGAAGAATTACAAAAGCAGAGAGACAAAGAGGAGCAGGATAGACTTGAGGAAGAGAAAAGAAGGCAAGAAGAAGAGGAAAGAAGAAAGAAGGAGCAAGAGAAACAACAGTTAGAAGATTTGAAAAGACAACAAGAGCTTGAGGAGAAAGCAAGGCAAGAACTCGAGAAACAGATGAAGGAACAAGAAGAAAAAATTAGGAAGGCGAAGGAAGACGAAGAGAAGGCACGAAAAAGGGCCCAAAAAGCCAAGGAAGATGAAGAGGAGAAACGAAAGCAGAAGGTGCAGCGAGAAGCTCAGGAAGAAGCAGAAGAAAAGCGTAAAAAGGAGGATGAGGAACATAAAAAAAGAAAGAAAGAACTGGACCAATTACAAGAAGAACTGCAGGAGCAACGTGATGAGGAGGAGAGAAGGAAAAAGGAGGAGTTAGAGCTGGCAAAAAAAAGGGCAGCAGAGGAGAAGCGATTGCAGGAACTAGAAGAAGAAAGGAAAAGGAAGGAGAAGGAACTTGAAGAAAAAATCAAAAAAGTTGAGAAGCAGGAACGAGATGATGAGGTGGAAGAGGGAAAAATTAGGGATGAATTCAATGAAAAAACTATATTTGAAAAATTGGAGATTCCTCATGTGCCTAAGATGACGCCCAAGGTCCTCCGCACATATTTTTGGCTTGGAACCGTACACGCTGTCGGGGGATCGGACGAAAAGCCAAATTTCGACGAGTTGAACGAAGCGTGCAAGGTTGGCATCCGAATTGTGTCTATTCTGCGTTGTCCGATGTAAAGCGTCGAAAACGCTGACAACGATCGTATATTCAGATATTTCCTGGGAGCTATGTTGTATCACGAGAAGGTTTCCCCAGTGACGGTGACCTTGAAGAGATTGTGACAAAGGTGAGTGCATGCACTGGCCTCTACAATGCACGGCAATTCTTTAGAATGTCGGTGCCAATCATCTCGAAAATCAACGTTAGTATTTGGTTGGCCTATCTTTTTGTAATGAGTGAGCACCGCTGGCAAAATCCGAATGCTTGGCGGAACCATTAGGAATGCGCATACATACTCCAGAATTTAGAGGGTGTTTGGGAAGTGTTCATAAGGTGCGCAAATCCGACCTAAGCGTCGATATTTGCAAACTGTCCAGTACCACTGAAAATGCTTCAAGCATGGAACCATTAAAGGGCATTGCACACTCTGCGATGCCCTGTCCGGGGTCGTCTGCGGCAGGTGGGGATAGGACCGGCGCTCCGCCCACCATCCGCCGCAGGCGCAGGCGCCGCACGAAAAATGCCCGGCGCCATTCCCTGGTGCGGCGCCGGATGCGACGTCGTCGGTGCCGTCGCCGTGGCCGTCACCGCCGCAGAGTGTGCAAAGGCCCCTCCGGCGGCTGCGGCGCCGGCGCCGAATGCGGCGCCGTCGAGCCAGCGCGGCCCTATGTTTCATCATAGCCGCAGACGACGCCGGACAGGGCATCGCAGAGTGTGCAATGCCCTTAAGGCCCCGTCAGAGTTTACCGCGTTGCTGCAGCAGTGCTGCAGTGCGGACCAGCGGCGCGCGCTGCAGCTGCGCAATAGCCCAGTGTCCGGTTTCTAATTTCTTTGCGAAAACCACCCTACTATGCACTAAATAGTTTTTGACCAGCGATAGTCCAGTGGACGGCTGCAAAAGCGCGCAGCTACTGCGGAAGTACCCGTATTTCCCTTTTAGCTGTTCTATTAGGTTGTTAACTAATTATTTGCCGTTTTTTTTCAAGCTTCTGTTGTGCGCCTAGTAGAGAAGCTTCCGAAAACATCCAGATAGCATTCGATGGAGAATTACTTGCTCTTTCATGGCATTTATCTGGTATTTTCGAAACCTTGAAATTTTGATAACTTTTCGACCACTGAAGTTGAAATCGAAGATGAGAAAAATTGACCCCACCGACAGTGAATTTTCCGTCGTTTCGAGACTTTCTGCAATCCTGTATACAGCGTCTGAAAGTAGACGAATTGCTCTATACAACGGTACGGTTTGTTTTGGTTTTCCTTGGTTTTTGTTTGTTTACAGAGCGTCAAAGTGGGGTATCTCAAAGAAAACAGTAATTTTTGGATGCTTGTGCTGCCTTTCTGCCGAACGTTCCCCATCAGCTCTAAACACCCCACGATAGAGCATTTGTCGCTCTATCAGGTAGTCCGTTTATATTTCCATGCTAACCGTTTTTTAAAACTTTTGTCACGAAAGTGCTTTCAAAATTCCTCGACGTGTGAAACTTTTCGTTGGAAACCTTTTGCAGAATTTCAGGCATCATTCGAAAGAGGAGGATGTGGGCTATGAGGGCCACTGCCGCGCAATTACTGAGGGGTGCGCGTGCGGCCGTCGCGTTGGCCGCGCAGCGCGGCCACGCGAGCCGTCGAACCTCCATTTTGTCGACCTGTGATGCATCTCCTTATAGCCCACATCCTACTCTTTCGAATGATGCCTGAAATTCTGCAAAAGGTTTCCAACGAAAAGTTTTACACGTCGAGGAATTTTGAAAGGACTTTCATGACAAAAGTTTTGAAAAACGGCTAGCATGCAAAAATAAACATACCGTCTGATAGAGCAACAAATGCTCTATCGTGAACTGTTTAGAGCTGATGGAAAACGTTCGGCAGAAAGGCAGCACAAGCGTCCAAAAATTACTGTCTTCTTTGAGATACCCCACTTTGACGCTCTGTAAGTAGACAAAAAGCAAGGAAAACCAAAACAAACTGTATACCACTTTGTAGAAAAATTTGTCTACTTTCAGACGGTGTTTACAGGTTTGCAGAAAGTCTCGAAACGAAGCAGGGAAAATTTACTGTCGGTGGGGTCAATTTTTCTCATTTTTTGATTTCAACTTCAATGGTCGAAAAGTTATCAAAATTTCAAGGTTTCGTAAATAGCAGATAAATGTCATGAAAGAGCAAATAATTCTCTATCGAATGCTGTCTGGACGTTTTCGGAAGCTTCTCTACTAGGCGCACAACAGAAGCTTGAAAAAAACGGCAAATAATTAGTTAACAACCTAATACATTGGTTTACTGCCGCAGAAGAGTGTGAAGGGCCCCTAGAGCATTAGATAGCGTACCTATTTAGCACCAGCTTATTTTTCTTTCGTACGGGATTTGGATTGGTTACCGCGTGCCTTATCGTTAGGTCGGCATTTGTCGTAACCAGCTTATTTCTGGTTTGTCGAAACCGTGTCCTTCCTTACTGCGCATCATTTCGACGCTGAAAACTTTAAGGAAAAGCTCTATCTTTAGCGCTCTAAGCACAGCCGCAACGAAGATTTCACAGTTAAACTATCGAGACTCGCAAAATCAGCGGCCAGTTGGACTGCCCCGAAATCAGAATCCACAACTTCCTCCAAAGCTGGCAATGTTCAGTTCAACCACACACTGAACATTGCCACCCTTGGAGGAAATTGTGGATTTCGCACACATATTCCACCAGAAGGTTGAGGCATTCCTGCACTCATCCCTGCCGGCCTGCGATCGCTGAGAAACTTTGAACTACTGCGCCCTACCTTTTCGTCTTTCTAAGCCCTCGAAGGTATCGACCTGGTTCCGTTTGACGGCACTCGAGTTTTCTGTCAATAGTTGCAGTTGATTGCGGTTGGCTTCTGAAATCAAAGTGGTCGTCGTTGAGCTTTCGAAACGAAACTGTCGTTGTATGATGAAAACATTGGAAGGACCAATCACAGCGCATTAGCCCTTGACTGAGTTTCCTTCATTGCGTTGTTTTGTGGACTCATTAAGAAAAGTAGTTCATAGTGCCTGCAATCAATATCGATTTTCTCTGCAATACCATTAGTGCAGAAACACGACAAGTGTGATATGTAGGTGATAAATCGTCTTTCATGTAGGTTATACATAAGTGTAAGATCCCGGCATTTTTTTTTCAAAATTTTGGCGAATGGACAAAATGAGTGCCGGGGGACTTTCCCTTCAACCTAATACGTTCTTGGATTCTGCTTTAGCTCGGTGTATCACTTCAATGGCAGTGTCTGTTTCAGTTCGAGAACATTCCAATGCGCTTGACTATCGGACGGTATGATTCGAGCATAGCAGCATGTCCATCAAATCGCAATATGACACTCGCTGCGTATCAGAGCCTCTTCCGCTACCATTTCTATCCAGATGGACAGTTTTACGTTAGTATTTGCTTCTCAAAAGACAGAAGAGATTCGTCTATTTTCAAAATGTTCTTTATTCATTACGCAGTAATTCGCGAAAAGATTTTCTCACCTTGTATTTTTCGGTGCAGATCGCTGAAACCAGAAACAATCTTATTCCAGTTGACAGTTTTAATAACTCTCATTGGAAATACACTAATATGTGCTCTTGTTGGAAATTTTAGACTTTTTAAAAGTTTTACACGCATTAACATATGCATTTAACATAAAACGAATGCATCTTAGGAACTGCAGCGCTTCTGCTTGTCTGGTAGTGACATTCTGATTGAGCATGGTTAGCATGTCCTTAAAGGCTATAAATTTTAGCTTCAAGTCATTAATAAACCATAGATTTTTGCGTGAATTTTTTATGGTCGAAAAATGATGAAAGCTTAGGACAATCTTTCGTACGAAATTCCATATATTACATTAGTAACTAGTGAATAAAGTTGCATTAAATTTGGAAGTGTGGTAGCATGAGATTCTCTCTTTCTGGCGTATTCTTCTATTCTAGAACGGCCCTGTGTGTAAATGGAATTTCAAGAGCTATTTTCTCTATAATTGGACGGCTATTTGTAAAACTTAAGTATGTACGCGTTAGAAAGAGAGAATCTTATGCTATCACACATCCAAATTTGATGCATTTTCAGTGACTAGCTACTAATATATGGAATTTCGTATGAAAGGTTGTCCTAAGCTTCTATCATTTTTTGACCTTAAAAAATTCACGCAAAAATCTATGGTTTATTAACACGTTGACGACAGCCCCTTTTTCACGTGTCTGGCGCGTGGGACCAACCGATTTTCTAGCGCGCCGAGGCTGTGGCATGATGCCGGCATACGGCGGATTTTTTTTTTCAAAATGGAAGTGAATAGTAAATCCCGAAGGCTACATATGCAGTCCTGTAATATCGGGGATTGTGACTATTCCTTTTTTGCAATGAAAATAGAAAAATAACAGCTGGAAGCTTTTAGAATGTCCTTTTTCCCTATCCAGGTTAAAAGGAAATTGTTATTTGTTTATTGTTCATTATTTGTTTATTCTAATAATCAACATTTGTTTGTATTTATGTGTTTGTTTCAGTAACCAGTATTTGTTTGTAGCCATTTGTTTCTTGCAATAACCAATATTTGTTTTTACTTGTAAAGAAAACTAGTGCACAATTAAAAATTCCGGTAAATCAGCAGCTAAGAATCATTTTCATGGGTCACGCTTCCTATAACAATGTGCAAAGGACTGCTACAAAGTGGCACAATAACATCCTTTGAAATTCTGAAGTGTATCGAGAAAAATACGATACAAGACTGCGGCGCAGCATTGCGCCACACGGCCCCACGCGGCCGCTTGAGCGTGGCGCAGCAGTGCGCCACACTGTCGTCAACGTATTAATGACTTGAAGCTAAAATTTATAGCCTTCAAGGACATGCTAACCATGCTCAATACGGTGCCCAGAACGTCACTACCAGACAAGCAGAAGCGCTGCGGTTCCTAAGATGCATTCATTTTATGATATTTTTTTATGTTTTATGTTAAATGCGTATGATAATGCGTCTAAAATTTGAAAAAATCTGAAATCTCCAGCAAGAGCACATATTAGTGTATTTTCAATGAGAGTTGTTAAAACTGTCAACTGGAATAAAAGCGATAATTAATATATTTATTACACAAGTTATCTTGTGTTACAACCAACAACAAAAAAAAACAATCCCTAGAATATCAAACGACATGTGTTGCCTAAATAACAGAATCTTTGGTTATCCAAGGAATTGCAGATAGGAACAAATGACATTTAAGCAAATCAAAAACTTAGCAGTGCAGAAAAAAGGAGATGTTTGCAGTAATTGACACCTAGCCGGATAACATGTGCGGTTCAGGAGTTAAAACGGAATTGAGCATATTTTTGAATACGTTATGACTCTCCGATATTTTGGCCTTTTTGCGGAGCTTCTCAAATGAAGAAAGAGTCCTAATAGTAAAGAAATGACGTCGACAGTCGAGTTTTACTCTGCCGACATCATATTTAACGGTTCCGCCTCGGGTGGTTCCTTTTCTCAGCGACATAAGATCTGCAGGTCTGAGGCTCGTCCTTCCGTGAATGATCTTATGGAACAACAAAAGATCGTTTCGTTTCCTTCTGAGGGCAAGTGAGGATAAGCCGAAATTCAGGTTCCGTGCGGAGCTGGACGGGATCTGATCGTACATAAATCCTACTGCGCGAATCATAAGTTTTCTGGTGAAGCTATTTTGAACCCTTTCTATCATATCAATGAGTTTTTTCTGGTACGGGTTGAACACGGGAGTTCCGTATTCCAGGATAGGTCTCACGTAGGACTTGTAAGCTTGGAGAAGCACGGAAGTGTCCCTTGTCGTTAAAGCTCTAAACAGGTTATATAATAAATGAGTCGCTTTTTTCGAAATAATTTCACAGTGCTTCTCAAATTTTAGGTCCTTTGTAATCGAAAAACCGAGGTCACGGATTTCATCAACACTTCCAACGTTACAACCATTGATGTAATAAGTATTCTTTTCATTGTGTTTACCTAGATGAAGCACTTTGGACTTTTCCTGGGATAATGATAATTTCCAGTCAGCAGACCATTTTTCGACAAGATTAATTGCTTCTTGAAGAGCTTGCACATCGATATCGCTAGTTATGGGCCTATAAATTTTCAAGTCGTCTGCAAAAGCACAGTGATCAGTACCATTAAGTGCAAAGAGTCTAAGAAGATCATGAGTTTAAATATTGAACAAAACTGGTGAAAGTGCGCCCCCTTGGGGCACTCCGCTGTGTACTGATCTAGGACTGGAAAATGAGGCATTCACCCTAACGACAAACTTTCGCCCAGTTAGAAAAGATTTTACTCAAGATATTATTCTTGGATGGATGCCAACTGCATTCATTTTGAGGAGTAGAAGCTTATGAGAGATTCTATCAAACGCCTTACTAAAATCAAAATAGATAGCGTCGACATTTTTGCCTTGGTCTATCCATTTCGTCCATTGATTGAGCGTGTAAATCATAGCGGTCACGGTGGAACTACCTTTTTGAAAGCCATGTTGATTCCTCGATATCACAAGGCGTTTGTCTAGGTGAGCTTCAATCCTTTTCTTCAAAATTTTTTCGAAGAGTCTGGCGAATATGGATGTTATACTTACAGGCCTGTAATTTGAGGGCAGGCTGTATGGGGGTTTCTTTGGGACAGGCGTTACTATAGAAAAGGTCCATCGACTAGGCACTCTGCCCTCATAAAACTGAGATTGAAAATGAAGGTCAAAGGACCGCTTATTATTGGAGCTACCTTCTTAATGAATGACAGTGGTATGTAATCAGGGGTAAGGCTACTTGAGGGCGGCCACTTCAAGAGCAGTTCAAGAACTTCATTAGCCTGGAACCAAACGGAATCATCCATGATAGGGAAGGTGCCGGCAGATTGGGTATGCTCGGTATCGTTTTCCTCCTCGTGGGCGAGAAAGGTTTGTTCGAAAGTTGTAGCTAGCATCTCAGCCTTTTCTTCATCTTTGTGGAGGACCACACCCCAAGGAGAGCGGAGAGCGCCGACAGAAGGTTTATCTCGTAGCCTGGATTTGAGCAGCTTAAAGAAAGCGTGCTTGGAATTAGAACTAACCACTTTCTGTTCAATAGTCCGATTGAACTTCCTTAATTTTTTTCGTATATATTGTTGAGATAGTGAAACGCGTTCCAGTCCTCCGCACTATTAGATAGCCTAGCTTTAGACCAAGCACGATCTCTTGCCCTGAGGGCTCTGCGGAGATGGGGCGGGAGGGTGGAATTTCTAGATTTGTTCCATGACGTAGGCACATATAGTTCATTACAATGATGCAGAATTGCAGTGAGTAACTCATATTTCTCGTCCACCGTTTGCACACTGTTCAATGAACCGAACCAGTCGACGTTTTCTAAATACCTTATTATGCTAGAGTAATCGGCCCGACCGAAATCTCGCCTGATTAGGTCACGACCGGGTGGTTTAGCAACACTAACTGAAAACTTGAGAGAACAGTGGTCGCTAGATCCAAGCGGTGGTTTTATTTCCGGTGAACGTATTAGATTTTTATCATTTGACAAAACTAAATCGAGAGTATTGTTCCCTAAGGTATTCAAACGCACTTTCTGTGTGAGTGTATGTGTTTCGCACAAGTCCAAGAAAGCTTGCGCTGCTGCGCTAGGAGACTTCAGCTTTGGTTCACCGGTCCAACTAATCTCTGGGAAATTGAAATCGCCCAAAAGTACACAAAGACTGTTGCTAGACATCAAATCACTAATTGGCTCATTCCCGTGTTTACGGGTGAGTGCTGATAACAACAGCCCGACCGGGCTGAAGAAAAGGACGACGCTAGGGGATCGCAAACGTACATCGGTAGCACAGTGGTAATGCAGTCTGCCGGAAACAGAAAGACGCGGGTTCAATTACCGTCCGATGTCAGTGTTTTGCGAATAACCCAGCATCTCCAGAAATCTGGAATAAAATTGTTTGTTGTTTCAGCGACCTGCACCCAAAAATACAAAATGAAAAATCTTTTCGCGAACTTCTGTATCTGCGACGCATGCGTATCGTGAGACGAGATGAAAATACAGTGGCGAATTGCTAGGAAGAAACGGAATGGTGAAAAACGAAATAACTAGTAGGAGCAGTATCAATGAAAATCGTGACGAGAGGCGATTTGAAAGGGCAGGACGATGACGAAAAGGGAACAGAGGTGTGGGGTTATCTATAAATCATCGTGAAATCACATATCTAGGAATTCATTTCAACTCACAAATCAATTGCGTTGAGCCGACCTGCTTCAAGTATATGCTTTTGTATCATGCTTTCCTAAGTGACGGTGTGACTGTAGAGGAGGAGGAGAAGAGAGGGAGAAACCGTCTCCGTCATTCTTCAGCACGTTCCGCCCAAGTTCTGGAAGAAAAACTATCCCAAGAATGAGTGTGCAGATATGCCAAGGTCAACGGTCGTGCTCACTAAAGACGGCTACGTCGACGTTCCAAGATTCGCCCGGCTTCCTGTCATATGTATCTCCGGTACGACTTCAAGTTTGTTATGAAAGAGGTAGCTCTTTGTGGTTTTGGATGCACTGAGAGCTCCAAACGTTTTGGAAGAGACTCATATGTTCTGGTACAGAAAAGCTCAATTACAAAACTTATTGTTAGACATCAAATTCTTTCTTTTGTTGTCCCTTGCCTTCCCGACCGAAGTGAATCCGAACACTTTTTGAAAACAGAAAAGTCGTTGTTGACGTCGTCTCACAATACAAAATGATCTCATCTGGGAGAAGTGGGGTATTACGCGAGATAGAACATGTTTTCGTGAATAAAGTGACTGTGGTGGCAAGTCACCTAACAGCTGGCTGAGTTGGAGCGAGGAGTAGGCATCCATGGGATAGAATCAGTGTCAGCTGCATAAACTGTTTTCGCTCTAGCAATCAAAGCACTGCTGCAGACGAAATACAGATGCATCTGTCCACAATTTAGGGACCCCTATCGTCGTCGAAAAGTTACCACCTTGTGGAGCAGGAGCGAGGTACATCCCAGAGCAGGGCAAATGCGAATGTGAAAACAAAGAATTTGATGGCAAAATTCTCGATCCAGACACGTACGGCAGCTATGAAAGTGTGAGTATCCTGCCACAATTACCTACGAGAAACTACATATAGCTGCGCACAGGTTTTTAAAATTCTCGTGCTATGTTCCGTAGAATCGCTTCCTGAGTAGATGTGATTCGTCTTCGACGGCCGAATCCACCTAATAACTTTAGATCCTCGACTGGTCGATAGCTAGTGCGCTAGCTAAGTTACCATAGTACAATGCGAAAAAATCCTGAAACTCATTTGTGTTGTTTTCTGGAGGTAGCACAGGCATGGGAAAAGATTGATGGCAGCAAAGTTCAACTTGAAATGTGGATAAAGTGGACGGAATAGCATCCCTCTTTGAAACAGACGGAGAGGAAACTTATAACCTCTTGCGCGATATTACCCACAGCAATGAGAGAAGTGGAACCAATTCAATTGAAGAAAAAGTGAGTCAATTGCGCTTTCGTCGTCACGAACATTTCGTCTTTCAAGGGAATGGTGTGTCTTAGCTGCTACCAAAAAGCAGAGACCAGATCTATCATGTTCATTCTCGACTCCTCAGGATCCGTGACAACGTCAGGCTGGAAAGAGGTTGGTGAATACACAGTTCCCTTCCGCTTCAATCGGAAATGTTCATGTCACACCTGTCAACAAAATGTCGGTTTCAAGAAGTTCTGGTGAGGGTAGAGCTTTCGACAGTATGTGGACTGGGTGATGCAATGTGCAGGTACGAATAATGTCTCCGGTCCACGCTGACTGTACTCGCGGCTAAAAACACACCCATAAGGGCCGCTACATACTCGACGACGAGCAGTTTGCGCGACGAATTAGCCGTTATAGGTGCAATTGCGCGAAACACGCGACGACGAGTAATCTCGTCCAACGCGGCTATTCGCTGAGTACGCTCAACACACTGCATTGCACGACGGCACCGCGTTGGACGAGAATGCTCGTCGTCGCGTCGTCGGGTATAGGCCCCTGCAGACTCGACGACGCGACAACGAGCATTCTCGTCCAACGCGGTGCCGTCGTGCAATGCAGCGTGTTGACTGTAGAGTACACAGCACCGCTTGGACGAGAATGCTCGTCGTCGGGTGTTGTGCTCAAGTGCACTTATAGCGGGGAATTCGACGCGCAAACTGCTCGTCGTCGAGTCTGCAGGGGCCTTATGTAGGGGCCCTAACCGTGACCTATGATTGTCAATGCTCGCTCCATCGCCAATTGATGAACGCGAACAACTCGTCCGCTCGCTACGGATAAGGAGCAGTCAATGAGAAAAGTAAAGTGAAAAGACGGGATCGTAGCCGATTGAACCTAAGAAACGATTCTATCGGAGGGTGTCCATTTGTCTACCGTTACCCGTCGTCAGCTTTTAGTTATTAATAACAAATTTATGCCCCTGGCATTTTTTATCTCTTATATACGTTCTCCTCCACGAACTATAAATTAGGCATGATATCTTGTCCATTTCAGCCCTTATACAAACCCGCTTAGGTTATTTGCTAGGTCCTCTGACCGAGTTTGCACCGAGTTCGCGCCAAGGGGCACATTGACACAAAATCGGGGCGGGCCGCCTGTCGCGTGCTTAACGACGGGTTACGGTGGACAAATGGACACCCTCCGATAGAATCGTGCTTGTGTCTCAGGAGAGATGAAATAGGGGAAACACGAGCTGGATGGGTAAAACACCATTCCTTAGCCTATTGCATTGAAGCCGCGTGGCTTCGCCACGCGAATAGGCTAGGGGAGGAACTCCGGGGTGGGTGAGCGTACTTCTTTCCGGGTGGTGGAGAGGCTTATCGATAAGGATAAGGGGAAGAACGAACTTCAAGCTTACCCTAAGCATTGCACAAACAAGGGCTGCGACGGAAGCCGAATCCTTGACCATTGCACAATAGCCATTCGTACTGCTTGCAGCAGTCTCTCAGTTCCCATATGACAGGCCACAGGCCAATCAGACAGATCAGCTCTGTGAGCGGACGAGTTGCTCGCGTTCATCAATTGGCGATGGAGCGAGCATTGGCAATAGGTCACGGTTAATGGTGTATTTTTAGCCGCGAGTGCTGACTATTACCGTCATCGTTATCACATCAACCGTTAGTCCATTGCGGAGGGCTGAACAATTTGGTAGGGTCTGCGAAATCTTTGGTACGTATAGATCCCGCTGTTCACACCTGTAGAACATTCGCTTTCGTCTGAATATCATGACGAAGACTTAGAGTCAAGGAGATTCGCCAACCATCGTCACGATTCCTTAGGTTAGAGGTTTCCACAAGAACGGGGCAGGGCTCGAGGAAAATATCTAAAGCAGTCCTGAATGTTTCCCTTTACAATTAGAATTCTCTACCCTATGACCTGATTTCTGTTCTAGTATTCCTCCATTTTAACCTAATCCACCTCCTCTACACTTCAAAGCGCTATTTTCAGACTCTTAGATTCATGAAAGCAATCATTAGAGCGATGGTCAATGCGCGAGTTGGCATCATCATTGTGAACGATTATCCCATAATTAATCTGCCACTAGGATATTACAAAAAAGAGGATCTAGAGTGCGTTCTTGTCTCTTGCTTCGTTTCGAAAAACGCAGTGGAACAGCTTGTCTAGTGCAGATCTGCAATCGACAAAATAATGTACATAGCCGGATCGACCAAAATCGGATATGCATTACACCTCTCGAGGATGGAGCTGAAGGTGAGCTGGATAGATCGACACCCAATCGAACGTTTGCGAGCCATCAAAAGCTATTCCACGAGTGCTTTAGTCTCACAATCAGTCGAAGTCAAACTGGAACTTCATTAGTATGTAGCAATTTCGAAACCTCGAGAATCTGGAATCGAAAAAAATTCGTGAGGCAAAAGATAGACAGTGAGGCAAAAGATCGACAAATGCGAATTTGCCTGCTCCATAATCTGCGACTTCAGTCAAATACCTAAGGTACATGAACAACTCCTGGTATGAGAAATTCCAGATTGAAATGCTGCTCTCATGCATTTCTTCGGTAGAAACGATATGAGGTGTGCTTCGGCTTACAAGTCAAGAGCAATGTCGGCAAACAACCTTTTGCGGTAGATCACATGTATCACCTGCCGTCCCTTTCAAATGAACCAAGGGTGACTTACCTTGGCAAGCAATATAGACAAGAGTGTTTATCTATTTATTTAACGAAGTTGGCGAACAGGTGTTTGGCTTCTAGTACATGAGCGGGTACTGATCATTGCCGAGTACTACTTTCACCACATATGTCTGCAATGAAGCAAAACTTACCGTGTTTCAGAATGAGAAGACGGATCACAAGGCAATTATTCTTATCACAGATGGCCATTACGACACCTGTTCAAAGGCTTGTTTTGAAGAGGACCAAGAGTTCTTCCATCACGTCCTTATCTGGCTTACTCCTCAACCGGAGCCAGTAACAACTGGTGCAGTTGGAGCTCCATTGTCTCCTGCTGGAACGGCGGTTCAGTCTGTTGTTGAAGCACCGCCAAAACCAGAGTCTCCCTGGAAAGAAGTCGGCAGCGGTGTTTATCAAAAATATGTAACTCCTGACATTAAGGCAGAAGAACAATTGCTCAGATTCCATCCGGATAAGGAGGCGGTCAAGGTGAACATAGCGAGAAACTGCATCGATTCGATGATTACATAACCATTCAGGTTATGGACGATGGAATAGAGCTGGTGTTCATTGCTGTGGGACCTTACTTAGACCCGGAAGAGGAAGATTACGAGGAAGTGATGGCCAACATTAAAAAAAATTCGAGAGGAAAAGCAATTATAGGCACAAAGGTGAGTTCTCAATGGCTAGGATCGTTCAACGTCTTTTATGTAGCAATCTTAATCAGGTAGCCACGAACATGCAAAGCAGTTGCGGTTGCTCACACTTGCATGATACACCTCCTATCCCCTTTACCCATTTGTTTGGATAGGCAAAAGGAAATGTGTAGTTGATAAAATCCAAGAAGAGACTCCCAATTTGAGCAACACCATCCCGCTCCCCCCCCCACCCCTCCCTAGATTCATGTTCGCATATTGTTTAACACAACATAGATGTTGTGAAAGTTCGAATACCCGAAATGAAGTGCAAACATTGATTCATCAGTGAGCTGTGGGGTCTATTCAGGGCATATGCGGGGTCTAACACACTTACTAGCGTGAGGAAGAACAGTAGACCTCGAACATTGGGCTAAAGCCGCGCATGAACGGCGAACAAACCGCGCGTTGATGAATCTGAGTTTGCACACCATTCGGGGTATCCCCGACCTCGCTGCGTTGATAAATTGTGTTAGGCCCCCCTCTGCCACATTGGTGAATCATGCGTGCCAATCAGGATTTAGTTTAGGGTTTTCAGGTGAAATGCAATTCATGGATTTAGACTACGATAAGATGTTAGGCAGCATTAGTACTTCTTCAAATCCACGGGCACACTGCTAAAAGGTAGCGAATTTGTAGAAGATACCACACTTGTGGAGGCGCGTTGTGCAATGGTGAGACAAGCTACTTCCGCCGCCGCTCGACCACGCTAACCATCCCTTTCATCCTCGCAGGGTTGGGTAGATTATTTACTACTCATCGCCACATCTTAAGACATGAATGTGCTCCTTAATAAGAAAAATATGTATGTTAAACAGCAATGCTGTTCAGATACGAAAAAAACAACAAATTATCAGAGAGATTGATATTAGCAGTAATGCAAAAAAGAAGAGTTCCGTCACTGGCAATATCCCCTTTGTATGGTCTCTGCTATATTATGAGTTTAGAGAAATCCACAACGCTTTATAAAAGCAGAAAGTGGCTGGAAAATGGCTAAAGAGAAGCTGAAAATAATTTGCTGCTCACATCAGCACAAGACTTGTCTGGGAAAGCGAATACACTAACTGTCCCAAGCAAATCATTGTATAGGCCAAATGCACATTCACCATGCCTCTACGATTCCGAATGGAGCACGCATAAGTAGGGGGAGGTGCCGCTGGTTCAGGTGATGATATTATACCTGCGGCACTGCCGGTCGGCGTAGGTCGATTAGTTTCAACAAGGCCATGCTCATCGATTACTCAGTGGTCAAAGCGATGCACAGACTTGAAACAAGAAGAAAGCAACAGAGTTCCACATCAGAGTTCAACCCATGAGTCGTACTGTTTAGTAAAAAAAATCACGAAAAGCCATTTGATGTATTCTTACGTCGATCTCACGATCAGAGCTGTTACGCACCGTATCGTCTTCAAACTTTTAAGATTAATGCTATAGCTTGTCTATAAATTGTTTGGAATAGTTTTCCAGTTCTAAGGAAGTTTCACTCCGGAGCAATACATCAAATGGCTTTTCTCGAGATCTTCGAAATCTTGAGGTCCTCTGTAAATATACAGGGTGGCGAATAAATACGTGCGCCGTAAAAAGTGTTATAACTTTCTTTTTTGCCAAGGAACATTATACCGAATATGATCATACATAAGAGTAGAACATAGCATTGCATAATTAAGGAAGGTTCTCAAAGAAGCTGCCATGAGCTTTAATATCGACTCACTTTCCTTCACTCATCGAATACGTGGTGCGCCACAGGTACCTAATGCCTATATTGCTTATTATTTCAGAAAGGCTTGTCGAAATTTGGCGAGTTTCTTATCATAAACTTTCAAAATGTTCTTCCAAAACATATTCGACGGCGAGCCAAAACGGATTTGAGATGGAGCTATTTGAAGGCCATAAATCTTTCGTCGGAAAAGAGCTGATTTTGGTCAGAAGAAGCGCATTTTTGTTTTGGCTCCATGCAGCGAAGCACAACTCCACTGAAGAGACTATTCGGCATACTTTTGTTTATCAAGCACTGTGACTTTCCTTTGAAAATAGTGCTGGTGAAGCTTAGTGTGATTTTTTATCTTTTTTTGTTGATAAAAGCAAAACAGTCCTGCGCAGAGCACCGCTACTCTTCTACAACATCAAGAATTCAGGAAACACATTTTTGCATCAGGTCTTTGATGGTAATTGTAGGCCAGGGTTGGGCTAATGTTATGGTAGTGATAGTGAAAGCTTGCAAGCAGTTCATCGATAAAAGTTTTAGCTTTAGGCCAAAGCCACTATCATTCGAACCGATTTGCAAAAAAGGTGGAGCTGGTTGGACATCTTATTCAAGCTAACATCATCATGTCGGTCCGTCCTCTTTTCAACAATCCCGTGCTCCACCAGTGCGTTCACCATCCGCTCCCGTTACCTTCATGGATTGAGTGGAGTATGTTCTCCCTACACTTACTGTTTTTTAGTCTTCCATACGTTTCTGTGAGAAACCACGAGCCTCGAAAGAATCACCGAGGTCATCCTGCCGCTCTGAGCTTCTTGCGCATTCGCGTTACAACTTGAATAGTTCCTCGCTACGGTATGAGAAACAAATTTCTTTCATAAAAAACGAATAAGAAGTATCACGCAAATATCTTGAGAAGAAAAAGTGCGCTCAAAGGTTTCCTACAATTTTCAAGATTAAACCGAATTTCACGCGCACGTATTTATTCGCCACAATTTATGTACATGCAGCAGCTGTTGTACAAGAACTAGATTTTTCGCCATTGCAGTGGCAACAAGGAAATCTGCGTTTGAAAACCCGAAAAGCTGTTGTGAAGGGTACTGATCTCGTCCGTAAACAGAACGCTACGCCACTAAACTATTAGGTTGCTAAGAAAGTTCCCGCGGTTTTTTTTAAACGACTGTTGTAAGTTGAGTTCGAAAGCTTTTGCAGAGTGTGACACAGCGTTCGAAAGAGAATTATTTGCTCTTTCACGCAGCGTATTTCGAATTTGTGATAACTTCGAATGTCACTGTTTTGGGCTGGTAAAGTGGAAAGCGAAAAAGTGAAAAAATAAGCTCATGGACAGTGATTTTTTCTGCTTAGCTTTAGAGACCTGAATGAAATGTTATATACCTTTTGAAAGACCTGGTTTTTTCTGAAAGTCGAAGTTGATTTCCATACAGTATCTGGACAGAATTTCTCGCTCTATCAGAACATATGTTTGTTTTGTTACGTTTCAAAGCTTTTTCCCGAAAAAAGCGTCTTAAAGTTTCTCAGCCGAGCAAACCTCCAGTTTCAATCTTTTCACCAAATCTTATACAGTGTTCGAAAGAGGACGACACGTTCTACAAGATGGTATATGAAGCGTTTGAACCGTCTTGGTTATCAGTGTTTTTAGGTCGTCAAAGTGGACGTAAAACTGCGCTCCTGGGCGGTTCAACGTCGCGGCGCGCGAGCCCTATGCGCCGCGCCTGCGATTTAAGGCCGGTTCAGTGTTGCTGCATGCAGCTGCAGCAATGATAAAGTATAGGAATTGCAGCGCTGCAGCAGCTGCATGCAGCACACTGCAGCGGAGGGGGTGTTCAGAATGTTGCTGCGTGCAGCAGCTGCAGCAGAGCATTCCCACCGGAATTTTATTGTTGTGCTGCAGGAGAGGTTGTGGCGGACTTGTATGGGCGGGGGGGGGGTCCCGAAACGATCGTACTGCTGATTTCCGATCGAAGCTACACCATCGATCGATCATGTGATTCCTATCACGAAAACCTGCTGCGGTGCTGTTACTGCAGAAAACTACAGCAAATCTGCAGCAACGCGGTGGTCCCGAACGGAACGACGCTCCGCCCCTTTGTTGCTGCACAATAATGCAGCAACACTCTGAACCGGCCCTTAGGTCCACTTTGACGCCTAAATAACAATAAAAACCAGGAAAGCTCAAAACGTTTTGTGAGCCTTGTAGAGAGTATCGTCCTTTTCCGAATGCTGTATGAGATTTGGTGAAAAGATTGAAGCTGGAGGTTTGCTCGACTGAGAATATTTAAGACGCTTTTTCCGCGAATAAGCTTTGAAACAGAGTGCGGTTCAAAAACATCCATATCCTCTGATAGAGCGAGAAGTTCTGTTCAGAAAACTGTACGGAAATCAACTCGGACTCTCACCAGGGAATGCCGCCAACCTCCCATGGAACTTTGAATTGAGACCTATATCAATCGATAGATCTCGGAACACTGATTACAGATCTGTAGATCAAATTTGCAAAATGGGTCTCCTAAGCGATTTCTGGCTTGCGAAACCCTGCGTTGGGCGCGGTGTTGCGTAATGAGAAGGGCCGCTAGCACTGCCGGCAGCTGCGGCTGTGGCGCAGAGGTTGAGGTCTCGCCTCGCAGTGGTGGGGTCGTGGGTTCGGTCCCCCGTGGTGGCATTATTTTTGCATATGTTAGTTATAGTCCGTGCGGACCATAGGACGAGATCGAACTCGTTTTTAACACTTTTTCCAGCGAACGACTGATGGTGACTTTCACATAAGTCTCCTAGGTTACTTGAAGTTGGGAACGCATTTCAGCAAACACATTGTAATGGCGTGAGAAAACACAAATATTTACTCCTTCCTTCTAAACTTGTCCTAACCTTCATCAGCATTGATGGAACAACGCAAAAAAAATGTGTAAAACAAACATACTGTTCACAAACTGCACATCTTATGCAGGCTGTCTCCATACAACCATTCATAAAGCACTCAACCGTACTAAAGTCGAATAAATAATCACCAGGGGTGACAAACGAACCAGGATGATCATCGACATATCCTGCCTTGTACCATGAATACTTCAAAAATTTGGAAAATCTAGGGGCGCAAAACATCCGATAGACTTGTGATATAACCTTCAATATGTTGTCCCTCTGTGTCATATTAAATTGCACATTGTTCACCATCGCGCACGTCCTAACCCGTTTCATGACATTTTTCAACGGACCGAAGAAGAAAACGATAACACAAATGGAACATATAAGTTAGTGTTCAACATAAAAACGAACATCTAACGAAACGAGAACAGCATGTTTGCTTTTCTGTATTGTTTCTTCAGTGTTGAAGATCGTTAGAACTGTAGTTAAGAGAGTAAATTTCCGTATTCAAGTGACGTTGCAGACTTATGTGAAAGTCACCATCAGTCGTTCACTGGAAAAAGTGTTAAAAACGAGTTCGATCTCGTCCTATGGTCCGCACGGACTATAACTAACATATGCAAAAATAATGCCACCACGGGGGACCGAACCCTAACCCCACCACTGCGAGGCGAGACCTCAACCTCTGCGCCACAGCCGCAGCTGCCAGCAGGGCTAGCGGCCCTTCTCATTACGCAACACCGCGCCCAACGCAGGGTTTCGCAAGCCAGAACTCGCTTAGGAGACCCATTTTGCAAATTTGATCTACAGATCTGTAATCAGTGTTCCGAGATCTATCGATTGATATAGGTCTCAATTCAAAGTTCCATGGGAGGTTGGCGGCATTCCCTGGTCAGAGGAAAAACAGAAGAAGCATCGAAAAATTATTCTTGTAGTTCGAACGACAAACTTTGGGGGGTTGAAACTTCGCAATTTCCATGACGAAAAGAGAATAGTAGTATACCATCTAATAGAGAAAATTGTCTTCATTGAAAAGGTATATAACATTTCATTTAATCCTCCAAGGCTAAGCAGAAAAGAATCGCTGTCGATGAGGTTATTTTTTCACTTTTTCGCTTTCCACTTTACCAGCCGAAAAAACAATGGCATTCGAAGTTATCACAAATTTTAAATTCACGGCTTGAAAGAGCAAATAATTCTCTTTCGAATACCGCGTCACATCCTGCAAAAGCTTTCGAACTCAACTTACAATAGTCGTTTGAAAAAACTTGGAACTTTCTTACCAACCTAATATCTGAAAAAGCGAAATGAAATGAACTGCCACCTCAACAGCTGGTTGTGGCGAAAGATCATAGGATTCATCGGTGCTATGTGGGTTGGGAGGTGCAGGGTGCTTTTCTGCAATATTGCGTCGAATACACGTTGATTAACGTGTTAAAGCTTTCATATCTACCACTGTAATATAGTGGTGTTGTGAATATTTCGGTATAGTTTACATGTGAAACCGTCTCAAAAACGACGTGGACTCAACGCAATGTTGCAGAAAAGCACCCTGCACCCCCCAACCCACATAGCGCCGATTCATCCTTTGATTGATAAGCTGCGATTGATAGTCACAGTTGGGTTCATTTCTTCAAAGAATGCACCGGGGCTCAGTGCTCCCGAACGTTCTCCTTGTTCGCTGGTTGGTTTTTCTTGTAAATCACACAACTTCAGCATAATCCGAGAGGGAAAGAGCGGGAGGGAACATAGTGCGAACGATTTGGGTGATACCTTGTATGAACCCCAGCGCTCGTTGATGAATCGCGGTTTGCCCTCCATTCGGAATCATAATGCAGCTCACTTCAGTCGTACTGCTCACGAATCTGGGTCTTGGACTAGCTGACGAGGGGAAAGTTGTTGAGAAATGATGCCGTAGAAAAGGAATTCAATCGCCACACCAAAGTGTTGAACATTTGCGTTTCTTTGAGTAAACTGTTAACAGGTTTTGCTTTCCCATATCATAAACTAGCGTTCCTGAGAAATCGAACGTAACTGGCCATGAGGGAGATTCGATCACTTGACTTTGTCATTCATCCAAAAGTATAGGCCTTATTTACCAGCACTAGTGTCTTCTATTTTTAGGTACGTAGTTTGTCTTGCAATGTGGTCGATTTGTGTGCACTTTTCAGGCGTATGAGTTCGACAACAAGTTGCTGAAGCAGACTATCAACAGAGTGTGCAATCGCATCGAATAGCACGATATTGCGAAAATCAATAGAAACCCGTTTATGAACCTATATTCTGTCATTGTTCTATGTTGAAGTTGTTTCAGAAATTAGAAGTGGTTATAAATGGGTGACTATTTTGATTCCTGTACGAAAGCTCTGAGTTTTGAGAGGGAGGTCTCATGGACAGCTGCGCTATGCTGAAACAGTGCCCTTTCACAAAAATTCTCGATGCTGTTTGTTGTTTGTTGGAGAGGGATTGTTGCAGCTTGGGAAAAAGTTTTCAGACCGTGTTTCCCCACAGAAACCTCATCGTGGTGTCACAGTTTAGAAAATTTAAAAACGCACATTCGAAAGCAACTTTAACCTCTATGAGTACTCTATCACGTAGAGAAAATACAACACTTCTACTCTTCTGCTGGTCGTACATCACAATTAACAAAGAACCCCATCCTGATGTTGGATTATCCAATTTTGGCAGTTACGGCAGGTACAAGAAAGCAATGAGGAAGTGGCGGTATTCGTCTGGGCATCGGCACGGAGGTTTATGGATTATCCACCTGGATCTGCAGAAATCTATCTAAATTCTAGAAATGAATGTATGATTCGTAATCCCAAATAACACCACTACACGAAGTAATAGTCGAATCGGTGATTATGATATGGCCGTCCTATCCAGCAATGCCCCCTACAGTATTTGAAGAACGAACGGCGGAGTTGCCTTTTAAGCATGAAAAATTATCATCCTAGGCGATGCTTTAACCAAAGCAGTGATCCTTTCTGGACCACGCTGACGGCCTTGCAAGTGATATGGGTTGTCTTCGGACGAGATTCGAAAAACGAATGCCGGATTCGCGATCACCATAGGGTGGATGTGTAGCCGGATAGATAAGCAATGTTTAATGGATAAAGTAACCCTTTCTAGCTGATCACCTGGATTATTCAGCTGGGTGATGAGGTACTTCGTCTCAGCTTCAGTAAGACGGAGTACCTCACCACCCAGGTGAATAATCCAGGAGCAGTTAAAATCGATGGAACCGAGCCCTTTCCAGCCATTAATCTCTGTAAAACTGTCGAGAACATAAATTGCATGAAATGCCACCGACAAAAGTGTATTTTTGAGTGATGTAATGTCGCAAACTTTATAACCGTTGCAGTTTGTTGAAGAATCTGCTAGCACGTGACCAGCCCGATTTGGACACTCTTATCAAACTCTTGAGAGTTGCAAACCTGAGAGCGAACAACACGTTACAACGGAAAACGTCGGTAAAGATTAAGCCCGATTTGGACACTCTTATCAAACTCTTGAGAGTTCCAGAACATCAACGTCGGTAAAGATTTCCAGAACATCAACTCCATAGAATCAATTTAGCTCCCCTTATTTGGTTCCAGAACCCCGACGAGATGAAGGGTCTCGGAAGGTGTGATGCTGATAGAAAACTAAGGGTCGATGGAGAGGTATCGATGTATTGTATAAATTACAACCTGTATAGCTTTTTGGAATGGTATTGCTTTATAGATTTGCTGGTCGATACTATGAAAGAGGGGTAAGCACGAAAGAAGTAACGGTGTCTTGTGTCAAGATATACAGTCACGTCACAGGGCGTGCAATATGAACTGGATATCACCGTTATTTCTCCGTTCCATTTATTTGTTGAAGGAATTATCGTAATTGAAACAAATATTCAATTTTAACACAAAATTGTGTTCCCGACAGTTCTCCCCAAATTGAGCTCAGTGAATAGAGTTCGAAATTCTGATATTGGCACGTGTAGATGTTGTGCATGTCCGACTCCTTACACAGCCTCTGCATCGGCGAGCGATAGCTCTCGCTCTCGATCTGGCCGATCCGACGACTCTTCTCGTTCGTCGGATCACCATCGCCTTAACGAGAAGCTCGGCCACGTCCAAAATCGTGAGCGGCGAGGGCAACGGTGAACTAGCCAATGGTCCACAGGTATCATCACCTTGCGCGCGCCATGAGTTGGCGATTAGGGTTCCGTGCAGAACGTCCCTCACCCACTAGTATCAGTGTTCGCCTTTTTTTGTAATATTCTTATCCTTGTCACAAGTTTCTTAAATCCGCTTTGTGTCGAAACCTAGAAAATGTTTGGAACAATCATAAGTGTCGTTTTTTGATCAAATTATTACAGAAACATAGGGTGCGCACAATCAATCGAGTGTTAGATGTGGGATTTCAAACGAATGCATGGCGCAGTCTTCGCCATTCAAACGCTGATACGAGTAGTCGAGACCAAGAGGAGTACTAGTCTAATTGGTAGTATTATAATAGTAACTTCACCCAAAAATACATTCATCTATGCACTTGCTGAGAAAACTATTTTTTAAAATTTTGAATGAGTTTTGTATGCATTGTCACATGACTATATCTCACGAACCACTGGACGTGAAATCAACCTGAAACAGGCACAAATGGCATTCTTTGATAAAATCATTACAGGAACATAGGGTGCACAGAATCAACCGAGTGTAAGATGTGGGATTTCAAACGAATGCGTGGCGTAATCTTTACCATTCAAACATTGTTAATTTCTATTTTCCTTCGCTATTATACAAAACGTAGCTTGTTTTAATATCTTCTTTTTTGGAAAATTTACGGCTTTGCAAACACTGTTTACATCATTTTTGGACATCCTGTATAGTAAGGATCCCTATCAGCAATAGGCCGTTTCAGTATTCTAACACAAGCGATATGAAATGTGAATCACCTCCATCAGCCATGTTTTTGGCGGAAGATGATACGCATCAATTCACCCGATAAGCGGTAAGTTTGTCCTAATTGCAGTTGGGTTCATTTCTTTCAGGAGTGAAGTCAGACACAGTTCTTCGGCGCCATCGCTGCATATATACGTTCTTGTAGTGCGACAGTGAGTTCATTCACATTTCCTTGAAGAAGCATACCTCGTTAACACCAGCGTACTAAGATTTAGACTTCCGTGGGCGTCTCAACTTTAGGGGAATTCCTAGCCTAATCTCCTATTCCTATTTTAATCACGATCTTGTGATGGCGTACTACAATCAGCGCCTAGTCATTCTGTGAAACCGGTGCCATGTGGGTCGTGGCCTAACGACTTGACCGGGATTTGAACCTGCAATAATCACATAGAAGACTACACTAACCATTCAGACAAATGGGTCTTCTCCTTCCCAATGTACAGAATTTTCTCAGATATGTGGTGCAGCCGCCTATGCCTGATTGCGCTAATGGTCACATCTCTCCCGATCGCGGAATCACAGTCGATAAGTAAGTCTGCATTCTTCACTCAATTAGTAACAATGCGGATTGGGGAAAGGCAGATGGCAACATCGTATCGACTCCACGTCGCGTTCGACATCCAGACTGCTGTATTGTTGCATCGCCACAATGGAGTAACGGTAGATATGATAAAGAATGATAACAATGATAGCCAACGTGTATATGACGCAGTAAAGACACTGACTTGGTGTAGCGGCTGGCCTCACAAGTCATTGTAAACGCCAAACACGCATCCACCATTTCTCTTCAATTTTGAATGGAACACGAATGAGGCTTCGCGTCCTTGGGGGACTGTTCTGCGCCAGCACCTTTACCTTTAACTTACCTTTACTGCGGTCCTGCATCCGGCGCACACCAATCCATATTTGTAGATCCATCAGTGGACCTCGCTTCGGCCACATCCTAAGTAGTGTTCCCACCGAACCAAAAGATCTGCAGGCTGAGTTCGAGGAGACCACTTGATAAGTGGTTTAATAAGCGCAACCGAAAAGTGGACTGACTAGATGGATGTCAATTTCATTTTTCAAATAAGAGTGTCTGTCGGCGGTTTTATCACTGCATTTAACTTGAATCATTACGTATATGGCATTCTACGATTTTACGAATTATTTACCAGGCGATCGGCGGTCTATCGATCGACCCGAATGAAATGAAGATCCCGGCACTATTCCACCTACGGCACTAGAAAACAATTTTCAGCCAACCCTTCCCAGCCCGAGTTATTCGGCAAGGTGATGCTGGGAATCTGTGTCCGCCTTCCGATTTTCTGGTCGAGGATCACCCTTACCGTGAACAAGCGCGATAATTCCACGCCGGAACGGATTCCCATTGCGCGTCAAAGGGAAGCGCCTTGTGTGTGGCTGCACGATGTTTCTGGGGATGTGTCGCATTTTTTGACAATACATTATTCTCAAGGCTTTCTAGAGTGATTCTAGTGACGCTATACACTCCGGGGTGTGTGAACCACTACTTCGCTGCAGATGGAGGGTGTAAAACCTAAACGTATTAGGACGATAACTCATTAGCCTACAGTATTGAAACCGCGTGGCTTCGCCACGCGGTCAGGCTAGTGGAGGCACTCCGGGGTGTGTGAACCACCACTTCGCTGCACTAACTATAAGATCCCCCGGCCGGGCGTTGCCAGCCGTTGCCAGTTGTGTCGGCCGTAATGCACACGGGCGCACACCATATTTCACGCCGTTTTTGGAAATTGCTCCAATGCACTACTAGCATAGTATACCTTCAATGATGCTACCGAACGTACTTTTGTCTCTAAAATGGGTGGAATTCGAATAATCTCTATAAAGCAGAAATACACACATATGAGAAGATGATGAGGCTTCAGAAGAAAAAAACTTGGAAACTACTAAAAATTGTGAAAAAACAATCCGCTTCATTTTACGAGATTTCAGGTCCCCAGTTAATCTTCAGCTGGAAATTACAGAAGAACGTTAGTATTCCAACTAAATGTTTTAAGGACTGAAAGCTTAACCTGCATCGGCCACGAAGGTATTTTCCCTCTGGATAGGGTAACAAAGGTTAAAGATAAACAGTTCAATTATAAATAAGATTATTTACGGCTACGAAGAAATGAAGAAAAACTCACCATGTTGACGAAGACTCGAATCGCCTACGACGAAGCTCACCAGCCGTTCGGCCTAGTAACAAACGTTCGTAGGGAAGGAAAACCTTAGAAAATGCGAGCAAGAAACTGCGGTAAAAAACCCATTTTCAATAACTCTTGCACGATAATATCTCCTTTTATTAAAAACGTAGTATCTCTGTAACTAATCGATCACATCAATGAAAAACAACATATCACACGTGTTCACGTGCGGGCGAAGTTGGGTACGGTGGTGCAACGATGTGGAGGAACACTGCGTTCTTGAAGCCAAAAGCGCATGACAGAAGCGTACAACGAACAACGACGACAAGATAGAAATAAATAGATGTATGGAGCAAACAGGAAAAATAAAAATTTACAGTCTTACATTTATAACATAAACAGTGCTATGAAAAGATAGAAGCCCAAAAAGACCAGTTCACATATAAGTGATCTATTTCCATGCCCAGCATGAAGCGATAGACGGTAGACGAATTTGCTCTAAGGAGACGGACATGAACACTGATGGATGGAATGAAGATAGAAATTTGCAAAAACGCATTTAGCTGCCATCTAATGCAAGAGTGAGTTAAATAATTCTACCCTTCTGGATGCTAAATAGGTAACCACTGAAGGGTAAATTCATCCCAACACGACGTCAGCCAAACGGCTTCAATGAGACGTGAATAAACAACTTTTTAAGCCCAGAGTACTTGAGGAGTTTGCGGCGAGTACACCGCCTAAGTAGAATTCTCCGATGTTTTAGTTGGAATACTAACGTTCTTCTGTAATTTCCAGCTGAAGATTAACTGGGGACCTGAAATCTCGTAAAATGAAGCGGATTGTTTTTTCACAATTTTTAGTAGTTTCCAAGTTTTTTCTTTTGAAGCCTCATCATCTTCTCATATCTGTGTATTTCTGCTTTATAGAGATTATTCGAATTCCACCCATTTTAGAGGCAAAAGTACGTTCGGTAGCATTATTGAAGGTATACTATGCCAGTAGTGCATTGGAGCAATTTCCAAAAACGGCGTGAAATATGGTGTGCGCCCGTGTGCATTACGGCCGACACAACTGGCAACGGCTGGCAACGCCCGGCCGGGGGATCTTAGTCTTCGCTGCAGATGGAGGGTCTAAGGCCCTTGTTATACCTTCGCTCACCCCCCCCCCCAGCGTGACTCGTCCATTCAGTATCAGAGACCGTGGAACCAGACACGTTTGTACGAGTTATCACGGTGACGCTGGCGTGGTGACGCTCACGGGCTATTATGCACACGCTAGCGAACCTTCCACGCTCTCGTCGCTGCGCATTGCACTGCGATGGACCCTTTCGCTGGGGGTGGGGCGATCACCTCGCGCATTGCTCTGTATGCTTCGGGCGCGTGCGTGCGTGCGTCGCGTGCTCAGCGTCTGAGGTTATGGCGCACGCGATCACCGCTCGCAAGCCGCTGGCGCTCACCGCGAGCGAATGTATAACAAGGGCCTAAAGGATAACAATCGAAAGTTGAGCGGTGGTTGAACCTTGAACTGAGCATTGCAAAACTATGGAGCAGATAGGATTGGAACTTTCAAGCCGTGAACAACAATCACCTTCGATATTCACTCAGCCATTCCGACCACAATGGAAATTGTTCTTGGATCTCTTATGTCGATCCCACCCGTATACGGCACCGTGCGCGTGAAATTCGTAGAGCGCTGTGCAGTTACACACAACGCGCAGTTTTTGACGCGCAATGGGAATCCGTTCCCACGTGGAAAAAACGTTTCACTACACCGTGATCATTTGCTGATCACGAATCCCATGACTTTTCGAACTTTGGCCAAACACCCTACCTAGCCCAAGTTCAAGAAAATCGTTGATTGTGACCAGATAATCCATTTCAAGGGCCCGCGTGGTACAGTGGTAAGAGGCGCTACCGACACTCACACGGCGAGCGATCGGTCCCGGACCGGGCCAACAAAACCTTCCATCCCTCCGGAGTTGGGTAAATTGGTCCCAGACTTGTCTTGGAATGTGAAAACATCGACTTCGGTATTGCGCCTGTCCTCCGTAAATCATTGTATGTACAGGCCAAATTCGCATTCACCAGGGGCCGTATGCTCGTCTCTCCCGGCCGGGCGATGGGCGCCCTTCGCCCGGCAGGGTGATGGCGAATAGACACAGTGAGTTGTGTCTATTCGTCATAACCCGGCCGGGCGAAGGGCGCCCATCGCCCGGCCGGGAGAGACGAGCATACGGCCCCATGTCTCTATGATGCTGAGTTGAGCACAAATGCGGCAGCGCTTCCTTAGGGGACTGATCAACGCCGACACCTTTACCTTTTCCCAATTTAACTAGGTATAACTTCTCCAAATATCGCGAAACAAAGGTTAGAATCCTGATTGCCGTGCAAATTAACCACTCTGGGAGAAGTTCTGACCAAACCGGCGATCATAGCTGGACCACCCTGCTAGCCCTGCATGGTGATCTGATCGTAACATCTCGGTCATGCCGCACCGCTGCAGAAACTATCGATGTCGCCATTTTTCTTTCAGCCTCTTTCGTCGAACTGTGCAGGAATCCACCACTTTTTGGAAATGGAACTCTAGGAGTGAGATTTTCATCTAACACCTAATTTAAACTCTTAACGCTACTGTAACAGCTGAGTTGCTGGTTGGTGTCTGATGCTAACATGTGTATCCGCATCGGGGAAGTGTCGTTTGTTGCAATGTCGGCTCGACCAAGGGCGCGCGACAGTTCCTGTGGATACAATTAGCGACGACTCGTGCAGCGACGCATCCACCGCAGTCGCCGCTTCACGGCGACGGCTAATCGGCGACGGTGAGCTGACTACGGCGACTCGACCGTAGTCGGCGATTCCGATGTCGGCCAAGTTCGAAGGCGGCTGCACTCAATTAATGAAACACCTCACAAAGGGATTCGAATAAGCACTCACTGGATTCAAAACCATGGAAACCCATACATTTTCTGAATCGGAATTTTATCCTCTATCGAATGAGTTAAGAAGAAACGCTCTTTCAAAAACACCAACGGAACTTTTTAATAATTCATGAAAGAGAAACACGAAACTAATAATTTCATGAGAAGGTGTAGCCTTATGGCTTCAAATGCTGTTTCGACCTCGCGGCCTCTAGGCGGAACGTTGATGTCACCAACTACTGGGGTCGCATCTATCGATCAATTTGTAGACACGTACCATATATGGTCCGATTTGAATGCCTACTCCACGCTTTTTATTCCAACTTTTCATAAAACGGAGTTCCGCTCTTTAGCTTTTCATGAAATTATTAGCTTCGTGTTTCTCTTTCATGAATTATCAAAAAGTTCCGTTAGTGTTACTGAAAGAGCGTTCCTTCTTAGCTCATTCGATAGAGGATAAAATTCAGAAAATGTATGGGTTTTCATGGTTTTGAATCTAGTGAGTGCTTATTCGAATCCCTTTGTGAGGTGTTTCAATAATTGAGTGCAGCCGACTTCGAATTTGGTCGACCACCGACTCGGTCGAGTCTCCGTAGTCACCTCACTGTCGCTAATTAGTCGTCGCCGTGAAGCGGCGAGGAATCGCCCCACGCGGCGGCTGCGGTGGATGCGTCGCTGCACGAGTCGTCGCCAATTGTATCCACAGGAACTGTCGAGGGCCCTTGGTCGAGCCGACATTGCGAACAAACGTCCCTCACACATCCGCACCTTGCACCCACTCAGCATACCCCTTTCTCTACTCTAATCTCGTCGATGGAAAAGCGTCACCAGCGGGAAAAGAGGGGCGTTTAGCCACGCGGTGTTTACGAAACATGCTAAAGTTGCAACGTTTGAATTGATTGAGAAAAATCGCAAGTTTTCGATTTATTCCGTCGAGGAGCCGTTTTCAACTTGGACGATCTGTTAGGTTGTTAACTAATTATTTGCCATTTTTTTTCAAGCTTCCGTTGTGCGCCTATTAGGTAAGCTTCCGAAAACATCCAGATAGCATTCGGTAGAGAATTATTTGCTCTTTCATGTCATGTATCTGGTATTTGCGAAACCTTGAAATTTTGATAACTTTTCGACCATTGAAGTTGAAATCAAAAATGAGAAAAATTGACCCCACCGACAGTGAATTTCCCCTGCTTCATTTCGAGACTTTCTGCAAAACTGTATACAGCGTCTGAAAGTAAACGATATTTTCCATACAACGGTATACAGCTTGTTTTGGTTTTCTCTGGTTTTTGTTTACTTACAGAGCGTCAAAGTGGGGTACCTCTAACCTAAGAAGACAATAATTTTTGGATGCTTGTGCTGCCTCTCTACCGAACGTTTTCCATCAGCTCTAAACACGTCACGAGAGAGCATTTGTTGCTCTATCAGGTAGTATGTTTATTTTTCCATGCTAGCCGTTTTTTAGAACTTTTATCATAAAAGTGTTTTCAAAACTCCTCGACGTGTAAAACTTTTCGTTGGAAACCTTTTGCAGAATTTCAAATACCATTCGAAAGAGGAGGATGTGGGCTATAAGGAGATGCAACACAGTTTTTCAATTGCAGAAGGATTTGATAACTTTTAGGTCGACGAAGTGGAGGTTCGACGGCTCGCGTGGCCGCGCTGTGCGGCCAACGCGACGGCCGCACCGTCGCGCAATTACTGAGGGGGTGCGCGTGCGGAAAACTGTGTTGCATCTCCTTATAGCCCAAAACCTCCTCTTTTGAATGGTACCTGGAATTCTGCAAAAGGTTTCCAACGAAAAGTTTTACACGTCGAGGAATTTTGAAAACACTTTTATGATAAAAGTTCTAAAAAACGGCTAGCATGGAAAAATAAACATACTACCTGATAGAGCAACAAATGCTCTCTCGTGACATGTTTAGAGCTGATGGAAAACGTTCGGTAGAGAGGCAGCAGAAGCATCCAAAAATTATTGTCTTTTTTGAGGTATCCCACTTTGACGCTCTGTAAGTAAACAAAAACCAAAGAAAACCAAAACAAACCGTACCGTTGTATAGAGCAATTCGTCTACTTTCAGACGCTGTATACAGGATTGCAGAAAGTCTCGAAACGACGGAAAATTCACTGTCGGTGGGGTCAATTTTTCTCATTTTTGTATTCAACTTCAATGGTCAAAAAGTTATCAAAATTTCAAGGTTTCGCAAATACCAGATACATGACATGAAAGAGCAAATAATTCTCTACCGAACGCTATCTGGATGTTTTCGGAAGCTAACCTAATAGGCGCACAACAGAAGCTTGAAAGAAACGGCAAATAATTAGTAACAACCTAATACATATGTAATTATGCACATTAACCATTGTGATTTTTACTGTTTGAGTGTTGCAGGTATCTAAAACTGGTGCTCCAACGTGTACCGTCACATTTCAAGTGAAGGTTAAGGCGAATACATTAAACCGCATCTGTAGGGCTGCCATGCCTTTCACCGTCATAAGCAGTAAATTGAGTCCGCAACCTACGTGCATCTACAGTGAGTTGTAGACTTATGCTAATAACGTCCAACTGGCTTGTTTTGCTTTGGTAACTATTATAGGACAATTGAATTAGAAGGGTTGCAGCTACAGAAAAAAAGGCTCCTTCGAAATCAAATTGCAAAGCCAACAATGATAACTGGCATCGTCTTTTGAATAGCGGGTAGTTGATGTAATCGCGAGCTATGAATTGGTCATACGAGCTTCACCCTGACATCAGATCGCACAAGTCATCTCAAAAATCGGTGGATGTGACTCCATTGGCTGTTGCCCCTTCTGCTTGATCCAAAATCTTGGTATAGCGGCTGGCTCCCACAAGTCATTCCCGAATTCACCATACCTCTACGATTCTGAATTGAGTGCGGCTTAGCGTCCCTCAGTGACTGATCAACGCGGACACCTTTAACTTTACTTTTTACACTATTTTGTCTCTTTCATGAGGATATGTACTCGTGGAATGCTTTACTACTAATTTTTTGCAGGGCAAACACATCATTGCCCTGCTGGATCGAAGGAAGTGCACGGGAACTGTTTCGTTGTGTGGAATGGTCCCGCAAAATTCGCACGGAACGGATGTGGCAATCGGATGAGCGGGATGTTCACCTTGCATACCATAAGAGACCGAGATGAGCTCAAATGGGTATCAGGTGAGTACGGTGTGTTGTCTGACTATCGAAGACAAAAGTGCCTCTTAAATGCGAGTTTCTTTAACCCATTCGTAAGCCAGGAAAAGGACGAAATTCATCGTATGAAGGATTTGTTGGACATTTGTGCCTTGAGAAGGCTACATGTACTTCCAGTGAGGCGAAATTTTCCAAGGGCAGGAGACACGAAGGAAGAACTCGTCACGGGAACGAGGGCATGTTTACTGGCCTATGGGCGTCTCAAGGAAGCTACTGAGACCGCCGAATAGCACCTGGATGCTGATCATCGGGGTGAGGAACGTTGGGGCCAAATCGTAAACGACTCCATGCAGGTGAGAACACCTGCGGCGCTTCTCCATCTCCGGTCTGTCTGGGCTCGCGCTGACCCGCGTCGCCCACCGCGACGGCGCTGCAATGGCCCGACGTCGTGTAGTGATCTACGCAGGTCGACCAGTCTCGATGCTTTGGTCATTGATTACTTACCTTAAAATAATAACAAAAACTACATGAATGCTCAAACCAACACAAATGCAATGCAATTTTGTTGCATATTTATGTTGTGTTTGTGTTGGTTCGACCGTTCATATAGTTTTCGTTATTGTTCTAAGGTAAGAAATCAATGAACAAAGCATCGAGTGTGGCCGACCCACGTAGCTCACTCCACGACGACCGGTCATCCAGCGCCATCGCGGACGGCGGCGTGATCCACCGCATCGCGGCGGAGCCATCGGTGTGGGACAGCGACAGCTCTGCAGACGGAGAAGCGCCGCAGGTGTCGTTCGCGATCCGGCCCCAACGTCCTCCCTCTGATTTTCGAACTCATTTGATCGACTAGCAATTCTAATTCCTTATACGGGCTAGACGTGATCTGAAGTGTCACCGACATCTTTGTAAATCACACACTATGAAGTGAAAATGTGTCGTTAGAGGGTCAAGCGTCTATCCGAAAGCGAGCAGGACTTTGCAGTTTTGATCTGACAGCTTACACTACCCTCCCTGGTACACAATAAATTCCAAACATCGACCATTTAACGAGGAGAGAAAACAACCTCTGAACAAGAGGAATTCTGGAGTGGCTGCCGCGATGCTGTCCACGCGCGCTGGACGACCACCTAAGAGAGTCTCATGTGTTGCTAAAAAGCTTCACTTTGACTGGCCCTGCGAATTCTTCGGTTTCAACGAACTTGTAGGATGACTCGAGTCAACGAAACGAATGGAGAATCGTGATAGACCAGCACCCTCGAGAAAAAACTAACGGTCTCACATCCACCCTTACAATTAGTCACTGTGAGATCTGTCTTACAATTAGTCACATCTGTTCTCCCAGGTTATAAAAGCTGCTTTGGGTCCACTAGCATTGTGCTGCGCTAGTAGAGTAGAAGGTGGTGGAGGGCCCGTATGAAATGAATCATCACTGCTGTTCTACTGATTCGGCAGAGTGTGAATAAAATCCCTGAAGAGAAAACCACCATCTTACCTTATAGGCTTCCTGGTACATACGTTGGTAAGAGCGGACGGCCAAAGGACCACATACCGTGCCAGAATCGCATACCCTACCGTAGTGGAGGGACAGTTTTCGCGAGTCGACCCATTCACTGCTCCTCCACTATAGAAGAGCGTGTGACGGTGACCACGATCCATGTCAGTTACTGCTCACATTGCCAACATAGATATCGATGTATGGCATAAGCGTATAGCCTCTCGCACACTCCACTCCGGTAGTGGGGCTGTGAAATGAAAGCGAAAAGCTATACGCAGATTAGGCAGCGGAGCAGTGAAATAATGTGCAATGTACGCATGCAAGTTACGTCCTTCGCACGACACTACGTCTATTTCCATACTGGCAACGACAAATAACCTCGATCCAGGCGCCGCATTCGATGCAGCGGTTTAGTATACACTGCCCTCTGCCTGCTCTGCCAGTTTTCCCAGTCCCAGCCACTCAAAAAGTTCATTCTGTGTCAACCAAATCGCAGTAAATCAGAGTGATTTCCTTTCGCGTTTTGCTTTGAATTGCAGTAGATCTTGCAGTATTGTTCGGACGCAGATATCCTGAAGTATGGGTTGGAAACACAGCTCAAACTGCGGAACCCCTCAGAAAGGTTCACGGTCCACAAACAGGTAATCTTTTTCGACGTTATGTGGATCCTTCTATTAGATTTTTATGAGCTGTCTAAGCAGTCTGACAGCACAAACATAGCGCGCAGAAATACAGCTCAAGTGGCGATGGTTCAGAGTACGACCTGCGAGGGGATCGAAACGTTTGCCCGATTCTTAGCTTACGTCTTCGAATTCGCCGCAGCTCCGCCGCGGCCGGTACTATGATAAACGATCACTTTGGAGATTTATCAGTGCTATGTGAGGATTGGTGCGAGCACTGTGATATGCGAACGCTACTTAAGTAGAGAACTGGTACAGTGTTCTGTATCAGTGCTCGATATGCGAGACCAGAAGCTTCTTCAAATTACCTCATAGTCGCAAGGCTTGAAAATGTAAAAAATTGTAACAGTGTAGCAATCCACCATCTTGACACATCTTTTTTCCGTCAAAATTTTCGTAGAACTCGAGTATGTACATGGAAACTTTTATGAACAAAGTGAACGTTTGAGTCATCCAGGATAGTTATCGTCGGAAAATTCAGCAGCCTATTTACCACCTATGTGTGTACTTACTGAAGGTCTGGTCGGTCAACTGTTGCACGTCTGCGGCTTCTACTCTAATAAGTGTGTTTGAGGTAGAAAGAAAGCATTTTGCAGCGGTTCACGATCTTATTTTTAGATCAAATCAAGGCCCGTATCGCTAAAGGTGGAATGGATGGCGTTGTAGTTGGAAATGGAATTTACGCTAAGGAAGAAGAACCGGGCATTGGTTATTTGTGCTCCACCATCGCTGCGACATTGGGTGAGTGAAAACTGCGCTCTTGAGTTGTCAAACTGCACTGCTGAGCAGGGCGCTCTGACTGAATGTAAGCGTTTTTCTGCACCCAAAACATAAGTTTCCATTTTAATTTCCGCCTTTCAGTTGCTCGTTTTTAGCTTTAGTTTTTCAACTAATCTTATGAAACATTCGTTCTTGGCAACATAGCAACGCTGTAATGCTGAAGAACAGCACATGGAAGCGTAGCACGGCAGTAGGCGCTATAGGTGGACCTCTTAGACACTTTGCCGCAGCGCAATTGTCGATAGAAATGTTCATCATTCATTCCTGACCAGATAGTGCATAAGTGGTTGTGTGCTAGCCACGGCTCTGGATTCTCTTTTTCCAATTTGGTGAACGCTCGTCGATGACTCGCACCGTGACATCCACTACCGCCTGTACGACGAACCTTGACAGTCTTCGACATGAAGGCAATCGTGCCGACGATATCCTCATCGCCAAAGTTGGTTCGGAAGTCGATCATGCAGACAAAGACCGTCCTATACGCAGCCGGCTAAGCATTTTGGCTGCTGAAACATCTCGGAATTCCTACCGGACCGTCATGTTTATTTCTCTAGATGAGCGACAGGTTACTTGAAAATTTAGTCGACTTCTGGACCACCTTTATTGATGAGGCCGCCATTGGGTCTCCACTGCCTCTATGGCAAAGCTGGCTTAAGCTGCCGCAAAAGATATTAGGTTGATGCAAAAATAATATCGGTTTTGCACATGTTCGACTTTGCGCCTGGTATTTTCAAAAGTTCACCAGCCAAACGCAAGTAACCTGTATACCATGTTGGGACTTGCTTCCTGGTCTATCTAACTGTTCTACCCATTTTGATTTCTATCGGCGCTACCGCTTGTAGCACGACTTCGAGCCTCATCATGAACAAGAAGTAAATTCGCAGAATTTTGGCTCCAGAACCACTGACGAACGCACGGTGAATAGTTGGTTCAGGAAGTTCAGCAGAGGAGATGAGAGCCTGAAAGATGAGCAGGGTCACGCCCTCGCGAGATGGAAACGACAACTTGAAAGCCTTGATCGAGGCAAATCCAGGTCAAACTACACGAGAAGTTGTCGAATTACTAGACGTTGACCATTCGATGGTTGTTCGCCATATGAAGCTAACAGGGAAGGTAAGAAAGCTCGACAAATGGGTCCCGCACCACATGAAAGACATGCAAAGGGATCGTCGATTTGAGGCATGTTTACGAAACAGCACGCAACATTTCTGGACCGCATTGTAACATACGATGAAAAGTGGATTCAGTACGACAATCAAAAGCGTTCGGCACAGTGGTTGGACGTCAATGAAGCCCCAAAGCACTACCCGAAGCCAAAGGCGTCAAAGGTGTGGCTACTATTTGGGGATCAACAGCCAGCCTTATCCACCACAGTTTCCTGAAAGCTGGTGAAAAGATGATATCGGAAAAGTGCTGCCAATAACTCGGCGAAATGCACAGCAAGCTTGCGAATACAAAGGGACCAATCCTTCACAACAACGCTCGTCCACATGTTTCTATGATGACCAGACAGAAGGTACGCGAGTTGAGCTACGAAGCTCTTGACCACCCACCGTACTCTCATGACCTTTCTCCTGCAGATTATCATCTTTTCAAGCATCTCATAGTCTTCAATTCTGGAGAGGAGGCAAAAAATGCCTTCGCTGACTTCATCGCGTCTAGAAGCTTGACTTTGTATTGAGCAGGAACAGAAAAGCTTGTGTCTCGGTGGCAAAAGTGTGTTGATTCCAATGGTTGTTATTTCTTCTGATAAAGTTTGCAATTAAAAAAGTTATAGTTATTTGGAGTTGACGGTTCCAAACTGACATTATTTTTGCATCAACCTAGTACATATCTACAGGATGAAAGCACCTTCGCGTGAGATCCGTGAAATCACGCACGTGCGAATCACTATTTCAGAATTTGCACGAAATGAAGCGAAAAGGTTAGAAGATGAAGAATTACAAAGGCAGAGAGACAAAGAGGAGCAGGAAAGACTTGAGGAAGAGAAAAGAAGACAAGAAGAAGAGGAAAAAAGAAAGAAGGAGCAAGAGCGACAGCAGTTAGAAGAACTGAAAAGACAACAAGAGCTTGAGGAGAAAGCAAGGCAAGAACTCGAGAAACAGATGAAGGAACAAGAAGAAAAAATTAGGAAGGCGAAGGAAGACGAAGAGAAGGCACGAATAAGGGCCCGAAAAGCCAAGGAAGACGAAGAGGAAAAACGAAAGCAACGGGTGCGGCAACATCTTCAGGAAGAAGCAGAAAAAAAGCGTAAAAAGGAGGAAGAGGAACACAAAAAAAGAAAGAAGCAACTGGACCAGCTACAAGAAGAACTGCAGGAGCAACGTGATGAGGAGGAGAGAAGGAAAAAGGAGGAGTTAGAGCTGGCAAAAAAAAGGGCAGCAGAGGAGAAGCGATTGCAGGAACTAGAAGAAGAAAGGAAAAGGAAGGAGAAGGAGCTTCAAGAGAAAATTAAAAAAGTTGAAGAGAAGGAACGAGCTGATGAGGTGGAAGAGGGAAAAATTAGGGATGAATTCAATGAAAAAACTATATTTGAAAAATTGGAGATTCCTCATGTGACTATGATGACACCCAAGGTCCTCCGCACGTATTTCTGGCTCGGAACTGTACATGCTGTCGGGGGGACGGACGAAAAGCCAGATTTCGTCGAGCTGCACGATGTGTGCAAGGTACTCTGACTGTTCCGCTTTGTATGATGAGATGCTTTGAGAACAACACAGCTAAGGCTCTCATGATATTCAGATATTTCCTGGGAGCTATGTTGCATCACGAGAAGCTTTCTTGACTGACAATGACTTTGCTGACATTATGGGAAGGGTGAGTGTGATGTGACGTATGGTGTAATGGCCCAAGCAACACTCACTTTTTTTAAAACTGACTCCAATCAAGTAGAGAAATCCAAGTTTCTGCGGCAGAGGAGCGCGTTTAGGTGTTGCCATTGATGAAGCCTGTTGTGCGTGTGAATAATGGTCTCTCTTCCTTGCGAATATTAATCTTCGGCTATTGTGACTACTTCCAATCTCTACCTACGTCATTCACGGGCCAAAACGCATCATATTGTCCAATGGCACATATGTATTAGTCTTCACAAAAAAGGCTAGTGGTACAAATAAGGTCTTGTTCCACCCCACCCAAATCCATTGTTAATGGACACATGAATGGTGACATGAAATACTTTTTCATTGTTCCCTTTTTTGTTGAATGACGGTGGGTAGTCCGAAAAGGACAAAAACCGCCTCCCTACCTAAGTGGTTTTGAAGTAGCTGAGATCGGCACTGCTTCGTTAGGTGAGGCACACTGTGTAGTAAAGTGGTCTCAGAAACTGATATCACGGCTTTGCTCTTTCAGCGTCTTTGCCTTTTTCTTTATACACCCCGGTGCAAAATTATGGGTTCACCCCGCGATTTGTCCATAAGTGATCAAAGAACCTGTTGTGGGGATCTAGTAACATTGCTGTCATATTCCTCACCATCGAAAACCTAAAAATAACAATCCTGGGCGTGATGTATTGTCAAAGTAAGATACTACAATTGTTTATTGAAAAATCAGAGATAATGACCGGTGCAAAATTATAGGTTCACTTGAAAAATTTTCGTTTTACGTAGAGATTTTCCCGCCCAAATCTTAACATGAATAGGTCAAAATGTAAAGGCAAGCATAAGTTGTATAAAATCGTAATGGGAAGAGGCACAAAGCTTTCTTCACACGAGCAAGTTCAAGTTGATGCTCTCCACGCGGCAGGCCTTTCAAACAGGAAGATAGCAGCTCAACTTGCAAGGTCATTGTACGGCATCAATCATTATATGAAGGACCCAGACACCTACAAGAGAAAGAAAGAAGCTGGCCGTAAAGGAAAGCTGTCTAGAAGAGATGAGAGCCCTCTGGTCCGGTATGCTTCTAACAGCACCATGCCCGCGATGGACCTGCGACGTCAGCTGGACCTCCCGGTGTCGAAGTGGACGGTACTGAGATGTCTGAATCGCAGCCCACATATCGCTCATCAAGTAGCGAAACGTGGTCCCTATCTCAAGAACATCCACAAGGCTGCGAGATGAAAATTCGCCCGAGAACACATGAGCACAGATTGGACGATGGTGGGACCAGAATGCAGTTAATTTTTCGTGGGCGTAGAAAAGCATCTCTAGTTTGCAGGTAATATTTTCCAGGTGATATGAGAAAAAGTGCGACCTCGATGGGCCCAACGGCTACAACCACTACTGGAGAGATCTAAGAACGGAGAAACGAGTATTCTCTAGACGTATCTTTGGCTGTGGAAGTGTTATGGTCTGGGCTGCATTTTCAGGACATAGACTTGTCGCTTTGGATTTTATCTCATGTAATGTGGACAGCGAAGATTATAAGGAAAAGCATCTCTAGTTTGTAATATTTTCCAGGTGATATGAGAAAAAGTGCGACCTCGATGGGCCCAACGGCTACAACCACTACTGGAGAGATCTAAGAACGGAGAAACGAGTATTCTCTAGACGTATCTTTGGCTGTGGAAGTGTTATGGTCTGGGCTGCATTTTCAGGACATAGACTTGTCGCTTTGGATTTTATCTCATGTAATGTGGACAGCGAAGATTATAAGGATGTGCTAAAAGAAAACCTTCTCCCTTATTTGAGGAGAATTTGTAGGCACGATTGCAAGAACGGCACCACTTACACCTCGGTTTCTGATCTGGAGAACGTCATTCTTGAGGCTCATGTACAGCAAACTGTTCTTGATAACCTTATTCGAAGTACGCCACATAGAATGTTTAGTGTTGTTTATAACAAGGGTAATGTAACAAGGTACTAAACTCAAGTTGAATTTTCAAAAATAGACAGTTTTTTAATGAAGTGAACCTATAATTTTACACCGGTCATTATCACTGATTTTTCAATAAAAGTTTGTAGTATCTTACAATGACAAGACGTCCCGCCCAGAATTTTTATGTGCAGGTTTTCGATGGTGAGGAATATGACAGTAATGTTACTAGATCCCTACAACAGGTTTTTTGATCACTAATGGACAAATCGCGGGGTGAACCTATAATTTTGCACCGGGGTGTAGATGCTCTGCGCGTACGTACATCCCTGGTCTCTTTCGTGTATTCGTAACTTGTGCCACTTCTGCTTTTCACCTTTCTTCCCTGATTCGAGGACACAGTCAATGCTGCTCTGCCGCAAATACTAGAGAACCACAGATATGATTGAGATTGATCTCCTAATTAAATATACGCCATCGTATTATTTTTCCCTCCTAGAACTCGTTTATCAGGTCAAAAGCAGTGTCCGTTTTCAGTTCGAAAACATGCCAATGCGCTTGACTATTGGACGATACGAATCCAACACGAAGCCGTGCACAAAAAACCGCGGGGACCTGAAGATGTACCGGAGACAGTTCCGGTACCACTTCTTCCAAAATGGACAGTACTACGTTAGTGTTACACTTGACATCTTAATTAGAATCGTTTGAAAATGGTATATTTTCGAAACGTGTATCTAATGCCGCTGTAAGATGCACCAAAACAACCAGGAGAGGCTTTTTTAGTGTAATCAGCGAATAACCGCTGCACAAAAGCTGTATCACACTAACATAAGCATTAGCTGATATATGTTAACCTCCGACAGTATTGAAGTGGCGCACCTTACGTTAGAGCGAATATAGAAGGCCAAGTGTTTTGTGGAATTTCCACTGTGCCCATCGGGACCTTAAGAGATATTCTTTTCCAACATCAAAACGCGGACTGTTGTAGATAATCCGAAATGAGGTGAAGCCGTCCAAATGCGCAACCGTCTGCCTGCACTCAGGGTTATCCGTATCATTCGTGCCTTGTTTATGTCCATCAGATGTGGAAGTGTTCGCATGTCTTGCGGCCTGCAAAGGATCTCCGCATCTACACTGCGTTTCAAAACTATGTAGCCACCCTAAATTCAATATTTTCGCATCTTGCATTCATTTTTATGAACTGGCGTTAGTAGCATTAGATTCCCAGTAGGCAAAAATAGCCAGGACGCTTTTGCCAGAGAAAAGCTCCGCCGCCAGCAAAAATAGAGAGTTTTTGAGTTTTTTCTTTGTTTCAAAATTATGTAAATAAAAAATAAAAATTCAAAAACTCCCTATTTTTGCTGGCGGCGGAGCTTTTTTCTGGCAAAAGCATCCTGGCTAATATCGCCTACTAGGAATCTAATGCCACTAACGGCAGTTCATAAAAGTGAATACAAAGTGTTAAAATATTGAATTATGGGTGGCTACATAATTTTGAAACGCACTGTATTGGATGTTTTATGCACCGATGGGCGCACGTGGTGCAGTGGGAAGAGGCCCCTTTGACACTCAACCGGTCAAACGATCGGTCCTCGACTAAGCCAAATCCTCCATCCGCTCGGGCCGTGTAAAATGACTGCATACTTGTCTGAGGAGGTGAAGACGCTGACTTGGTGTCGCGACTGGAGCCGCAAATCATTGTGTCGACCAAATACGTCTTCACCATGCGTCCACGATTTAAATGGAGCACGAATACTCGGCTTTTCTTTAGGGAACTGACCAACTCAACAAAATTCCTTCGCCCCTTTACCTTTATTCTATGTTCCGAGAACAAACGGAATCCTGTATGACGGGTAGCTTACTTCCCAGACACTGGATCTTGTATCACCCAGTTTTGGAGACTACCGATCTACGGACCGTTGACAATTCATCGCGGTCTGGGCAGGTATATACCTCCTCGTCCAAACTTCCCGAAGCAAGAATCGGTTTGGAGTCGGTTGATTGAACGAAGCTGAGCAAACAATCTTTGATGTCTTCGAATAATCTTCGTGGTAGTCAAGTTGCACTTACACCGCTGTAGAAGTGGAAAATTGTACTGAAATAAAAGTAGAAGACGAAATTCCGTTTGCGTAACCAGTGGACGTTTTGGCGTGGAAAAACACGAAACTTTTGTCACATTCATTTGGGACGCCTTGTGTCTGCTACATTACTGCCAGTGAAGAAACGAGAACGGATCGCACGAATGAAGCAGAGTGATGAACAGCTGACAAATAAACCTCGTAAACGATAATGTCATATGCGGGAAGAAAAGTGAAAATAAACACGGAACGCGTCACTTTCCCAGTTTGGAAACTGAACGGAGGTGGAACGTGATCCTCCTCCGAAACGTCCTTCCGAAAGGATGTAAGAGCTGTAATTAACACCTCAGCTTCCACCTTAAGACAAAAACTCGAAAAAAAAATCTCGACTTAGGTGATTTCTGACTAGTGCCTTGTATTCCTTCTTTATAATCTGTATGTCATTTTTATAATCGCAGAGCCACATAATCTTGTCTATTTCCTTCTTCTTTTGTATTCCAAAACGGTGAAATATAAAAACTATTGATTGACTTAGATATTTGGAAATGCTAGGTTATTCGCAAAACACTGGCATCGGACGCATCTCCAAATATCTAAGTCAATCAACTAATTCTCGTCTATAAACCGCTAAACAAAAACGGCAAATAGCAGAATAGTTTCGTGTTCTAACAAACCTATTGTTTTTAACAGCTCTGTATTTAGTTTGTTAGACTTTTCTTGAAATGAAGTGAGTGTGCTAGAGACTAACTGAGGTGTTACCTTACTGTTCAACTGAATTAGTGTCCTGATTCATCTCCCATTGGCGAAAGAGGAACCGCTTCAACAACGCTTCACGCAGCAACCAAATTGCAGGGGTCCCTTCGTTTTCTAACTCAAATCGTCCGCCTCGATATATTCTGAGCCTGCCTCGGATTTAGGAATTTCAACTGCTCCGTAGTCCCGGTTTTTTCTTTCATTCGAATCATATAGAAAAGTCCAACACATGTGCGATGCAGCAATTCAATTATGTGCTAAATTCCTCAAGTAACCAGGTATAGAAACAGTTTGTCGTCTCCTGTTCGTTCCTGATTGCAATCCCCCGAACGAAGTCATATTAACGCCCCCACTCACCATCCTTTACCCGCCCCGCCTCCCCACAATTCTGCAAACTCGGGGTTTGCTACACTGATTCATCATATTCCGTTCGTTCAGATGTATGTGAGCATGGGAGAACGAGAGAGATACAGTAAAAAATGAGAGACTTTGCAGCTGCCAGTTTTTTTGTTTAGAATATTCTAGAACAATACTGGAAGAACGACTATCCCAGAAATGAGTGTGCAGACATGCCAAGAACAACGGCTGTACTCACAAGAAATGGCTATGTGGACGTTCCGCGGTTCGCCCGGCTTCCGGTTCTCTGCGTTTTCGGTAAGTCGTGAAGTTGGCTCCGATGGAGGCAGTTCTTGATTATGCTCGTATCACTGTGTGTACAGATATTATTGACCGCTTGAAAAGGAACAAAATCACTAATTCACAAAGATAGGCACACAAATTAGAAACCAAATTTGGCTGTCTTTTTAACCAAAGCAAATCCGAATGTTTTTTTTTTCGGGGCGCATCGTGTAAGGGCGTAACCGAACCTGTTGGTTCGATCTGGACTTTTTGGATATTCATTTATTGTCGTTCAAATTAAGCAAACGAGTTCAGAAACAACAACGACGTAGAATTGAAATCAACTTTAAAACACGACTCTTCACCACATTATTAAACTAGGTAGAACCTAATTGTAAGAGCTGGCGGTATATGGAGGATATTCTCTGGACCTTCTAGCAGTGAATTGTACTCCTTAGATTATCTATAGGTTAAAGAGCTTGATTTCACACACATCAAACATTTTTGGCAGTACCTGCCAGTAACTGTCGAGGCAACCACTGCACTCAACTTTGCTTTCGACGTGCATCACGCGGAGTCTCGTAGGTGGGTGATATCTGCCTTAGCTCCGAACTGCGATGTCCGGGTCGCTGTTGGGATAGCCGAATGAACTTCAGAAGTCACCTTTCCAACGCTCTGTGTGTGACTTGCAAGGACTTCGTAGGCCATCAGGCCACGTCTCAGACACTTAGCACTTCGTTTTAGTGAGGGGAGATTCGTCGAGTGCAGTTTCTCCCCCACCGCACCAGAAATCCTTTGTGACCTGCCTCTTGGCTTCGTCAAGCTTTCGGAGAATCGTCTCTTCTTCATCATTTGTGCTACTCGCGAAAACGACGATGTCGTCCACAAAACGAAGGTTCGAGACGAACTCTCAGCCCACACCCTCTCGCCATCTTCGTTTCAGTCGAGCGATGGAAATGCTGGTACTGTCAACCCCATCCTCAAACTCCTCCTCTCTCTCTCTTCAGCAGCGCTTTGATGTTCGGTGAAATGCGGACAGTTATGCTCGATAGTGAAACCGAAGTAGCGTCAGCACGCGTTTCCAGTCCTTTTAGGAGCAGCTTGTAGTCCTTGGTCGAGTCTTCAACGACTCGCCAGCCATAATGGGACAAAGCTCCAGTCAAAACATCCTCGTCGAACACCGTTTGCTTTGTTCCTTTCGGACTAATCGATTTTCTTCGCCGGACGGTGATCGGGCCTGATACTTGGCCCTAAGGAAACAGTGATCGACCCACTGCAGGAAATGGTGCCGCGGATGTGCCGTACTGGTTCCGTTTTTCGCTGGCGAACATGTGGTCGATCTCGGCGTGAATCGTGACACTAGGTGATTCTCTTGCCCAGCGACGGTGTTCTTTCTTTTCGATCAGACAATCGTCGTGGAAAAGCCGTGCAGCAGACATAATGTCAACTAGACGATTTTCATTCTCGTATTCGATTCCTGTCCCGTATGTTAGGATCCTGTGGTTTTATCTAATGCATTTTTCGTTCTACCGTTGACATTACATCAACTAGACGATTTTCATTCTCGTATTCGATTCCTGTCCCGTATGTTAGGATCCTGTGGTTTTATCTAATGCATTTTTCGATCCTTGCGCTGAATTCACCGACGACGGATGTTGACTCCTTCCAGTGCTTGATATGGTCTTCTGGTGCTGCGATGAAGGCGTAAAACGGCTACACGCGTAGAGAGGACCTCGTGAGACTCGGCGATATAGACGGCAGACGGGTGCACTATGATCCCAGCGCTATCGAAATTACGAGACCTTATCTTTTTCCTCCATGGAGAGGAAGAGCTCCGTCGTTAGCTTGACATGTATCAGCTCTCGTGCTCTTGGTTTCCTGCAACACGATCGCGCGATACCTTACGTGATCATGAGATTCGAGAGCGGCGAAAACGTCGACGTAGGAAGAGATTGTTCTACCGTTGTAGGTGCAAAGTATAAAACAGTGTCAATGTCGTACTCGAGATGTGCCGCCGTCTACCAGAATCCAGTACATCCTCCCGAGTCCTAGATTTGTTCCCCTCTCACACATTGTCATAGCAGTAGACGTCAGAGGCGGGTGCGCCAGATTTACTGGATGTTAGGGCTGTTCTTCTGTTGGTCGAGCATATCTATTCCCCGGTTTTCGACTTAACTGTTGCTGGCGAGTCGCTACGGTACAATACGCCCGCTCTTGGAGTGCACTCATTGCGAAACACACGAGTAATTCGCTACGAGTAATTTCAAGAAGAAAATGTACATTAGGGGTACAGAATATAACAGAACACATCTTAGGAGTGAAAGGAAGACGCTAAACCGAATCCTATATCGAAACCCCTCAAAGGAGCCGATAGATGTCAAATGAGCGAAATCGAACCTCTTCCTATTGCCGCGCCGTCGAAAAATAACCAAGGCCATTCCCTTCGGCGGCAGCGGTTAGGGTGCCATGCCGTGGCGCCGCTGCAGCCGACTCTAAATGCCCCCACCCTGGCAGCAACGCTGCGCAGCAACGGTGCCTTAACCACTGCCGCGTTGCGCTGCCGAAAAGGACCTTTAGGCCCCCCTCGAACTTTTGCTGCTGCAGCGTTGCAGTAACGATAAAAGGGCCACTACGCAATTTCTAGCAGCCCCTTCATCAATGCTGAAATGCTGCTGCAGCAGAGTGTGAGTGAGGCCTTTGACTTCTTTGCAGAATGGTTGAACTTGCCAGAAGCCTTTGCCGAAACACAACTTGAGCTGTGTTTTGTACCTTCCCACTTTGCCACCCACCTCGTCGCGTTGAAGGAAACATATCACGGAGGAAGAAGTAGGGTTTTGAACAGTTGATAAATGACAATTAAAAGCCAGGATCGAGTTGAGGTCCCAAGAGGATTATGTAAGGGGTTACTGAGCGAGACCGAACGAATATAAGTACGCAAGTCCGCAATCAAACAAGAATGCTAGAGATACACTATCAATGAGGGAAAGAGAGCGGGCTCGCGGTAAGAACCTTTTGACCCATGTACCTCATATATTCGATCAACAACGCACTTTAATTCAGCATAGGGACAGATCTACTTTTCAACTTCCGACATATCCGGAACTGGCTCTGTGAATTAGTGGTGCAGATATTCTTTCTTTGAAGTGATCCGTAAAAAACAGTACCTTCTCGTTGGATTTCTCAGTCAGTTCAGCACAACACTCGAAGACTCTGTAAGGGCTTGTTCAGACGACGCGCGTCGAAAATGCAAAATCGAAGCTCAATCGATAGTTAACGCCCTTGATCGAATTTGCTCTTTTGCATTAGTGGCGCAGTCCGGTTGCGCCTCATATAGGCAAACTTACTGGTCGCTCGGGTTTTTTAGAAGGCTGCTATTCCTTATTAATGGAAATTTTGTCAAAATTCACTTTTTTCGTTCAATTTCTTTCCTATGTGATTATATGCCTAATTTTTTTTGCCTATATGAGGCGCAACCGGACTGCGCCACTAACGCAGAGGAGCAAATTCGATCAATGACGTTAATTATTGATTGAGCTTCAATTTTGCATGTTCGACGCGCGTCGTCTGAACAAGCCCTAAGACGAGAAGTGACCATTACAATTTGTTTGTTGTAATGGTTTTGGTCGCTACTCGTCTTATTGGTTGACACAGCTGCAACCTTGAGTCGGACACATCCATATGAGGCACTATTCAGCGAAAATCGAAGGAAGCGTAAAAGAAGCGGCCAATAATTCCTGGGCACGCTGTACTCGCGACTTCCGATTTTGAGTCTCACTGAGTGAAACTTTGCATCCCTATGACCTCCTTCATCACTTTCAAATCTCAGACTTCGAAAAATCAATGATCTTAGTGATTTTTCAGGGCTATGGAAGTCACCTCTTCGGTGACTTCTATAGCCCTGAAAAACATTGGTCATTGTAGTTTCTGTTGTAGCCTTAGAAAGCACCATGTGAATCAGGTTTGCCAGATAAGGTGCATATGAGCCCTAGAACCACTGTCAATAACTATGTTCCCCAACTACGTTTCTCAATCTTACAGTCAAACGAGTGCTACACCAAATCAGATGTATTTGTCAAATATTTAGGAACACTTCCCGTCTTAAAGAAATACAAGGTCTGTGGTAATGGGGCACACTACATCGTAAATGAAGACAGATGCGAGTGTATAAATAAAGAATTTGACGGCACAATTATCGATCCGGACACGTATGGCGGCTATGAAAAGGTAAGTACCGTGCCACAACTACTGTGAAATTTTTAAAACAAGTTTCCCACGTTCCATGAAGTTCACTTTCCTATCAATAAGATACCCGCCTCTACATATTGTTAGTCTCACAGAGTCATCACTTTGATTCATCCTTTCTGTTATGTAGCTTCGCTTCTTTGTTTCCTCGATGCATTCATAGGAAACGGCTCACTACCTTTGTGGTTTTCCGACAAAGTCCGTACAGTTACCCATAGTCTGTTTTCCGCCAGCTGCCTGTAAACCTTCCATTTGAATAATTTCATGGCGTCGCTGAGCTTTTGAAGAGGCTTATGCATTGCTTTTTCGATAACAGTGCGGTACGGCTGCTAGAGCTGTTGTGAATTTTAAGTCGGCAACTTCAGCAGACCGATAATCTTGAATGGCGCTAGTGAGAAGCGGATGAGTACCGTACTCATAGCTGCATTTTATAACTGTGTTCGGGTCAAAGGAGATATACAGGGTGTCTCAAAAAATGTACCTCCCATTTGAAATGCCATAACTTTCGCGAAAGTGAACCAATCGAAACGAATCATAGTTTGAATGAAAGCTAAGAAAAAAGAAAATTTTCTGATATGTGCGCCGTGTATTTGACCGAGGCCTCAGATTTTGGACCTGATTGATAGTGCATGGGTTATATGCTTGCTCTACTTTGGTCGTAAACCGGTGATATTGCTGCTATGAGTTACTCCCGGGGCAGTTAACATGTCCGCTTGCTGCAGCTCTTGGTTAAGCATGGAACAGCATCAATATCGATCAATAATTGTAACCCCTGTTTGAGAAGCTATAACTCTTCCAGCAGTGATGAAATGATAAGAAAAGAATTCAGAGGAATGGAAAATGAATGAACCATGAAGGTCGCGCCATGTACCTCTCTGAATTGTCAGATTCTAGACCTGATTGAAAGTTCATGGATGACATGCTAGTTCTACTTTGGTCGCAAACAGATCATATCATTGCGTTTCACTTGGGTAAGCGAACAAATCAACTCAGCTTTCGCTTAGAGACAGATTAGCATCACAATCAATCACTGAGTGTTCATCAGGGGTGTGCGTAAATTTTTTCAAAAAAGTGAAAGGCGGAAGCCGGAAATAGTGCCAAAATAACTGAATTATTGGAATTCAGTCAAAACTGGACCACAAAAAGTTTTCATTCCTGTTTCTAAAGGTACCCATAGAGTGCTCGTTTTGTTTCCACTAGAATGTGTCTATTGCTTTGGTGAAGGGTGTTCAGCGTTTGGTGATAGCTTCAGAGTAAACGGTGGAAATTCACTTTTGTAAACTTCATTATAAGCCAAAAACAAGTACGTAAAGAAAGACAGACTTCTTGGCGCAATAGACAAGAATGCTTCCGAATTAGAATTAAAAGCCTAAAACGAGCATGTTGGAAAAACAGCACTTTTTTCATGATTTTGGGGAGAGAGGCTTTTTCTCAGATTGTTTACAATGAAACCAACAGAAGAAAACAATTTCTCGCACTCAGACGTTGTGGCAGGTGTCGACAAATACTTCATTGTAAGAATTCTTACAATTAGGAGGGGGGAGTGTACTTCGCTGCATTGATTTCATTCTACCAGAATTCGAATGGCTTGCATCGACGTCAGCAAAATAACTTCAGTCTCCATTTTGTTAGCTTGAACAGTGGAGGTCTTCGATTTTTTCTTCCGTTTCCGTGTTCCGCCCGAAAAAAGAGCGGAACGCGAAACGGAACGTAAGGGGCAAAAACGACCGGAAACCGGAATTCGGAACACGGAAACGGAAGTTCCGCACACCCCTGGTGTTCATTTTGATCTGAATAAAAGACATAGTCGTACTGTGTAAGTGCATCTTAAAGTGCGTATTAAACTTGTTACGTTTTGATGTTTCATGTTTACTGCATCAAGAGAAACGCGTATCAGCGATATCACCTGTTTGCGACCAAACTAGAACAAGCATGTTATACGTGAACTTGAAATCAGGTCTAGAATCCGACGATTCGGACAGATGCATGACGCAATCTTCATGGTTCATACATTTTACATTCCTCTGAATTCTTTTCTTATGATTGCATCACTGTTGGAAGAGTTTTAGCTTCTCAAACAGTGGTTCCAATTATTGATCGATATTGATGTTGTTCCGATGTTTATGTTATGTTTTGTATATGTTTACTGCCCGAGGAGTAACTTATAACAGCAATATGTTTACGACCAAAGTAGAGCAAGCATATGACCCATGCACTATCAATCAGGTCTAAAATCCGAGCCCTCGATCGAATACATGGAGCAATCCTCACCAAACACATACCGGAAAATTTCCTTTTTTCTTAGCTTTCATTCGTGCTATAGTTCGTTTCGATTGGTTCATTGTCGCCAAAGTTATGGCATTTCAAACAGGAGGTACATTTTTTGAGACACCCTGTATTCGAAAACCAAAATGTGAAAACTATTTGAAGGTTCAGAATCACAGTTCAAGTTCTTATCGAAAAAGTAGGACACCTTCCCTCTGCAAGTGCAAAATTATCCTTCGCACATTTCATTGACTTTGACGAGAACAATCCACCACTTAACTGCACAAAAACTTCCTATTTCAAGGGAATGGTATGTCTTAGCTGTCAAACAACCAAAGAGACCAGAGCAGTTATGTTTATCCTTGACTCCTCAGGATCTGTATCAACTACCGGCTGGACGGAGGTATATAAACTTGCGTTTCTTCTAGGTTCTGAAAATGCTTCATCGTTTCAAGTGACGACTAAAGTGTTTTAAGAAATTGTAATGGTGATGCTAGGCTCATCGTAAAAATTGCATCTCACCCGGGATTCGAACCGGTGTCTCGCTCTTTAGGTGGGCACCGTGCGTTAACCACTACGCTACTGACAATGAGGCGATCGCTCTCCTCTCCACCTGTGACGGTCATTTGCGCTCCCCTAGCACCTTCCTTACGCCCGAAGGCTTTTACTTTCAGCACTAATCCGTAATGACTGCTTGAGCCGATGAGCCGAATTTGGCATTGCACCAGTTAAGCTGAAGAGTTATTATAATTAGCGCTGATTTTTAATCGGAGCCACTCACATCGCTTGCAGAGCATAGCTGTGAGCGATTGTTCCATCGATTTGGAAGAAATTTGCGTCTAGAATGATAATTTCACATGCTAATAGTGATTCTAAGGCTGTTTTTCGAATTTTGGTAGAGCAATACACATATCTTTTAATTTGGTGGTCGAATCTTGGCAACGGTTTGATTTGCGAAAACACGTCCCAATGTGACGGATCGCCGCTGTCGCTGGCAGTCGCCGACGAGATTATACCAATGGCAGTAAAGAAATCTACTTTTTTGTCCTTAGCGGTTTAGTTCCAATTAAAGCGATGCTTCCCTCGTCGTGCTAATGATGTGTTTTGGTGCTGTACCAACGAGATTGAACCGTCATCATCCGGATCATGAACGTAGGCTCTCAAACTTTCGGCCATCCCTTCCCTTGAAGAAATCCGCCATGTTTTTCAATACTGTATGAATTGTTGTGAGAAATTTTACGAAGCAAACAATGGATAAGATCTGGATAAGAATTTTTGTTGCTTGGAATTTTTCCTACGAACTTCTGATGTTTCGGTAAACTCACCTCGTTATCGCACGGAGCTGTGCTAATTTCAGACACTTAATTTCATGAAGAAAATCATCAGAGCAGTCGAGAATGTTCGTGTTGGTATAATCATAGTAAACGACTATCCTACAATTACACTACCAATAAACTATTATAATTACAACGAACTTCAGTAAGTGCTGTTTCTTCGACTGTAGGCTATGAAGTGAGCCGTATACATAAACCAGCATGGTGCAGAGCTGCGATCGACAAACTCAGCTATGTTGCAAGATCGACGAAAATTGGATACTCACTGCACCTCGCGAGAGAAGCACTGAACGTGAGTTGGTGAAAACCGTACCTGCACTATTGGGTAACTGTGAAATTGAGGCGATTGTGTGAATGTTTCGGCCACGATAAGTGCCACATTCATGCCGAAAGAAAAGTGTTTTCTATTTGATGTTGCTTGGTTCTCCAGCTTTTTCATGCAAGAGCCGGTTATTCGTGTGTCGAAGAATTTATCGAAATTACTGAAATTCTACAGAAAGTGGCATACTTGTTAAGACTCGAATCCATGTAGTACGCATGGGTTCATGCCCTAAGTGTAATAATAAACAGTAGATGTGCTCGAGTGAATATGATTTTAAAATGAAAAGATCGGCACTCTCATACTTATGGCACTTCAGTGATTAATCGAAAAAAAACTTTTCTTTTCAATTTGGCTCCGAACTCGCCCTTGGGGGATTTTGGAGTGCTGATCACGAATCTATAATAGCAATAGTTTCTCGAAACTCCCATTTGAACCATCCGTGTCGCTTGCAGGGATAGCAGAATGGTCCAGGATCACCGATTTGAGTAAAACTTGGTCTAGGTTGCTTATGTTGCATATTTTTTGCGATCCTGGCGTTTGTTTTTCAAATTTCGGCCGAGGACCACCTACAAATATCGTCAAATGGAGGGGTCTAATTCACCGAAATGGCTAATACTTCGTCTAAGTAGGTTATCTGGGATGCTGAATACGAATATGATGCCTTCTCACGGATTTCGATCGATTTCGGTAGGTTCAGGTAGGTACTCCTCCGAGGCCATCACCGTCCGTCTTCATTGCTTACCTGTATCTGCCTGCAGCGGCCGAAATCGTCGGAAACACGACAACCAACATCAGTTTCGTGGTTTACGTGCGTAGTAACCCATCTAGACGAAGTTTGTGCCAACACGAAATTTTGATTGCGTCGCCGTAGTCGACGATTTTGAGAAGTTCTGGATCGAAATTTATTTATTTGTTTATTTATTACGCCACATAATGGCGTGCCAATCATAAATGCAAACATTATCAAAACAAAAACACCATGTCATAACACAATTCGAAAATTCATTTTTCAAATTCAAAATTCAAAAATTCATAAAATTAAATTAAATATGAAACAAAACATTTATAAAATTATAATACAAAGAAATTTAAAAAAACGGATGACAGAATCGTGATCAGCCTCTCAAATAGCAATCATATGATCGAAACTGAATTTAGTGAATTTTCTCCGACCACTGGAGTGTGGCAAGTTGATTAGTGCCGGAGACATCGGATGTTTTCGTCGTTTGCAATTGAATGCAACCACAACTTCAGGCGTAATCGAACCGACGTGTTTCAGAAAGAGAAAACGGACCACAAAGCAGTTATTCTGATCACAGATGGCCACTTCGACACCTGCTCGGAGAAGTGTTGGGGTAGTGGCCATTCGTACGGTTATACGAACATCGTGCTCAATCCCATTCCTGCGCCTATACTTCCACCGCCACCTCTGCCTTTCATATTTATCGGGCCATTTTTTGGCGGAGGGTTTAATCCTATCATTCCTGCTGGACCTATAATTCCGCCACCAATACTTCACCCACCACCGTTGTTCCCGCATGTAGGTTGGCAACCTGCCGGGCATGGTACCTACACGCATAACACACCTGGCGATACCGCCGAGAAGAATCTGCTCAACTATAAACAGGATTCCGAGGCCTCTAAGGTGAGCGCAGCGAGACATCACATCAAGAGCCACGTCGAGTGTAAACGTTTAGGTTATGAACGATGGGATAGAGCTGGTTTATATCGCGGTGGGACCCTTCCTGAATCGATGGAACCGTGAGCACAACGCGGTCATGGCCAACATCCGGAATGTTGCCAAAGGAAAAGCAATTATAGGCACATCTGTGGGTTCAACTCATTCAATATCCTTTGTTGAGTTCAATAGAAACCAGGATCCTCACCGATGATAATTTCGGGATGACATTGGCAGACATCTTTTAGCCGCCGAATGTACAGGGCGTTATCGCTCGTTGTTGATAGTTACTTTAGCTGTTAGAATCGAGAACATTAGCTCATCTTCCGTAGTGATGGATGATGGTAGTTAAAAATCATTTGCACGTTAGCCTTACTGCTAGTGAGTGCTCCAAATTTGTTGTAATTTGATCGCATCGATTCGACTAATCTCAGCTTGAAAGTTTTTCAGAAGTATGCGTTCGACAACAAGTTGCTGAAGCAGACTATCAACAGAGTGTGCAATCGCATCGAATAGCAAGAGGTTGCAGAAATCTAGAGACCCGTTTGAGAACCTGCATTCTGTCACTGTTCTATGTGAAAGTTTTTTTCATAATTTAGGAAGGGTTATGAACGGATGACTATTCTGGTGCTTATTCATGCGTTTTTGATGGCAAAAGAAAATTACGCGCGTATTATGTACTTATATTCGACTATTCGACTTGATTCTAACTATTCTGTAACACGTTTGCGCGGTTACTTTTTTCTAAAATATCAATTTGATGATTGTTATTGATTTTCCAAGCGAAAAAATTGGTTTATAAACTATGGCGAAGAACTATTGAAGTCACAACGCAGTTGCACAACAAACGGGTAGCAAATAGTATGTATAAAGAACTCAGCTACTCCACTGAGTTGTATTTCTGATCAAGGGCATTGCTGTAAAAAAAGCCGTTTAGAATAATGGAATCCTACAAGAGCTCGAAATCAGCTCATTTTTCGACGGAAAATTTGTGGCCTTTGAACACCACGGATCTGAATCCACAGAAGTTTTCCGTTTGAGAAGTTAAGATGAATAACTCGAAAGTCCGAAAGTAAAAAATTGATTTTATAAGATTGCGAAGAGAGTTTTCCAAAATATGAAACAGTTTAGACGTCTAATGATTGTGGGGCGTCATCGATCCCGTGAAATGACGAAATGACACTTATTTTTATTAAGCGCTGATGGTGTACACTTCGCAAATATTGTGTAGTTAAGGAATTTTGCCTAATATGTAAATAGATTTCTTTGTGTAGTTGCCAGTGGAGAAGATAAGTTCGGAGTTTTTATGGATGTCGCAGTTTTTATCTGTCGGTTAGCGACGCTTTTGTAACGAACCTTTCGAATGTGCATTGTTACACTCCGCCTTATGAAAACCCTGATGATACTGCAACTCTTTAAGACCTGTTATCGCATCTTTTCTGACATAACTTGAAGACTGTCCATCACGTATCTCATACTTTTGAGATCTTCTTGGAATTTGTACAGTTCACGAGTTACCATGGTATCCCAGTGTTTCATAATTTAATGGGATAAAAATTGAAAGCAAAAAATTACTATGCGAAAGGCAACAATTGAAGAGTAGGTAGGTTGGTTCGTATTCAAATCTCGTTGGCTGCAGAAGGAAACCGAGGTTCAAGCAGTGAAGCTGTCGATCGTCGCTCTCATTCACCTCCATTCTTCCTTGAATTTGTGAAAGAAGACATCAACGCGTAGAGAAAACGCATCTTCACGTCTCCCAACAACGTGAAACCGAGTGCTCAGCAGCAGACACAAAAATTTATGTCTTCCAACATATAAGACGCAATATCACAGGATCAATATTTGCACCCACAAATCGCATCACAACTTTGTTTTTCAATATTTTTTGTGCCTTCCAACTCTATTAATATACAGTGTCTACAACTAGCTTACAGGTGTCCCTTTTGACCGCATGTACACTTGTACCCACTAACCTTGCCTCCAGAAAGGATATCGTGGATTTCGCTGCGTGCCCTGTTGCAGCATATTTCTGTGAACCTATTTTCGAAAGGAGGACCTTCCTGGTGCAGTGGTAAGAGGCACTACTGACACCCGCACGGTCAAGCGATAGATCCCAGACCAAACCTTAAAACCCTCCATCCCTCTGGGGTCGGATAAATTGGTACCAGACTTGTCTGGTAAGGTGAAGGGCATTACACGGCACATTTCTATGCTGACATGTCGTCTCGGAGCTAATCGTCCTCAACAAGCAATCGCAAATCAGTGTGAGCAATATTGCTATTGACGTGAGAGAGAGAGAGCTATCCTCGGTGCTGACGATCCATTTCTGCTTTTGAACAACTGTGGAGGGAATAGTGGTTGATAGAGCTGCGTTTGTTGCCCGTGCAGCTTCAGACGCCATAGGATTGCTCGTGGTTGCACTCCTATCCTGAGTTCTTCGCCCTTGTTCTGGTTGTCGTGGATAACTGCTTCGAGACTGTGGTGGCCTTCGTTGACGTGGTGAAGAGTTCAAGACGTACTGTTCACCTAAGAAAGAAGAACGTCGTCTACTCGTTCGGAAGGAGAAGGACTTCCTGTCACATGTCACGGTATCGGTCACTGTATCATGTTCACCTCAGAAGACCACGCCCTTCTCCGACCTCTGATGTAGTTAGTCTTCCTTACTGTTGACTTTCTTTAGACAAGAGAAGCAAAAGTCCAAAAGAAAGATCTCCCCGGGACCTCCATGTCATGCTAATCCCGACACGAGTGAGAGTTTCAATATACCCTGGAACATGGAACTGCTGCTGCAGCTCTTCATTCCGTGGTTGATGGAAGAGTGATTCGAAGATGGAGGAGGGAAAAAGAAAATTATTTTTACGATATTACCTATACAGTTACTTAGTAGATAATTAAGAGTAGCAAACTAAATACAATAAAATCGTGAAACAGATCAAGTCATGAGAAAGACGACAATCATCAAGAACGGTAGAGCATATCAATGCCATTGTTCGATACGTACCATACCCTAAAGTCGGTCAGATAAGTCCGCGCAGGGCGGACTTATTTAGGGTAATTTATCATAATTTAACTAACTTTAACATAAAGACAAAACCATTCGTTAAGAGTACAGTAAGGAAGACTACTTCCTTCAGAGGTCGGAGAGGGGCGTGGTCCTCTGAGGTGGTCATGACACAGTGACCGATACCGTGACAAACCTTACCTTTGCCTTTATCGTCAAATGATTTTAGTCAAGATCTTGTTCTAATATGCGGATTCATACGTTTTCCCCAATAAAAACAAGGAGGCCTTGTCAGTTGCAGGAGTGCCTCCCTAGACCAAAGTGCCACATGAAAAATGAAACCTTGCAACAAAATTTTCGTATTTTCGAATTCTTCTGGCTTGGATCCATTAGTTGACGTCGATTTTGCTCATTCCGACTTCCCTGAATAGGGAAATTCTCATCCATCAGCCGACATCTTTGATGCTCCCCATTGCACTGTACAGCTCAATAACGTCCTGGACCGTCCTGGTGAGGCTATTGAGATTCTTTGAAATTGTTAGTGACGAGTCTCCGGCGTCGAAGAAATGAGCGATGGCTAAACGGGACTGCGAAATCCCCATATTGGCTGCTTTCCGCACCTGGAAGAATGTGCTCCACAAAAGGCGCAAATATCTATAATAATATTCTTATTGTTAGTAGCAACCGGCGAAAACGTGATAACAAAAGTAGAATTTCACAGAAACATTCGCACTTTCAGCTTATTAGGTACAGTGTTGAATCTGGCCTACGGGCTCAGACTGCTATCACCGATGAGTGCTGGTTGAAAACCCCGACCTAACAATAAGAAAAGCGCGTAGGGAGCAAAGCCGCTAGTAGTCTCACATCATGGTGCCTTTGATAGGCTCGAGACAAGGGTTCGAATCCCGCCTGAGCCGTGATGATCCAGGCATCAAAATCTTTTCTCTCATCTCTCGGCGGTCAGTCTATCATCTGCATTACCGAACAGTTCGCGGTGGAGGACTAAAGAGCTACGCACTGAAGTCCCATCTGTAGGTCTATGTCGCGTAATTATAACTGGAGGAGTGGTGGAAGAAGAGAGAGAAAGAGAGAAGAAACGTCGAAAGCCCGTTTCAGAGAACGGTTGTGAAGTATGATTTGTGATAATAGGGGCCAAAGCGACCCGGAGCATGGACATGTGTGTCTTCCTTCGCTTACGTCTCGTTTGGAACGAATTTAGAACGTCGCCGTGTTCAAATCAGCCACTTGCGTTTTTTGACCGGTATCATTTTCCCGTGATTTCACAATCAAATTTCGTCAGTAATTTACTGAATTAAAGCAATATGTTACAAAAAACAGGCGTAAATGTGCGACCCCTTCCTTGAATCGGCAAACCACGGGAACATTCACGATAGCAAAGAAATCCTGACAACAACAGTCAAATAGGGTGCAATGTAGTATAATCTGAGTATGTACAGGTTCTGTTATGTTATCAGATAAGAGAGCAAGGTGGAGTGTCACAACATGGCAGCGAAAACGGTGCAAAGTACTCTGCGTAATATGCTACAGATGCTCCATCGACGCAGTTCGACCACGTTCACGCTCGGATATCTATACCATTGCTTGAATTCATGCACCAAACAACACGACACTTCTTGCTCGGATAGTTCTGCCGAGGGATTGTTCGAGCTGCAATGGAACACCACGCAGAGTCCCATGGGAGATCGTGACCACCGTCACTGCTAGCAGATCGGCATCCGTTGTGACGTCGTGGCGTAGGTGTTGTGCGATCGGACGCTGACCGGAATGGCCGGCTGAGGAATTCTCGGCACTGCCGGTTGATAGCCGTGCTTGTCAGCTACGGGCGACCTGAACACCTCTCACATTAGACTTTTTGAAGCCGACTAAAATGAAATTTTGTGTGTGTGGTCAATATTGAATACGAATTTTGCTTTTTACGCGTTTCACTGCCTCTCGTCTTAGCTGCTATGTTGGCATGCTTGCATTCTATTTACTGCTGGGTACAATAACAGCTGCCTAAAATCTGTGAGGGTTGCGGTGGTAAGTGGCGTCGCTACACCCACACGGTCGAGCGATCGATCCCTTCTCGGGCTAACCAAGTCTTCCATCGCTTCGAGGTCACGTAAATTAGTACTATACTTGTTTGGAGGGTTAACAAATTGACCTGGTGCAGCGGCTGGGTCCCGCAAGTCATTGTGTAGGCCAAATACGCGTTCACCAAGCTTCTATGAGGTTGAGCGTTTACCTCAGGGGACTGATCAATGCGAACACCTTTACGTTTACCTTTACCATATCTATCTTTTCTACGCAATGATACCAGAAAAACGGGTTAGCGCAAATGCTAGGCCTCCCAGCACTGGTACGCGTAAACATCTGCAAACGACAAATGCTTCGACGTTTCTTCATCCACCACACAGGAAAACAAAAGGTACCCATTTGACGGCGATTGACCTACCGCTCACACATATAATGTTCCAATTATTATTTACTTCAAAGATCAATGCAATGTTGGGTATAAGTAAATGAATAGTTCCGTGGAGTGATGAGAACAATCGATTAGTAGTGAAAAGTGGAACATCACAGCCTCGGCTAGGTTTTTTTTTGCAACTACCCCGACATTTAAAGAAATAAACCGCTCATATACCACCTCTTTGATTTTATAAAGGCGCATGGAGAAAACTGCATGGAATTCAATAGATTTTTTCTCACGAGCATCATCTAGGAAGTCAGATTTATCGTAACACTTTTTATTCACTGTACAGGGTGCGGCAAATGTTCTTGGACACAGATACTTGGCCGCCTAAACGGCACGTCTCAAGCAAATGAGATGAAATTCATAACATTCTTTGCCTTTGACCACACTCACATAATAAAGCATCTAGGTTTCGAAATGCTCCTTTCGCTCGAATACAGGCCCTAAGTCTCTTGGGGAATGCGTCTACGGCGGCACGCACGACGTCTTCATCAATTTCCTCCCAGGTTTTTTTTTCAGGGCTTCTTCAAGAGAATCAGTGCTCGCGTGGGATGTTGCGCAGGCTTTGCTCTTCAATATGGACCAAATTGAATAATCTATCGGACTAAGGTCCGGGCTATTCGGTGGCCACTTTTTTGCGGAGATAAAATCAGGAAAATTGTCGGCGCACCACTTCTGTACGACTTCGACACTATGGGCAGGTGCAGAGTCCTGCTGATAGGTTCAAGTGGTGTTTTCGAAGTGCTGAGAAGCCCACGGAAGAATTTCTTTCTTCAAAACGTCTTCCAGGACTTGTGGCTGTCGATTTTCCCGGACGCGCCGGTGAACCTGCGTGCCGCCGTAGACGCGTTCCTTAAGAGACTTAGGGCCTGTATTCGTGCGAAAGGGGATTATTTCAAAAGTTAGATGCTTTTTTATATGTGTGTGGTCAATAAATATTATGAATTTCATCTCATTTGCCTGAGATCTGCCGTTTAGGCGGCCAAGTATCTGTGTCCAAGAACTTTTGCCGCACCCTGTACAGATCATGATCTTCTGAACCCACCAATCTGCTTCCTTACTTAATAAGCATAATTCCAAAATAACTGATCCTATGGGGACAAAAAATAATTTACATTGGTCTATCTTGCGTTTTTGGTGAACGCTTTCCGGCGGTAGCGCTTGTTACCGAATTTGTTGAACTGCTCTGCTTGATACTACTCCACTAGGAGTAAGACTTTTAGTAAGAAGGCGATCAAAATGGGCGTTGTTTCAATAATATTATTGCCAGAATTTTTCACAGGAGCTGGAAAAATTCTTCAAAACCACGGGCGCAAAGGAATGCAGAAATCGAACCCTTGTCAAATCTTGGAAACTCGCCCGACATACCCAAACACTCTCGGTAACTCACCTAATTGCTCGGCACAGATTGACGATGATGTGCAGCAGGCAGGCAGATGCTGCCAGTACTCCCAAAATCGGATCAATAAGTATTTTTAGAGCAGAGACGATGTTCCAACTGCGTGTCCAATGCAGCGATGGCTGCCATGCGTCGTTTACAAAGGATAACCTAGAAGACACACCTTGATATTTACAAGTGGCTGATAGGTCAATGGTCTGGAATGGTAGCGAAAATTACTTCCAGCTCTGTGACTGAAGGCCTATTCACACTTGGCAGCAAAGCCGCGCTGCAGTGGATAAGTACAGGACGCTGGGAAACACAAAATTGCAGTAAATGCCGTTGCAAATTCTGTGAGATGAGTCATACCGGCAGTATAGAGTCTGCCGCACAAAAATAAAGGCCTTCATTTCTGGGAAAAGACGGTTCCTGCGGTCAGTACTGTTTTGCTGCTGAGTATGAACGAGCAGTAAGGGGCTCACTAGGACAAGTGAGAGTCCAAATAGGAATGTGAGAGCAGGAAAAGTAGCTCTAGGAAGTGAGCGGAACTCTTCGGAATCGAAAATTGAGGCCATCGCATCTGAGGGCAAATTCGTCAAGTCCTTTATCGAAATCGAAGATGAGCTTACACTTACATATAGAAAAGGGCTGCAGCCGGGTAAAGTGCTCCCTCAAGACCAGCGCCAAACGTGGCCTGAGGTGAAGTGAGCAGACCGCGAAAGCCGACCAGGAGGGGTATGCACGAGGCGATAACAAACACCAGATCGCGGAAGAGGTTGAATACACCGTCCAACACCTATAGAAAGGAAGACACTATAGTCACGTTTCTTTTCCCTAGCTAGCGAAGTTACCAACCTTGTTAGCGGCTCCGACCACACAAACCCCGCTCAACGGATCAGCTCCAGTGCTTCGTGCCATCAACGCAAACAGAACCAGTCCCAATGGTGCAGCCCAGGCTAACACTTGGATTTGAACGCGATACTTTTCCTGAACAAATAGGATTAAGCTAAAGAAGTTGCAGACTAGAAAACGTGTACCAACCAAGTTCCCGGAGCGGGTGGTTTGCTGGTTCCATGTGCAGCACAGCACGAGCCACCATAGTCGGCCAGCGGTGCCAAAATAGTACAGAAGGGCTGATACGCATGCACAAGGCGTGTGGGGAAGATCACCGACGACGAAAAGCAGATGGGAAGAGTAGTCGGTGCATGATATCTTAATCAGAAAAATTTTCTTCAGCAATGACGGTGCTTAGCTTTACAACACGGAGAGTTTAGCCACTTATATGAGCTCAGATTTATTTTCCCGAAATACTTCTCCGAACCTCTATCAAGAGGTATGAGCCGAGAGGTAGAAACTCGGAAGTCATTCATCGAACCCGGAAATCTTGGGCGTCAAGGAGAATTAAGTTAGATTAGGAGTAGAAGTTTTAGGAGCGGTCGGTAGCTAGAAAAGTTTGCCTAAGTGGAAGTAGGTTGCTCTGATGATTCTTGGTTTATTTCGAAAATAGTGGCTCGGATAGGATCCGAACCCGCTTACTCACAGAACTACCCGGTGCACTGTGACGTTGGGCCGCTACATCCAGCGAAAACTCACACACGTTTTAAGCATAATCACTACGACAATGATATCCGCACATTCGGTGGTGTGAGCACACCACGGGGATTCTCCCTGATTTGCAAATTCATTTCGGAATACAACCAGCTACAGTTAGCGAGACAGAGTTCTGAGGAGTATATTGCAGATTTCAAAAAGTTGTGAACCTTATGATCGCGACAAAAATGGATTTTAGTAGCCCCTTTTGTTTCGCTTCACCCGGTCACTTTTCTTTTTTCTATAGAATTACGCCACCCCTCTTTTGAATCCCACTGCGCTTACAAAGCCCATAGCTCGGTGTTGCTAAAGTTTCAGCCTTGCATGGCAACAAGAAAAGTTATAGGTATCTACCTGTTCACGATACAGTAAGCTGAAGAGGTATACGATGGAGCTTAAAGCAAACGACAGAGATGTCCACAGCAAGCTGGTTTCCGGCAGGGCAGTGAGACAGTGACGTCTGAAAATTAGAACTGAACAGCTATATTTATCAAATATTGTCGATCGAGTTCCTGTACCTCATCACGAACGTCAGAACACAGATCGCTGTGATCACGAGGCTTATTATGGACAGCACAAACATCGCCGTCGATGCCGCCTCACGATCGTTCTGAAACAGATTTACCTTAGAGATCGATCGAATCCCCACAAGGCTTCTTGAAACTACAAACAGCTGAAGAAATTGCTGAAATGTTCCAATGTCACCGCCTACCGTACTTGGTCAGCCCCACCTATGGAGGACAAATGCATAATTAAATTACGTACATTATTGAATTTAGGAGATCTTGCTAACGAGATTGCTGACGCATCCGTTTTAGTTTTACGTTAGTCTAACTAACCACCTAAGTTTTTTTTGAGTTTCTGTTCTTTAGTGGTTTCATATTTCTATGCCCATCTGAACATTTTCGCTATTATTATAGTTCAGCGTATCAAACAGATAAATAGATGCATTTTAATAAAAACGCCCCCGAGCACAGTTGCAAACGTTAAATTTTAAACAGTTTAACGCGAAACAAATAAACTAGAAAGCGATGATTTTCTAGTTTCTCTAGTTCGTAGCCCCTGAGGTCATTCAATTGTACCCCTCTTCGGAAGTGAAGAAAAACACGCTATATGTATTTTTCGACACAAACCACTCAGGACATTCGGACAAGCTCGTCCGATACGGTCTTATTCAGGGGCTCTTTTAACAGACCACTTTAAAAAAGTGGGTTCAAAATCGATGGCTCGATATTCTGTTTCCGTGAGACACACTGCGAATCATTACCAACAAGTCTGATATCGAAGAATGTTTGCATCGATTTTTGCCACTCGAAAGGAAGGATAAAATGAGAAATGATTCTTGGAAGGAGAAAAGGAACCTGCTTAATCCCTTGGCCAGCAGCACATATCGGAACGCAACGTCCACTACGATTCACGTAGATGTGTTCCGGCGGACAGTCATCCTTGTCGTGTTCTTCGGGCGTTCTTGCAATAACACCTTCCTCATTTGGACCACGCATGCACATATCGTCGTTGTTGTTCTCTAGAAAGTCTCGCATGTATTCCTATCATTTTCGTCTTTTTGAAATCACTAGAGATGTTCATTTGTAGCTTTCTCATCAATAAAACAATATGCTGGATGTTTTACCACGCCGAACAATTTAGAAATATTGGTGAATTCAAAGTGTAGTAAACACTTTCTGGTGCATTAAATTTATCTTCAGACAGAGTCTCGCGTTTTTTTAATTTATTTACGTATTCATTCATTTATTCTGTACATTACAACGTCCACAGGGCTGCTAACAACGAAACGGTTAGTAGGAACGTTATACATCGTGGAAACTCTGATGAACTGGAATTTTCATCACCACGAGCGTTTCAAAAAAAGAGTAGAACTGAGTGGATTGTAAGGGAGAAAAACTTAACACTTTCCATGAAAATCATGCAATGGAATACGAGATTTCTGATGTTTCCGTTTTACTTGTCCAATTTTTAGTTGTTCTTTAGCAGTTTCACGTTTCTAGGGATTTCGATACACTTCCGTTGTTAGCACGCCTATGGGCGTATCGAATGAATAAATAGATAAACTTGAAGAAATGCGTTGAAAAAGTTGAAGCACTTCAAAACAGCTGGTTATTGTTAGAGACAGTTGCTAACATCCTCGTCCTGATTCCCGCTTTCCATGTTTAACCTTCTTTGTCCACTTCCGAAATCAAACTCCGGAGCAGACCAGTTGCTACGCCTTATCGTGAGGTGATCTGATTGCTCAACAGAGAAAAACAAAAGAATCCCGAAGCTTATCACGACCCTCAATATTGGGTCCAATGCATGAGCTGAAACCCACTTCCTCTCCGAAACCTCAAATGATTTCCGGTGAACGAACGACTCAGCAATCGAACGTGCTCACTTACCCAGAATGAATTTGCGGCAGTCGATCTGTGCCGGCCACGAGAAGCCGAAATCCTTCAGGAGCGGCAAACATTTGTCGCGAACCGACTCACACAGAGGACGACAAGGCCCAATCGGCTGCGCGATCTGAACAGACTCACATCAAAGGCTATAGATTGCTATCAGACGAGATCATTGGCTTGGGATCCAAATTAAGACCGCATGCACAGCTGTGTGCATTGATCAAACTTGAATGGAAAATGGTACCGAGAAGGAGATCAGCAAAAGTAAAGAGAGAACGGTCAGTTAAATGTTGGCTTTACAGCAGTGATAAATACCTATGTATTTGGTGTTTTCTGGAAGTTTAATTTATAACAAAAGGTACTGGGCAACATGGTGGACAGGCGCCCGCCCCTGTGTCGCTCGCCCCCCCCCCTTACCCCCCATCGGTTCGTAGCATAGACGCATGCCAATGACGTGCCAATAACGATTATCGATGGGGGGTAGGGGAGGGGTGGTCGAGGGGGCCATGCTATTGGCCGGCTGGGCAGCAGGGGCGGGCGCCTGTCCACGATGTTGCCCAGTACCTAACAAAATCTTAAAAGGGAAATCGAGGATTAGAATTATATGAACATTGCTGAGAAAAATCAAGCAAAGCGTTACGGTTACAGGTGCACCGACATTACCAGCACTCGCTCGTTTCCGAGCTAATTTTCTTCGGTAAAAGTAGTAGCTGAATACCTATTCCATTTTTTTGCATTTTCTTACTATTCTAGTCCTGCGTTTCAAAAAATTAACGATCAAACAACTAGACGAGTGATTCAATACGTGCGCACCTTCTCGTTGCACATCGGAAAGTAGACGGAGCAGAGGAAGAACCGCAGCTGCTCACTACATTGACTGTTGATAAGCGGCTGGAAAGAAGCCAAAGTGTCCTGTGCGTCTCTTCCGGATTCATCGCCAGCCAAATTGGGGAATCTGAAAGAATTCGGTTTTAAAGTTCTGCATATATGACGAGAAGGATGCTTAAGAGGAAATGTCAAGAAAAAGAGAAACGAGGCGAAAAGATAGACTGCTGAGATAAGCTTAACAGAAAAGGATAGGAACTTCAAGCGTCACAGTTCGCAAGGTGGGTAATAATCGATGCCGCCGTACGGCAACATAAAGAGTATAAACCGGGCACCCTACAGTGCTAACAGTTCAACAGAAGTACTGAATTTTTCTCCAAATTCATTGATATCATCAGATTCAGACCAAAATTCAACCACTTGCTTGAAGCTGACCTATGTATTTCGATACAACCGATTCAGGTAGTGATACTAATTTCCAATGAAACAGGCGAGCGTGGTGCAGTGTTAAGAGGCGCCACTGAGACACCCTCGCCCAAGCTAAACGAACCTTCCATCCCTCCATGGTTGGTAAATAGGTACCAGAAATGTCTGTGAAAGTATAAACACTGATTCATCGTACAGGCCAAATACGCATTCACCATGCCTCTACGATTCTAAATGGAACATGAATGAATTCCCTAGGAGACTGATCAACGTCAACACCTTTGGCTTTATTTTCACGTACGATACAGCTAGTGATTTAATGTAACTGTACAAATATAACGAACTTCTTCTAGCTTCCTTCCTCATTTTCTCGCTTGAAAGACGGTGTCCTTCCTCATTAACCGCAGAGGTTCTATCCAAAATGACATTCAAATCAATTTTTCGTATGCTGCTGTGTCGAACGAGGTTAGTAGGTAGTATAACATCATGCCGAGGTTTCGAGAAGCTTACGAATCAGTTTGAAGCGCACTTACAACGAACAGATTGCTGTTGAAGCAATGCCGCTTTTGAGTTGAATTTTCTGCAATAGCTGTTCTGAACCCGAAGTCCCTCCAGAGTCACTTTTTCGAGTCAATGGCGATTCACCGAAAACTATGATCTCTCAAATAAATTTGTCAGATCAAACACTTGAACCCCATCGCTGCTACGCGTCCCTCTTGAATCGATGGACCGCTCAGGCCGCCCAGCACCGGCGATGTCGTCGATCGTCTCACGGCTGTTCTCAGTCTATTGTATACGCGGTTTTTGATTGATAGCTGCACCATACGCGCTCGATACACAAAGAGCTGCCATCAATTCTGCGACGAGTTGCGAGTTCGGACGCTCTGGCCAGAAGCCTACCTCAAGAAGGCAGTGGCCGACAGGCCCGACCGACCATGTTTCGCATTCGAACACAAACACCAATCTGGGCCCTGATTCATGAACAGAAATGGGGGTATCGTCCGCTTCGGTTGAAATGAACCCGCGGGAAATGGTGCGGGTATCTCTATGCTTGATGTGCAGTGGCTGCAGCCAGTTGCCACACAAAAACACGACGGGTATGCTCCCCACGGACCTGGGCCCTGGGTACTTCTACAGCTCAGCTGATAAAACTCTGATACGCGCTCTTAATCTATGAAGTAGAGGACGACAATGCTGCGCATAAGAAGTGCAATTCAGAGAAAGAAATCAAGAAAGCAAAAGATAGAAATAGTGATAAAGTTGTTGTAAGTTGAGTGATAGATTGACAAAAACAGGGAAACTGTAAGGAGAATGCAACAATACGAATAGTTTCGACAATCCAAGTTAGTTAGATCGCCCATATGCCTACGGATGTAGAACCGAACGAGCACGAGTTTCCCGACAAGCCTACTTTTGCCAATAAAGGTTTCCTGTTTTTACGACGCTCTTATCTTTTTTCTTCGACGAAAGTAACCCTACCACCTAGGCCCGAAGCTGACGCAATAATTAACTTTTCTGTCTTCTTCTAATAAATCCAGTTCGATTAAAGTCTTTGCAGAGCGACTGAAGAAAGGGTTGTCTCAAAATGGGCTACCACCAACACAGTCAATCCACTGGCTGTAAATTAGTGTGCGTATCAAGCAATGGACGAGCGCACGCACTTAAATGCGGTCATTAACACCTGATGACACAGCACCAAATTGCCTTCACGCGTCGGGCTACCGTACATAACAGGCTGATCGTCAGACTCCTAAGCGATTCGCATGGGACTAGGTGGTCTTGATCATATGTAACCCACTTTCTACGTTAAAATGATTCACTGTGGGCCTATTATGGCTGAAGGGTGCATGAGAAACAGAAAAGGATGGCCAGATAACTCCCAGATTATCTATTCGTTGAGCCTCGGCGTTGATGCGTTTCGGTGTTTTCTCCTCCAGAGGCAACCTGCCGGATACTTATTGATAATAATAATGCTACCTATACAAATAAAGGTAAAGGTAAAGGTGCCGGCGTTGATCAGTACCCTGAGGACGCGCCGCCACATTCGTGTTCAATTCAAATCGTAGAGGCATGGTGAATGCGTATTTGGCCTATATAATGACCCGAGGAGGCCAGCCGCTATACCAGGTCAGTGTCTTTACCTTCCCAGACAAGTCTGGTACCAATTTACCCGACACCGGAGAGATGGAAGGCTTGGTTAGCCCGAGACGGGACCGATCCCTCGACCGTGCGAGTGTCAGCAGCGCCTCTTGCCACTTTACCACGCGGGCCCACCTATACAAATATTTCCATAAAATCGTATATAGCCGAGACGTAAACCTGAGGATGGTTCATACTTTGCTGCGGCAGCATTGCAGCAAAGAAGCAGCTCAGCACCGTATAGCAACCCCTATATGATTAGCGCTCTACTGCTGTTAGAGTGTAAATTAGACCTATTTGGGGTGGTTTGATGAACTTGTTCTACAATATAACCAACGTCAATCCAGGAAGCAGTACTTCACAGTGCATCCAACCACACGTTTACACCTGTGGGCGTGTCCAGCACTATGCCTCTCGTCTGCTATTGGTCGAGCCATACATTCGATCGATAGCAGCGAGAAAGTCACTGTAGAGTTTAGCCGGCCCGTTGGCCATTTGTCAAGTGAGCGGGACGGGCATCCCTCGACGTCGCCTCGCCCCCATCGCCCGCCGTATCATAATTAATCACCGCAGCTCCTTTGCCCGCAACACTCGTCCGCTCCTCGCGAACAAACCACAGCCTCATCCAGTACACTTCGCTGACGCTAGAATGCACATGTGCAAGGTTCTGCACTTCGAACGCAAAAGCCAAAATGACTTCTTGAGTTGGGGTCATTGTGACATCTACTAAATAATGCCCATGAAAGACAGGTACACTCAGCCGAAATTATAATAGAATGCTCAGGTGGGCATGTGGATGGTCTGGAATGGGCAGAGCCCGAAATGAGAACGTCAGGTCGGTAGCACCTGTGAACCTGAAGATGCGATAGCAAAGATTAAGGTGGTACGAGTACATTCTGAGAAGACTGGGGACCACCCAATAAGAACTGCACTGGAGTTCGAAGCCTCCAGCAAGCGTCCACGAGGAGCGAAGATATGAAGCGTTATCATCGGAAGCGACCTCAAAGGGGTCGAAGCAACATCGGAAAGCGCTCTGGATAGAATTGGATGGCGACTATTGACAAGAGCAGTGGACGGTGCAGTCTACTACTCTTGTCAATAGTTAAAAGTTGAAAGTTAAAAGCCAAGGGAATGGAAATTTACACTGTTAGGCGTTGGACTCAGAGGCCCAAAGGGGACACGGGGAGGCTACAGGTAGTGACAACCATGGGGCAGCAGCGAACAACGACTGTATTTATCTGGCATCAGAAGAACACTCACGGTCGTCCATCTTCATGACTGTCGGGCTTGATTCTAAGACTTCGGAACAAATAAAATGCTTGTAGCTTCTGTACGCTCGACAGCACCTTACCGACGGTCGCTATAGTCAGAAGCGCCCCGATTATGCAGAAGGGCTAGTAGCAGCTCTTCTGCTCCGCGAATTTTTGCATATGCATGGGAAACGTTGACATGGCGTTCGTCGGGCCGAACTTAACGAAGGCAGCTAGCGGCGGGATCGTGATTATAGCGACTACGGTGGCTGGATTGGCAAAAACGATTTTGCTCATAGTCCTGATGGAAATGTGTCTAATGCTGATCAGTTGAATAGGAAAAAGGAACGGTCTCTTTATTTGTGGTGAAGGAAAGCAGAAGCTGATCATCTAAAAGTGTGATTAATCGTTCAGGAAATTCTAATAAACAAGCAAAAAAGTATAAAGAAATTTTTTACAACATTCATTATATTTTTCACAGATTTTGAGAGGTGAAATCGAGGAAAACCAAAATCCAAACAGAATATGCATATTTGAAAGAAAGACTTTGGGATGAACGAACAGAGACTCTCCATGAGGGTGTTTTTCCTCAAGTAGGTGATTCTACTTCATTTTTTTCACGTAGTACAAGCAGAATTGGGAACGGTGGGTCATGACTCTGACCGGGCTCAAGGCAGTGCTTAGCATTTACAAATCACAAACTTTGATAACGCTTATTTTGAATAAAATAGTAGATACGAAAAATCGCTGCATAACATCAGTTTATTTTCTGTTGTTAATAAGATACCTAAAGCTTTCGTTGGACTGCACATAAGGAAACTGTGCTTTTCTTGAAAATTCTCAACAACCCCTGCGGATTTACCAATTTGCAATTCGTTTCAGTAGATTCCCACGAAATTCAAACATTTCGCTGGCTTTGAACCGCTCATCATAATATGTATTTAATACATGAATGCCAGGGTTTTTTGAACTTTCCCTCATGCTTATTTCACGTTCTGGATGCAAGATGTCGAAATCGCCGTCAAGATCTATAGGGAGCCTTTGATCCTTGCTTTCACTGAATCGTGTACACAAAACACACGCTGAGGTGAGCATGGATGCAACATTTTCGAGCTACCACAAAAAACGAAAGAAACTATGGGAATGGCTTTAACAAGCTGCCTATTTCTTTCTGAATCAAGAACAGAACATCAGTAAGACGCACTCTACCGCAAGATTTTGTCGCGCAGGAAAATAGGATACGGGAATCGCAGCGATCCCGGAGTTTTTTTTTTCACCACGTATCCACAGCTTACGTCACTTGTTGCGTTCGGGGATATAAAGAAAATTGATAGCAGATTAATGACCCTGGAGATGGAGGCGGATAGTTCGCTTCTGAAACAGCCGGCTGAGCTGGAACGCAGCCCAGCGAAGTGGAGGTGACCCGCAGTGGCGCTAATTTATTACAGCTCTCTGCTCGCTCATCATCGTCGCGTCTCAGCAGTAACGGAGCTCATCGCAATCGCAAAAACTCGACGACGAAATGGCCATATCGTGATGACTGACTGAGTTGCTTTCTGATGGGCAATCAATTAGCATAACACACCCCTACCGATTCCCACGATTCAAATCTCTCCAAATTCGAGAGCTGGCCAGGGAGCTGTCCAAATTTGTCCAAAGACAAATTCCATGATATCAAGGATTTTCTCCGGCGCAATCCTGCAATCCTGCAAAGACGAAGGTGAGAACAAGAGAAATGTTTACAAACATGATCCAGCATTCGAAATCGGCCAAGATCGATGATATCGAGGATCCTGACATGGACAGTTGGATAAACATTCAGCGTTAGAAGTTAAGAGGCAAATTTTTTTATTGGAAAAGTTCGGAGATAAAAAATTCCAGAATTAAAGTTAAATGTTGAATAATGGCTCCTTCTTCGAGCATCAGATATCAAGCAATCACTGAGCTGTTACAGAAAGAGATCAAGCCGAAAAGACTTCAATTCAAATGAGTTCAAATAAATAAATAAACAAATAAATAAATAACCTCAATGAGAAATTAAACTGTTGCGTTGACAGTACGTGAGATGGACTCCAGGAGCGAAGTTTGGGTGAACACTCAAATTGGAGACATCATCAGTGTTTAAAAGTGGAAACTTCAGCCTTGAGGGTGACGCCTACCTAACGGACGAAGAACCGTGAGGACAAATGATGAAGATGGGTGCAACAAGAGCTCAGACCAATGCGATACGCTTGAAAAATGAAGGAACAATTTTGTTCTCACGTTCTCGATATCATTTATAGGGAAACCATTTACAGGTACTTCATGGCGAAAACTCAAGGCATAAGGAGACCCTTGAAGCGATCTAGTCTGCGATTTCGGTTAGACGCCGAAATACTACAACCGTCACGTAAATTTTGTTGAACGAGTAGACCACACTAGACAAAATCATCAGAAAAAGAAAGGAGAAGATGAGAACTCTCCCACTGCTTGACAGTCGTCGTGCCGCCAGGCGATTACTGTGAAAACATTGATGTGCACCGGAAGTATAAAAGCATCACCTAATGGCTCTCTTAACTCGTTATTCTTCGTGAATTTCTTAGAAGAATTCTACGAGGCATGAATTGTAAGGGATTTTAATCAAAATGCCACGAAACATACTTATGAGGCTTTACATGACTTTGAGTAATGAGTTAAGGAGCTACATTCCTACTTCCCACTAAATTGCTGCAAAACGCGGTTTTAATAACTGTATATGTCATCGCCTTCTCTAGCTGTTACGTTAACTAGCTTTTTTTACTCATCCAAAGCTGTGAATATAAAAGAGGAATTTTTGTAGAACGCTTAGGGCAGATTCGTCCTCCTCTCTATTGCTGTTTTACGCAACTTTTGCAGCCAGTGTACGTCTATGTCCGGGCAAACAGCGGACATCTCACCGTGCCGGAGGTGCTGATAACATAGTGCCGTTCTTCCCTAGGTAGCCGCCCGGAACGTGACTTGGACGCTGCATCGATGTATTGATAAGTACTAGTTAGGATTGGTTTGTTCGCAGCCGAACGTGGGCATACAACCAACGTATGTTTCTAAAAGTAGCGCAAAGATTACATTACAAATGGCCTCGTGCGTCCGTCATGAGTCAGAGCAACGGCGACCGGCAGTTCGGAATCACTGACATTGGAACATTACATGTAAGCTCGACTGTTTGTTTCTGCACGCGATTCTGATCCCCAATCAATATAATTTCCCTTACATGTCTATAGCTCTCCTCCTCTTTCGTACCTTAAGAAGGGATAGAGGGATGAATCCCCGGAGCCCATATTCTAAGAATGAAAAAGGAGCAGGTTACAGGGAACCTGTCGTACCAAAAAAAAAATGGAACAATGAATACAGGGGAGAAGGTTGGAAAGAGTATGGCATCGCGAGTTGTTGGCATTTCAGTAAGATTTGGTAGCAAGCGGAGCAGTTTTATAGCGAATATTGAGTGAATTATTTCAAGAAATACAAGCGAGAATATAGAGTAGAATAAGTCAAGCGAGTACATATACCTAACAGGCAATCAACCTGTTTAGAATTTCGAACCATGTGCACGAAGGTAAGTCCGTTAAGATGCACTGAGCAATGGGAAATAGATGAACTTACAACAAAGTATCGGGACAGGTCCGAGGTTAATTCGTAGAAAGAAAAGTAACTACCGTATCACTGAAATTGACCTCAATATGCAAAACGACTCATGTTCTAGAATCATCCCTAGGTCCAAATGATGAAACTCTATTGTACAGAAAAGTTGTGTCGTGAAAATAGCAAACTAGGAACCGATCGCAGTGACTCTTTCTTCTACGAACATCACATAGAATGCACGCTTTATCCTCCATTATGGGCCCGCGTGGTGCAATGGTAAGAGGTGCTGCTGTCACCCGCACGGTCGAGCGATAGATCCCGACAGGGGCTAACCAAGCCTTCTATCCCTCCGGGGTCGGGTAAATTGGTACCAGACTTGTCTGGGAAGGTAAAGACACTGACATGGTATAGCGACTGGCCCCCGCAGATCATTGTATAGGCCAAATACGCATTCACTATGCCTCTACGACTTGAATGGAACACGAATGCGACGGCGCGTCCTCAGGAGACTGGTCAACGCCGGCACATTTACCTTTACCTTTATCCTCCATTTTACACCTTTCCTGCTTTTCTGTTTGATGAAAAGTAAGTAGATATGTAGGTATCGCGTCTCTCTTATCGTCTGGGACAGTGGTATCGTGGCAACATCAGAAAATGTCGATCGTATCCCGAGTTCGCCAACCCGTAGTTTTCTACATACGCTCCTCCACTGAGTCTGTTCTGAGAAACTGCCATAAATCTCATCTTTGTAAAAAATGATCGAACTCAACGGATCAGCGATTTATTTGATAGCAGCTGGCTGTTCACCTCCTCATCGCTGGGTAATAGATTAAACGACAGTTGTAAAGCACGTAACAAACACAGGAAAGAGCACGGCCAATCTGCAGGGCTCTCTATCGTCGCTACGAAAATTTTCGTGACAAGCTGCCGTTCGCTGCTTCTGACAGCTTCGAGTGACCGCTTCCTGCGTGCCCGGTCATTTTCTGCCAATCAGCCCCCCGTGCTGACTCACTAACCGCCTTTGGACCTCCAATTATTCCTCGTAATGTGATGCCCCGTCAATGAATGAGGTGCGAGGTCGAGCCACCTCATTGTTATGGGTATATGGGAATTTTATGGAGCTGATAAGCTATCAGCAGCGCCTCGAGTCGTCAGCATCGACAGACGCTATTCGTGGCGGTGCTACTTAAGACGACTTTTTCAGGACGCAGTTGTTCAGAGGAGTTGGCGGCGTTCTTAAGTCATGAGGAAGTGGAAGTGACTGCAACACATTTCGTGCTACAAAAACGCTTCGAAACCATCAGAAAAGGTCATACCGACGCACTTAATGCTGCTCAGTTCGCGAGCCTCCGTCGAATCTCTTCAAGTCCCGCTGTGTGTCATTTTTTCCTTAGATTGGGGATAGAGTCGAGTGGTAATCATTTGTCACAGCACTACTAATACCACCACCAACGCAACCACAACTACTGCTATGCATGTTCAGATCCCTTTTTAACTCCAATTGCGATTCCTCCGGTTCTTAACCTTTCTCCCACATTTCTGTCTCTTATCCACTTCCACACATATTCCTTCCTTTGTCCTCAGTGTCCCAGCTGCCGACGAAGCCGATAATTCGGTTAGTTCGGGTGTTGAATCGCAGCAAATCACTGAGTGCGTCGACCGGAGATAAATCCTTTACTAGATGCTCTTTCTGCTGATTTTCGACTAAACCGGATTGCTAAAAACTAAAGGAAAAGAGATGGAAAAGGACAGAGATATGATTATCTCGCACCTCACATAGAGCAATGAAATGAGACTGCCTTTAAATGAAGCTTAAACGTTTTGAAAGTGAGCATAATGAATACTAACAATTTGTTGAGACATTAAATTTAGATATAATATCACAGTATATGAAGGGCATGATCACACTCTGGGCAGAACACTAAAAACAACTCCACCATGTGGTTATACAACTGAGAAGACGCAAAGAAATACAAACAGTTGTAACGAAAATCACCAGGTGAAGATCTGAAGGACAACATTATTTGTACTGGTTATAGATTCGCAGTGACGCACACGGATTCTTCACCACCGTATGCAAAGCGATAGTAGTGGATAATTTGACAAACTATAAAGCAAGACGAAAGTAAAGGATGGATATTTCTTAAGGGTTAGTCAACTGCAATTAGGACCTGATGGCAGGGAATGTCGGCATTTCAATAGAAGAACAACGCTTGCCTAATGAAGTCAGTTGGTTTACAAAAATAGGGGCACTGCAAAAGTTTACATTCAGTTATCCGCAAGGCCTTATTCCTTAGACTCGGCTTATCATTAGCAAAAAACTGATGTTGGTACCATTTGAGTCTTCCTTGCAGGATCGACTTTGACAAGCACAATGAATTAGTTCAAAATTTCCCAAACAACCCTCAAAAAAAGGCAAAAAAATACATCCAGAGCTCTGTACACATGGAAACTTTTTTACTACATATTTCGCTGAGGTTGTGATTTGCTCAATAAAGAAAGCAACAGCCAAAAGCGGTGAGAAAGAAAATGGCAATGGTTTTGGAAGAACTGAATTGATTGAAAAGGTGCACATTTGTGAAGGGGTAGAATTATGTGGAAGAATTGCTGGATTTGAACTTTTTTTAATTAATGTGCTCGCATAACGAATTACAGTGTTTTAGTTTTCCCGTCTGAACACCTCCTTCAGAAAAAGAAGACGATGGGGTGGGAGAAGATGCGCTCAGTGACTATTCCGCGAGGAAAGTGCAAAGAAAAGCCACCCCGAAGCCGAGGACAGCTTTCGCTTCAATTTCCCGCAAACTGGAGCCTGCCGCTTGGAAAAACGTTCACGCGCCAGCATTTGGAACCCGAAGGGCTTACTTATACTCGATGATGGAATTCTCCACGGAGAAGCCGGTATTGAAGAGGAAATGAGAACGAGACGCCAGTCCAGCTGTGCGGAAGCAACGAGAAAAAGTGAAGGAAAAAAGCAAAAGTAGGAATGATTGAACGAAATCGATCGACAAAGCACAACGAACGTACCCAGTGGCGTTGTACGGTAGATCGCGACATAATTCGTAGTCGATGCGTTCACAGCGTGGCTTCTTATCACGGTATTTCGAGGCTGCAGCATCGATGGAATATGGCAAGGTGACAGCCCAAAGCCACAGCAGCGCCTTCATCGTTGTCAGTATCGATTGGCTGATAATAAATCGGTTGTGATTGAGCTCAAAACGGTGCTGAACGAAGTAGAGGTTTGTTTCGGTAGTATACAGACGAGACGATAGCAGTTACGTACGTCGTGCACCACACACGCGGCGGCCAGCCTCCTCTGCTTCTAAAGGGCGGAGCCGCGACTTTCCCCCAGCCGGTGTCTGCCGTCTCCGCGCTGTTCCCGCTGCCCCCACCGACCCCCCGCCCAAGTGTCCCCTTTCCCCATAGACTCTACCCGAGCTCTGACCGACACCCCTCAACTCTTCACACAGTCCATGATCCGCGTACTCCCTCAGCACTTGGGGAGGGGCTTCGAATACAGATCATTTATCAGACGAATAGTGCGATTTGTCATAGACTCCCGCAGCTCCTCGGCAGGTCAGAGGTTGTCCAGACAAAACGCTGACGATGAGGAGGGCGACCGCTGACCATGGTACCTACAGATTTTTTCGCTGATACTCGTATCTAACACAAGAAAACTCCAAATGAAGAAAAGGTTGTTGGATTAGATGACCTGACACCTCTCACAGTGTGGTCTCCACCTAAAACGCTACCCAACAGCTCTCAGCTCCACAGATTCGGTCGACCATTATCCAGCATTTTATGCAAGAATGGCATTTAGAAGTGTCGTTTACGCTGACATGCTTTGCGAAAATCCCACTTACGACCGGAACAGGCCACCTGTTCGACTAGTATTGCACATTTGCTTTTTTTCAAAGCGTAAGTGCTGCTTGGAAACTGCGTCTCGCTTTCCAATATTTTCTCAGCGTAAGGGCACTGCTACACTTCCATTCATGTTGTCGTTAACATTCAGGACTTATTTGATCCACGATTTTGGGGCGGAAAATTCTATGATTCCCTTGTTACTCCTATTTTGGAGAGGAAATGATAAGAATAGTGCAAGAATCGCTCCCTGTTATATAAGCTCCCCTCTATCTAACTAAACTCCTGAAATTTTGACAACAGGGAAAGTGCAGTGCTAAGAGGTCAACAATCACATGGTCGAGTACGATCGATCCTTGCCCAGACTAATCAAGCCTTTCCATCCCCCTAGGATCGCGTAAATTGGTACCAGACTTGTCTGGGAATGTTAAGACACTGACTTGGTATGGCGATTGGCCCCGCATGTCATTGTTACAGACCAAATTCGCATTCACCATGCCTCTACTATTTTCACTGGATGACGAATACGCTGGCGCGTCCTTACAGGACTTTTCAACGCCTACCACTTTACCTTTGCTACCTTTACCTCTACTCTACCTTTACCTTTACCACTTTACCTTATCTACCTTTGACACTGACCTGGTATGGCGGCTGGCAACCGCAGGTCATTGCATAGGCCAAACACGCATTCACTAAGCCTCTACGATTCTGAATTGAACACGAATGCGGCGGCGCGTCCTCAGTGGACTGATTAACGCCGGCACCTTTACCTTTACCTTTTTACCACTTTACCTTTGCTTAATAGCGACTTTACTAGAAGTAGAAAAATAGGTTCAAGCGAAATAAAAACCTTATAATAATGGAGCGTCAGGTGAGCATCTCTCATTTCTCATGAAATCTGATCGGCAAAGTATCGGACCCGATTCTAGCGCGAGAATCCCTGGTGCGAGGAAAATCGGTAGATGCGAATGTTTCGCTAAATAGCTCATGTACGGGGTGGCTACGCAGTTGATGGCAAGATCCCAGTGGTGGTGAATTCTCGAATCATACACCGTACCGAGTTGCTCTACACGTTAACTCAGATCTTCTACACTCGTCAACACTCTATCCCAGAAAGGTCAGAACTTCGATGTCCTAAAATGTCCAAGTCGTGGAACTTCGTTAGCGATACGGAACATCCGTTATGGGCAACGATGTCGAGGCGCAGTTGCAGAGCCTCGAGACTGATGTGAGCTCCTCGTTAGTCTGTGGTTAGGACGCCATTTGTTGATTGAATTCAATTTGTCCGACAACAAACTCATCTCGCTCGTTTGCAGATTTCGTAAGCGTCTTGTGATCTCTTCAAAAGGCAATCATTTCAATGTTGATCCTGCTCCTTTCTCTCCACAGCTTGAGCAGCTTCGCTAGAAATCGTTTGCGGTTTGTTTGTTGCTGAGAAACGTCGTAAGCTGTTCAGCCGCGAACAACTGCCCTTAAATCCTTGCAGGCTCATTTTTCACTCTTGCCAATGGAATATCTTATTGTTAGAGGCAACATTTCATAGCAGGAGTAGCTTTTGCCTGCCCGCGCCTTCACAGCCTATGTCTCGCTCTCATTCAGAACGGCTTTTGAGGGCATCGTCAGTGTTCAACAAAAAAAGGGTGAGCCAAGCTAATGAGGACTAAAAATATCTCTTAACTAGGGCTTGTTTGCTTCATTCCATATTTCTACTTTACGGTGGTCCGGCAATTTTAATGCCTCCAGGTGCAGATCCTACTGAAACGCGACAACAACAGATTCCGGTGTGAAATGTCCCAGGTATATTATCATATCAGCACATATGCACAGAATTAGCATGCATATTGTTGTTCGCTGTACAAACATGGAAAACTAGAACCGGCAGCTTCAGCTTCTCTCCTACACCTCCAATCGATGTTCCCTGAATCAGCTCACTCGCTACCACCTCACTTCTACCCTACCTATGCCGCCGCTGATCCCGCCTCTCCATTAATTGTGACAAATTTAAGGTAGGTGAAAAAACTCCATACATCTTCGCAGTAATTTCAAGGCTGTCGCGATTGTTGTCGAGGTGGTGGTGGTGGTGGTGAACTGAGCCGAGACAAAGCGGCGAAGGTCGATGTTGCGATCTAGGTCATCCATCAAGCCGTAAGCCACAACCCAACCGATACGGAGTCTATTAGAGGCTTGTGAATAACATCACTACAAATGTGAGACATAAGGACAACTCGTCTCAGTGTTACAATGCTCGGGGAGCGTATGTTAATAAGAATTGGGTGATTATTTGAAATTATTCGGCTCTCGAGCACTACGAGTTTTCAACAGCTCGACAGGGTTCACTATGACGGGCATGCCGGACTCGCAGGAGCAGATGAGCGAGTTTTCCCTGCGGGGACCGCTCTATTGTCGTACGGCCGGCTAGCATGTCTAGGTTCCGTCATAAGTCAAACGTCCAAGCTGCAGAGTCGAAGAAGTGACGCGAGGGCGGCAGAATCCTTATTGTTGTGACGGAAAGAGTCTCAGCGCAAATGCTACGCGTCGAGTAAGTGTTACTCATGATGGCGAGACGGTAGTTATAACTTTTCCTCTTGATCGAACTATGTTGTCTTCCACTTTCCATTAATCCATGCGCTTTCGTGGGAGAAAGACCGCTCTCCAACTTTACTGTTCAGAGCCGAATGTTATGACAGTCACTTAAACACCGGCTATTCGATGGTGCTCCTCATTCATAGTCGGTAAGAGGTTGTTTTGGGGTCGTCATTCTCTCCCACGCAGCGCGTTTGATTACTCAGACGCTTCGACGTCCGACAGTGTGCGTTTCAGGGCATTTTCTGCTCGCGAATAATCTGTGGGAGAAGATGAATGGAATCATGACCGAACGGCGAAAGAATCCGATATATGGAAAGTGAAGTTACTGACAGTTACACCACCTTCCACAACCCGGAAAGTACGAAATTTCTTGGTATTGCCTGAAAGCAGTGAATGTCTTCATCACAAAGAGTCTTCGAATCAAGTTTTCTAAACGTCACTCTGTTAGTGAGCAATCTTTTCCATGAAAACTACGCTGACAATCCATGTACCCTGCCTTGAACAATGAACCTCGGTAGTAAAAGGCGTACAAAAGCCCACGCCGTCACAATAAAACAGCCACTCTTACCTTTCATTGTTCAATTGTAACCGGACCACTACTCAAATGTGAGTGGTCGCAGTTTTTCTTAATTCAGCCTGATAAGGAGTTGAAGTTTCTAAACGAACAATGGCAATACAAATAACAGGAGCGCATCGTCTGCCTTCGAACAACTGCTCAACAGAGCTATTCCTTCAGTGGCTCTGAGAATGACCTTACATCCTTACTGATACTCGTGCTGCAACCGATGCTGTCATGTTTCCAATCCAACGGAACAATCCATCAACGGTTTCTTAGCCAGCTCCTCTCGACTTCTGGACGGATGTTCGCCGTCGATGTTCGTGGAGCGGTTGGCCGCAAATCCTTTGATTTATACTCCGACTATGCACTTTGTTACGAATTTCGTCCATGTCACTCGTCTCTCTTGCTCTCCCTTCTCTCAGCGGTACGCTTTTTTCATTCTTCGGTCTTCTGGGAATCAAAACGAAGCTCGACGGGTTTTTTCTGCGCCACCGAGGGGTTTGCACACCCTTCCTCCGTGCCGCTGTATAGCACTTTTTATCTGCCATTGTGCTTTATAAATGGAAGAAAAGGCTACAGTAGAAGCAGAAAGGTTTGGGAAAGTGTATATCAAGAAACATTTTGACATTGCTCTAATATAAAACGACTTGGATCGACTTCTGCGAAGAAGGAAACAGACAGACAATTTTCAGGAACATTAGGCCGATAGAGGCTTCTCAATAAGGCTTTCCTAAAATACAATAAGCAGGTCTACGCGCCGACCAAAGCACACACTAATCTATTAACCAAAGCTAACTACTAGGCTAACTAATCTAACAAAATACCACAGACGTTCCTGCTGATGGAGGGAGCCTTACGCGATGGCACAGAAACCGGATCAAAAGAGAGTGCTTTTTTCAACTTCCCTCTTATACAGTGCGTTTCAAAATTATGTAGCCACCCTTGATTCGATATTTAGACATTTTGCATTCACTTTTATGAACTGGCCTTAGTGGCATTAGATTCCTAGTAGGCGATATTAGCCAGGATGCTTTTGTCAGAAAAAAAACTCCGTCGCCAGCAAAGTAGGGAGTTTTTGAATTTTTTCTTTGTTTCAAAATTATGTAGCCACTTCCAAATACCGGATGTCTCTGCATTCCTAATCAATCCTTCCATGCATTTTTGGCGAGTATTCGTATACATCGTTGCCAACTGGATCTGTTCGACATAATTAACCACTATGCCAGTTCGTAGAGCAGTGTTATCTTTTGAAGAACGAGCTCAGGTCCGAGCCCTCAGGAGTGGCGGCTTTTCAAAACGTGCCATCGCTCGCCAGCTCGGACGTTCGCATAGAAGTATTGACCGATTCCTTAGAAATAGAGAGGACTATCCAAATGCACATGCAGCTGGTCATCACCACACACTTTCGAGCCAGGATCGTCGAAGGATTGCCCATCTGACATCGAACTCGACATTGAGTGTCAACCAAATTCGATCTGAATTGGGTCTCATCGCTTCGAGAACTACGATTTGACGCACCATACGGTCCAATCAGTATATCTGAAGATAGGCCATGCAAAAGCCGCCTCGTTTAACCAACGACCATAAACTGGCGCGACTGGAATTCGCTCGGAAAAACATGACGACACAGTGGGACAAGGTAGGAATTTTCTCCTGCCACCGGCATTCAAGATTTCAGCGACTTCTGTCTTTAGATGATCTTTACCGACGAAAAGAAATTCACTTTGCACGGTCCTGATGGATACAGGTACTACTGGAGGGACTTACGGCAAGCACCCATCGCACTCTCTCGTCGGAATTTCGGAGGCGGCTCTTTGATGACATGGTCCGGCTTCTGTAGTAGCGGCAAGCTGATGCCTATCTTTCCATCTTGTCACACAGACAGCCTAGAATACCAGGGTGTTCTGGAGTCCAGCCTTCTGCCCTTCTTGAGAGGGAGGAGACGACAGACCCGTGTTCTGCAGCAAAATAATGCTTCAGCGCATGTGTCCAAATCGACCTTAGACTGGCTTCAGCGCAACCACATCCGAGTACTGGATTGGTCGGCATGTTCTTCTGACTGCAACCCGATGTAGAACCTGTGAAGCATCTTAGTCAGGCAGGTGCACGCGAATTACTGGCAGTTCAGTACCTTTGGAGAGCTCAAGGACGCAATATTGGCTGCATGGGAACGTATTTTTACCATGTGATCAAAAACCTTGTAAATATATGTACAATAGGTTGCTCGATTTGATAAGAAATAATGGTGGTCCAATTGGTTATTAATGTGTAAGAAAAATTGAATTTTATATGAGTGGCTACATAATTTTGAAACAGAGGAAAAATCCAAAAACTCCCTATTTTAGCTGGCGACGGAGCTTTTTTCTGGCAAAAGCGTCCTGGCTATTTTCGACCACTGGGAAGCTAATTCTACTAACGCCAGTTCATAAAAGTGAATGCAAAATGCGAAAATATCGAATTTAGTGTGGCTACATAATTTTGAAACGCACTGTACAGAAGCCGCAGAGCTTGGAAAAAGGAACAGGAGGGAAGAGGTGTAAGATAATTGTCCAGCACTCCAGCAAACCTATGAACAGCCCATATGAAGAACCCAAAGCCTTCCACAAAAATGCATTTATAGGTATGAGTAAGCGTAAAGTTGAAGCGCAGATTCGACTCCACTCCCAGGCGTACGGGAGGTAAATGTGGAAGCTAAGGTAACGTGTTTCCTATGAACGCGGCAAGCATTTGCGTTTCATTCACAATCGTAGTGCTCGGCGAATGCGTATTTGGGGTATACAATTACTTGTAGGAAGCCGCCATACCAAATCAGTGTCTTTACCTTCCCAAGCAAGTCTGGTAACAACTTACCCGACCTCGGAAGAATGGAAGGTTCGGTTAGGCTCGATCATTCGACCGTGCGGATGTCAGAAGCGCCTCGAACAATTGTAGAGGCGGAAAAATGAGTGATGCGTTAAATTTTTGAACCCAAAAAAGCTGTCTGCAATCGGTCAGCGATACTACTCCGACTTCGCGCTCCTTTAAGCTGTGAAGACATACAGGAAACCCAACTGGGCAATCCGACCTCACAAGCCTGGAATTCAACAACTGGGCACCCCGCTACGCTCGCGCAATCCCGGTGTAAACAGAGGGGGAACTTTCGTCCACCCAGTCCATGCCTTTCCAGCGTCGTCGGCAACATTTCGAATGTAAAAAGAAGCCCTCGCTCACCTGCCAGCCGTGTGGAAAACGAGCGAGACACCTTGTTAAAAACGTTCTCCCATTACCGCTCGCCGCCAAAGCTATCCGATTCACAGCGGCGTCAAAAAAAACCTCCGTAACTTGCGAATCGTGTGCAAATGTCGCGCGTTTTTTGCCGACATCGTCGAGAAAGATCATTTCCGAAGCATATCATCAGCTCTCCCATCGCCCTTTTTCAAATGCGCATCGCCGTTTCGGTGCCGAATTTTCACTGAAACGCGACCTTTGCGAGCGTAAGAAACGAACGCACAAACACGGTACATAATTTCCCACAACGAGTCTGTGTTTGCGAATTTTTCAGCATATACTTCCCAAACGCCTGAAGAGAAATGGTAGATCAAAACGGCGTGCTAATGTGGTAGGATGTTACATGCTTGAAAGTCGTGCTTGCGTACATGCTTGAAAGTCAAGCAGATAATAGACGAGTCGAAGATTAGAAAGTCGGAGTGAAGGGATATGATAGACACAACAGCGGAATGATGAGACGGGGTCAATTTAGATCATGGAATGTGACTGATGGTTTGGCCCTAACCCTACATGTATGTAAATAGGCAATGAGATGTGTGCGATCCATCTACGAAGAAGTCAGGTTAACTTGCGCGTTCACAGCATTATCGAATTCTATCTCGTCCCTAGAATGCGAATTCTGAGGGTCATCCTGACTACAAGTCATCCTGATCCATCCTGACTTCCACTCTAGATGGCATGAATGGCACTCGGCCGTTTCCAAACCACAATTCCAACTCATCGGCGACGAAGAAAAGAACGCCGTAGCTCTGCCTCTGTTGATGATTGGCGTCGATAAATTGCGAAGAAAACAGAAAAAATCGAGCCACTGAGTCTTATCTTATGGGAGATGGTGCACTTTTTCAGACGGCCTCCGATCGAGCTCGCTAAAATTTACGGCCTGATAACGTCACCGATGGCATTTCAGCAGCTGACCGCCGGGATTGTACTGCCAGCTATGAATAGCTGAACGGGTTCAGAGGGGTCTTTAACTACATGGTTGTCTGTTCTTTAACTTAATCCAGAAGAAAAGCTATCCTAATCCAGCTCCTACGAAGACAAGCAAGATCAGAAAGAAGAAGAAAAATCCCCGATAAACAATGCAGGTGTCCTCCGTTGTACAACTACATAGAACTAAACCGTTGTAGTTTACCATCAAATCTTTCTTTAAAAAACTACCCAAAATAATGAGCTAATGAGGTTTGCGTACGGATGGGCATATTATTTTCAAACAAACTAATATCAGCCATTCACTAGCTTAACCTCCGTAAGTCGATGTATCTCCAAAAAACATTCACCATGCTTCTACGATTCTTGAGGGGACAGGCGCGTCCTGATCAACACCGATCACTGTACCCTTACCTTTATTCCCTTAGATATGTACCTAGAAATAGGCGGTCATCAATGCCGTTGGCAAATGGAGCGAAGGACTCAAACTGTGGCGCTGATGTCAGTGATTATCCATGAGACACGGTTTCAGCCTAAGGAATTCCAAGTTCGGTTGTGGCTGCAGTATCCGACACCGTTGTCTGTCATTTGATGCAGCATAACTTGAAAATCCTAAAGCTAAAACAATAACTAGCATGACAATTATTCATAGGAAAGTCGGACTCATCAGTAAAACAGTGTTAATGTTTCGCAAAACTCGCCTACCGCAACGATGTCGTTCAATACCGAAAAACCAAGAGAACCAAATATTTTACTAGATGTCCGTCTGTTATCGCGTTGAGCTGGCCACCTTGACCACCTTCACCGTCTTCAGATGTCATTAGTGTGACGAGTTTAGGGGTTACGGTCAACGTCTGGTGTCGCTCGTCGTAAAATTCCCACTATCTTGCTGACGATCCAATTATACGACCTAGCAACTATATGTAAGATCTAGTTTAATGTTAGGATTAAGTGCGGTGGTCTCAGCCTGTTCGAACTGAGGGAGAAAATTTTCGTCCAAATTCTCCTCCCCAGCACGTTACCCAACATTTTTTAGAATGAGTTTTTAAACACTGAAAAACAACATAAAAACTATGTGAACTTTGTCCAACAGTTTGTGTACAATGGCGCACAACGCCAATTAATTGAGATATACTTTTCGGTGCATAGAGAATTTCCCTTTCTTTTCTACTCTTCAAAACCTTTAACCTTACATTGACGTCCGTTCATTGAGGTTGCAGGAATCAAAAGTTCCTCCGAGAGTGGTTTACAAAGAGCGAAACGCCCACGGAGCACTTTGCTAAGCAATATTTCAAATTACCGTGTCTCAATGAGGCTCTTTTGCATCTTTATTCGTTTTTTTCCGAACAGCTCTGCTTCTTGTTCAACTCGGGACCTAATTCACTATTCAATGCCTTGCGCAGACATCTGGGAATGTTGGACATCATTCGCTATTTCTCCAAGGAAATGTGTGAATTTTACAATCGTTTTTGATCGATAAGGAGACGAGCAAAATCCAGACCAGTTCTCCCGAACCATAAATCTTTAATTTGTAAAGTACGCGTTGGTATCGAATGTGCGTTTCTGAATCTGACCGGTGGTGTAGTGCTGACAGTTGGTTTGTTTGTGGAGGAAGAGGCCTGCTGATGGCTGGTTGGCTCGCCTGTCGGCCGATTGTAAACGCTGGCTCTCTGTCTCTATCTCTATCATCGATCATAACTGGAAAAGGACGAGACGAGGCAAATGGATAGCTCCGGACTGCTGAGGTCAACGCAGATAGTGGGCCGACGATAACGAACCGCTACACCACCACACATCACGCAAACAGATGGATGGGGAAGGAGCACTGATAGAAATGCTAACGTATATGTACTGATGGTGGAATTTAGTTTTGTATTTAGCTTCTCAAGTTTTGGTCTGTTTATCCTGAAGCACTAGCTGATGTCAGTGATAAATGGGCATTGTATTTATTCCATCAAAGACGCCAGTAATAAAGGGGGATTTCATTTATTTTATACAGGCCTTACGTTGATTCTAATCTAAAATAGGGTTTCATTCGACAAGGCTCCTTGTATAGGTGAAGAAACTAAAATACTGTTCAATTACAATGTACAACTCGCATTAATCACTAAAAGTAAAAAATAAGTTACGCATGTTAAGAAAATTTTGTAAAATTCGCAATGAACGTGATAGTAAAGGTAAAAGGTAAAGGTAAAGGTGCCGGCGTTGATCAGTCCCCTGAGGACGCGCCGCCGCATTCATGTTCCATTCAAGTCGTAGAGGCTTGGTGAATGCGTATTTGGCCTATACAATGACCTGCGGGGGCCAGCCGCTAAATCAGGTCAGTGTCTTTACCTTCCCAGACAAGTCTGGTACCAATTTACCCGACCCCGGAGGGATGGACGGCTTGGTTAACCAGGGCCGGAACTGAATACTTACCTTTAAACGTGATAGTAGGTCACGAAAATCACACATAGAGTGACCCCATCCCTCTTGATTTGAATCCAAAACGCGGTTAAATTCTACAAGGTTTCCGTAGGTGAAGAAACTAGTACTGATAATTAAGAAATAAATTAATAAATGTATGAACCGAAACTCAAAACTAACCATGTACATAGAAAGGCTGTCGAGAAAAAACAGTACTCAACGCCACCCTTTAATCTGAATTTCATCGCAATGAGTAACAGAGGTAGCACCAAGCGTCTTGCTGGAGGTACTATAGAAGGTCTTTAAAAGGTCAATAGAAAATTCGAGAACGCACCATCTCAAAGATTATGCCGTTCAACGAATAATGATTTTAGTAGGACTGCAGATTATGAGTGGACTACTCCAAGCGCCGCTATTTCAGAAGTACTTCAACGACAAGTCGTCGTCTTGACCCGAGATATAGTTGAACATTGTGCTCACAGATTCGCTGTAGAAGCTTACGAAACCGTCGAAGAACAACTCGAATTGATTGTTCGTAAAAGAACCTCGTTCCATAGTCAACCCCACCCAGTCTTAGATTGCACGTAAAACGCTGACAACATATAAAAGGGGTCAAGGAAAGAAGGAGATCCAAATTTCTCGAATCAGCTCTCTAGGACATTGAAAAGTATCGTATATCCCGAAATCGATTATAAACATGTATCGTGACCGAGAACTGATGAATAGAGCATCTACTTCAGTTTACAGTAGTAATGAGTCTATTTCAAAATTCTTTTGAATGGAGGGTGAACGTCAAGTAAACTACCACTGAAGAAAAAAGTTTCCTTCAGAAATACTGGACCGAGTGTTGAGAAAAAGGTGTTCAACTTACGTTCCATTTAAATGTGCTTCAGAAAATTACGCAGATCGCAAAAAAGTGTAGGGATAATGAAATGAGGAGTAAAATTAATCAGAACGTCAATCAGACCATGTACTGTCAAGAGAAGAGTAGAGGACATTTTACAGGTTGTGCTTAGTGTTTCTTTCGTGGTAGCCTCAACTGCAATAAGGAGAAAAATTGGAAGACACTTCAAACGAAAGGTGGGGATTATGTTTCTCACCCCAAAAGTGTCGCACAGGCATGCTTCGAAAGGAAGTCTTTCTCATTGGTAAATCGGAATCCCTACCGGCGCAAAGAGAAAAAAGAAGTTGAGCAACTCTCTATTCCAATTCTTTCTCGATGTTATCTGTCAGCCGCTCACCGGTTGTCCTTGAGAACTTCCGAATTCTGACATGAATCAATAGCGTCAATCGATAGCGTTGTACAAGAAAGAGAGTTTTTTATTTATTTGTTACGATGTTTAAGACAATCGTGAGATAGAAGAATGAGTATCAAATAGAACCGAATAGTTGAGAGTACAATACATCACATACATTAAGTCAATGGTAAGGTGGATAGAGACAGTACAAAGAGTAAAAACGTTAATACACAATAAAGTTAAAACCTAAGCAGTTTCTTGGAAGCTGTCCGTCTAAAAGCTGAAAAGCCATGCGGTGACTGAGGGACCTCCGCTTTTAAAGAAGTAAATGTGGAACCTGCTCGAGCCACAAATGAATGCGCAAAAACATTGGTCTTGGGCAGTGATAGGACAATTTATACTCCCCAAGACGAGTCTTTGATTTCAGAATTTTATAAAACGCTGTACTGTTAGTGTTACATACACTCGTGACTATTTTGAAGAGCATGCAAACATCTCTCAATTTCCTACGAGATTCTAGAATGTGAAGCGCAAGAAATTTGTTTCGGATTGTAGCCCTAGGAATTCGAGAACAAAGGAAACCGCCATATCTTATCACCACTTTTCTGGTAAAATCAGAGTTGAATTATTCTCTTGCGCAAAAATATTGCCCTGCGAGCGCTCCTTATTGTGAGTATGTAGTGCCCAGTGAACGTTGAAAAACTCTCAAAAAACGACGTCTGCTCCGACTTCAAGTATCTCCCACTGAATATTACAGCCGGGGAAGGACCGATTGTAGCACGGTGAAGTCGAAAAAGAAATATGTATTGATTCATGATTGAATGATTCATCAAAATGACTGACAGCAATTTTTCTACGAGGAACACACGCGCCGTTTTTAATGCGGAAAAACAACATGTAAAAAAACGAGAGGCTGGCTTTATTTCTCTGTACGTTTCGAACGAAAAAAGTCATAAGAGGATAAAAGAAGAGTTCAATTCTACATCGGCACTGATTCTTCATTACCTCAATGGGCACAATTCATGTGATAGCCGAAAGACCTTTATAAAAATCCAGAATTATTTTTGTACCACCCTTCTACTGTCAACGAATGCTTTCGTAGCCCCGCGACAAGCAAAATAGATAACTTATGCATAGCACTATGAACTAATACGCAAATAAAGCTTAGTAAACAGACAACCGCGAATTGTATGATATTATGTAGTTTGCAAACAAATTTATCTATGTTGTACTATTTTCCTGTAAAAAGAGAAGTGAAAAAAGTGTAAAACGTAACGTGGCCGTAGTTCATTATTACAGGGAGAACAGACACGGGCACTATTCCACTTGTTGGACACCAGCACTCGATTTTTTTTAGCCAGAACTGTTTTTCTCAGAAATTCGCTGAAACTTCGCCTATGGGGGTAATTGGGGGCGCTGATCACGAATCTGCTGTCCGTTTTTCACGTGGGTGGTCTCGGACCACCCAAATCGCTACTTGGGTGGTCCAGTCAGGATCACCGATTTCGCTGAAATTTCGTCCATGGGGGTTCTCTGGTGTCCTGAACACGATGGTAAAGTCCGTTTTTCGAATGGCGGCCGAATACGGCAGTTATAGGTGAGTCTCACCGGGTAAGGTCAGTAAGTACTTACCTGTAACTGCCGTATTCAGCCGCCATTTGAAAAACGGACTTCACCATCGTGTCCAGGACACCAGAGAACCCCCATAGACAAAGTTTCAGCGCAATCGGTGATCGTGACTGGACCACCCAAGTAGCGATTTGGGTGGTCCGAGACCACCCACGTGAAAAACGGATAGCAGTTCGTGTTCTGGACCCCAAATAACGCCCATAGGCAAAGATCAGCGGGATTGGTGATCCTGACTGGATCACCCAAGTAGCGATTTGGGTGGTGCGAGAACACCCGGATATAAAACGGACAGCAGATTCGAGATCAGCGCCCTCAGTTACCCCCCTGTCCAAAGTTTCAGCGAATTTCGACGACTGAAAAAAAATCGAGTGCTGGTGTCCAACAAGTGGAATAGTGCCCAGACACGTCCATAACTCCTCCACTGAGAAAAGTGGGCACTAGGTGAACTCAAAGCCAGCATCTTCACCCGACTCCTCCATGGTTAAACCTGCGTAAGAGTGGACAGAGCACGCATCAGGGTGCTAAGAAAGTTTTGCGTCTGTCTGAAAGTTTCAGAATTTCCGATTAAAAGTGTCCACGACGTAGTAATTCGCTGTGATAGGTATAAATAGTCAAACAGACTTCATCATCTTTCGTTACAACGTCAATTCCACAAAAGGACCATCAAGCACCGAGCACCCAAATATCTAAAACGTCTAGTGAAAAACTGTAAGAGCTGAGAAGCACGAAACCACACCTAGTCCATATCACAGACCTACAGTCTCCTGTGAATATCCCTAATCTACCCCCTCAATGCCTTTATAACCATGGAAAAAACCCAACTAGATGACATTGCAAAGGCGGTCTAGGTTTTCTTTAACTCACAGACTGTTCAGTCGATGTGGCCATTAGGTGGAACACTGTCGTGACTTACGATGATGACTATATTGTTTACTAAACAATTTTATATGAATGATGAAAAATATAAGAAGGAAAAGAACGTCAAGTGGCCTCACCACCCTGTATTTAGTGTGTGCCTGTAGGGGCACTAACAATTTTTCGAGGTACAGATAACATGCGAAGGTGTTTCATCTGTGAAATTTCAGGACCATGCACAGCTTGTCAGCTCCATCAATCTATCACATTCTTGCGCGCCTTCAGAGGACAAGTCCTAGGAATGCTAGACATACACTAAACCCAAGTAACTGGTCCGTAACTGTGTCACCTTAAACAGAAATAGTAACAAATTGAAGCCGTTCTTGAGCTCAGCACTGACCGATGAATCGACTGTACTTAAATCCTCCAATAATCCAATTCGAAATGAACGCTTTGGTAATCTCAGATCGTATTCTGCGGGCACTACAAATGGGCCCTATGGTCCCGCGTTGGAGGCAAGTTCGACCACCCTTGTTCTTCTGCAAATCATTCGTGTCAATTCAAACGAGATGAGCTCGAGCAACGGTAATAAATCACTGTCGGATTGGACAATTCGCGCGCAGACGCCTTCTCAGCTATTCAGGCTCATCGTCGTCGAGCGGCCATCGCATCTAATCCGTCGCTTGACCTCCTCGGCGGTCTTTGCCGCGGGTTCCATTGGCGGGTCATTTTTGGCCCTCCATGGTGGTGTGGTCCCTGACGGGGACCGTCATCCATCTCCACTAAATCAAAACCACAAAGCCGCGCACGCATGCAAATCACGCCGGACACCAGATTGATGCCGCTGCCGACAATCGCTAGGACCGCTGAACCCGCGCGCTGTCCCGTGGGGACCATGAAATCTGCACCACGCGCACCAAGCATACGGTGCGGCTGCACAAATCTGTCATCAGGAAAGTGCATTGGACCTGTGCTGCTTCTATAACGGCTATTCTTATAAACTGAGATATGACTGTATCTATAGAACAATTCTGTCAAGAATACAGTTTTTCGTCAGCAAATCGGGATCCGTCATGTCGTGGAGGCTTAGGCCTCGACAAGTCCACGCTCTTTTCATGCAGAGGTCAGTCATCCTTGGACGGCGCTATTACTGACGTCTTATCTTTAATCTGTGAGACTTCATAAAATTCTAGTTTTATTGCCGCATTTTTGTGGGTTTCTACTATGTACCGTACTGTATACTAGAAGTATGTACATGTTGTAATGGTGGTGCTGAGCCGCGATTTTGTCGATAATCGTAGCACCACTACTACAAGACCCATAGGACCTTGAGACCAAATCCCATTGTATCATTATTCTTTGGAAAGCGAACCATACCGTCCCAAGACGAACTGTTGAAGTCCCGCGATTGGGACCATTCCGAATCGTTGCCTACCAACAGCAGGTTGGTGACCTAATAATAGTTCGGCCAAGTAGTCCCAAGTCTTAAGAGAGGTACAGACAGTCAGCTGGCTGAGCTCAGAAAGAGGCGCGTTGCTAAAAATTTCTCATCTTCTCATCAATTTCGTTGAGTATAAACTATGGAAGATGCGCCGAAATCGCCCATTGGTGATTGAGCACTCACTTGACAGCAACAATGTCTTCAAATGGTGGCTATTAATGACGCGGCGGCGCTTTTCACCATCCCACCACCACTGCTCGTCTCTCATCAATATTGTACGGTTTAGAGAGAGGACACCTAATGACCAGGTTGTAAATCAGGCGACTACAAAGAGCGAAGACGAACAGAATTTGAGCGGCAACACCAGACAGGGCGCGGCAGCAGCGCACTCGGGCGCTTTCCAAAAGGGTCTGGAGATCTTGACCAAGGGGTTATTTTTGGCACAGCATCTCGCACAAGTTGTTTTTGAGAGAATTTCAACCATCTAGGATAAAGCCTTATTTAGTCAGATGACCTTTCAGGCTTACCGTCTTTGTGTGAGCGTGACACTATGTAGGATAGACAGCTCGCTCGGGTCGCCTTGAGACGGTATCAAATGAACAGCATTGTACCGTCCTCGAGAAGTCAATGTTCCGACACCTATCTTTTTGAGTCCCTCATTCAGAATAGTATAGGCATGGTGAGTGCGTATTTGGCCTGTACAACTAGTGGGGGCCAGCCAATGTGCAAGTCAACGTCTTTACTTTCCCAGGCAAGTCTGGTACCAATTTACCCAACCTCGGAGGGATGAAAAGCTTTGTTAGCCGAGTGGGGATGGATTGCTCTACCGTGCGGCTGTCAGTAGCCCCTCTTACCACTGCTCTACGTGCGCCTTTCTCTACACGAAATTTGATCAAACTTGGATGGGGATTTCCTTACCAAAAAAGGTGGAAAGAGAAATAGTGCACCTGTTTTCGATCATCACCACACATACTGTTAGCTACGGTGGTCTGATCACAAACACCTTTTTGCTAACGAGATATATTATACGCCATCTTATCGAATCTCTCCGAATATTTGCCTAACTTTTCACAGAATTTTCACCAAACACCATTCACGGCGTTAATTTCCTACATATGTATTTCTCATGTAATTCTAGAAATGGTTGCCAGATTCGTGAGCAACACACCAAATAATATTCAAGAAGGTTTTGGCGGAATTCTTCGGCCGTATCGAAAATCATGAAAAAGTACATACATCAATGCTTATGTAGCTTTCGCCTGCAGTAACGGACATCGTCTCAAATAATTGCACTATACAAAGCTTGCACACCAGCAAAAAAAGAAGAAAAACTCCGAATTGGCTTTGTCTGAATCCCGAAACGCTCGAATAGGGCGCAATGGTATTTCTGCTCAGGACCGCAAATGACGTACTTTCCACTCGGGACCCAGAGCTGTATTTGGAATAGAGGCGCGAAATAGTTGCGCTAAGCACTAAAATCTCCTATTTTCGTAATATGTCAGCAGCGGGTGATTGCTTCGTAAACCGTTCCAGAAATTTTTGGTGGAACATTTCCGAGTGCTACGAGGGTTGAGGAAGGGGACGGGGTGTGGGGGAAAAGTATTTCCCGAGACATTTTCGTTGTACTTGCGCAATCCACCAAGAAGGTCAAATTGTTTTAGGATTTCAAGTATTTTCGAATTTCCCATAATGGACGTAAAATGGATCAGGTATCTGGTGGAAACTAAGACTTGGGAAAGTACGTTTCTCAGGTTGCACTTCAACCCATCGGCTCGAATAAACTGCCGCTTTCTTTCACGAAGGAGAATTTCGTCTCCTTCGTCGTTTTTAATGATCTCGACTTTTTTGTGAACTTCATTATGGACCGTATGGAGCTGGATAGTGGACCCAACAGTGAAGAAGAGGTCGTCACTGCTCAAGAAAGCAAAGGAGGCAGCTCCACTGAGACGGTTTCACCCTTCTGTGAAGGCGACGCTAATGGTAAGTAGCTGTTTGCTCAATACAGTTGCTAGAAGGGTCACAGTGTTGCTGTTCTCCGTGGTATTCTGTGCACCATGGCTCGCTTCTGGTTAAGTTAAACTTTTCGGTGCTATATGGATTTAGGCGTAGATGTGTTAGACTTGCTGTACTTACTACATTCCTCAGCAGAGGTTAAACTGTTTTTAAATATGTATTTTCGAGTAATCCGTAGTCGAATACCCATCTGGACAGGTTTCTCGTGGAAAAAATGCCCCTCCTTCAGCTCACCAACTTTTTGACCTCCGAATCCGACATCGATTTAAAGAATTGACATTGACACACCACGGAGGGAGCTGACTTCGGCTTTTCCTCTGAATCTCGAGTTATTTGGGGCGCTTTTCACGAAATTTGCATAGAGTGGATGGTATTCGGCAGGAATGGTCGGATGGCTCACGGTAACTGAGGGAGAATAGTGAAATAGATAAGAAAATATCAGACCGAAATAGAGAACGATTCTCAGCGAACATCGATCGGAGAGCAGCATTCAAAGAGCACGCTGTGATTTCGATTTGAAAAACTTGTAGAATTTTATCTATCGCTTCTTATTTTTGCATTTTTCAGAGAAGTTTCGTCTCTCGGACGAACTGTTACCGGACGACCACTATGACGATGGCAAATGCGAATGGCTGTTGTAAGCTCTCAGTTTACTTCCTCTTGTATATAAATAATGAAGTGTACATGAATTGCGTTCTCAACTTTACACTGAACTTTGGGGTGGTGTTTTGCAGTTGATTTTGCAGTTGTAAGAGGCTTTGCTAACACCCGCACGGTCAAGCCAATGTTCCTCGCCAGGGCTAGCCTAGCATTCCATCCGGACGGGGTCTAGTAAATTGGTACCAGACTTTTCTGGGAAGGTGAAAACACTGACGTGGTTTGGCGGCTGGCACCCTCAAGTCGTTATATAGGAAAAATACGCGTTCATCAAATCTCGATTCGATTCTGAATGAAAGCAGAATGCGCTGTCTCGTCATCAGTGGATTGATCAACGCCAAGCCCTTATCATTTACTTTTTGCTTTACATTCAGTCTTATTGTTAGCAAAAGGTGAAGTTTTCGGTCGGTTTGAGTAATTGTGACCCGCTCAACACAGTCTTGATATAAGTGGCTGGTTAGCAGATCGACTATCTACTTCCGCCTTTCCTGTAGTAGATGATATGCTCTTTTGGTTTACAAAGCCTACAAGCTAACGAAAAGTCACAACGATAGTGTTAACGTATTCACAATTAAAGCCCGTTCTTGTTAACAAAGTTGAAACCTGGCCTCTGGGTTCAATGTCAACTTCTTACACCCTAGTCCAGCATAGCGTTTTGTAGGAAGAGGTAAACAAGCTAAACATTTACGATCACCTATCCGCACTGCAGCGTCTTAGTTATTTTGGAAGCCTACGACCTGCTAAGAATTCTTGTTATATTATAAGGGAAAAGAGTTGCTTATTTGGATGGTTGCGTGGATCTTTGGATGGATGGATGGATGTCACTTTCGTTTTTCAAATGAGAGCGGTTCATGGTGGTTGTGTCGCTGTTTGTCAATGAAACTTTTGACTATCACATCCTACCAAGAGTACAGACACATCGTTTGTCAGCGGTTCAACGGTCTGTCAGTCTACGCGAATGAAAACAAAATGTTAGCACTATCCCTCTTATTGCACTCCAGCGGTCACAGAAAATTTTTTTGAACAGATCTTTCCCAAACACCGTCTCAAGGGGTTATTTAGCGTGCTGATCACGAAACTGATGTTTATTTTAATTTCGATTTTCTGATTTTTATGCACATTTCGTTGCCGGAATTAGAAATAAAGCCTTAACATCTTGACAACGTTATTCCGCGCCACGCTCAAGCGGCCGCATGGGACCGTGTGGCATTATGCCACGCCACAGTCTTGTATTGTATTTTTCTCGATACATTTCAGAATTTCGGAGGATGTTTTTGTGCCACTTTTTAGCAGACCTTTGGACATTGTTATAGGAAGCGTGGTCAATGAAAACGATTCTTAGCTCCTGATTTACTGGAATTTTCGATTGTGCACTAGTTTTCTTCCCAAGTAAAAACAAATAATTGTTATTGCAAGAAACAAATAAATGCAAACAAATACTGGTTACTGAAACAAACACATAAATACAAACAAATATTGACTATTAGAATAAACAAATAATGAGCAATAAACAAATAACAATTTCCTTTTAACCTGGATAGGGGAAAAGGAAATTCTAGAAGCTTCCAGCTGTTATTTGTCTACTTTCATTGCAAAAAAAGAAATAGTCACAATCCCCGATAGTACAGGACTGTATATGTAGTCTTCGAGATTTACTATTCACTTCCATTTTGAAAAAAAAAATTCGCCGTATGCCGGCATCATGCTAAAGCCTCGGCACGGTAGAGAATCGCTTGGTCCCACGCGCCAGACACGCGAAACAGGCGCTGTCGTCAACGTGTTAAGGGTAGTTTACAAACTAGGAGATAATCTTCTGAAACATATCTATCGTAAGAGGTTATGGTTTTCCAATTCCGAGTGACTTCACGTTCAGCGATCATTATAGAATTTTTTTTTATTCCACAACGTTTTTATCCCGATCAGTTACGGGGTACGTCTTTCATGATGGCCGCCTCGTCTTCTTTCTCCTTGGTGCTGCTCCCGCATTTGTTGAGGTGCCAGACTGCCATCTTGTCTCTGTCTTGAGCTCCTTGTGTGGTGGCCATATCGTCCTCGATCGCAGTTTCTTGAGCGCCACTTCCTTGCGTGCGACCATCGATCCGTCTTGTGATCGCGACAATTTTCCTCCATCAGCTGGCCTGTCACACGGGCCTGACGCTGGTACCGATATCCTTTTCAGCTATTTCCAAGCTAGGCAAGGGTTTCTGCCTGGGACGGGACTGAACCCTGATCATCGAGATCTTGAGCCTAAGCTGTTGACCTCTCGGCCATCCCGCCCCCAGCGATCATTATAGAATGTTGGTAAATAAAGCTCATTCTCGAACCTACAACTTGCTTAAGGCTCTGAAAACAAATAAGCCATCAACTCTTCTGCATGCGTATAAAGCCTACGTACGGCCTATAGTCGAGAGTGGGATTTCTGTGCATGACCTCGCCAGAAAGAAGGATATCTGTGTATGGGAAAGTCTCGGAATAATTTCCCCAAAATGGTTATTAGATGTTATGGTATCGCAGTTACCAAAGGGGCTGCCAGAGCTAAAATGTTTGGCCTTTCAAGTCTTACAGGGGAGGCTTCTGAGCGATCAGTGAAGATTCATAGCGAAGCCCATATGAGCGTGTAGGGCTTCGCACATGGAATGCAACTCTGTGTGCAACTGGTGCAGTCGTCACCTGGTTTATCTGAAAATGGCCGGCGAGCGAAGTTTTGCACTGCCACACTCGTAGGCTCCCTGCCAGCGGGACTAGCACGGGTGAGTTCATCCGCCAGAGCGACGAGGTGGCGATGGACTCACAATCTGATGGTCGAGGGATCGATCCATTTGGAATTTTTTTGCCTTCATGCGCTAGATTCCAAATTACGCTCCTTCTGCAATTTTGTCGCAGTTTCGAGATAGAATCGCGTTTGGGACGAGTATGGCCAACGTCGTACGCACAGAGAACAAAACCTACTATCTCTAGTTATGTACGTGACTCGTACTTACCGTAACCAGCCCAAATCGATCTCATATTCGGAAACTAATGTCAGATTCGCGATCAGCGTCCCGAATAACCCCCGTAGACAAACTTTGGGCTAAGTCGGTGATATGGCTTTTCAAACAGTGTACATATATTTTTTGGAACCCTGTATGTGAAGGATTGCAATAGCATGCTAGCTGCACATGGATACAAACTCGAGCTGTGCTTAGCTCGAGTTGTAACCAAGTGATCAGCCATTGATTGTAGTTACAAGAAATGTTGTTTTCTGACCCAGTTTTCACGTGTTTGTAAGCCACATGTTCTTTGCGTTCTGCTGCATTACATTACGAGTATTGGGATTTACACGTCTTAAATAAATAAAGCGTGGAGAATTTGAAAATACACGTTTGAAAACAATTTGACCTCTTTGAGCGTTATTGACTAAGAACAACAGCTCTGCTTTCTTACTGGTTGCTTTGCGCAACGCATATACCGTTCCTGATGTTATTTTTTTTTTTCGAATTTTGGTCGGTACGGGCAGGTACCGTAATAACGACTCAAAGGTAAAAGATAAAGGTGTTGGCATCATAACCTATTGGAGTAATGTTTTCCAAAAAAGTGTGAAGATAAGCAAAAAAGCATTGCCTCGCATCGTTTCCTATCTTGTCGACGTTGACCTTTTGTCAAGCCGTTAATGACTGCCTAGTGAGTCGACACTACCATCAATTCCACATCATCCACTACTCCACGCTTTCCAGCGGAGCCGGAGATTTCGCACAACTTCCCTTCGGTCATGAGTCTGACAGTGACGAAATGGACGACGGTTTCGGCTGCACTTCGCGAAATGTATGTCGTAGCTAACAGTGTATCAGTAGAGTATGTCTAGGCGTTTTCCAACCTTCTGTAGAGTCAAATGTCTATTCACATGCATCGTCGACAGCAAGGTGGTATCGTCGATGGGGCATAAGACATGAACTCGATTAACACCATTGTTGACATATATTTTTGCATGTTCAAATTCTTTAGCTCCTATAGAATATTCAGTCCCTGAATTTCAGAGAAGAGCCCAAAAATACCAAAAGGACGAGGACGATGAGAGCCCGTGTTTTAAAACGACATGGTCAGTTTGATCAATTGATGGGTCGGCACTAGTTAGGCGGTTTGGTTCCACAAACTGCGCCTGTGCCAAAAACTTTTCTTTCAACCACGCCTGCGGGGTTCGGTACGGTGATCATGGGTCTGATAGTCGTTTGTCAAATTCCGGCGAGAACCACTCACACAGGTCCAAATTTCATATCTGTCTGAAACTCCTTTCCGGTAGGTCATTTTGCTTGCGAATTACGATTATGATGTTGATGTTTTTTTTCGAATCTGCGTCGGCTTCTGCCGTTAGGGTACGCTCGTGTGTATAGTGGCGACGTGGGAACCGGATTGAGCATGATGACGCGGGGAATGCTTACCTGAATCTGTTGAAATCTGAACAACTGCTCTAACATGATCGTCAACAAAATCTGTGATTTTGACCTAGTTCACGATATCAACGTTATGAGTGGCGTTCGGTCGAAGTTCGGAAAACCGACATTAGCTTTCGAGATCAGTGTCCCAAATAACTCCCGCTTACGAGGTTTGGAAGAGGAATTTTTACTCAGGTCCGGTCCGTGGAGTCGATTTTTTAGCTACTGCCAATGGATTGATATGACTGAAAGTCATCGAAGTCTTGTAGGAACATCGATCCAGAAACTCCTGCTCGCAATTTTCGGCTATTGACCAGTGAAGTCGTATCGACTCCAGCGAAGGATGTAAGTTCATGCTGGTTTCTCGAAGTGCGACATTTCGAGTAGTCATATTGTTGAAATGTTGCCTTTATGTTTTCCGAGGTAGTGCGCAGTATAGCGAGTAGTTGAGTACTTGCTTCAAATAAGTTCTTTCAGCTCAAATCAGTCAAGATACCTGTTGATCTTCTTCCGTTCATCACTGATCTAGTGAGTGGCGTTTGAATTAGGCTTGTGTCATGGAACTGATGATGTATTATCCACGGCATGTCATTACAGCACACCCCGAAACCTGAAGACACCCGTAAAATTGTTGAGAAACTATCTCAAGCTGCGCCGAGACGCCATGTTTTCGGCTCGTTCTTTCGGGTGAGTGAACTACCAGGAGAGGACGTTTTTGTTTTGTTTCCTTGCAAGTATCACAGGAACAGGAGCATACCAAGGGTTATCCATAATTCCAGTACATAGCCATCAACATATCGTGCAGATGTAGGAATAACCTGTCGCATGATAGCGGAGCATAGAAAGCGCTTTAATCATTGTCTAAGCGGCTGGTTAAGTCGTTTTGTAGTTGGTTGACTAATAACCCTTTCAGTTCGACATCGCATTTCTAACTTGATAATTCGCTTTCAAATCGCTCCTAGTCGTCTTCAATTCTAAGTGACTTTGAGGCGGGCTTCTTCATCCCCCTCCAATTACAGGGATGGCAGGAATTTACTACTGAGCGCAGCGCTGAAAGTTATGGTCGGTCTCACCCTTTACTCGAAATTGTTCCTTCTTTGCACAAAATTGAATAAACGAAGTGGGGTAACCAACAGTCGACGGAGCAGTGGGCACAGTCACAATACATAATGTAAATATTGATTCAACGTCGGTTATTCCAATTTTTGTCGCGTTCACAGTATTTGTAGCTTTCTGTCCTGAATGCTGTTGAAATTCTATTCAATTAACAGAGTTCTAACAGTGTTCGTTTCAGTCATAAATGGCAAACTGTGAACGGCTGTAATTTCTGCTTTCAACACAGCGGCACCAATGTTTCCAGATAAACCCAGATGCGTGGACGGTTTTCTGGCCTCCCGAAAACGTTCCTCAGTTAACGACCCTCATTGTGCAGTCCTACATTTGTGCAGCACTGAATTGCCGGCGATTACTGTCGTTTGTATTGGGTGTCGCTTCGGATAGCGTGGTGAGGAGGCTTTTTGTCAGGAATTGCATTCGATTATGTGGTAAAAACAGAAATTAGTTTTGGAACTTTCAACTAATCCACAAGATAATTCACGCCTGAAAAAATCGATGAAGTTCCATCTCAACGATTGCTAAGGTGGTTGGATGCGAATGGTCGGAGGAGACGCGGGAAACAATGAGAAGACAGTTTGAGTTCTGCATAAACCGAGAATTTGTGCCTACTCTCGATGAAGGGCTTGTATCGTTCCAATTCTATCCTGTATACGATAAGGATGGGCAGCATATGCAATCTCTTTACATAGCCGAAATTTGCGTCAAGGACAAAGTGAACGAGGTAAGAAAGTTAAATGCTGTTGTGTTATTAGCAAGTCAGGAGACCGCGCGTTGTTTATTCAGGTTTATCAGCTGTCCTCTGGTCGCTTTTACTATGTGAACTACAAAACCGTTATGCAGACATGTTCCTTTGCTGAGGTGGGCGTTGAAGTACAGTGCCGGCCAAAAAGGTATTCGTTTTCACTTTTTGGGATCTAATACCTTAGTGACCGAAGCTTTTGAGCCAATTTTTTAAAAAGTTAACGGATAACGACAAGGGCGTACATGTGCTAATTTCGTTTCGATGAGGGCCTGAAATTTCGCGAATTTTTCCACCAGTGAAGTAAAATGCGCACTTTTAGAAAGGCGGCCTCATTGACAATAAATTTTCCCTTCTCTAAAACAATTATTGTTCTTGCAACCGCTTATGTGCTTTTGAAGGAAGAAGATTTTTTGTGCCTTTTGGCTCTTAATACTTCTTAGGTGGTCCTATGGGGGCGTATTCATGAGGTGTGAATTAGCTTTGGATGCAACTCGTGCTTTGTATACAGAGGCTTTCGCAGAGTCTTATATGTATGCATTGTAAAAGAATAGAAGGCACTATCGGACACTTCCTTCATTCTCTCATGAAGTGGAGTTTCTAGAGGTTCATTTAAGAATCACACAATTTAGAAGCGTCATTTTAGCCCCTTTACAGTTCCTTCTGCTTAGAAAATTTTTCAAAACCTCTCACATCTTTCATAGAAAGGAAGCCAGCTCTACGTGGAGGTGTTTTTGAAAGTTTTCCATATAGTGGTGTTTGTTCGTTTCCAAGCAAATAAATTGAATGCGTTCTTGACCATTGATTTCAGCGCGCGATGACTGTGCGCTTCGTGCGACGTCGGATGCTCGTGCTTTAATTGTTTGAAAGCGAACAAAAACCGATATGTGGAGAATTTTTAAAAGCACCTCGGCGTAGAGCGATGTTCCTTCTTACGGACGGTATTTGAGGTTTTGGAGAATTTTCGAGTAAAAGGAATTGTAAGGGGGTAAAAGACGCTTCTAATTTGTAGTTTTTCTTAAACGAAATTCTAGAAACTCAGCTTCATGAGGGCCAAGACAGTATCTGATAGCGCCTTTAATTCTCTCTCAAACGGCATATATGACTCTGTGAAAGCCTCTGTATGCAAAGCACGATTGCATCCAAAGGTAATTCACACCTCTTGGACACCCCCCATTGGACCACCTAAAAACAGTAAAAACTAACGAGGGAGGTTGCTCAGCATGCTCCGAAGATTCACAACGAGACCCATATTGTTTTGTAGAGCATCGAATGGCGATCACAACGGTATAGTTTGTTTTTGCTAAATGGCAATGGGCGATCCAAAAAAGGCAAGAAATCTTGGCCATTAACCACTGGCGAAGGAGCTTCGAAAGGTCTTCTAGATAGCACCCACTTGCCGCAGCGGTGATGTGGCGCAATGGTAACGCAGTGGACTTGTTAACGAGCGTTGGGGGTTCGGAACCTCCACGTTGCAATTGCTTCGTGCAGTTTCGCATTCATCTGTTTTAACTAGAGCAATGCCACTTTTTTCGATTTCAACTCAATTTTGACCAAGAACAGCATCAACACAACGGTCTACACGCACTTTGTCGGCTTCTGCAGCAGCATGGTGCGTCTTGGGTCCACTTGTGATCTTCCAGTCAATACACGAGAAAGTTCCACCATCTTCGCAAGATGGTGCTCCCCAAGTATTTTGCAAAATGTTCTCACCAGCTCGCGTTGTTTCTCGTCTCGCCGGATACTTCCCTCCCGATTTTTCGCCACCTACTAGGAGGGAAGTCGCTATAGCAGATGCTATTCGGGGTGTTCTGCAAAACGCACTTGTTGGCGATATTGAGTGCGAAGAAGAAGAACATTTCCAGGTTGCCTCACTTTAGATACAAGGAGGAAGTGAATTTGTAGTTCTCCACATAGGCTAGCCTTGATGAGTCAGAGGACGTGGAATGGACGCCTGAAGACGGAAATGACTGTGATGAAGTCGTAGAATGTCCGCAAAAGGCATTTGTTCGTGATGGACGAGCCATTAGCGGTGATATGGTTGGTGGACCTAGCTGAATCTGGCATTTCTCAAAAATCTTCCCAAGAACGAAAACGGACTGTCCTTTAGCTCTCTGAAGCGCTTGTGCACTACCGCGGCACACAGAATAATCGTGCGCTGGGTTCTATGAAAAACCGATCCAGATGAATAAAGAGGAAAGAACACCTTCTGCTTCTCCGTGATTTTGAAAGAACGAGTACGCTTGCTTATCACTCTCTACATTGGCTTTCCTTCTTTACCTACACTGTCACCCATTTTTGCTTTTTTGCAGAGCAGTTGAGTGAGAATTGTGTTTTATCACTCAAACAACTTGCCGAAGCACTGCGGGAGAAATGTATGGATGCGCTTCAAGAAGGTACTAAAATATTCCTGGCTCTTCATTCCGAATTTATTACTTATTAGGCTTGCCGTTATCATATTCTCTTCTTCGTCGCATGACCTTCGCCGTCAATGCTGAGCATGCCTTTGTCGATTGATTCACAGCATCGAAGCGCTGGATCTAGAAATTTGTAAGAGAATGCGGGCTGAGGTCACGGAAAGTTACGTCGATCGTGACAACACGTAACCTCCGCTCACGCCAAGCTGTGGAAGACGCCGCTGCTGCATTCGTGGCTGAAATAAGGGCGGAAATGGCAGCGCATCCGCATTCAGTATTTTGTAACATTGACCAGTGCGGCATCAACAGAGAAGTTATGTCACAGAGGTAGGACCGAAGGGATGAAATGTAGAGAATTTCGAGTGGAATAAACTTTGCAGGACACTTGCCCCAGTAGGAGTGAGGCAGATTCACCGGGTGGTGCAGCCATCATCTTCACTGACGCACTCGTGCACAGTCGTCCCAGTGCTGTACGCCGACAGGACGCTAGGAGAGAAATTGTTTGTGGTTCTTGCTGAGCCTGACGGTCGGTTTCCACAGAGCGGTTACTGGTCAGCGCCCCACCTTTGCGTTGTGGCAGGCACGAGTCACATCACGCCTAAGGACCAAGTACCGTCTCTTATTAGCAAGTGCGTGATGTCAGGGACTTGTCCTACGACGACGATTGCTCTTCTGGATAGCTGGCCCGGGTTCAAAGACCACGCCAGCATTCTCTCCGGCGTACCGCCCTGCAAGCACTTGAAGGTGATGACCGTCCCAACTGGTGCAACCGCTCTGTGCCAGCCACTGGACGGGTATTTTTTTCGGCTTTTCAAACGATATATTCGACGTATACACGAAAGCGCTGTGTACATTAAGCCGGAATTCTGTTGTTTTTCAAGGAATAACGGGAATATTTCGGCGTTTCATATTTACCATTGTCCTTGAATTAGTAGGGTCATTTGTCAGCTGCTGAGCCAAACGGACCGGCAATTCTGCGCGCCGAGGTTCCGCGAGTGTTTCAAGTACGCCTGGTTCGCAGCCGGCTACCTAGATTCACACCCAGAACCGTTTACAACACCAACTTCTCGTTTAACGAAGATCCAGTGCACGACTTATGTAAGGGAACGGAGCACTGCTCTTCGCACGCTTTCGTGCGATGCTGTTGGTGTGAAAAGCCATTATGCTTCGACTGTTTTATTGTGCTAACTCACTCATGCTAGCAGTTCAAAATACTCCTCATAGTTCTATTCTTTATTTGCTGTTGTTATTGCTTTCTTACTCTCTAAATAATAGCATTTATAGCACTTATCATGCCCATTGTAATAGCTCACAGGCGGGTAATATGTCAGGAAAATGAGCTGCTGCAGGAGCCGACAAAGTGCGTGTAGACAGTTGTGTTGATGATGTTCTTGGTAAAAATTGAGTTGAAATCGCAAAAAGTGGCATTGCTCTAGTTAAAACAGATCAATGCAAAACTGCACGAAGCAATTGCAACGTGTAGGATCCGACCACCCCTTTAGCTTGTTTACAAGTCCACTGCGTTACCATTGCGCCACATCAGCGCTGAGGCGTGTGGGGCTATCTAGAAGACCTTTCGAAGCCCTTTCGCCTGTGGTAAATGGCCAAGATTTCTTGCCTTTTTTCGGAACGCCCATTGCCATTTAGCAAAAACAAACTATACCGTTGCGATCGCCATTCGATGCTCTACAAAACAATATGGGTCTCGTTGTCGTGGTCGTAAGAGTAACAAAAACCGTTAATACATCGTTTTATAAGAGAAATCGTCTTCTTTCAAACGGCACATCACTTGTTTTAGAGTGCGAAAACTTTATTTTCAGGGAGGCCGCTTTTCTAAGAGTGCGCATTTTACTTTACTGGTGGAAAATTCACGAAATTTCAGACCCTCATCGAAACGAAACTAGCATATGTACACACTTGCCACTCTCCGTTAACTGTGAAAAAATCAGTTCAAAGGCTTGAGTCCCTAAGGAATTACATCCAAAAAAGTGGAAACGAGTACCTTTTTGACCGGCACTGTATATATTTGTTCATATGTTGCATCTCCTCGTGAAGTTTTCCTTCCAGATCTTGAAAAGGTTTCGTAACCACAAGCAGAAACAAGTCGACGTATTCAGGAATCCAACAGTGTGCATAAGGTATAACTATGTTGGATATCTCAAAATAACGTTTTGAATGTATCCTGGTTACGTTTATGACAGCAACAACTGCGATTTTGAAGCCTCGCTATCAAGATGAGCTACGATATCGTTCTCTTGCTAGGTGTCACACAATCGATGCTTTCTAAGGCGATTCTCCGGTTCATGGAGCTCGACCATGAAGGTGACCATACAGGACGAGCAAGGAGGTGCCACACCAATACCCCAGGGTCCGTAGATTAATCATAAAGTGGAAACACGTAATTCGAAAGATCGCGACATCGGCATCAACTCGTTTTTGCATCGGATAGACAAACACGGACTCGAACTCAAGCTCTACAGAATCTGTAAGGTATAGCTTCTGCCGGAGTGAATAAGAAGTAACGACTCCTACGGTACCGACAACTCTGCGTTCGAGCCGCACCTTTCAGATGGGAAGGATACTGTTCACTGGTGAGGAGTTGCTCAGCCTTGAGCTGGCGCATAATCACCAGAATGACAGAATCTGTTCGATATGAGCTCCAAAAAAATTTGCCACAATCAGCTGCCGGCAAAATATGCAGTCGGTCATTGTCGGGGGCAGTTTCTGTGGTGGTGGCCAAAAATTCCAAGCTTTCTTGGATTAGGAGGTGAAAATCAATTGAGATGTATACGGACGGGTCCGCTCCACCTCGTCATACTGGACTTTCTAGCAGTACTCTGCTCCTTTCTGCATTGTATTGTGAAGACAGTCCAGGCATGGTGGAGGACCTAGTTTCCCTTCTTCAGCACATTTTCAGTATGAGCTTTGACTCGGTGTCCATTTCGAACGGGGCGAGGAACAACTTCGAGACTGTCTTACAAAGTTTCTTGGTTTCATGTTGTTGTTCTATACTTTTTGTTTTGTTGAAACATCACTTGTTCAACAGTTTCAATGAACGACCTTCCTCATGTTATTTTGGGACATCCTGAAATTGGAATAACTAAGATATTTGCACGTGTTCTCAATATGTATTCTTTTTTCAGATGCGCACCGTCTCTCGGCAGTCCCGTAGATGATTCCATTTGGGGCTGGTTCATATCGCGAGTGCTATTCTTTGGAGTTCCGGGCTTCTTAGTTGCTTTATTTGCCTACAACCACTTCCCACATCTTAGAAAATCACTTGGACATTGACAGATCTATACATCCATCTCCAGCACTGATCTCTGATCTCCTAATCATTTTTTAGGTGGAACTATACACAGAGTTTTATTCGAGATTTTTTTCAAGCTGGTCAGACCGTTTCGTTTAATGTGGTTAAATTTGAATTTATTTGTTCAACTACTTCTGAATACATGCTTCGAGTACTTAAAGTCGTTGTTGTAAGGCAGTGATATCGTTTTGGTGGGCTATTTCTGTGGAAAGTCTCATGAAACTCAGTTTTAACACGTTTAGCATTGTTTTGCACACTTCGCTAACCAAAACACGGCAAACATGCATTGTCTGTATTGCGAAAAAGATCCTTATGAGTTGATATGGTGGCGAAAAAGTGATGCATCACTTTGGGAGATTCAGGCACTATGATTGCCGTTCCGCAAATTCTTCTTTCAATGGAATCTCCTGGAATACATGTAGTTAGTGCACGATCTCCTCAATTCTACCGGGATTTGTGGACCTACTCAGAAAGAAGGGAAACAACAAACGAACTCACCTAACATTGTACCATCACATCATCAAGACAGGTGTAGACAAGGCGCAGAAAGGAAGCAAAGTGCCTCCAGTATTCAAATGAGTACCAAAACGTCCGGACGACTTTCGTCCGTACGATGCACCGTCTCCATGATGTTTTTTCTCTTTTGGTCCTTGCAGACCAGACGACAAATAATTGAGCGACGAATTCGCAAAGCGGCCGCCGTAAAAGTCGCGTTGGACGAGAGTGCTCGTCGTCGTGTCTTTCGCTCAATTTCATTTATACCGGCTAATTCGTCGCTCAAATTGCACGTCATCGGGTCTGCAACGGCATTTTGTGTGAGCTGAACCTTTTGAGGTACGTTTGTTTAACGTGATTCTACGTAAGTAATCTTCTAAGGAACTCATAAGTAAGTGCCTATAATGCAATTAGAAGGAACTGGACCACTGAACAAAAAGCGCGTGGAAGTGCTTCTGCGGAATGTTAAGGCGAGGATTTATCCCGTCCCGAGCCAATCAGCTGGACAACATTGACGTGACAAAGATGAAAATAGAGGTCCGGTTGTGGATACTATGTTTAGTGAGAAAGATACTCTTCTTCAAGTATTGTTTACCGATACATAGATTGCCATTGTAACTATACAGGGTGTCCCAAAAAAATGTACCCACTGTTTGAAATGCCATCCCTTTGGGGAAAGTGAACCAATCGAAACGAATCATAGCTTAGATGGAAGCTAAGAAAAAAGCAAACTTTCTAGTGTGTGTTTGGTGAGGATTGCGCCATGCGCTCGACCGAGGCCTCGGATTTTTGGACCTGATTGGTAGTGCATGTGTTATATGTTTGCTCTATTTTGGTCGTAAACAGCTGATATCGCTGCTATGAGTTACTTCTAAGACAGTAAACATATCTACTTGCCGCAGCTCTTGGTTAAGCATCGAACAACATCAATATCGATCAATAATTGTAACCACTGTTTGAGATGTTAAAACTCTTTCAACAGTGATGCGATCATAGGAAAAGAATTAAGAGGAATGTGCAATGTATGAACCATGAAGACTGCGCCATGCACCTGTCCGAATCGTCGGATTCTAGACCTGATTGAAACTTCACGGATAACATGCTTGTTCTACTTTGGACGCCAACAGGTGGTATCGTTGTTGCGCGTTTCTCTTGATGCAGTAAACACAAAAGAATCCAAAAATAACAAGTTCAACACACATTTTAAAATGTTTTTGCACAATAGTGCTTACTCTGTTAAAAAATCCAGGACTCTTGTAATGAACATGTAGTAGCAACTGCTATTTTGTTAAACTTGTTATGTTTTTATGTTTTTATGTTTACTGCATCAAGAGAAACGCGCAACAACGATATCATCTGTTGGCGACCGAAGTAGAACAAGCTTGTTATCCGTGAACTTTCGATCAGGTCTAGAATCCAACGATTCGGACTGGTGCATGACGCAATCTCTATGATTCACACATTTTTTGCAATTATTGATCGATATTGATGTTGTTCCATGTTTAACCAAAAGCTGCAGCAATCCGATGTGCTTGCTGCATCGGAAGTAACTCAGTAATTCATTGCAGCAATATCAGCTCTTTACGACCAATATAGAGCAAGCATATGACCCATGCACTATCAATCAGGTCCGAAAATCCGAGGCCTCGGTCGAGTGCATGGCGCAATCCTCATCAAACACATATCAGAAAATTTAATTTTTTCTTAGCTTTCATGAGACCTATGATTTGTTTCGATTGGTTTACTTTCCCCAAAGATATGGCATTTCAAACAGTGGGTACATTTTTTTGGACACCGTGGACACCGTGTATATATCTTGCGTTCGGCCCACCATGTCGTCCTTGGTGTAGTGTAGACGATGCGCCTCGGCAATCGAAAGAGGCGTGCGAGCAGTTGAACAGAGATGTACAAGACATAATGACTGATGTCGACAACATGCTACGGAGACTTGATGAAACAATCGCAGAGTTAGAGATCCACGAAAAAGAGGCAACCCTGGACAGGAAACCCTTCAGGAATTACGTGACACCTTTGTCGACTCACTTTGAGAGTCGTTCGAAGACGCAAGAAAGAGAGACTGCGATATGCAGGAGCCGATCTACCAGCTCGAGGATCAAGTGAGCGCGTATAGAGAACAAGTTGCTGGGTCTGAGAAGCGCATGGAATGAAGAAAGGCATTCCTGTATACAGTTCCAACCGCCTTCAGCGATGGGCCACCATGCTACTCAACTGCTTCACCATCGAATATCTCAACACGAAGGACTTCGGACAAGTGGATGCACTCTCGCGACTCATAACATCACCCGAAGGCTACGTAATCGCCAATCCATCACCCGAAGATTACGTAATCGCCAATGTTGATGTCGATGTCACCGCTGAAATCGACAAGAACTGCTGAAGTATCCCAGTCTCAGCGCGATCCATCAGGAAAGCCACAGAAGCCGATGATATGGTCACCAGGATTATCACTTACATGAAGTCCGAAAATGGCCCAAGGTTCAGCGCGATCCTCCCTTTTGGCACTATTACAACCGCCGGGACCCTTTGAAAACAATTGACGGTGGCCTGTTGACGGCATCACGCATAGTGATACCTAAGGCCAGTGGTATACTCCGGCAACGGGCCCACCGCAGCGTATCTAAAAATTCGTGGCTCCCCTCTATACAGCACTGCAGCTGGGTTTTTTGTGCTGCTGTGTGCGGGGACTCGAATAGTTTGGGCGAGGGCAAAAAGGATGGCGCAGATCCTTTCAGGACGGTACTGCGGCTTTTGTAGCAGCGCAGTGCGCTGCGATCAGTCGGCGCCAGCTGCGACAGGTCGGGCAGCACTGCTCCGAGTCCCCGCACACAGCAGCATACAAAAATCTCAGCTGCAGTGCTGCATATAGGCGAGCCACAAATTTTTAGCTCCGCTGCGACAGGCCCGTTACAGGAGTATACCATAGGCCTAAGTCATGACAATGACGTGTACTGGAGGTTCTCCACAATGCAGCTACCTCGCTTCAGCCAGTTCAGTTTCCGTGCATACAATTAGAACTCCTTCTAGTCCTTATGTTGACAGCAACATTCGATCGCTTGCAACAACTGTATTGTATTCTATGTATTGTTTATCAAGCAGCCTTCATTTTATTCCATAACAAGTCATAATTTGGAGGTTGCAACTTCAGATAAGCACTTATCAATTAATATTCCTGTAGAACTGATGTGGCAAGTGTATTTTGATGAAACATGTAGTTACAATTTTATCTGAAAAGAAACATGTGAATGAGTGTCATGCGTGAAATATTAATACTGTAAGACATTGGGCACATACTTCTCATTCGAGTTTGGTCTGTTTCGGTTGTTATCCGCCATCTCCTTAGATCCATGAGAGCTCTCGTTGTGATGGTGGAACTGTATTGACAGTTTTCAGTCAACAATCGTTTCTATCTGTGTCAAGTTCAACTGAGCTAGGCGCAGAAAGGAAGCAAAGTGCCTCCAAGATTCAAATGAATACCAACACGTCCAGACCACTTTCGTCCGTGCGCTGCACCGTCTCCATGGTGTTTTTTCCTCTTTGTGTGAGCTGGACCTTTTGAGGCACGTTCGTTTGACGTGATTCTCTGTAAATAATCTCCTGAAGAGCTCATAAGTAAGTGCCTATAAAGCTATCAGAAGGAACTGGGCCACTGAACAAAAAGTACGTGGACGCGCTTCTACTCAAAGTCAGAGTGAGGATCTATCCCGAGTCAATCAGCTGGAGAACACTGACGAGACAACGATGCAAATAGAGGTCCGGTTGTGGTTACTGTGTTTAGTGAAAAAGACACTCTTCTTCATGTATTTTTTCAAGCGGTGTGAGTTCTACCTGTTTTGACGCTTGACCTTCTACTACCTCGGCGCTACCTTCCTTGCTCCTAGGTGGATGGCTTATCTGCAAATGACTTTGTATGATTTCTGTGAGGCATTCTGCTGCACTCTATCTATATAGCCTTCGCTTTTGAAGCTTCCTATCTTTTCGACATTATTAATCGAAAGTTGTACTTATTGTGCAAATGGATCAGAAAGTTTCCAAAGTACGCTTTCTGTCTTTTCTAGGTAGCTGTACCTGTTTAGAAGTTTGAGCTTCTATCTTCTCGGCACTCCCTTCCTTACTCCTAGCTGGACGACTTATCTGTAAATGGTTTTGTATGATTTCTATAAGGCGTCCTGCTGCACTCTCCCTATACAGCCTGCTCCTTTTGAAGCTTCCTATATCTTCGACCTTGATAATCAGAAGCTGCACTTATCGTCCAAGTAGTTCAGAAACTTTCCGAAGTATGCTTTCTGGTCTTGTCTAGAAAAGTATACCTGTTTAAACGCTTGACCTTCTATTTTCTCGGCGCTACCTTCCTTACTCCTAGCGGGATAGCTTACCTGCAAATGGTTATGTATACAAGAGACACGGATCTCCTTCTTCGAAGGTTCTAGTTCAAGAACGTCAGAGCCTGGCAAGCTACCTGTACGCCCATCATATGTCGAATACAGTAACAACAAAGGGAATCGACCCCGAAAGAGCCCTCAATACGGCAGCGTCGGAAAGGACGAGTACCGAGAGGTTGTTGAAATCGCAGGACCTGGACAGGCTGGCAAAAAGAAGGACCAGGATGACGATTTGTACTCACAACGCTCTTGCATCAGATGCGTCTATCGTAGATCCGATTATGCAAGCTAGAAAGATCATGCACAGTGTCCTCGAACTGACCGGGACGAGAAGACACCGCTCGCTACACGCCGTGTTCGACATTGGAGAAGAACTGTTCTTCGGAACATGCGACGAGCAGAGGCGTTGGTGGTGTCGGTGTCCTCGTTAACACGAACTTGGCCATGAACATCGCTTCGTTCGAACAACTTGCAATCCGAATCGGACGTGGATCAATGCCGGCGATGACGGTCTTCAGAGTCTACGCATCAACATCGACGACGAAGAAGTCGAGGCGTTCTACATGAAGTTAGAGAAGCTCTACAGACAAGATCATACCTTCTTCAAGGTCATTGTCGGAGATTTCAACGCGAAGATCGGGCCTGGAAGGACGTCAGAAGAGCTTTATATAGGCATCCATGGTCTGGAGTGGGACGAACAGGGTAAAAGGCTGTTTGAGTTTATCATGTCAACCAATACCATCCATGGTGACTCGCAGTTCCAGAAACCCGCCTCCAGACGATGGACTTGGGAGTCTCCAGGTGGACTGCACCACAACGAAATTGACCACGTTATCGTCAACCGAAGGTTTTGCCTAACCGGTGTCGCTGTTATTCCTCACGGGATCCGACCGCTATCTCCTCCGTGCGAGCCTACATCAAAGGATTCACGACCGTGATCACATCATTCTACATCAACGCCCGCATCAACGTTTAAAGAGGTGTACGCCGAGGTGATACCATACCTCACCTCTCTCGAGAACATCATGCGAACACTAGAATGGGACATGAGGGTGAAGATCAACTGCCGGCACTCACACCAATTCGTTTTGTAGACGATATCGTACTCATCCCACCCATCACCCAGGCAGAACGCATGCTGGCCGACTTCGATCGGGCATGTGGTAAGATCGGCTTGCAGCTGAACTTGACGAAGATGAGGAATGGATACTTTTCTGATGCTCCATCTTCGCTCAACGGAACGCACATCTCTGAATGCTCCAGCCATGTGTACTTGAATGAGGAAGTCAACATGACCAACGACTCAAGTCCAGAGTTGGGCAAGAGGAAAGTTGTCGAAGATCAAGTGGGGCGGACACGTAATGCGATTCCGTGACGACCGCTGGACGAGAGCAGTTACTGACGGGATTCCACGGGACGTCAGAAGAACACCAGGTCGCCCACCTTTGCGCTGGTCGGAAATCTTCATATAATCCCTGAACGATCGACTCGATGCTCTTCGTGCTCCTCGCGCAAGGACCCACTGGTCTACCATGACACGCGACAGGGGCGAATGGAGACGTTGGCGCCCGCTCGATGATCGACGGGACGACAGGTGGCAGGTGACAAGAGACACCCTGCTGCACTTTTTCTGTGCAGCCCTAGTGTTTTGAAGTTGCATCGCAGGGATTTACGAAGTCCTATCCCTAGCTGATTTGACATTTGTCTTTCTATTTTCTCGGCGCTATATTTCTTACTCATAATTGTGTGGCTCATCTGGAACTGATTTTGTATGCAAGAGTTAATGATACGTGATGACGTCATGATACGCTTTTTCTATACAGTCCTGGCCCTAACAAGCAAAACGGAACTGAATTCAGCTGCCTAAGTGAATACTTGATGGAGTAAAACTGAAATTACCCACGTCTGGGTTGAGTCCATGATAAGCTTTTATACTTTCAGCTGATCGCACTTGATATATAGTCCTTTCTCACAAATGTATGGTCACGATCGGAGAAACGTGAAGTCAGTTTTCATTTTCTCACTAGGAGGACCCAAAAAATCAGGCGCATTCCAGATTCTGCTTTCCGCGATTCATAACTCAGGAAGAAAACGATCAGTAAGATCATCGTTGGCCACAACTACAGTCGCGCCGGTAAACGTTGGCCAAAACGCGGTCGGCGGCAGTAGACGCTACCGCGAGTGCCGCTTCGTCATAACTCTCTCCAATTTTACTTATTTAGAATAAAAACACATGGTTGGAATCAGAATAGCGTGATCCATCTTCTGGTTTAACAATCGTTTGAAAATTTTGAAGTTTTCAAGGTGTGAAGTAAATGGTCGTTGACCTCGCGAGAGCGGCGAGCTAATGAGTTCGACCTCACAATTCCGTCCTCCGTAATTACAGCCTGTCTGTACACTGAATTGCTGAATCACAACTGAAATCAAATAACTCTTCAACGGAATTAAATTTCATCTGCATATTCGAAGAGAGAGTGTCAAGACGATCATTTCTAGATCTAGCAGAGCAGAAACATGTTTCAGATGAAATTGACGGTCACGAAAAATTTGGTAGATGTAGACTTTTCAAGGTACGTTCAAATAGAACATATTGGGACTGCGCATTGCAGGATTGTGCCATAAGAGAATTCGACAGAAGTGCTTTAATGGTCCGCATCAAATATAGGCCAGTTCCACCAATTATGTGGGTTTTTTGGTGCACGAAAACGCAACTTCTAACATTTTTACACAGAAAAGGTGACGGATTCAAAGCTTCGATAGCAAGAAATCGGAAAATTTGATGAGAAGAAGGAAAGAGTATGACGATGGTGGGGCGCCCTAATAATGACCTGAATAATGCGTATGGTGGGCGCCCTAATAATGACCTGAATAATGCGTATGCTGGGGCGCCCTAATAATGACCTTCACACCTCATATAGTAGTGTCTAGTGCACCTCTGACTACAAACAAATTTATTAGATACATGCGATCAGTATGATGCAAATAACAATCTATTTATATTGTATATAATTATAGATATAGATATCACAGACAACTTTTGGCTTTCGTGATATCTTATTATTCATTTGAATTAGGAGCATCGGAAGGCAAAGGTGTATGGGGAGGGATCTCGGCGAGAGGTACCACTAGCCTAGCAGTTCTGCCCGGCAGTACAAGGATCGACTCTAGGCTTTACTGTGAGATTCTGGAGATGTGCTGTATTCCCTTCGAGCAGACAGCTTTTCATGGTTTGTAATCGAACTGGTTTTGCTTTCTTCATCGACTTATGGCAGACTTAAAATTCAGGGAGATCGCGCCTTGTGCAGGATAGCGCACCAGCCCATAAAAGCTCTTACACTACCAGGAAGTTGAATGAATGGGGAATAGAGACCTTAGATTGGCCCGCTGAATCGCCGGGCCTTAACCCCATCGAGCTGGTGTGGGGTAGCATGAAAGCACACATAAGGTTAGTACTGTAAAGTCCCAAAAATATATAAATATTTACAGCTTGTTGGATAAATCATATCATTGCAGGCGCAAAGGTTGCAGCTTTGCTCTATAATACGCGAGTAATGGAGGTCACTGACGCCCGATACTTGCATGGATTACGTGCCCGGGATACAGTGGAGAATGAATCAAGTGATAAGGGCGGGGGTGGTAACATTCTTGAAAAGAAAAATATTTAACGCAATTCAGAGATATAATATTAACAAAATGTTATATACAATATAAATGGATTGTTATTTGCATCATTGTGATCGCATGTACCTAATAAATTTGTTTGTAGTCAGAGGTGCACTACAAACGGTTTATGAGACCATGGACAGAACATGGTCTCATAATTATTGCTGCTCCAAGCATACGAAGAAACGGCGGCAGACTCGCCACTGGGTCATTTAGGACTTTTTTTGCCGCAGGCGGTTTACCGACATTCCCCAGGACCTGAAAACCAAAACACAATAAGATTGGTCTCTTTTCATTTTTAGAGAAAAATGCATAAAACCGATTCTCGAACTGGAATTCCTCGCGTTAGAGGCTGTTTCCTTCGGTCAGTCGAACGAAATCATAAATCATGGATCAGGCTCAAGCTGCTCTCGTCATGCTCTTTCCTTCTTCTTAACAAATTCTCGCTTCTTCTCACCAAATCTCGCTATCGAAGCTCTGAATCCGACACCTTTTCTGTGTAAAAATGTCAGAAGTTGCGTTTTCGTGGATCAAAAAACCCACATAATTGGTGGAACAGGCCTATATTTGATGCGGACCATTAAAGCACTTCTGTCGAGTTCTCTTACGGCACAATCCTGCAATGCGCAATCCCAATATGTTCTATATCAACGTACCGTGAAAAGTCTACATCTACCAAATTTTTCGTGACCGTCAATTTCATCTGAAACATTTTTCTGCTCTGCTAGATCTAGAAATGATCGGCTTGACACTCTCTCTTCGAATATGCAGATGAAATTTGATTCCGCTGAAGAATTGTTTGATTTCAGTTGTGATTCAGCTATTCAGTGTACAGACAGGCTGTAATCATGGAGGACGGAATTGTGAGGTTGAACTCATTAGCTCGCCGCTCTCGCGAGGTCAACGACCATTTACTTCACACCTTGAAAACTTCAAAATTTTCAAACGATTGTTAACCCAAAAGATGGATCACGCTATTATGATTCCAACCATGTGTTTTTTATTCAAAATAAGTAAAATTGGAGAGAGTTATGACGAAGCGGCACTCGCGGCAGCGTCTACTGCCGCCGACCGCGTTTTGGCTAACGTTTACCGGCGGGACTGTATCTATTATATGATCGCTGTTAATGAATAGTGCTTGATCACGATAACCTTCTTGGTCATCAGTTTGTTTTCCTGAGTTCCTAATGAAGGAAGCCAGAAACTGAAATGCATTCGAACACCGTAACACCGTAACAACATGCATGTTTCGTCATGTACTTTAAATTTTTTCTACAATGAAAAAATTCACTGTACGTGGTGAGTACTTTGTACTTGATGGAGTGGAAAGCCGGAACGAACTGAAATGCAGTTCGTTCCCGGAAAGGAATGATCGTATGAACGTGAAGTTAGCTTTCAATTATTTAGCATGCACATTATGTCATATACTTACAATCTTCTCTTGTGAAGGTCCTTCAACCTGTTCTGAACTCTGCAACAAGCTTTCAAGCGATTCTATTCTTGATGACAGTTGGAAACGTCGTGTCAGAAGTACTAAATTGATACCTAAGAGCATTCTTACTTTCTTTTCTGCGCTTTGTTCTTTCGAAAGATTCTCGTGCTCTCGTGACGAATGGCTATTTGAATCCTTTGATTCCTTTGAGGTTACTTTGTATTCCTTTGAGTTTACTTTGTTATTTCGTCGCCTCTGAAAGATGCGTTATTCTATTCCCAAGTAATCCTAACCCACTCGGGACATTGACTTCTAAAAATACGCTACGGCACAATTATACGAAACAAAGAGTTGTTAACTGTACCCTGCTTTCTTACGGTTATCACGACGTAAACAACCCATTTCTCCGTTATTTAGGGTTTTAAAAAGTTCTTTTTTGAGATGTTGGAGAGAGTACGTAGCTGTGCTCCTTACTGATGAACAAATTTTATCATCGATAACATCGCAGTCAAAACGTCAAAGCAATAGGCGCTGATCCACTTTTGAGTTTACCTTGTATTCCCAGTCATCCGGGGAGGTAGCAATAAAGAGTAAATCAACATGTAGATTAGTGAACCGACGATGTTATTAATCCTTTTAACGGTCTTATAATCTCCCCTAATTGGCTGAATTGTCATCCCTTCTAAAAAATTTGCTGGCAAAATTCTATACTATCATCAGTGATACATACGTTTCTTCGTGTCCTCCTCTTTTCTCTTACGCATTCTTCATCGATAGATTTTGCTACTGTTGCTCGAATGGGAACCTTTTTCTTAGGAGGTACATGTGGTGGAGAGGCACAGTCTGTGGCATAGTAAGACCTAAATGTGGAGCAATATGGAACAAATTCACTTCGACTTCACTTCTAGCCGTGCTCTCGTCATTTCCTGACAGCTAGCATACGCAGTGACCCTCAAAAACGAAAGAAAGATAAAATATCTGGTAATGTCAGGTGAGCTTGCGGTGGCGAGGTCCCCTCCTCAACGTTGGTGCCGATGGGAACTCCCCAACTAGCGTGGGGTGAGCTGATCGCGGACCATCGAGGTCCGGCACCAGGCCCCGGTGACAGGCCGGCCGATGGAGAAACGTGTCACATCAAATGACATGATGACGCGAAAACTTTATGTGAACCTACGGCGTCCGCAGGAACCAACGCCCACTCCCGGAGCCCTGTGAGTGGTGAAAGGATGCGGGGGTCCTCGATGGGAGGACGGCATCCAAGTTACAGGCTCAGGCATGGGGTTCGATTTCTGCACAGAATTTACGAAATTTTTCCGCTCGCGGCTTCGTTTCCTGACAGCAAAATTACAAGGACGCGAAAGTCGAATTGATCCTTGCAATATACATTTTTCGATGATTATTGAGTCTTCATGTTTCTGCAGTGAACAATAAAGGTTTTCCGACAGATTTGAAGTACATCGGTACCACAGTGGTCAGTGCAGTCTGCCGGAAACAGTAAGGCCTATGGTACACTCCGACAACGGGCCCGTCGCAGCGGAGCGAAAAATGCATGGCTCGCATCTATACGGCACTGCAGCTGGCTTTTTTGTATGCTGCTGTGTGCGGGGACTCGGAGCAGTACTGCCCGACCATTGCAGCTGGCTCCGGTTGGTCCTATGGCAAGAGTTCTATGGCAGGAGTCGCAGTTAGCTGCGACTTCTGCCATAGGACTCTTGCCATTGCAGAAATCGAACCCCATGCCAGTTAGCTGCGACTCCTGCCATAGGACCCTTGCCATAAGACCAACCGCGGCCAGCTGCAATGGTCGGGAAGTACTGCTCTGAGTCCACGCACACAGCAGCATACAAAAAAGCCAGCTGCAGTTATAAATGCGAGCCATGCATTTTTTGCTCCGCTGCGACGTGCCCGTTGTCTAGCTTAGCTAGCTGCGACTAGCGACTCCTACCGTAGGACTGTCCTGACAGGATCTGCGCCATCCTTTTTGCCCTCGCGGTAAACTATCCGAGTCCCCGCACGCAGCGGCATACAAGAAACCCAGCTGCAGTGCTGAATAGGCGAGACCCATGCATTTCTAGCTGCGCTGCGACGGACCCGTTGCCGGAGTATACCATAGGCCAAAGACGCTGGTATAATTCTTGTCCGATGTCAGTGTTTTGCGAATAACCTAGCATCTCCAAATACATATATAAGTCATTCACCTACTAGTAAGATGAAATTTCCCATCCACATCCGACGATTGAGAAGGCAAGCCTGTTTTACCCAAGAAAGAGGCATCAAAGCGAATCAAAATTGCATTGATTAGAATTTTAGGTCATGAAAACAAATTTGGGTTAGTGGAGTAATAAAAGGCAACATTAGAATTTTTGTTTAATTTCTGTTGAAGTTCTGAAAAAGAGGTTCTTGAGTGCAGTCGAACTCGACTGCCGAAGTATGAAATCGCTACATCTACACGGATGTGAATGGGAAAGTTTTCAAGATTCCGGGAATACAGTATACACATCAAAATTCAGAAGAAAAGAAGATGCTATGTTTACAAAAATGTTCTCTGAGAATAAAGTCTACGCGTATTTAGGGTTGTCGCAATTTAAGCTCGACTTCGACGCACATAAATGGCTATAAATCAGGAAAAACATGGAAACAGAGAATTCAAAAAAAATCATTCGAAAATGAGAAAGGGAACGCTTTCTTTGTTGTACAGGAATCCTTGATAAAATTAACTGCTTCATCGTCTGCAGAGGAGCTGAGTGTCTACGACGATATCTGAAAAAATTGCAACCAAAAACGAAACCCCCACGCCGCACATGAAAGATCATCTTTTAGAAACGAGTTTTACACAGCAAGATAGCATTTTTCTTCAATTTTTGGAATCGAGAACGCGATTTTCAAAATCCAATTTTGAGCAGAGTTATGATCGATTAAGTGAGCGTGACGCGTCGCCGCCGCTTCCTCTCTCAATCTCTGTTTCGTGCTGTTTTCACTCAATCGATTATAACTCTGCTCGATTAGGATCAAAATTGGAAATTGAATGATCGCGTCTTCGAAATGTTGTAAGAATCGTCCCATGGAAATCTATTTTTGTGCGCGGCGTGGGGGGTTCGATTTTTGGTCGATTTTTACTTGCAGAAATCGAACCCCCACGCCGCGCGTAAAGATCGATTTGTAAAGGACGTTTTCATATGATTAGAAAGCCCATTTCCTTTAGATTTATCTCCAGGACGCGATCTTATAATTTTCGATTTTGAACCAAGTTATAATCGATTGAGTGAAAATATCTACGAAACAGAGATCAATAGAGGGCGCGACGGCGAAGCTCCTCACTTAGTCGATCATAACTCTGCTCAAAAATGGAATTTTGGAAATCGCTTCCTGGATTCAGAAAATTGAAGGAACATACTGTTTTGCTCGTTTCTCAAAAAATCGATCTTTATGCGCGGCGTGGGGGGTTTGATTTTTGTTGCAGTTTTTTTTCAGATATCGTCGTGGACTCTCAGCTCCTTTGCAGACGATGAAGCTGTTTATTTCGTCAAAGATTTCTGAACTACAAAGGGAGCGCTTTTTTCTAGTTTCCGAATAATTTTTCTTTGAATTTTCTGTTTCCATTTTTTCCTGATTTAGAGCCATTTAAGTGCGTCGAAGTCGAGCTTGAATTGCAACAACCCTGAATATGCGCAGAGTTTATTTTCAGGGAACATTTTTGTAAACATATCATCTTCTTTCCTTCTAATTTTCGATGTTTGTTGTTTTTCTGAAATTTAGAGATTTACCGAATTAGTCCTATATTGATGTGGCAGCTCCATACTGCGGAAATCATGTTCCGTCGCATGTGAGATCCGGAATTTACAGAAGCTTTCGAAAGTGTATTAGTCAATATTTGAGCAAGAACGCAACTAAGACCTTCTTCTCTGCTTTCGAAGTTTCTAAAGCTTTTCAGTTTTTTTTCCAGTCTGATGGACGAACATAGAAATCTGCCAAATTTTACTTTTCTTTTTGATTCCGTTTATTTTTTGTGTTTAATTTTTGTTTATTTACAATATATTGTCGAATATTTTGTTTTTATAATTAGTCCTTGAACCTGCTTCTATAGACTGTTCTTCCATGAGGTCAAGTCATAATACGACCCACTGTACAGGTGACCATACATTACGACCTCTCCTTCGATTCTCGAACCCCAAGTTTTTGCCTATCAAGCAAGTCCACGAGTGTCAGAACAAAGTTGTCTAGAAGCAGGAATGACAACTTCGAAGGCCAAGCAAGCCAGGCCCGAAAGTGCAGGAACATAGACAAGACTCGTGTTGTAACGCTGAATGTCGGCACACTAACAGGTCCCTTGAGCGAGTTATCCGCCGCATCGCAGAATTGACCTGTGTGCGTCAACAAGATGGCTGACGGTAAGTCAAGAGACATGGGCCGTGGCTTAAAGGTTTTGTGCTTTGGCAGCTCCAAGACCACGAATGGCGTCGGAATCACCGTATCTGAGCATTTTCGTGATTCCATTCAAAGGTGAAGCGCTTCAGCGACACTCAGTGAAGATCATGGTAATGTCGGGAAAATGAACTGAACTGAATGACATCTTTCTACTGCGTACGCCCCGCAGACGGGCTGCTCTGAGCAGGTGAATGAGGAATTCTGGACATTGCTTCATAAAAAGTGAGCCGAAATACCTCCAGAAGAAATGATCGTTGTCGCAAGAGATCTCAATGGTCACGTCGGCACAAGAAAAGATGAATACAGATGACATGGTGGTTTTGGCTACGGAGCACGGAACGAAGATGGCGAGCGCATTCTCTAGTACGCATGCTCGTACGACCTTGTCATCATGAACACGACATTCCGTAAGCGTCCGTCACACTTTATGTCGTTTTGCTAGCGTTCGCTAGCGTGTGCATAACAGCCTGTGAGCGTCACCACACCAGCGTCAACGTGATAACTCGTACAAACGTGTCTGGCCCCACGGTGTCTGATACTGAATGGACGAGTTACGCAGGGGGGTGAGCGAAGGTATAACAAGGGCCTCGGAGACGGTGGCTACACTAAATCGGCCTTTGATCTGCACAATGCAATTCACTCCGCCAAAGCAAAAGAGGAGTGACCAAGCCAGGTCGACGTATGCTCGACAGGCGGACGTGGCTCTGGACGGATGAAGTCAAGGGGAAGGTTTCGGCGGAGAACCACCTCTACAACGCCTTCCTATGCAACGAAACGGCCGCAAACTGGTCCGCGTACAGGGAAGCCAGGAGAGCCACTAAGAGCGCCGCGGCCTCCGTGAGCTCTGCTCACTACGATGAAGTAAACGGAAGACTTGAAACGCGCGACGGTGAACGGCTTATTTATAGACTTGCGAGGACTCGACAACGGCACTCAGAAGATGTCAAAAAGCTCCACGGTGTTAACGACGAGCACGGCCAGTTCTTGATGGATACTAAGAAGGTCATGGAACGGTGGCGTAATTATTTTGAAAAGATTTTCACGGAAGAATTTTCGGCATTATTTATGATGTTGTACCCCACCGATATGTTGAGCTGTAATCGCCAAAAGCCTTGCGAAATAGCGCGCGGCGATAGGAGACGCAGGCTCTGATTCTACTTAAGACACACACTATTCAATGTGAGAAAGCTCAACATAGCGGTGGGATACAACATCTTAAATGGTGCCGAATTCTCTCATCCCCTGCTTCCTCACGCTGAACCTATAGTTGGTTCAATCCTGCCCATCACGGCTAAAAAGGTGGTGCTGGCGCTGAGGAAGATGAAGCCTGGTAAGATAATAGGTCCGGATGACGTGGCTGCAAAACCGTGGGAGTCACTCCGCTGGCATTCCTCCATCTAGCTCGCTAACCAGATCATAGTGGACAGGAGAGTGCCAAAAGATTGGCAATCAAGCACGCGATTCCGATCTGGAAGAAGAAGGATAGTCCAGCGGACTGTTTTAGCTATAGACCAATTCGTCTGCTTTCTCACACTATGTAAATGTACGAGCGTATAATTGACAGACGAATTTGAGACGTCGTTGAATCATACGTGAATCAGTGCGGTTTTGCTGTCAACTGTAGCACCACCGATGCTATCCATGCGGCTCGACTTGTAGTAGAGAAGCGCATGGAGAAGCGAAAACCTCTGCATCTTGCCTTCCTGGACCTAGAAAAGGCGTTTTCGGCCGCAAGTGATCTGGTACGCACTATGGAAACAGCTCGTTCCAGAAGAGCTTTTGAATTGGGAACGGATATTGTATACCGTCCTGAGGAGAAGAGTCCGGGCAGCTACTAGAACTTCGGCAGAGTTTCCAATCTCGGTTGGAGTCCTCCAAGGACCGCCACTCTCTCCTCTCCTCTTCAATGTTTTTATGGATGCCGTGACGAAGGATCTGCATAGACTTGTTCCATGGACTTTGCTTTATGCAGACGACGTAGTGCTTGCTTCCGACGACAAGAATGAGCTCGAAGTGCTTGTGCTAACGTGGAGTGATCGACTGGCGCAGTTCGGTCTTCGCCTCAAGGAAGACGGAGTACATTTCGACCGAGGCGAATGCCCTTGGTGCAAGTAGTACGATTGACGGAACAGAACTTGTAAGGGTCAGCAGCAGTGGCGTGCGTCCACCGGCGTGCTTTGCGACAGAAAAATACCGGAACGACTGAAGTCGAAAATCAACCTGACAGTCGTACGGCCGATTGCTCTGTACGGGGCAGAGCGCTGGCCTGCCACCAAAGAAGTCGAGCGCCGCCTCCGCGTAATAGAAATGAAAATGCTGAGGTGGATGGCGGGCGTAACGCGACTTGGGCCTATGGTATACTCCCGCAACGGGCCCGTCGCAGCGGAGCTAAAAATGCATGGCTCTCCTCTATACCGCACTGCAGCTGGGTTTTTTGTGCAGCTGGGTTTTTTGGTGTGCTGCTGCGTGCGGGGACCCTGAGCAGTGCTACCCAACCATCGCAGCTGGGGCCGGCTCGTCGCAGCGCACTTCGCTGCGACGAAAGCCACAGTACCGTCCTGAGAGGATCTGTACCATCTTCTTTGCACTTGCGGTAAACTATTTGAGTCCCCGCTTACACCAGGGGCCGTATGCTCGTCTCTCCCGGCCGGGCGATGGGCGCCCTTCACCCGGCCGGGTTATGACGAATAGACACACTGAGTTGTGTCTATTCGCCATAACGCGGCTGGGCGATGGGCGCCCATCGCCCGGCCGGGAGAGACGAGCATACGGCCCCAGCATACAAACATCGTCCGAGAATTGGTAAAGCGGACCTGCTTCAAAGTGGACAGACGCTAAAGAAGAAGAAGAAGTCAACTGAGCCTCCCTCCGCGGACTAGGTCTCGACATACAAGGTACAAGACCGAGGGGACGCCCGAAGCAGCGCTGGCTGGATACGATACACGTAAACCTGAAGGCAGTAAGACTTCATCCAGACCATGCGCGGGATAGAGCGGTATGGCGTCCGAGAATTGGTAAAGCGGATCTGCTTCAAAGTGGACAAACGCTAAAGAAGAAGAAGAAGAAGAAGTCAACTGAGCCTCCCTCCGCATCAACTGCTCTGAACGAATTGGGATATTGATAGCATGTGAAAGCGCTGGAACAAGCACATACGATGGCGCTGCACTATCGTCCTTCATCCAGTTGTACTTGACGTTGCAGTAGAAGCTGTTATTTTTGGCACCCTGAAATGTTTCATTAAAGGGTCTGCGGCACTGAGTGCTTTCATGACAAAAAAGTTCACAAATGTTCGAGCTGGCGTAGCTTCAGTGTAGGTGGAATTTTGGTGTCGTCTGCTCAAAGGGCGAAGTCATCACAAGAGGCGGATAATGTCAATGTGGAAGGCCAAGCTAAGGAACTAGTTGTAAACGCAGAAGTTTGCTCCAGCTTCTTAGCATGTCTAGCACCTTTCGAATTAATGGTTCGTCTTCTTTATATCCAGTTCTATTTGATTTGATTTTCCTTTACAGCAGCAACGGGAACACGGTAGAGCACGTGTGGAGACTGACTGCTAGCTCGGCCGGCTACTTAAATTGGCTTAGGTTGGGGCGGAGCCGACTGAACTCTCAGAACAGAACGATAATGTTGTTAAATTGTTAAAGAGATCAGCCACTAGATAACACAAACACAGCTAACAGCGAAGACATGTTTAAAATCCTATAATAATATAAAAAAGTCATTTACAATAATAACTAAGGCTAAAAAAGTAAAGATGTCTCTATACTCTCTCACATTCTCAATGCCTCTATCGTGGTAAAGAGTGTTCGTCGTCACTCGTTGTTCGGCGGCTGGGCGAACACGACGATGTTTCTCTACGACGTCGATGCGGAGTCGGCCGACCACGTAGCGGAGACGGTGATCGGCGCGCTGTTAACGGCGACATTCATTGGTTTGGCGATCGCGTCGACGATGGCACGTCGCGGCGGGCTGGTTGAAGATGAGCTGGCGGCGGGACATGGCGAGGAGGCAATGCTGCGCAGCGATATTGTAGACGATGAACTGACGAGGACCGACGAAGAGGTGACGATCTGCTGGCCGGCGCCAGTGCTTGTCGATCCTGCGGGCGATGAGCTGGTGACGGCGGCGAGTTAGAGCGTGAATTGCTGGAGTTTCCTTCGGTTCTCCCGACGTTCTCTTCTCTATCCTTTCCTTTTGGCGGAGCCTTGGTGGTGGCACTGGTATTTGCCGACGTTTTCTTTGGCTGGTCTCTGGCAAGGCGATCGGCTTGATGTTCCTCGACTGTAGTCCTGTAGTCCCGACGAGACGAGTTGTGGTCCGAATCGTCGTACGAGTGGTCCGTTATGGAGTCGACAATATCGAGGTCCTCAATTCCTTCAACGGGTCCTGGAGTATCTGCCTTCTTCGGATACTGCAAGTGGGTTCTCAGGCTGTACTGAAAGGCTTCTGAATAGGGGATGGCAGAGGTGTCAAAAGCACATGTTGGTGATGTTGTTGAACCGTATGCTGGAGCTGTGATATTCGACGGGCGATGTCTTCCAACGATATGTTATCGTTGCTTGCCGCCACATCAAAATATTCCTTAGTCTTGTGGAAGACTTCGGAGCCACTTTTTCAGAGAAGGATTGCAATCCTCTTCGTCTTGCTTTCTTTTGTAAAATGGTTGTTTTGCCGTCGGCGTCGTCTTGCTCTGAGCGGATACGTCCTCGATCGGCTGGACTTCGTCGCTGTACATAGATGGAGTAGCCATGAGTAGCAGGAGTTCTACAACGAAGAACTGAGACATGTCGAAAAGTTAGCACGAACGCGGATTGTTGACGACAGCTGTGCAGAAGCGAAGATGAGAAGACGGTAGTGGGCTAGAGCAGCTTGTCATGGTCACGATGTTCTCCTCGTGATTTGTCGAAAAAAAACAACGGTATGTACCCTTGAAGGTTAGCATGACTACGCGTATAACAAGCCGCATTGAGAAGCGGAGTGCGGTAAAGATGACGCGGGTAGCGCCGAAGAACATCCTAATTCCACATGTCCAAGACAAAAGACAACCGAAGAAGAGAGCTGCCGCGAGCGCAGCCAACGCGACTATGACTGTTTTGTAACTCGAGAACAGCACGTCGAATATGTGACTCATATCAGGGAAAGCGATCTCCTCTGAGATGTTGGTCTCACCTTCGACGATTCTTCTCAGGAATTCTTAAATTGTTTTGACCCACTGTAAGATTCTAGTAATTTCGAATTTCGTCCTCTTTGTCCCACTAGAAACGGTGCACATCAGTTTTCAGTTGTGTATTGGAGTGGGTGAAGCGAAATCTGATGGTGCTTCCGTGTGGTGTGCATGACACTGTAAAGTAGCTCTCGTCACAGTTGATGATTGCTCTTTTCGGTCGGTCGCTAGTGAACGTCACCCTTGCTGCTCCTCGAAAGCAGCGATAACCTCTTTGTGCGGTGGAATTAGGGACTGTGCATGCTGCAACCATTATTTCCTTAACGTTTCCGACGATGTCCTTTTCTAGTGTTACCAAGAGCTCCGCGGTGAACAGTGTGGGTACTTTGCACGATTGGGCTCTGCTGGTGCGGATTTTTCCAGCAAGACCCAAGGGCGGCGGATGGGAATTCGATGCTGTATCTTGCCGTAGAACTGTGACGTGATGTTGAAGTCTGCACAGTTACATCTTATGCGATTTTCTGCTGGCTGGCAGTTGCATGCATAAGAAGCTTCGCTTTCCAGAAGTAGCGCCTTTTCAGCAGATTCGCATTGCAGCGGTAGCGAAATTCCACGATTCCAAATAGCAATTTCTTTCCCATCCGAGATAAACGAAGAATGAAGCACAGGAATTGCTGGTATAGTGAGTGAGCTCAACGTGATTTTCAGCTTCCCCACTTGTGAGGTACTGTAGGCAGCAGCAAGATGGTTGATAGTTTTTTCTTGACATTGCTATATTCTGGTACAACGTCGAGCTCTATCTTTTCTTTCCATGTAGAGCACTTGAAGATCTCGTAGACATGGTCGTCTTCAGGGATGTGGAAGATGTGGTTGAAGAGACAGCCACTGCTTCAGTAGAAGCACCCCCACCCGGGATTCTATGCAGCGGGTAACTCCTGGATACTTGTTTCTCAACGTTAGTTCTGGGATGTCGTCTGTAGTGCTTACGTTTGCGCATTTCAATACTGTTCAACTAGCGAGGAGTGGGCTCTTATAAGCAGGTATTACGTTGTACCATAGTGTAAGAGCTTAAGCACATTAAGAATATTAACTAGTTAAGTTGTTAGTAACATCCTACTACCCGAGTGATTCCTGGGCTCGAGATCGATCAATGTGATTCTTTCACTATACAGTCTCAGACGCGCAGATGACGATGTCTGATTACAGGAGGCGGGAGCTCGACGATGAAGCCTGGTCGGGGAGTCGATTGGAGGAGGCGACCCAGAGCGGTCAACCATCTGCCGCTACCCACCGTTCCGCCTCCTCGCCCGGCGCCTTCCGCTTGCCGTCCGGTGCTGCTTCGACCTCAGGATGCTACATTATTCCTGTCGTATAATATAAACTGTCATAATACTCTCTCTGTCTGATTGTGTACAGGTCGGTTGCCGACCTATAACTGGTAGCAGCGACGTCGTCTACCCGGCGGAATTGGTGAGTAGCTTTTCGCCCTATTGGGCAGCATTTCGAACCATCTTTGCGTAGTGGCGGATGGCCACTCGTCTCCTCTGTCGGCAGGATGCATCCTCCGAGTTTTCGATACGATTAGCGGGTAGTGTAGTAGGTCCGACGACTATAGTCTCCAAAATGTTTTTCTTTGATACGGTCGAGAGTGACACATCAGCAGCGAGGCATCAGCAGCGCCGACGTTGCGGCGTTTTTCAGCGTGGCATGTAAACAACGTCGTGCCTCCGCGCGATCCCTTTCCCATGTGATAGCTTATCGGTTCGCATATCTCGACAACTCATTCTTTCCCACTCCTCCATTCCGAAGATATGCTCGGAACGTTCTTCGATAAGGGGACGGAGGGATTCCTTCGCACGGGGTATGGAGAGAGGGTATATAGACTGATTGCCGCGAGGACTCGGGCACATTCTGCTGTAGTCTTGGACTATGCCTGTTGCTACCCGAAGCTCTTCGAGGTAAGTGCGTTCTCTTGGAGCTAATGCTCAACCTTCTGAATCAGAGTCTCCTGGCAGGGCGTCGGCCCAGCCTTCGGATTTAATCGACTTCCAGGGGGTTACTGCCCAACTATCTGAACCAAAGTTTGAACCGCCTGAGGGCGATCCCCTGGATGTAGCCCTGTTGGACATGGATGACGATGCCCCAGTCCAGGGCAAGGACGTGAAGCTGCTACGCGATGTTACTTCGTCCGCAATCGCCCAGGTCTGGTCCGACTCGTGTGCGGCGTCTGCGTTGTTGAGTCAGAAGATTAACGAGGGCAATGCTATCATTGCTCAGCAATTGAATGAACCGTTTGCGATCGTCGGTCAACGTCTGGATACCATTCCTACAGTGGCAATGCTGCAGCAGGACTTTGGTAGCCTCCGGGTTACCCCCTTTTCGGGAACGTCCGACCAGGGACCTCAGCTCTCGCTATGGCTTCGCCGCCTTAGGGATGTCATGCGGATGCGACCATCGCCCCTCAGCGGGGAGCAGCAAGATAACTTCCTCATCGGTCATCTGGATTGGGTGGCACGGGAGAAGGTAGAGGAGTTGCCGGAGGAGGCTCGCAAGGATTTCGACTCCGTCGCGTCACACCTTGCGGCGTACTTCGAAAGTCCCCACTAAAGACACATCGCTCTACAGAAGTTGTCTGCGTGCCGTCAAGAACCCGGTGAGAGTTGCTCGGTCTTCGCCCATCGGCTTCTCAACCTGGTACAAGCCGCTACCTCGGATCAGGATGCGGCCACTCAGAGAGCCCGAACTCTCCATGAGTTCACCTCTCGTCTACGAGGTGATATCCGCTATTTCGTCAAGTTCGACTAGCCCTCGTCTTTCGAGCAAGCCATAACTAAGGCCCAGACCGTTGAGCAGCTCCTTAGTGAAGCTGCGGCGGATCGCCTTTTGTCACCAGGCGTCACCGGGGCCCCTTCAGCGGTTCCAGCGGTACCTTCTTCTACACCCTATGTTCAGGTGGCAGCCCGGCAGGGGGAGCCTACTTTTCAGGGAAGTCGCCGTTCTTCCGGCACTTGGCGAGGAACAGACCGGGGACGTAGTCGTCAGTCGGGCCGTCGCCCGTCCCCAGCATTTTCTCGCCCTGACGTGTCTCGGAGTACCTGTTACAATTGTGGTGGGTCGGGACATTTCCGTCGCGAGTGCCCGTCACCCGTGGTAGGACGCCGCCCGCCCGCCAGCGGAACCGGTGAGACTCGTAGGGTGCGCTTCGTCAGTCCGGCTGGATCTACCTGGAAGGCCCAACCGCGCACAAGGGTAGGCGAAGTCCGCGCCTGCACAGGCTGTGACGACGTCACCAGGCTTAATGACGCGCAGTCTTACATCGCTCAGTTATCACTTTCCTTGCAGGATCGGCAGTCGGAATTGGAGCAATCGAGATCTCGGATTGCGGCGCTGCTACAGCGGAATGAGAAGCTGGCGCGTTCGACCTTTGAGGCACCTTCGACGTCACCATCGCCTAAGGTCGGAGGACTCCCTGACGTGAGGTTCCTTCTCCTTTGTCTGTGCGGTTTTCTTTTGCTTGGTGCCACCACAGCCATCTCCGACACTTGGTTGTGTCCTTCCGATTCTCCTTCCTCATTTCTCCTGGTTCCTGATTCCTATAACTGTTCTGGGTTATTACCCAACTTTTTGAACCATACGGAAAGGCTCACAGTGCAGATATTTCGACCTAACACTCGCGCCTTCTCGTCTCCGGCCTCTCTGTGTCGTATCGTTCGGCATTCGGTGATACGACACAGAGAGGCCGGAGACGTGAATATCTTCGGTGCTCGTCGGGAGTTTCACACCGAGTCTTCCCTGCCTGTGTCAGCTGAGGAGTGCAAGCAGATGGCACGGCATCACCGTTGCAGCCATGGCACGTTGGAGGAGCGCAACGGTCTCTGGCGAACGTCGCACAAGCTCTCCTTTGATTTTCCATCAGCTCCCTTCGGTTGCTGTGTAGATCATTCTCTGACTGTCACTAACTGCTATCTTGTTAACATCTCGGTACTATAGAGACTATCTCTATTGAATGTAGTAGCTTTCATTGTTGACTTATTATCCTATTAGGTTAGTTCGTGGAATTGTATTGATGATTCACTTGTAAGCTTGAAAGTAGTTATCTGCTAGCTGATCTAGCATAGGAATTAGAAACATACTGTTAGCCACGCCTATACCGCACAATATAAAAGAGGAGCAGCAGCCAGTGCTCCTCAGACTTTCTTTCTATTGTAATATTTCATGTTATAATGATAAAGGTTTAATTACCCAAGTTTGAGGTGCCGCTGAACCACCGACATATGGTGCATCGAGCCTGAGCGACCTCGGACGAAGCCAACTGCAAGGATCGACCAAGAAGCAAGCCAGTTGCGAAGGATCGGTCGAGGACAACGCTGCTAAGGCATCGATCACGGAGCGCGAGATCCAGTCAAGGACAAGCCGCCTCCACTGTTGCTGAACCACGAGATCCGGAAGGATTCGAGAGGACCCACGGAGAAATCGAGGACTGTGGCAATCGGTTGACGATAACACTGCCAAGACATCGACAGCAGAATACCAGGTCTAGAAGAAGACAAGCCGAGCTCACAGGTGCTGATTCACGTACCCCGACGGACTCAAGAGGAGCACGGAAAGTGAGTCGCACGCCATCCCTTCCATTCCACTGAGCTGACCGTCTTGTTCGTATCTAGGAGAACAACGACGATCGAGCACGAGAATCAAGCCGCAGGAAATTCGCTGGAAATCTGCGCAACCGCTGGCAATTCCTGAATCTGGAGGAACTACAAGCACAAGGAGTGAGTGAGAAATACTCTCTTGCGCATTACGTCCTGTCTGTGCATGCTACACGTCCCTAGTCTGCACTGCTTTGCACGTTTCACGAGCTAACATGACTACTTCACTATCGAGTAGACAAGGACTCCTAACTAAATCTGTAAATCGGCTGGCCGCGGCAATGGACGAGTACGAGGATCTATGGAAATCGGAGCTACAGCCCCCCTCGGATGAACAAGAACGCAAGGCATTCGTAACAGCGGAACGTCTGAGGATCAGAAAGGCCAAAGCAGTCTTGGATTCTGAAGTGGCCAACGTAGACAACGCTTTCGAACGCTACATCAAGGCAGCCGATAGTCTGGAATCCAATACGCCGTCACTGGACGAAATTCTGGAGAGAGTCAGCTCTAACGTAGAGAAGGCTAGTGTTATACTCGAGAAAGGACGCGAAACACTGACAGTCATTGCACGCCTTCAGGAGGAGCTTGACGAAATCGAGAAAGCCTGCATGAGGAACAGTACCACAAGTCCAGCTGACATCCCTCAGCTGAAGCTAGCGCCGATCCCAATTCCGAAGTTCACGGGACGCGTGTGGGAATGGGATACATTTTGGAAAGCCTTTGAACACTCTGTGCATTCCCGAGAAATGGACGATACGTACAAAATGAGTTATCTTCTCGACGCACTGCAGGGTGAGGCCAAAGAAACCGTGAAACAATACGAAGTTTCCGGAACGACATATCCACTCGTCATTGCGCGACTAAAGGAGAAGTATGGGAATTCGCAGGCTCTTGTTGAGCAACTGATTCGCCGCCTGCAAGAAACTCGAGCGCAGAGCTATCGCTTGGAGCATCAGGACAAACTCTGGGAGGAGATGTCGTCGATAGTGTCGCAACTCCATCTCAAGGGAGAAAACGTCGACAACAGCTTCCTTCAAAGTCAGCTGCTTGGGAAATTTGCCGAAGGAGTTCAGCGTCATGTTCTGCGAGTAAAGGAAAATCAGATGTCCAACAACGCCTGGAATACAAGCACACTTCTAAATTGTGTGAAAGAATATATACGAACTGAGCTCCAGATCGTAAACCAAATGAGGAAGAGGCAAGATCAACACCACCAACGAAGTTCCATCGTAGATAGGAGAAGTATCCGTACGGAACGGAAAACTCCGTCAAATTCGGCAAGGCAATCTTGTTTCTACTGTGGGAAAGGAGGTCATACGCCAAAGGACTGCACCGAAGTCGTGACGAGAGAACAACGACTCATGTTCATGCGCAAACGGGATCTCTGCCTTAACTGTGGATCACAGGATCATTGGGCTGTTAATTGTAAAGGAGGATCTTGCAGAGAATGCAAGCAGCACGGTCATCATACTTCACTCTGCCCTCAGGTTCCTTCGCAGAAACGAAAATTCAGCGTTACGCAGGAGACGAAGAAGCCGCCGTCTGTTCCGAACAAAGCTGTAGCAAAACGCAGTACGCAGAAATCGGCAACGGCGCCGAAGGTGAATACTATCATGTCAGCACCAGAGCTACCGCAGGAAGCAGTTCCAGAAGCAACAGCTTCAGTCAATGTCCACAGAAGCATGAGCAATGTTCACATACTAGTCGGCCAAGCACAGGTTCTAAATCCGAAGAATCACGCGTTGGAACCAATTTATGTTCTACTTGATACGGGAGCCGATCGCTCATTCATCTGCAGCGAGTTAGCAGATCGCCTCCAGCTACAGGATTTCGAATCGATTGAGCTGAACATCAACACGTTCGGATCCAAACAGCCCTTGAAACGGACCTGTGGGGTTACCTCACTGCAAATGTGGGACAAGTCCGGGACCCTGCACAAGATCATGGTCACCAAAATTGACATTGTCACGGAACCAATGGCGCGACACAGCCTTAGCCAGGAGGATAAACAGTTTCTGTTCAAGAACAGCATTGATCTTTCCATTACTCAGGAGATCACGGACATCAAACGTCACCTCCTCAGAAGTCAAAGAAGAAATACAATCGTGGGAAGACTTCTGTACATTCGAGACATCAGGTGTCCACGAGTTCACTGGGCCGAGCGAGGAAGAACGGGAAAATGTAGACAGGGAAGTATGGAACAGATTGAAGCGGACAATTGAGAAGAAGGAAGATGGCTATCACGTCCGCCTTCCTTGGAAAGAAGGTGCAATAACGCTCCCTGACAACAAGGCAATTGCTGTCCGTCGGCTTGAGGCCACAATCGCTAAACTCACTACGGACGAAGCAACGCGGCAAAAGTATCACGAGGTCATCATGAACCAACTGGAACAAGGAATCATTGAAGAAGTAGAAGACACCTCTCGAGAAGGACCAATCGTCCATTATCTTGCACACCACGCAGTTGTCACGCCGAATAAAGAGACCACTAAACTCAGAATAGTCTTTGACGCTTCGGCACACCTCAAGGGACAGCCGTCCCTCAATGACGTCCTCTACCCAGGACCTGTCATTTTGCCGAAAATTTGTGACATCCTACTTCGATTCAGAATAGGAGCGGTTGCAATTACGAGCGATGTCGAAAAGGCATTTCTCCAGATTCGCCTCCATCCAGAAGATAGGGATGCAACGAGGTTTCTCTGGTTGCGAGACGTCACGAAACCCTTGACACCCGTCAACATGATCACCTATCGTTTCACAAGGGTGACCTTCGGGTTGAACTGTTCACCCTTCCTTCTTGCCGGGACGATTAGGTATCACCTGGAAACAGGTGCGAAGGACTCTCAACTAGCGAAAGAGTTGTCACGCAACACGTACGTGGACAACGTCATACTTACAACATCGTCAACAGAAGACGCTATACAACTCTACTTGGACCTGAAACAGGAGTTCAACGATCTGAATATGAATTTACGAGAGTTTCGTTCAAATGCTGAAGCACTCAATTCGCAAATTTCATCGTCGGATCTCAGTGTCAATGCTGTTCAGAAGGTACTTGGCATACCGTGGAATACCGGCAACGACCAGCTTCTTTTGAAGTGTCAATATCGATCCACAACAGCCTTGATGACGAAAAGATCCATCTCAGAGCAAGTTGCGTCAATATATGATCCACTCGGGCTGCTCACACCCGTCACCTTACGAGGAAAACAATTCCTACAACGTCTGTGGGCACATGACTATGATTGGGACACTCCACTGATACCGGAACATCAACTCATGTGGAACAAAATCGCTGACCATACAAATGGTTTCCACATCAGCCTTCCTCGGAAAGTAGCGCAGATCGGAACAGCGGCAACGTTGGCTCTTTTCTCCGACGCAAGTACAAGCGGAATGTGTGCCTGTGCGTACCTAATCTCGGAACATGGAACTTACCTTCTTGCCGCTAAGTCGAAACTTCCGTCTCTGAAGGACAACCCGACAATTCCGAAATTAGAGCTCAACGCAACGACGATGGCTACGAGATTAGCGTACTCAATATACAGTGCTATTCGCGAGCGCGTCAACGTCACCCAGATCTGCATACTCTCCGACTCAGAAATAACCCTGAGCTGGATTAAAGCTGAAAATCTGGAGAAATCAGCAGGAGTGTTGGTCAGAAACCGGAGGACTGAAATCAGGAGAATCGTAGGCGAGCTTCCGATTCCAGTTCTATTTGGATTCGTGCCTTCAACCAGTAATCCCGCAGACTGCGGGACAAGAGGACTAACCAAAACGGAACTCGGGAATCATATCTGGTGGCACGGTCCAGACTTTCTAAAATTCCCACTCAACTGGCCAAGAGACTCTCGCCTCTCCACACTCTTACCGGAACCTTTCGAAGATCAAGCATGCGTCATATCCACAGTTACGAAATCCACGTCAGAACTCTTAGACTGGACTCGACACAATCGTTTGCCTCCCGCAAAACGCACGATGGCGTATGTTCTGCGCTTCATTCATCAACTTAGCCTGAAGCTGAACAATGAACTGAGAGAGCGCATGGAAAGAAACATTCCAGAACTCCGCCACATGTCGTCGGAACCGTACATCACAACTACAGAAAACGAAATGGCTTTACGTCTGCTCATCCGCCATCATCAGAAAACAGAGTTCACGCCAGTGCAACTGAAGGCTTTGAAACCGCTCAATGTGCAGCCTGATGAGTTCGGAATTCTACGTTGTCGCGGACGTCTCGGAAACGCTCAAATGGCCGTCGACACAAAGTATCCAATGCTCGTCGCTTCCAAAACGGATCTGTCGGATGCTATCGTGAAGGAGGCACATCTCCCCTATCACTGCAGTGTGGCGCAAACTATGGCCAATGTGAGACAACGATTTTGGATTCCGAAGTTGCGGCAAATGGTCAAGAAAGTTGTACGGTTATGCGTCCCTTGTCAAAGGATCAACAGCTTACCGTTCAAGCACCCAGATATGGAAGATCTGCCCAACCGGCGTGTGCACAGAACCCGCCCATTCGAGCATGTAGGAATCGACTATTTCGGTCCGATGTCGGCAAAACAGGGCGATTTTCCCGTCAAGGTCTACGGCATCATCATCACATGCACTGCTACACGACTAGTGCACCTCGAACTTGTTCCGGAAATGTCCACCGAACATTTGCTGCATGCACTGCGCAGATTTTTCGCCAGACGCGGAATTCCAGCCAGTATAACATCGGACAATGGACCGTCTTTTCTACTAGGAGAGCAAGTGCTTCGGGATGCGGTGCTACCCGTAATCAACGATGTTTCGCTTCCAACTGCAATGGCCACGAAGGGAATCGTGTGGAGAACAATCACTCCGTACGCTCCGTGGCAGGGAGCTTTTTACGAGAGATTGATTAAAACTGTGAAGCACTCCCTATACAAGGTCATCAGGAGAGAAACTATCGCTGTAGAGACACTTGAAACTCTTTTGATCGAAGTAGAAGGAACAGTCAACAGTCGACCTCTGACGTATCAAGAAGAACACTGGCAGGATACACCCATTCTCAGACCTATCGATTTTGTACAGCGGGACATGATAATAACTTATCCGTTCGAGTCAATCACCGGAGACATACAGGATGCCGATTATCATCCGGCAGGCGAAGAAGTTCAACTGAGGACCAGAAAACAAGCGGAAGAAGCCCTGAGATCTAGTCATCGGCTTACGGAGCGATTCTGGAGGATTTGGAGTGAACACTACCTTCGCAGTCTTCGGGAAGTACATAAACTTTCAATAGACACGAAACGTGGTTCATCCATTCCTCCCGCACTCGGCAACGTTGTGCTAATCTCAGATCCCTTGATCCCACGAAATTCATGGAAGCTGGGACGAATTGTCGAGCTGAAGGGTTCTGAATCAGGAAACGTCAGAGAAGCGCAGGTCAAATTGCCTTCAGGACGCGTAATTCGAAGACCAATCAATCACCTCATTCCACTCGAGCTAGAGGAGACTGCCGAGGAAAAGATACCTTCGCCAGACGAGGTTACCGAACATATCGACGAAATTGAAGAACAAGCAGATACGTCACCTCGATACGATCTTCGACCACGCAAACCCGTGAACTATCAGGAGACTCCCATGTATCCATCAGATGTTTATTCTGCAATCACGACAAGGACTCCTCTCGGACTTTTGATAACCTGCCTCACCACATTCATGCTCATGTCGCAGACAGCACTCGCGATAAAGGCACGAGGAGAGATGCAATGCATCCCCGGAGGTGTTGCGATTACAAGCGAAAATATCGAACGCTACGAATTGTGCGCAGAAGGCTACTGTCGTGTCTCAGAAGACCCACAAGGGAATGAGACAATTCTACTCCCACCGGAGATTCTGCTTCACGATCACCATGTCCAACTGAAGCTCTTCGATGGCAAAGACCTCACGGTGGTTGAAACGACCTGCTCAGCAGTTTCATTCTGCGAATATGTACGATGCTGGTTTTGCACAGCCAACGTGCTCAATCCAGAATGCGCACCCAGAGCCGCGATCATCGCAATCGCTGTAACCCTATACGTGGTCGTCGCACTCTTATACGTGCTATGCTACGTGCCTCTAGTCATCGGAAAACCTTGCCGCATCATCGGAAAAACAGTATGGATCGTTTGCAAGGCACTCAGATACCTACTGTGGAGACTTCTACGAGGTAATCGACGAAGGAGGTATGACATCGAAGCGCTGTTGAACGCCCCCCTGCTAGCCGTTGGGTTCGTTCTCCTAGCAGCATTCGTGTCAAACTCACTTTCTTGCCAGGATATCGACGTATTCTCACATCGGCACTCAAGATGTTCGTTTTCACCCAAAGGGACGAAGCGATGCACACTAGAGACGACTGAGGTGATGAAACTCAATAGCTTCAACCAAGACGCTTGCATTAGACTTCTACATAGGCGATCCCTGCAGAAGGAGCTCAGGATTCAATGGAAGCGTCTCCAGCTGAAATGCGTCAAAGGCGACAGCGTCTTCACAAGAAACACCATCCAGCGTGTTGTGGACTCTAAGCGATGTTCACATCCCGGCAGCTGCACAAACGATAAGTGCGTGAACATCAGCGCGTCATCACTCATACCGGAACTTGAGCGAGGTAACCATTACCCTGGAATAACCCGCTGTGTCGAGAGCTGCGGAGGACCAGGATGTGGATGTTTTTACCTGAGCAGCGGATGTTTGTTCTATCGCATATTCCATGTCCCAACTGACACGAGAATTTATGAGATGTTCAAATGTCCTCAGTGGAGAGAAGAACTAGAACTAGAAGTGAACCTCATCACACAGCAAGGGAAACCAGCAAAAAGCGCCGTTACATTACAGCCTACTGTACCAGTCAACCTCGACGGCATGCGAATCACCCTCAGTGCACTAAGTGTTCCACCAACGCCCGCATTGTCGTCAACGTTCATCTCGGATGGATCGAATCTTGCTATTTGGAACTCCGACAAGAACGCCCATCTCCTGTGCGAATCAGAAAGCGACGCAAAATCGCTCAACTGTTCTGTAACCACGGCGTGTAATTGCGAGCCGGCAGAGAACAAAATAATCTGCCTATGCAATGACGTCAACATAACAAAGATCTTCTCAGAGAACATTGAGAATCGCTTCCCAATTCGCCGCCCATGGATAACCTTCACTGCTTCAAAGGGTGATCCTACAACAACGGTAGCCGAAATCCCATCATTCACAACCGCCGAACTAATTGTCCATTTGAGAGATCAATTCGACAAAACGGTCACAGTGGTAACCGATTCTGTATGTACTATTTCGAACTCGATTGCAAGAGGATGTTACCACTGTTCGCAAGGGGCGACTGCAGAAGTGTCATGCACTACGAACGGAAATGACACAATGGCGACCGTACAATGCGAAGACTTGGTTTTCACGATCCCTTGTCATCAAAAAGGGGCCATCTCCAGTCTGCAATTCAGCCATACGTCAGCCAGAGTCAGGAAGACGTGCAAAGTTTCGTGTGGGACCACGGAAACAACCTTTGAGATCACTGGAATTCTTCAATGGGTACGCACGATCCACGGATCTACATTGAAGGTCATATCAGGAGAAAGCAGCGTGTTCGATGAACTAGTGTTCCCCGATTTCGGGCATATCGTCAGCGTCTGCCTATCTTGGTACAAAACTGTCATCGTTGTCTTCGTGACTCTCATAATAGCTTTCGCTGTCGGATATGTACTCTTCTGGACTTGCGGAATCAACGTACTCTTGTGTATTGTGCGTTTCACTTTTTGCATCATCACCAACATGCTACACTTAGCGACATGCACGTTGAGATCCTTCTGGAGAATCTTGTTCTCACGAATTCGAGGACACAAACGAACGGAGAAACTTCTCTGAGCACACTCGACCTGCACCAACAACCCCTCTGTCGCATGAAATGCACGACTAACCGTTCATAAATTTCTTTGATTGGCTGTACGTAGCTTATTTTAGCAATGGACAAGGCGAAGAAGACTCCAACGGTAACGGCTGCGGCTGGCAACAACACTACTACCACTACAACGCCAGCTGCACCCCTAACGAACACGAAATCGACAACGCTGCCACGACGCCCTGATCCGCCAAAGAAACCAGCAGCGCCTGCATCATCGTCTACTGTTCCGCCTCCGAAACGAAAACGAAGCTCATCATCCTCGTCATCCTCCTCAGATGAAAAGGCTCTACCACCGAAGAAGGGCCGTGCTTCTGGGACAATGTTAAAGGAGCTCTTGAAACAAGGAAGTCGAATTCTGCAGCTTGCCGCAAGCAAAATCGACCAGCTGGCCCCAACAGTTACGGTGGCCGCCTCAAGCGAGACGACTCAATACCTGGAACGTCTCGAACAGCTGTTGAAAACTCACCAGGATCAAACTATCGTAGAGCACAAGTCAATGGGCACAAAGATCGACCAACTCACATTGAAAGTAGACGCCGTCTCGACTCGCCTGAATCAGGTCGAAGAAAAACTGAAAGAGAACAAGATGTTTTCCCAGCTGAAGGAAGAATTCGCGAAGCAATCTTCTCGATGGGACACACTTCAACAAGCAATCAAGGATCTGCAAGATAAAGTGGAGGCCATTGAGATGACACAGCTCGTCAGTGTGGTTGAAGCTCTCCACAGACGACTCGACGAAGTAGCCTCACAGCCAACGACAGAGCAGGAGCGAGTCTCCAGTGCCCCGGCGGAGCCTTCCCCCGAAGTAGAAAGGATTCTTCGACAGAAGATCGAGACCGAGCGAGAATTAAAGGAGGTAAGGAAGGCGATGCGCGAAGTTAATGACTCGATCGAGAGGGAATGGCAGAACGACCAAGGAGCGGGACACTCGGTAAGAACAACGGATGAACTGAAGGAAAGGAGAAGACGGCTGCAATCAAGAGAGACCAGGCTGGAGCAGGAGTTGAGAGATCTACATTGTCGACTTGAAAAAGCAAGGACCACGACGAGCCATCATCAACGGGATCACAGGACGAGTGCTAGAGAACGTTCCCAGCAAACGCGTAAGAGGCGAGACTCAAGGAGCACCAGTCATGGACGAAAGGAGCGCAAGCACAAGGAGGAGGCACGAGAAAAACGAAGAGACAGCGCGACGATATCAGACGATAGCGAACAGGACTAGGAGGTAGCGGCGACGATCATCTTCTTCGGCCGGGAGTATAGAGACTATCTCTATTGAATGTAGTAGCTTTCATTGTTGACTTATTATCCTATTAGGTTAGTTCGTGGAATTGTATTGATGATTCACTTGTAAGCTTGAAAGTAGTTATCTGCTAGCTGATCTAGCATAGGAATTAGAAACATACTGTTAGCCACGCCTATACCGCACAATATAAAAGAGGAGCAGCAGCCAGTGCTCCTCAGACTTTCTTTCTATTGTAATATTTCATGTTATAATGATAAAGGTTTAATTACCCAAGTTTGAGGTGCCGCTGAACCACCGACATAGGTACACGCACGTCACGATGACCCGCTTATCCAGTCCGCTGCTGGCGACCTCTCGTCGTGTTCACACAAGGAAGGGTCATGCACTCTCCACTCTCCTCTCCACGATCGTCATCTGGACCCCCGACCGTGAGGAAGAGTGCCGTTTCACTTTCGTCGCCAAGATGTCGGGGATTGCCGCGAACAACATTTGGCTGAGTGACTCCAAAGAATTCTCTTTGTCTTGGAACGACAATTCCCCGCGGGTGTTCGACTGTTTTAAGAATTTTATTGTGACCGACCAGGGATACGCCGTCCAGGTGTCCCGGCGTGCTACACGGAGTCCCGACTCCTCATCATCGGCGGTGGGAGTAGTTACGTCAAATCAACTGGCGGCCCAACTGCTGGCCGTCGAGGGTTCGGTACAGTCCGTCACCCTCTCCGCCTTCCGTCAAGCTTTTCAGGAGCTGTGTGAGCGCACCAATACGCTGTCGGTCGCCTTGGTCTCAGCGTTGCAGTCATCACCTACCCTGACCATGCGCCGCTTCCTCAACCGCACGGACATCATGGCTACTTACGAGGGCCGCAACTTCGTACAAATTCGTCGGTGTCTAAGTCTCCCAGCCTCGTCGGTACAACTGTTACCCTTCAATGGGACTTGTTACAATCGGCCCATGGTCGTAGTTACTCTACCAAAATTTTCTCCATTCGACATCTCGTTTTCAGTAATTCCGGCCAACGCTTTTTCGGTCCTCTCTACGCTTCCTCATTTCCGACCTTTGGCCTTCACTCCCCAATTGACGATATTTCACAATTTGGTTTTGACCAACTTTAGCGAAGTGTCTAATCCTCATCAATAACAGGAGTTGTAAACGATGTTGGATCAGCAGAAGATGATAAGCCACTTCGCGACCATCTCGACACCTCGCAGCTCTCCCACAGCAACGGCAGATGAGGTAAGTTCCTCTTGGAACATCCTATTTTCCAGCATTTCCTGGTTTGAAGTTTGGGTTTCTATTTGCTGCTTTTCCGTTTCTTTTTCCTTTTTCAAATTTCTTCTTCTTTTATATGGACGTTTATACTGCCCCGATCTTGTCTCTCGCTTCTCTCGCTTCTCTTCTTTGGGAGCTAACCCTCGGGCCCCAGAAATCCAACTCTCGAGCACCCCGGGCGCAGCTTTACCTGTTGTTTCTCCTCAGGGCATTTCCAGCAGCACCCCTACGCATGCGGGGTCACGCCCCGCTCGCCCGGTACTACAGCTGGATCTTTCGCAGGTGGACATCGATTGTAAACAGTCTTGGCCACCCAGGGCGTCCACGGTTCCAATAGAAGTCTTGACTTCGGCGGCGTCTGACTTCTTTGTCGCCCAGGTCCCGGTAGGAGCTCGTGGAGCCGGCAGCGCCAACAACATTCGTGTCGCGTTCGAAGGATGCCCGGCAGCCATCATGGTTACACCGAGTCGATCCACCAACCTCTGAGCCCATAACCCAGAGGTCGGTGGATCGAAACCACTCGCTGCTACCAGTTATAGGTCGGCAACCGACCTGTACACAATCAGACAGACAGAGTATTATGACAGTTTATATTATACGACAGGAATAATGTAGCACACGAATGTACAGCAGATCCTGAGGTCGAAGCAGCACCGGACGGCAAGCGGAAGGCGCCGGGCGAGGAGGCGGAACGGTGGGTAGCGGCAGATGGTTGACCGCTCGGGTTCGCCTCCTCCAATCGACTCCCCGACCAGGCTTCATCGTCGCCACGGTTACACCGAGTCTGTGCGACTTTCCACTGGCCGAAGCCGTCCCTGACCAATGGCTTTTCGCGGATATGCGCCCTAACGCTTCCTGCGCTGTTCGATTTTCGGTGGCGCCGTCGTCTCTGGCATCTCAGGAGTTTCTCACGAACGCCATTCGCCGCGTCCTGCCGGCTTATCCGTACGAGGCTCCCTTACCGCTGCGTGTCTACCGCCTCCTACCGTCTGACGAGGATTGGATCGCCGATCGTGAACGTCAGTTCCGCAATTATGCCGCTAACCCACGGGAGGCCAGACGTCGCATGGGGAAGATCTTCGGCGCGGCTTGTGCCGCCATCGCGTCCACTCACATCATCAACGACGACCACTGCACGCGACGAGTTGAGGTAATTGTACCTAGCCTTCATGCGTTCCCTACCCGTCTCACGTTCAATCTCTCCAATATATCTTCCGAGAGTGGCTGGGTGGCGCACCGACCCGATATGTGGGTGGTCGATTCTGCTACGGTGGTACGGCTGACGGTCGGCCGCGCCCGGTTCACTTACGAGACTCGCACGCTGGCTGTGACTTTGCATTCCACTATTTCGTGTCACCAAACCGTTCACAACCTAGTCGCTGCTCACGGATATCGGCAGGACAGCACGACTCGAGTGGAGGTCTGTCTACGCCTAGCGCGCCTACCGACCGGCACGGACCCAATGTTTGAACTACTCGCAGAACAGGAGGTCTTTGGTACGCTGCGCCCGTCCCGCGACTGCCGCGGAACGACATCCTTACGACTCTGTATGACCACCGCAATGTTTGGGCGAGTTCCGCCCGCTTCGGAATCCCCGCTTCCTCGGACGGACCTGCCATGGTGGTTCAGCTGGAGTCCTCCACTATCACCTTGCGAGCGGACCAAGCCCAGCCGGTGCGGATGGGCGATACCGATGTCCCGCTGCTCGCGATACAAGCAGCCTTCGGCACCGGCAAGACGGTCGTCGGGGCCCTCATTGCGGCACGTTTGGCCACGAACAGCCCAGACACCTTGGTGATCGCGATGGCCGTCACCAACGGAGCTGTTGCCCAATTTACTGATACACTGCTACGGTTGGCCGAGTTCCGCCATTTAAATGTCTTACGCTTCGTGGCAGACACAGCCCTCATGGAGGGATGTCCTCGGACGTCAGTCGACCTGCATACAATCCTAACTCAGCTGGCGGAGACCTACAAGGATAAACTTAGCGAGGAGGACCTGGGTCGCTGCAGGGCATACGCGAGTGGACGTCAGCTGCTCGAGACGGCGATGTTCCATCCGGAGCTTACAATACAGCTCTCTGACGACGAGCGAGAGCAGTTTCGAATCGCTGAACGGGAAAACTCGGAGGCCACCGAAGATGCCGTCGCCATCATGTACGAGGTTCGTCGCCCCGACGTTCTCTGCATCACCGCTTCGTCTCTGCTGAATGCGTCCGGATCTTTGGGCCTCTTTGGACCGTATCTCGGTGAGTGTCGCGCCATTATCGGGGACGAAGCGTCTCAAATCTCCGAGCCCGTCCTCGTCGCCGTTTCGTCGTGGTTCCCGGGCGCCAGATTGATTTCCGTGGGCGATGTTCACCAGTTACCCCCACACATCCGCTGTCCCCGCGACTCTCAGGCCGCAAAGCATGGCGCTCGCGGCGTGATGGACATCCTCCTTGCCCGAGACGTTCCAGTTGTACCGCTGTTGACCACGTTCAGGGCTCACCCCGCTCTCAACGATTTACCGAACACGCTTTTTGTGATGGACGTCTCGTCAGTGGGACTTCGGCCGCCCAGCGACTTCTGTTGACTCGTCATGTGCGACTTCCAAATACCGACGTGCCGTTTGTCTTCGTCGATGCGCCTGGCTCGTCTCAACAGGCGCCTACGGGCTCGCATTCTAAGGGCTCGTTCAGACGACGCGCGTCGAAAATGCAAAATCGAAGCGCAATCAATATTTAACGCCCTTGATCGAATTTGCTCTTTTGCATTAGTGGCGCAGTCCGGTTGCGCCTCATATAGGCAAACTTACTGGTCGCTCGGGTTTTTTAGAATTCTGCCATTCCTTATTAAAGGGAATTTTGACGAAATTCACTTTTTTCGTTTAATTTCTTTCCTATGTGATTATATGCCTAATTTTTTTGCCTATATGAGGCGCAACCGGACTGCGCCACTAACGCAAAGGAGCAAATTCGATCAATGACGTTACTTATTGATTGCGCTTCGATTTTGCATTTTCGACGCGCGTCGTCTGGACGAGCCCTAACGCATCGGAAGCTCGCTACTGCCGAGACCTCGCCACGGCTCTCATCGCGCGCGGAATACCGGCGTCCTCTCTGGTCATTATCGCGTTTTACAGGGACCAGCTGCTTCTGCTCAACCAGTTCGCGGCGGAGACGGCAGTACCGATACACACTGTGGATTCCATTCAGGGCCGCGAGGCTGACGTAGCTATTATTCTGACGACCCGCACAGACGTCACCCCAGACACCGGGGCGTTCCTCGACGACGCGCTCCGACTTAACGTCGCCCTGACGCGCTGCAAGCACGGCCAGTTTGTGCTTGGGCACCCCGCCTCACTTTCGATGCTGCCCAACTGGGGCCGCCTACTCGATTGGGCATCCGATCGCGGCGTCGTCGTCGACTTAGCGGCTCTGCAGTCTATGTTCGCCTAGGTTCTCACCAATTCACTATCGGTATGACTTTTTTCCTACATTCTCTCATTTCTCTTCCTCGTTCCAACTTTTTTTTACCTAGGACTTGTTTCGATTCGAGCTTGGGCTTGCTCGGGGAGTTATCCTCCAATTACGTCCGAGGACGGACGTATGTTTTCGCAAAGGGGGAGGTGTAAGAGCTTAAGCACATTAAGAATATTAACTAGTTAAGTTGTTAGTAACATCCTACTACCCGAGTGATTCCTGGGCTCGAGATCGATCAATGTGACTCTTTCACTATACAGTCTCAGACGCGCAGATGACGATGTCTGATTACAGGAGGCGGGAGCTCGACGATGAAGCCTGGTCGGGGAGTCGATTGGAGGAGGCGACCCCGAGCGGTCAACCATCTGCCGCTACCCACCGTTCCGCCTCCTCGCCCGGCGCCTTCCGCTTGCCGTCCGGTGCTGCTTCGACCTCAGGATCTGCTGTACATTCGTGTGCTACATTATTCCTGTCGTATAATATAAACTGTCATAATACTCTGTCTGTCTGATAGGGTACAGGTCGGTTGCCGACCTATAACTATAGTTGGATTTGCTGAATCCATTGATTTTCGTGAGCCGCAGTTTCTTTTCCTGAAGGTGAGTCCTCTTCCGTTCTTCTTCCTTGAGTGAACCGCTTATTCATCCTTGGCGTTATCGAGGAGGGCTGAGAGCGTCCCAGCCATCTTCGTTAGAAGACCTCTTTTCAACAGCGAGGTCGTCATTTCTATCGTCATTTCAAGCTGTATGCGTCGTATACGAAGAAGTTGCCGGCTACTTATAAGTCGTCTTATAAGTCGTAATTGTCTGAGTATATTAGCTTAGGTTGGGGCGGAGCCGACTGTTCTTTCAGAACAGAATGACAATATTGTTAAATTGTTAAAGAGATCAACCACTATGTGGATAACAGAAGCACGACTAACAGCGAATACATGTTCAAAATCCTATAATAATATAAAAAGTCATTTACAACGATAACTAAGGCTGAAAGGTAGAAATGTCTCTATATTTCGCTCCCACATGGGACATGGGCTCCTGTCGGGAGGTCTATCTGCCCACCTTTACCCTTTTTGCGGAATGCTTCATTGCCCAGTCACGATCCTGGGCCCTCTCATACATACTTACTTGCAAAATGTCTTATAGTTATAGAGCTTCCTCGCTAAGAACAGCAATGTGAATTAAAGGTAGAGGATTGACTAAGAAACGACAGAATTCAACTTCCCAACAAGAAACGCCTCCATTTTGCAGACTGACAATGAGACTCGTTCTCTGACCCTTCTCTGAATTTCTAATACTTATTTCTGTTTGATTGTTCTGTTCTTTCCCAAGATCTCTTCAGAGCTTGTTTGATCTTGTAGCTCAAAGTGAGCTATGTTTAGTTTAACCACCTTCGACATTCTCCTGTAAGATGTGGAGGCTGATCCATGAAACATACCGCTTGCTCCATTTTGACACCACAACCAGTCGAGCAGGCCGACCGCTACAAATAAAGCAGATTTTCCGCGGCACACACCGCTACATGAATTAATCAACACTTATCACTCATATTTATCAACAATTGTAATTTTTGATTGGTCAGCATGGCCATGCTGCTTAGGGCTTCATTCGCTGTTTCACCTCTTTTAGACAAGACTAACCAGAAAAGTGTAGCTGTCGTACTGCCTTTAGTCTCCGATGCTCCACTATGAATCCAATTACATAGAGAGTACGGTGGGCTGCGTGCTGAACTAGGGGTCGGCTCTCATCACGGTTAAAAGGCCCGGCCGGTGGAAGGGCCTACATGCTGTGCGCTACGTTAGTACACCTTGTAGCTACGCATATCGTAGCTCCACATCATAACTAGCAATCTTAAGTTATGATATGGAGCAGTGACATTGTAATACATGCGATACATACGGTCATGAGCAATGATATCATAATACATGATGAAACATGCGTTCATGACCATGCCTGAACGTCAACCTCCTAGCCGACATCTTATACGGCCAATTACCTTGAACCAATTCATTACATGTTCGAGAGATAATTATACGAAGCAACATATGGTACTACAAACACATAATGCATCTAGATGTGTAAGCTGAGCAAACGAGGAATGGGTTACATAAAATCTTCTGTAAACGGCGTTGCGGTTTCGGCTGGAGACTTCACACTGCACGGTAGCGCTTAGGAATACGTACAAACTGTAGCACTACTCAGATGTGGTGCCTTCTGGATAATCAACCCATTGGATCTGCAAAGTAACCGAACAGAATTTTTTGGTGCCTACGGCCACAAATAATGCGAATAAATATTAGGTCGTTGGAAAAGTTTCCCGCCACTTCTGCCGTTTTTTTCAAATTCATTTCTCTCCTTTCTTCCGCTCGATATCCGACATATTTATGAATCGTTACCATCAACAACATATTGGTATTTATCAGATAAATTTTGAACTCCCCTCCTGCAGAATTGTTAGAGTTTTGATGAAAAGAATTCATCGAGCTACGTTTCGATGTGCTCTCACTTGCAGAGCCGGTTCTCTAGTGACTGAATGGAGAAAGAATGGAACCATTACTAGTTTTCTGGGCAAGATTTGACGAATGTCTTGGATAGGTCAGAATACGCCACCGGATATTTTGAATTTTACTCCAAGTCTCTTTCTCAATAGGGATATGCGCGTCATTGTGAGTGAAGAAGATTTCCCCATGTTTTCCACGGACGGCTGCTCCCTCACCATCGATGTGGCTACGTTAGACATCGTTGGGGACAGTAGCATCTGCAGGTAGCAGATTCTAGTGAATGCTTCATTTGCAGTTCAACTGCACACCGATCATCTCCCATTTCGGGTGGAGTTGCGGATTTTGAAATTCTCGCTGGTCTGCCGCAAATGAGTGGTCTGAGATTTGGCATATGGTTGGTGCATACTATCCACTCCTTGGTGCCATTACCCAAATTGTCGAGCAAATGGAAATTCTTTCAAAAGTTGAGATGGTCGTGCATGCACCCGTCCCTAGCTGTAGATGGTGACTAAAGCGTGCCGCATTCACGTGCCCTACCTCCTTGTCGTTCCAAAGCCTCGAAGACGGGCAGCTTGTGTGGATATATGGCTCTCGAGTTTCTTCATCAACACACGGGTACTACGCCGGTCATCCTCTAAAGACAATTGAACGAATTCTCATTATACATATGCCGCTAACTGAGCTTCTTCAGTGCGTTGTCTTATGAGCTCGTTAAGAACAACCAGTTCAAGGGACCTGCAATCAATATTGATTTTCTCTACAATACGTGTACCGCTGAACCACGCAAATTGTGGTATGTGCAGCTCATAAAACGACCTACATACCGGTTATAGGGTTGAGATCCCGGAACCCGTTTTAAGATTTTGGTGAGCGGCAAACTGACGAGGGAGGTCAGTGAACCTCCCCCAAAGATTCCAATCGAGACCTATATGGTTTTGTAGAGCTTCGAATGGCGATTACAACGGTATAGTTCGTTTTTGCTAAATGGCAATGGGCGGTGCAAAAAAGGCGAAAAATCTTGATCATTAACTAATGGCGAGAAACTAGTGGCGAGAGCGGTTCTAGGTGTTAATCTTTGGAGGTAGTACTACGGTGGCTCAGTGGCTAGCACATAGCTCAGCGTCCCTCTACTATGCTTTTCTTTTGCCTTCATGTGCTACATACCAAATTACGTTCCTTTTGCAATTTTGTAGCAGTTGCGGGTTAGAATCACGTTTGGGACGAGTATGGCCAACAGAGTACGCACAAGGGACTAAATCTACTAGCACTTATTTAGTGACCCATACATACCGTAACCAACCCAAATCGATCCAAAATTCAAAAACAAATGTCAGATTCGTGATCAGCGCCCCGAATAACCCCGTAGACAAAGTTCGGGCTAAATCGGCGATTTCGACCCAACCAGCTTTACTAATGTCGGGTGAGTGGTTGTATGAACGTCCAGTTGCTGAGAATATCATTAATCTATTGTTCCACTTTTTATACGCCAAAGGATGCAGAGACTCCATTTTTGGATGTGTTTCTTTCCCTATTCATCAAAAAAGATCTTTTTGGCTGCTGACAAATCCACAATTCACAAATCTAGCATAAGCTTTTCGCATTGTGTCTGACGTGAGCTTGCTAGGGTCCGTAGTCAAAGTAGGGCGATTGGGTCGAAATCACCGATTTAGCCCAAACTTTGTCTACGGGGGTTATTCGAGGCGCTGATCACGAATCTGACATTAGTTTATGAAATTGGAATCGATCTGGGTTGATTACGGTAGGTGTGGGTCACGTACGTAGGGACTAGAATACATTGCCCTCTGTGAGTGTTCTGTTGGCCATACTCGTTCCAAACGCGATCCTATCCCAAAACTGCGACAAAATTGCAGAAGGAGCGTGATTTGGAATCCGGCGCATGAAGGCAAAAGCAAAGTCTTGCAGAGAGACCGATTCCCTGACCACTACATTGTGAGCACTACATGCTACCGACTGAGCCACCTTTTTCGCCTTTTTTGGACCGCTCATTGCCATTTAGCAAATACAAACTACACCGTTGTAATCTCCATTCGATGCTTTACAAAACCATATAGGTCTCGATTGGAATCTTTGGGGGAATTCCACTGACCTCCCTTGTGAGTGGCGGGAAACTTTTTCAACAACCTTACAGATTGTTTGATGTGATTTCGCTAGTATTCTGTCGCATACATACGTGACAACAAACAATTGTTGAAGACGCATCGAAGAGCTCTTTTCGGCTTACCCATCAAAACACCACACTGTTGACTGCTGTTCGATATATTTATTCATCGGTTATTAATCAACGAATAATGGTAATAATAAATAAATCTCACACGTAGACATAATTGCGGGGCGCGTTATTATGCGCGACGAAGGCATTCTCGGTAGTAGAAAGGGGAAGTGAGGACGTTCAACAAATCACAGCTGCAACGGCGTAAATGTGACTACGTATATATCGATTGGTGAATGATATCACGATCATTTTTGGAACAGGACTAAATGAAAGTCGTATACATAGAAAACGGTTGAACTTTCGGAAAGAAAAACAAGAAAAGTTACGAAAACAGAAAACAGCAGCAGGAAAACAAACGTGTAGGCACTCTCTACGACAGTAAGAAAATAACGGTAGAAAGTAATATCACACAAACGGAGACACGTGTTTGTTTGTAGGAGATGAGGAGCTTTGCTTAGAGAATGAGGCTATTCTGTTATAGGCCTCGAGTAAGTGTGTGTTTTTCTAAATCTGTATCACAAGTTCTTTAAAACGTGAAAACGTCAAGGAAAAAATAGAAAATAAAGGCAAGATGTAAAGAATACGAGTTCATTGACTAAGGATGAGGGTAGCGTTGACAATAAATGTATCCCGACAACCTAAGGCGCCGTCTTCACGGCTATATAGAATGATCGGAGACACTCGGGAGCGGAAAGAATGTGAATTAAAGTGGCTAACAGAAGGCACTGAAAACTAGACACTGCGGCGAGCTCTGAACGTCTGACGAATGTTTGAGGGAAACGCGCAGCGCTCGAACGATATGTGCTGAGGCGTAGAGTTGCAGCTTCGTCATTCTATCGGTGAACAACATCTAGAAGCATTCACAAAACTCGTGGTGATTGTAGTGATTCGAGCTGTTCATCGGTGGTGTCGTTTCATTGTACGAGGTCCAAGCGTGGCGGGCGGTGAAAGTCCAAGTCGGTGGTGATGGTGGATGGAGGAAGAGGATAACGACACATCAAAGGTGCTGTCACGCAGCGACTTAGGACTGGATGAGGGTGTAGATTGGTTGATGTGGCAACGCTTGTGGTAGTGTCATCGGAACAGCCGTCGGCATGAACTGTGCATCTATCGGCACCTGAAATGTTTCCCTTTAATTTGTGGAACTTGTACATAAACCTTCCACTTATCGCGCTGTATTTGTCAACCCAGCTCAGAAATAGTGGCGCAGAAGAGCTGTGATCGGTCATTTTTATGTTTCTGTTGAGAATAGCACCCTCTACTGCAACAGCAACGTCGCAATGGTCAAGGACAGGGATGCATTGTGGATGTCACAGCAACGCTGCCACTGCTGCGCTGCGGCCAAAAGGAAACGTTGAGTGTGGTCCCGTCTGTGAAAATTTTGCGTACCACACTTTATTGCACGGTTGCGGAAAAGGGGCAGTCATACATTATGCGTGTTTCTGCTCTTCTTTGTTTTTGCTGCCACAGTAGTATGAAGGGTTCTTAATCGCATAGCACTAGTAGGATTTCATGTGCGTTTGCTACATTTTAGGACCGTTCATACTCAACAGCAAAGCAGTGCTACACGTTTGCGAACTTCAGGTACAAACGCGCTTTTTTTGAGTGCGGATTCCTTCTTTCTGATTGTCCACTTTAGGATGGTACCCCATCCCTAGCACGTAGCCAGGTGTTCTCCCACCGCGGGAACATCCGCTCAGTCTACAAGGTCTCGTAGATTAAAGGAGGAGGCCGAAAGTAAGGTCGAAACGTCCGACCAAATGAAGCTTTGATCGGACGAGCCATCTGACTCGTCACAGCAGCATAGCAGCACAACTGCAACGCGATTCCAAAAGGTTACATGAAGAGAGAACTTGGAGAAAAGTTCAAAATTTGCGAACATGTCACCTGCTGCTGTACTGCGTCCCCTGCGTCTTTACCCTTAATGTTTTTAGTTTTCTTATTCATAGCCGCGCTGCTTTACTGCCGAGCATGCAAGGGATTTTAGAGGCAATAGTGACTAGAGCAAGGAGGAAACATTTTAGTAGTTCGTCGGTAACTTGCTTAGTGACCCTTCAGCAGATTTGCCATAAGGAGTGCGCAGAATTAGGTCGGAAAGTATATTTCCTGCCTTTTCAGCCATGATAGGCAATTTTAATTCACTGATTCGTAAAAGTGCGGTCGATACCTTCTGCAGGAACTGCGGATCGATAGCAACCACCGGTGGATCTGATGGAGTCCGAGATCTGATGGTGACCACCGCCTCTCCAGGAATGTTACCCTGTGCCACTCGAGTGAACATCACCTGCAAATGGGCATCATCAGAGTAAGAACATAATTATATCACCAACTCAACAATTTTGAAAACCGTACATTTTCCACAACAACATCAGGAGTCTGGAAATGAGCAATGATGTCAGGCAGGCCCACATTCGGACCGATACCATAGACCACGAACTGGTTTACCTGAAAGGTTTAACTTCTAATCCGCTCTGATAACCATCATATTAAAAACAAATATTAGATGGTTCAGTACCTGTCCCGGTATGACCATGTTGGGCGAAACAGGTGGCGAAGGATATGGCCAGAACATTGGCGCCGACATCGGCACTAAAGCAGGGATATCTGAAAATAAAGGTGATCAGAGATGTAGTATAGTGACCACACTGTATTATATTTCCATAGCTGATAATACGTTACCATAGTATAGTATCATTTGTTATAGTTAATATTATAGTTAGCTTACTTGGCACGAATGTTGGTCTTTGAGGCATCATAAGTGGAGGAGGTGGAGGCACAGCAGCCGGAGCTGTGGGCGCCATCACCAGATGCATGTCATCGGGAGAACATTGGAATACCTGAACGAAAAAGACCTAAATAAAGAAGTCATAATATGCACACTACTACAATAGGAATAATCGTATTGGCTACACTGACTGACTAGTCTCTTTTCAAAGGATAGTTTCATTTACAGAATTCTTCATGCTCTTAGCTTGGGAATAGCAAGCTTTTTCCCACAATTGTCAACGATTGATGGCAATCGATAGAATTGTATTGCTCTCATGGTCCAATGCTAGAAACTGATGACGATATTAGAGCTGCCTGCGCTTCGTGTCAACACCAATGGAAGAAGCCATTTCGGGCTTTTAACGCTGTCGTTTACTGCCGAAATCTATTCACGACCACCCTGCTCAAACACCTGATCGGATCGCCTCTCGGAACGCCTACGCCCTTCTTTAGTAGAGCTCCTTCCCGTTCGGAAGTTTACATGACTGGTACGGTCAGCAACGTTGTGCTAGACCTCGAGTGAATCTCGAATAAAACCGTTGATAAAGATTATTTTTCGCACAGCCTTGATCATCGATAATTCGTGAAGTAGGAAACGGGTTTCTAGCTGGGAGTAATCACCAGGCTTGGTCCTGGAGTCTCTATGGGCTCGATTTTAGCATTAGAAATGTCATACAAGTAGATTCTCTGGCTTAACATGATGTTCGGAAGTGACGAAAAGGAAAGAAAAGGAAGATTGAGAATTGAAGGCTTCTAAGTTTCAGCTTCGTTCCCACGAACTACTGGTCGATTTTGTAAGCTCTGATGAGTGCTAAGCAATTCTTAGCACGAAGAAGCTATCCTTTTACAGAATATGCACATAGTGATGCTACAATTTCGCAACCCTCTCCTGCTTTTTATATGAATCATTTTCGATTTTTTCCACACTAAATCCCTATCTAAAATCTCTATCTAAAATAGGACGTGTCATGCATTAGTAGGGACGATATTCATAACAGTGAAGATAAAGACAACTACATCAGGAAGTGACCAGTTTTTGTCAGGTATTTCGATAGATCTGTATAACGCTCTAAATCTGCAGTACGCTGCCTAAGACGTTGCACATGCCAAATAATCCGCATCGTTTCCTGCTTTACAGTGAACTTACTTACTTTACTCTAACCTCAACGGGTACCATACCACCTCCGCACACTGGATGTGCAACCCCGGTTCCAATTTTTTGGACGTTTAATGTACATTTACATTGAAAGACCGTCTACAGGGATGAAATTCATCAATAACCCGTGTTATTGTTCCGCTTCTAATCATGGCTTCTTATTTAGCGTTTTCGTACGAATTCCTAACGTGAACGCGGAAAATAAGTCAAGCAAAATATAACCCAATGAATGATTAGAGTTTCGCATACCTCAATATATCTCTGCTTCTTGCCGATGATCATGAATTTGTTGTGCGCTGCTGCGGCGGCGCCGGCTGCCGCTTGTTCGCTGTTCATCTGGATGAATGCCTCACCGGAGGGATGGCCTAAAAGGTCTGATGCATCCGTTGTGTGAGAGCCACTACCTCGATAGAGTGGGACTCACCTTGACTGTTGAACACCATGTGTACGCCTTGGAACTGAATAAATCGGGCATGATCACCGAGGAATTCGACGACGTGTTCCACCCGAGCTTCGTACGGAAGGCCGCGAAGTCGTACGCAGTCGCGACGCATTCCATTCGCCGCCGACGGCTCTGTCGAGCGCTTCACCACCTGGAAAATATCACATTGGGTTCTATATAGAATCTTAAAATGGAGCCAAAACCACCAATACCCTGAAACTTCTTTTGTATTTGGAGCCTATTTCTGCCCCTACTTCCCTAACTTATCCGATTCTGACCTCTTTTTAATTCCTATAAGAAACTATCTCAATCCACTTTTTAAATCTCTACTTGTTACATCATTCATCTCTGCTACTAGAACTTGAAATATTTTCGTTATCTCGAAATGATCTGCTATATAGCCCACTTGTTTTGCTCCATATAATACGTTCCTAATATGATTTTTATCGCGGATTACTTCAGATGTTCCGCTGACAATCTGAATTTTTTGTTTTGTTCAAGTTTCTTCTTCAGTAAATCCATGATTGTCCGACCAACCACTTTGAAGTGTATTTTTAACGCGCCAATTTCCGTAGTTGAATGAATAAATAAATTTCACAGGCAATGGTAAGCTGCGCTGCTCCCATCCGCGCGGCCGAGCGATAGAACTCCGCTCGGGCTCATCAAGCCATGCTTCCTTTCGGAATGAAGTGAATTGATCCCAAAAAGGTGAAGACATTGACTTGAACAGCGACAAACTCCGCATATCGTTGAAATACGAATTTTCCATTCCTCTACGATTCTAAGTGTGGAACGAATCCGTGGCGCGCCCTTACGGGACTGGTCAACTCCGGCCAATTTATCGCTATTAAATTTACCTTTAACTCGACTTTTACCTTTCATACCAGTACTGGGCCACTACTATGATTGCAAAGGATATAGATCGATTCAGTTTTTATCACATTTCTATGGTTTCTTCCAATACTTGTTATCTATTTATGTAAGTTCTTTACACTTCAATAAACACAAATGCGAGTAAAGAAATTTTAGTTCGGGAAATCGATACCCTAGCGAAGGAGAACTCGAATTGATAAATCCATGTAAAATGGCATATTTCAATGGAGCTTTGATAGAATTTCTCACAGAAAGTTTATCATTGCAGAGCATTTATCTCGGACCAGAAGTTCAACGCATGCAGTGGTAAGGTGGAAAGTGAAAATGAATGAAGGTGAAGGAATCACTATAAATAACGCTTCGTAATAAGTAGTTTCTCCACGTCATTCCGAAGCCCTTTCGATATAGGGCATCAACCGACAAGATTCTTTGAAAGCGCATTAGTTAAAAGTTGACTGAATTTTAGAGCAGATGCTGAGGGAGAGAATATGTGAACAATATCACTTTGTGTCGCTCTATTTATAGAACTCCACCGTCTTCCGCAAATAATTCGCGTAGAAGGAAAACCTTTTTCAGAGAATATGTTCAACGTTACTTTGCCATTGCGATTCATTCAGCAGCTCCCCAGTATAATAGCAGAATTATAGTGCCTGCTGGTCTTTTTGCTCGTTTACTTTACCGGATCCAGATGTTGCGGCGAGTTTCGCCAGACAGAACGCGTCACTGCGTCTCGCCTCCAATGATCTAATTAGAGCGCACCGAGGGCTGACCTAGTTCGAGCAGGCTGGCTGCTTCAAAGTACCAGATGAACCGCTCCTTTTCTCGAACTGAGATCTAGCGAAACTCATTTAGAGCATAGTTTACCTAATGCTGAAGGACAGTGAGTTGATAGAAAGATTTTAAAAATATAGCCAGGACATTGCAGTTTTACTCAGTTCCATTTCAACGAATTCGCCTTCGTCGGAGCCTAGAAAGCTGAAAACGTGACACTCAATACCATTTCAAATCAAGGACTTCAAATTAAATTACAATGCACTGGGGTAATCAAAGATGGATAGAGAGCCTGATGTTGAAGAAACTTTTGAATTTGCAGAACAATAGAACACAAATCTTCTGCAAAATGTCCTCGTACTTATTGCACCCTTCGATGGACCAAAAGTTGGGCCACCCAAAAACGTCCTATCTCCCGATCTTGGAAGGTTTATGAACTTAAAGAAGACAACTGCTCTCCAGCTTGAAAGAAGAAAACTTGAGAGTACTGTAAAACACCTGGTTGAAGTGAAAAAAATAGGTTCACGAGGATAAAAAATCAAACGCGAAGAAGATGCTTCATCGCATTGTAAGCCAGCAGATTGACGTCTGCAATAATTAGCCCTTCCCGCTACGGAAATTCTTTTTCATCCAGCTAGGAATTGTTGAAGTAAAGGAATTGTGCTGTTCTACACAGGGTATTAGCAATAGAATATGTCGGTCTGTGCATGAAGTGGTTTTCCTAAGTATTAGATGAAAAAAATTGGAAGATTTGGTGCTGATAATATAATAGTACTGTGTTTGGAAGGAGTGAAATATGCTCAAATAGATATTATATTATGACACAGTGAATTATTATAATATAGTATTATTGAGGGCCCCAAATCGCTCCTTCAGTTATACTACAATTTCTAACAAATGCTACCACAGTCGTCCTTTACGTTCCTCGAATAAAATTGCTTTTCGACAGTTCTGCTATTGCAACAGCTAGCTTCCTTACTTTTTACTCCAGAGTTCCATTCATTTACTTCATTTGTTCCACATACCCTACGCTTGATTTACTGCCGTTGTCTGTACAGCTGGGCAGAGTTCTTCTCAACCACCATCGAACATAAGCTGCAGTTTCATCCAGTAGCATTGTGGAACTAGTTGTTTTGTCGAAGATTGGAAGCGTAGGCTAGTCAATATACATTCAACAAAATGTTCAGAGGTGCTTCTTGCGAAGAAATTTCGAATGCACAAATTGTTAAGATTGCTACCAAATTTTTAGCAACTCGTAATAGACAAGAAGTAAAATATCATGCTATCAGCCTGACTTCTGGCCGGTTTCGTTTATTACATAAAACAATAAACGCATAAGAAGGAGCCTATATAGGAAAAGCTGGACGGTCGATTTCATTCTCCTTCCTATCTTTCAAAAAATCAAGTAAACCAGTTCCCGCTTAGGAATTTTGCTAAAGATGCATCAACTCACATTTGTCTAAAATTGCAAGCCTCATAAAAGGCCCAAGCAAGGGCTCCCCATACTTTTTGGCAACACAGTTCACTATCTGCAGGTTAACACATTAGTAAGAAGGGCTATTTCTTCCCGTTCTTCAAATCCCTTAGGCCGAGCAAAAGGAGTTTCTGGTAGAGAGGCTGACTTCCAGTGCAATCGAAATAGTGAGAAAACGTTACCCGTTCCCTCGATCTTTCGCCTAAGTGCCCTACCTCCGTTCTTCTCTGTTCTCTTCAGGAGCTCACAGTCATTGTGTGATTCATGATGCCTAAGAGTTGAGAGAAATGTAATAAGAAAGAAAACGAGAACAATCCACTGAAGTAAAGGGAACGTTGATAACGAGTTCTGCAACGCATGGGCAGCTTCGAAAACCAATGTCATGGCACGTTACGCAATTGACCGTGTTTCACGCTTTCTTGGTTAAAATGATCGACCAACCTATGTCACCATGCCGTGCTTTAGATCAAATCGATTTTTTTCTTATTCGATTCTAATGGCCCATAGCACCGTCCCAGAAGCTCTTCTACTGACTACGAACCTAAGCGAAAGTTCCTATTCTTTGTTGTTGGAGTAATCTGGGTTTCCGTGCTCACTTTTTAACCCACTATCTCTCTAGCCCCTCTAAACCCCTTCAACACGTAATCCACTTCGTGCTTATCAGGCTCGTGTGGAAGCTAAAAGCGCCTGCTTTTCCGACCGGTGGATAGATTAAGAAACATGGCTTAGGAATGAGTGCCACTAATGAGCGTCCCCGGTATGTCTGGATCGGAACGGTGTTCCTCGGTCGGTCGACGCTTGCCTAGAAAGTCGAGCGAGACCGATAGTGTGACAGGCGACGATAGTGACCTGTCATTGGACGAACTGTCGGAAAGCGATAATGGCTGTTCGACTATATTTGGGAGTGATAGGTGCTGTTACAGAGGCTGGACTTTGGTGTCACTCATCCGGCTAAGTGTTCCAATAAAATGGACCGAAACTGCTGTCAGTAGATGCAGATACAAGGGAAACACAAACAAAAACAAGGAAACAACGAAGGCCGAGTAGGTTTGCATCACGAACGGTCACTTGGGCCCAGATTATTATGGACAAATCCGTAACTTACCTTCAAATATACTATGATCAGCCGTTAATTGCGATTCACCAAACGGCAGCGAAGCGTATTCGTGGTTTGATTCATAAACATATGAATAAATTAATAAATGAATAAACACAAAAATAGTTGCGAGAGAGTCAGTTTGAACTTATTCAATGTATGCAAATTGTAAGAATGAAATAAGTTTTATGGACCAAAAAAAGTAAAATAAAGAGACGAAAAACTAACAAGATAGATTCAGCGATGAAATTTTAAAGACGTGTTACTTGTTTTCATTTGGTTACATGTTATTTAGGGTTCCTATGCTCTGTTGTTCTATTCTGTGTTCTGTATTCTCCATAGGTTAGTGGGCCTATGGCTGCAGGAAATAAATGAATAAAAAATAAGAATCACGATTATCAATCGCTTTCTGGAACAAGCACGCTTCTGTCGGCTGAGGTGAGCTTTTGACAACAGAAGGATAGCAATGGAGACGTAAAACAGATTGTTCTATTGATATCAAAAAGAGGCTGCTTCGTACTGAGGTGATCGCTAGTTCTCCCTGAGCCTTTCTGAATTTCAGCTCTTGAGTGTAAATAAATCATGGCTTGTTCTGCCTTCCCCCGTCGAAAACACAGCCGAATCCAAAACTATAAGATGAATTTCGTAATGTGCTGGAAACCTAATCCAATCAGCCAAGAAGGAGCAGGTATAAATCACCTAAATTTTAGGCTTTGACGAAGGTGGATTCGCTGGAACCTTAGCCATAGCGTTAGCTTGGCTAATTCGCTTCAGTTTACAGCATACTACAATATTCAAAATGGCAAGATTCAACAACAGTCAATCCTAATCACAGAATATAGTATGAATTTGTTCCAGAAAATTGCCCCCTTCAGCTGGACGATCACCGCATCAGGGGTGGAGAGAAAGAAAATTTAGTCAAAACGAAACCGTTTCCATTGTCATCAAATCACGTCCCTGCTTCTTGCCGTGCAGCAGCAGATAGCACCGCCGCACAATTGACGATGTTCATTCCAAAAAAGTTAGCCTGCTTCTGAAACCGGCCAGTCCGTTTTGTTTGAAACCGCGTTTTTCCCGTTTGCCGACGACAGCCTACATTGTCCGTGTCGAACAGTGAGAAATGCTTATATTAGGTCTTCGGAAAAGTTTCCCGCCACTCAGTTTGACCTCTCACCAAAATTTTAGAACGGGTTTCGGGATCTCACCTCTATAACCGTTATGTAGGTTGATTTTATGAGCTACATATACCACAGTTGTCCTGGTTCAGCACTACATGTATTGCAGAGAAAGTCGATATTGATTGTAGGTACCTTAAGCTGTCTTTCCTTCACGAGGTGAAGAGAGCTCAGTTAATGGCTTGTACACCGTGGTAGGTCCTTCAATTGTCTTTCTTAGTGCAGCAAAAGTTTGGTTTCTTGTGTTAAAAAAAGGCCCATTTTGGCTTCAAAGGACAACAGTAGCGGGGAGGGTAGTTGCTGTTGCTTAAGTGAGTCTTCTGGAGCTGGCTTTAGAGGATGGCCTGCGCAGTACCCATAATTTGATAGGGCAACTCGAGTGCCATATACCCTCACAAGTTGCCCTTCTCCGAGGCTTTAGAACCACAAGAAAATAGGGCACATTGTTGCGGCATGCTTTAGCGCCCACCACCTACAGATGGAGACGGGTGCATGCCCGACCATCTCTACTTTCTGAAGGAATTTTGATTCGCCCGGCAATTTGGTTAGTGGTAATAAGGATTGGGTAGTGTGCACCAATCGCACACCAAATCGCCTGCTACTCACTTGCAGCAAACCAGCGGAAATTTCAAAACCGCAACTCCACCCGAAATGATAGATGATCGGTCTGCAGCTGAACTGCAAATGAGGCATTCGATAGGAGCTGCTACCTGCAGATGCTACTGTCACCATCGATGTCTAACGTAGCCACTTCGATGGCGATGGAGTAGCCGTTCGTTAAGAACATGGGAAAATCTTCTTCAGTCACCATGACGCGCATTCACCTATTGAGAAGGAGACCTTTTAAAAATTTCAAAAATATCCGACATTCCCGATGACCTATCCAAGACATTCGTCGAACCTTGCCCCAACAAAATAATATTTGTTCCATTCGTTTTCCATTCAATTACTAGAGAACCTGCTCGACGAGTGAGAGCACCTCAAAACGTGGCTCGCCGAATTCTTTTCATCAAAACTCTAGAAATTCTGGAGGAGGAGAGTTCCAATATTATCTGATAAATAACAAGATGTTGTTGATGGTTTTCATGCATAAATGTGTCGGATGTCGAGTGGAATAAAGGAGAGGAACAATTTTGAAAACATTGGCAAAAGTGGCGGGAAACTTTTCCGACGATTAAAGGTGGACAGACTGACACGGTGAAAATTCTCCGGGAATAGCGCAGAATTCGAGCAGATAATCACATCTAACATGGGAGGCCAGTGGACTTCCTCCGACGATTCTTAACTAGGTATTTTATATGATGTAATAGAGCTGCGCGGTTTTCGTATCATCGTGAACATAAGCACCATAAAGGGACCGAAGTTGCGGCTATCAGAATATGTGTGCTTTGCGCTAGCCACTTGGCCACCGAGTCCAATTTCTGACTTCCTCTCATCTCGGAGGGGATATTTCGCGAATTTCAGGCCACCCACAACCATTCAGCAAAAAAATACGTACCGGTGATCTACGTAAGAAGCTCTATAACACCGTAAGCGACTTCTTGAGAACTGTCGTGGAAAGCTCATTGACCTGTTGTTAGTAAAGATATTGATGCCTATCCAAGTTGATCCGTCATTTTTTCGGTTTTTCGGTTTCATCGGTTTATTTGCTAATTAAATCCAGAGTAGAGTACCGTTTAAGGAATCAAGGGGGTCTACTAGATGATGCTTCCTCAACGTAGAGTGAAACTGAGAACGAAACGCTGAGCGTTCAGGGAACTGACGCTCAACTTCTTTTCCGCTTATTTTTTCTTTTTCCTTTACGTTTGGAGATTTGTATCTGTCGAAGCGGTTTCAAAACTCAGTTCGATCAAAAAATTTCAATGAACATAAACATTAAAGAGGTCTATGATACCGACCTGCTGCACCTCTGCACTGGTGCTGCGGAACAGCTCAATGTAGCGATTCCCGATCGTCTGACGGTGCTTGCTGAGCGCTCGCTGACCTTGCTCCTCGTCTGAGAACTGCACAAAGGCGTCACCTGAACAGGGAAAGAATCTTCACCCGGCAACGCTAGAAGGAAAGTCAAGAAAGTCACGAGAACCCAAAGCTGTTCCTACGAGATTCTATACCTGTAGGTCGTCCATCGCTTCGCGTCACGAACAGCACACTCTCCATCATCTCGCAGCTGTCCGGCTCACGTGCAAAAAAGTCACGCTGAAATGATGTTTATCGATTACCATTGTTTTTGTTTACTCTGTGAGGGTTGTTTGGCTAAGACTAGTGGTCGCATATGGACGGTTCAAGCGCCGCAGAAGGCGCGAAATGGCACTTCTTCAGATAAGCCACCGGAAACAGCTGCCCGATTTCGCAGTTTATTTTTCAAGACCATATCAACAAATGAATCTGTATTTGCTGTAAATAAGGCTGAAAGTTGGAAATCTTGAGTTTTCGTGGTACTAGTGTAGCTAATTGAAGGATTGAAGATATGTATACCTGCTGGACAGATTCAATTGCTGTCAAACTGATCTATTTGCTATATTTTGCTTCTCTTTGCCTTTGTGATGCAGTGGAACTAATACAGAACAATTAAGAAATGGGATTATCTTGTAGAAGTTATAGTTCCTCAGTGGGGGTCCTGGCGAAGGAACCTTAGACCACTCAAGACGAAAAGGTCGAACGTTTAGGCGCAGACGCGTGACCCCTGCTAACCTCAACAGTCGGAGCAATATAGCACAATAGCCCCTTTATTCCAGTCTATCCTTTTTACTCCATACCTTTTTAGCTTCTTCTTTCAGGAAGAGTTTACAGAGGTCAAAGATGCTGTTCCGAACGCACTACCTTTCCAAACGGTTGTTGCTTATCTCAGATAGATTATAAAGTCAGGCAGGAACATAAAACCCCCGGTCACTGACTCATTTTCAGTGACAGATTTGAAGGCAGGAAAACTTCATATGTAGAAAATATGTCAGCAGTACTACTGAATCTGTCTTACACAGTTTTGGATCTAGTTTATAGTTTATTCAGTTTATGAAAAAGCATGAGTCCCTTACCCATGATAACTATGGAGCTGATTCCAAATCACTACTCGAATATAAAAAGTTGTCAGTTATCTAAGAATTGTTTGTTATGTAGCCCTTTTCAATGAAATTGGTGTTCCCTCAACATTCACCAAAACCGATGACGAACGCCCACATGACGGATAACGTCAATGGCGTCATATTCAGCCAGAAATGTCCTTTTAGGGAAGTGTGAAAAAGCGGGCCTATCACCGACGACGTTGGCGTTGAATTCCGTTAAACTGAAAACACTCCTGTTGTTATCGGTTTTCGATAAGAACAGCTTTAGGATGAGCCGTGCTAACTCTGCAGCAATTCGGTGGAGAGACGTTCACCACGTTCCAAGCCCTACTAGCGTCTGATAACACCGATGGAATTCTTATTGACCATCATCTAGGACGCCAATTCCATCAGCTGTGCGAAGTATGCAATCTTGAAATCCACGAAGAATGGTATGGTATGGAGGGTACTCCTTCTAAAGGGCATCGTGTGCTCCGAAGCACTTCGGGCACTTTCACAGGCTTTTTACTGCAGTGCCAGGAACAGGTAGAGTGGAGACAATACGCAACAGTTGCGCCGCAGTCGAAAAATGGCGATTTTCGCGTTGGGACCAGTAACAACATTTGGGCCCTTGCCAAGGGTAGTGCGCCTGCGCCGCCCAACTACACTGTAATTGATCCTCTTCCCTATCCTTAACTATTATATTACTGCTTTACTGCCACAGGTGTTACTGGGCCTTCACCCTGAACCCCCCCCCTTTCTACCCGTGGACACCTATTTTTAGCGACCATGGCTAAGCTAACAGTCCGATATTGAATGCTATCCGCCTACTGTAGCCCATTTCAGATCAATGGATCTTGTTTCAGTGCGCAGGTGACTATACGCGGCCAACGTCCCTATCAAAGCTGAACAAACCAGCGACGTCAAACAACGCCCCATGGTGCATTGTGTGACAAAAGCCAACTGCACAGTTCAGTTCGTCGGCTGAACGGACGATATTGCTTTCCCCCAGCCAGCTCATGTCCATTCATGGGCTGGAGCAATCGAATTTGTGAATATGTTGCCGTCCTCAATCAATGAAACACCAGCAACGATAGGAAGGTGAGCAGCCTGAACTTTCTGGCCTTTGGAATGGATGCAAAGAGTGTCCGGAAGGGTCATATCTAGTTGCGAATATTTGAAAAATCATAAAATCCTATCCGTGGATCGAAACCGGATGCCTAGCTATCAATATTTCGGTTATGAGTAGCTCATCGACTCACAGAAATTGCTCCAGTATTCACCAGAAAAATAAACATGAACTTTAAATGCAGACGAAATCTGAGGAAATTGCTCCTCATGAAAAGAGTATTGTGTAGTAAAAGTGCAATTCTTCTCATATGTTTCAATTTTTCTAGTACGATAAAAAGCATGTTGAGCCCCTCTAATAATCTACAGGAAGCGCGATGACTGATGATGTTTCAATTTTAACAACCTTGTTTTCTTTGAATTTACACTCCCCTCTGAACCAATAGCAAATTGGTGGACAATGACTTCCCAAAACAAACCCCAAATTTTCACAAAAAAATAGACGATTCGAGGGATTCTATTATCATAAGTGAGACGGTGCAGGTTCACCTAGCCCAGCGGAAGTAAGCAATGATTCGAAAAGTTCGCTGTCACTGTAACTTTTCCTATAAGCGACCCTTCAAGTTATTCCGCTCGACGGGCTTCAATCACACCACTACACGCAATCATGTGAACGGGGAGGAGGAATCACATATTAATTCATCAAACATTTCTAATCGATCGATGTCCTCGATCAATACCTTCAATCTAAAGGCGGTGGCGTTACAGATGTGAGATATCCGCGGTCAGTGAACTTTTCTCGCCTTTTTTCACCCTCACCATTTAGATTTAAACCGGAGATTCCTATTCTCATCGGCCGACCTAGAAAAGTGACACCGGTACAACTAAAGAGAGTTTTAGGCTTGTGGATGAGATTTTCAAACCCTTTTTGAAATTAAACAAAATTTAACTACGAAAGAACGATTTAGCTGTACCTCCTGAAATTCAACAATATTCTCCCAGATCAGCTCAAATGTTGCGGACAATATCATTGGGCTTCATCGCGTATAAGTTGAACGTTTCCATAAGCTGCTTCCAAAATCTCTAAGGAAGCATCTTGAATGTTCTTCCATTTTTCGAAGACTTGGCTATGAGAAGTGGAGTGGTAAAAGGCGGGACTGATATCCACGCTGTTGAGCGATTGACCCTCGCCCGGACTAACTAAGCATTCCATGCCTTCCATGTCGAGGAAATTTCTACCAAACTCCATGTCTGGGAAGGTGAAGCAGACTTGTAGAACCGCTTTTTCCAAGTCATTATAGTTAAGGCCAAATACTATGTCTCTACAACTCTGAAAGGAAAACGTCTGCGCGGCGCATTCTTAGGGGGCCGATCAACGGTGACGGCTTTACCTTTGCCTTAACGATGCTTTCGGGCAGGAGATGATCAAACATCACTGCACTTTTCCTTGCAAATGGCAATTAATCATTTCCAAGAAAAGAAGGTCACTTCCACCTGCCGCTCCGCTAAACTTTCCGAATTTTCCAACATTTCGGCAATTTCATCTTGTCGAGGCGAAGAAATTTGGGCGAGGTTCAGGTGTTTCCGCTTGAATCATGTAGCTGTGGACATAAAACGCATTGGGCGAGGCCCGTAAATGGATGACGCGGCGAATTCGAGGTGACAAAGAAGCCAAAGAAGAAATGTGGTACCAAACAAGCGAGCTTCAGTGGTGACTAGTCAAATATCTAGGGCTCGAATGGTGCAGTCAGCGGTGAGAGGCACTACTGACACCTGCATGGTGGAGCGATCGATCCTTGTCCGGGCTAACCAAGCCTTCCAACCCTATGGGTCCGGGTAAATTGGTACCAGACTTATCTGGGAAGGGAACGACAATGACTTGGTATAGCCGCAGACTCCCGCAAGTCATTGTATTTGGTCTTGTACAGGCCAAATATGCATTCACCAGCCCCCTACGATTTTGAATTGTACAGGAATGCGGCGACGCGCTTCATAGGGGACTGTTCAAAGCCGGCAGCATCACCTCTACCTTTGATTTACTCCTCCAGGGTGATAAAAAACGCATTTCATGAGACGTTCGCGATTCCATATTCCGGACTTTTCTTGCTCTATGAGAGTCCTTACGCAATTCTTCTGTGTTTATTCAAACGCCCCCTGCTTTTCAACGCGATTCCCATAGAAAGCAGCCCGTAACGCTCTGTGCGATTTGTTTTTAAAACACCACCCACTGCGGCTTTAATCGATATCCAATTACGTATTGAATATTACAGCTGAATTTTGGTGATGGAGCTGTGAATAGCATATCGCATCGGCCGATCAGCCCACATTCGTGCCTGTCAATCAGAATTCTGACGCCTATCGTTGCCCAGCTGGCAGAAAGGGAACGGCCGACAACGAATTTGAAGGTGATTGCCGACGGTTAGGAAATTTATGTTGGGTCTTCGGAAGACTTCGAATACCGTGAAACATTTGTATACCATAGTTAGTCCAGAGTCCATATGTCACAGACAGTTATTTCGCCTTCTGAAGTTGCTTTCTAAGGTTAGTTCTTCATTTAGAAAATGGTACTTTCTAAGGTTAGCTCTTCATCTAGAAATTGGTCCCTTTCATTGCCTTCGATAGGTCAGATCACAACAGATACAGATAGATTTACTACAATTGGCTTACGCTTAATGGATAGCTAACCGTTCCAAGCTACTTATTGAGGTTATTTCTCTCTCTCCCTCCGGGGTTGGGTAAATTGATAGCAGACTTGTCTAGATAACTGAAAATACTTATAAGTCCTCATGACTTTTAATGGAGCTCGATTGAATTGGCATACCATTAGGTAAGTTATCAGTGTCGGCTACCTTTTGTACATTTTGTCGTCCCTACTACTGTAGCTCTTTACCGAAATAGGGATATCATCATAGTGTACTGTAAGGGTGCCGATAGTGGAATAGATGTTTTTATGAAAGGCTAGCCAACTGCCTAGGTCTCCTTAACTCACCAGTAGATACAAAAAACAATTGCGCCTAAGAAGCATAACAAACCAAGAAAGAGCAAAATTCGTGAATTTCTACACGAAAAGCAACCAGAACTTTCGCGATATTTCCATTTTCTGATTGGCAATTACCTTTTAGATCATATGTATGCACGAAAAATGTAACAATCTTTTCTTCACGTGAGTCTTGCAAAGCCGTTAATGAAGCTGGTCCACCAACTAACCTTTTTCTACTTCTTCTATCTGAATCTTGACCGAGTTTTCTCAAAATCGTAAGTGATCAAAAAGATTCAAGCTGAGAAATGAAAAGTTCAATAAGAATAACAAAAAAAATACAAGAAAGAAGAAAAGACTCGAAAGGGGAAAACGATCCGGACTCACAATCTGTTGCTCGGAACAGTCATACGGCAAACCACGCATGCGTACGATCATTGCTGCACCCGTGGACACGAAATTCACCGCCTCTGAGGAGGATCCTGCAAAGAAAAGCCATTTCAGACGTATCAAACAGGAATCCGAGACCGGAATAGATGGCGCAAGGTGGTGCGTAGGTTTTGCTGAAGCTACGTGGAGGCTTGAAGCTTCTTGAAGAGCAAGACTTTCAAAGCTCCGCGAGCTCAGCGACAAGAAGATTATTAAAGGTCGTTGGAAAGCACAGGATGCTTCGAATGGTTTATAAAGGAGTCTAGTGGTATATAAAGAAGGAACGATAAGAGTTCGGCCTACAGCGTCGTCTGGCCTTGAAAACGGCGAAGATGGGCCCGGTTCGCTCTAGAGACATTAGAGGAACACACACACACCTCTGCTGAAAACTCGAACACCCACACACACACCCGCAACTGCGATAAGAATGCTGTACGTGTTGCATCGATACGTGGTGACGTCAAAAAGCAAATTTAAAATCTGCGATTTTCAGTGAAAATGGGGTGTTGGGTGAAGAGGTGAATGGATGGTATGAACGTTTTTGGTCAAGCACGAGTCACTACTATTGTACGGTAGAAGCGTAAAAATAGAAAGCAAACAAGAAAAGAAAGGGAGAAGGGAGAGGATGAAATGATGGAAAAGAAGGAGAACAAAGCTTCACCATAGGAGGGTGATTCTCAGGTAAAACAGGTGTGGCACCGCTAGCAACAACTGCGAAGTGGAGATCGCTAACAGCTCTAAGAAAACCGGAACTTTGATGATCTACCAATAGTGCTAGACTTCCCTTATGCAATTAAATGTAACCAAAGAGGTGAAGAAGACTTTCCAATCCAAAGCAAAACCCTGCTATTATAGGTATAACCAGGCATAGTCACCCGTGCCGTCACCCTAAACCGACGACGTCCAGCCCGCTTACTGGACCATTTGAGTAAGGTGCCTGTGATTGGATAGGGTACCTGAAAGGTGGGCGCTGGACATTGTGATCAGACCGCTAGCAGCTGTATATGGCCGGCCATGTGTGTCTGTGTCGGTGTGTGGCGAGAGAGGAAGGGGGTGGAGCCGAGCCCCCCCTGGACGTACGCCACGTCTCCCGTCGCTTCCCCATTTACCCCCGGGCTTCTGCTTTGTTGACTTCATTCAGAATGGTTACGGTAGATTGAGCCGACCCACACAGGGACCATGAAGTCTGACCGACACAAAATACTGAATTGATTTTATAAATATTCTACTAATAGAATGCATAACGAGATTCTTAGGTGGAATGACTTTTTACAACCTGACGTTTCATCCTCTTCAGAGGCTCTTTCAACGCTCTAGCTATCGCTCCTTGTTACTGAATAATTGGAAATAATGACGAGTAACGGAAGAAATCATGGGGCCTCTGAAGACCACGAGCAGATCGAAACGTCAGGCGGTGAATAAATCTTTCCACCTAAAAACCTTGTAAGACATACTAACAGCAGAATATTCGAGCGATAATGCCGAGGTTAATGGAGGAGAGAACATGGGAGCTTTGCACAAAATTTTAGGATTCAAACTTAACGGTAAACTTCTGAAGCGGCGTACTGGTAAGAGGTGCCAATGTCACCCGCACGGTCGAGTCATCGATCCTCCTCCGATTAACTAAGCATTTCATCCCTACCGGTTACGGTAAATTGTAACCATAGCCGTATTTTAAGGTGGACACACTTGCTCGGTACACCCGCCTAGACCCCGGGATCATTGTACGGGCCCACTACGCATTCCCCATGCCTGTACGATTTTGAATGGAACACGAATGCGCTGCGTCTTCTGGGACTGATCAATTTACCTTCTATCCTTAATCGGGTTATTCCTACCGTATGATCAAAGGCACCAGATAGCAAAGTTAGGACGACTCGAAACACATAATTCAGTAAGTAGCGCTGGAACCTCATCCTTACTATACTTTGTTGGGGTTTTTTGGTTAATTACCGAATGACACTACTATCATGGGGTCAAGAGGTGTGGAGCTTCGAGTCAGAGTTGCTCCCTTAGTTTTTTTGAATCAACTGCCGTTCAATCGTCAGAAGAATGGGTTACCATGTAATGGGAATGAGCGGAGACCAGAGAAAGCGGAGTAGCTTAGCAACAAAGTATCCCCGGGCTATTGGCGACTTCTTTCGGCTCATCCGTTCACCGAAAACGCGATGAATAACGTGGCTTTATGCGAGGATAAGGAAGTCTGCGGGTTAGGTGAGAAATGCCCGGCTATCAGAACTTCTAGGTGAATTTCTCCGATGAACTACAGGCGTTGTACTCCGAAACCACAAAAAATCCATCACAACCATCCCGCTCCCGTCGTAGTTCTCTATGGGCATTAACTACTTCTATCCCGCCTTAATTCCTTATACAATTTCAGAAGAAAGTCGAAAATTTGGTACAGTAAAATTGGGAGTCACCTTGTCGCCCCGATTGACTCACCTACCTTCAATCGCATCTTATCTCCGATACTTATCACGTCAGGTGACGAATTCGGAAACTAATGAATTTTGGCCATCTACTGGAATTATTTCGATCTTTGCACCTAGGCCACAGCTCCTTCTACCTCTGCTCTTTGTAGAAAAGATAGAATTCTACATTTCCCAGAGCATGTTATGCATAAACGATAACCCTCTCGCTCATCATAGCTCTGATGCCAGCTGTGCAACTGAGACCGTCACGATGCTGTTTGCTTTTGACGTTACTTTTTAGAATGTGTTAAAAAAAGAGGGGAAGTTGGTAGAAATAGCAAGCAGTCGGATCTATGAAAGCTGGTTTTCATTCATTCAATGCTCTGCGCAGAAGGGGAATCACTTGAACAATTAATAATGATTTCGTGACTGCTTTAGAGGTCACTACACTATAGTTAAGTCATCTTCGGCTAAATTTTCATATGCCAGCAATATATCCATGAACGGATTGAGGAAAAACATAGGGACGACCTTCCTGCGAAGTGGAAAGAAGTAGTAGAAAAATCAACAACTTCTCAAATGAAATTTGGACACTGTTGTTAGGAAACGTTTCACGGAAAAAATTTATAACATCTGTTCAGTGATTTTGTCGAACTTCCAAGATTCCTTATAGACATACTGTTTTACTTATTGCTTTTACTCATACACTAACCAGACAAGGGTTCTGCAAGAAAATGAGTTCTTCGTGATTTTTTTCATCCGCATCGTTTGATTTCGAATTATCTGTTACAATCCCTTGTCGAGGTCCCCGAGTGATATCAGTTTGATAGCTAACTCTGCCTTTGTTAATGTCTTCAAAAGAACCATTGGCAGTGGGGAGAGTTGTGACCATTCGATCAAAGCAGTTCAAGTTCACGTTTTTTTCGCTCAGATCTAATAACTGCGTGCAACTTGGCTACGCAGATGTTAGCAGTAGACCGTCGGCGTTCCTAGGGAAAAACGGACGATTCAAGGCCGAACGCCGGTCGAGTTAGCGAGTTATAACCGTTTGGTGAAAACTGAAACCGTCAGCCCAGGTACGGCATTGATTAACGCGGCCAAGATCAGTTCTTACTACTTCAAACTGAAACCACACAAGTTAGCGGTTCGACTAGCTCATGCGGGACAGCATCAACCCGGAGGAGGGACTGAGAATTTTTATAGGCAGCTTGCTCCCGCCGTATTTTGCCCCTCATTTTCTAGCAAGAGAGCATAATCGAGGGACACCGGGACGGACACATATTAAAGTTGTCTCCTTCCGGCTAGATCCGAGGTCGCTGATTCAACCGTGAACAAAGGAATGAGATGGAAAAGAGGTATTTCCAATTGACTTTTTGGTCTTTTCGCATAGAAACTTGATTGACTGTCACTCCTTCGGCTGCTTTCTATAAAACATGCCTATTGCGGACAAGGGCTAGGTCGTGTTCCCGTTGAAGACTTGACAAATTACTTCAGCTGAGTAACAACTTTATTCATTTGTATCCACTTTCCACTTACTTCCAGCCTAACTACCCTCGTGAGAACTCCAAATACGGGTTAAGGCTAAAGGTAAAGGTGTTGATCAGTTGCCGCCGCATTCGCGTTCCATTCAGAATCGCAGAAGCATAGTGAATGCATATTTGGTCTGTACAGGGATCTCCGCGGCCAGTCGCTATATTAAGTCAGTGTGTTCACCTTCCCAAACACGTCTGGTACCAATTCACCCGACCCCGGAGGGATGAAGGCTTGGTTAGTCCGGGCAAGGATCGATCGCTCGACCGTGCAGGTGTCAGTAGCGGCTTTTAGCACTGCGCCACGCGTGTCGCCGAACATGTGCAGTTAAATCAAATACAGCTGCCTTTTCACTCCAAACTGCTGCAGCATAAAGGTATTTGGAATTATTCTGCTATTTGCCGCTTTTCGTTTGGCGGTTTATAGACAAGAACTAGTTGATTGACTTATATATTTGGAGATGCCACGTTATTCGCAAAACACAACAATGAAAACAAACAAACATTTTGCGAATAACCTAGCATCTTCAAATATATAAGGTATTTGGAATGTTTCTTCGCTTGCAGCTATTTCCTTGTACCGAAGTCCAATGAAACACCGTGTTTTTTCATCCTGTCCAGAAATCCAAAAGGCGTTAATCGCTTCAAATGAGCTTCAGCTCTGGGATTAACAGCTGTTTTAATAGCGGGGGAAAGTAACATCAGAAGAATCCAGTCAATTATTGAGAGCGCAAACACCTAATAAGCCTAGACTGGTGATCGTCAATCCTGCTCGTCTTGATAACACCTAACAATTAGAATGAAGGCCCCTTCACACTCTACCGCGTTGCTGCTGCAGTAATGATGACACATAGACCGGCGGAACGCGCGGCAGCTGCGCAGCAACGCAGTTTTCGGTTTCTAATTCCTTTACAAAAACCACCCATATCGCCAGCTATACACTAAATAGTTTTTTGACCAACGACAGTACAGTGGACGACCGGAAAAGCGCGCAGCTATTACGGAAATACGCGCACCTCCCTTTCTACTGACCCACCTTAGTTTACTGCCTCAGTAAGGTCTGAAGGGTCCCTAATAGTGATGCGCTTAGCAGAGCTATGTGAATGCTGTGCTGGAAATTGAGACATTACGCGACCAACAGAACTCCTAGCTTTCTCTGAATGTAGCGGAGAAAAGGGATCGGAGAAGAAAGAAAAACGAAAAGAAAAAGGGAAAGAAAAGAAAACTGATTTCTGCTTCATTTCTCTGGTTTTCAACAAAAATGACCTTGAACTGCTATAGAAATTTGAATACGAAGTACGTGACAACTACCACGCACTTTCTTTTTTCCTAAAACGCGCTTGAAAAATCATTTGGAGATGATCAAACAACTAGTGATTGCAAAAGAACAGAGTGTATAGTAGGACCACGAGGAAGCTGAGAAGAACTAACTAGGGAGGTCACCGAGCGTGCCCCAAAGATTCCGAACGAGACCTGTATAGTTTTGTAGAGCATCGAGCGGGGATCACAGCAATATAGTTTATTTTTGCTGCGGGCCAGTGGGTGGTCCAAAAATCGCAAAAAACCACCGCCGTTGGGACGCATTGGAAGCCGCTTCTCAACCCCTAGTCTTCGTGTTGAGAGGCCGCCACCAATGTGCATCCCTGGCGCAGTGGTACCGCAGCGGCTTGCCGTTCAGAGGGTTGTGGGTTTGAATCCCGTTGGTGTGTTTTTGTTTTGCTTCAATCGCATTGATACCAAAACGTGCTCCGTTTGCGATTTTGCCGTTGAGGTTGGAGAAAATCATGTTTGGAATAGCCTAAAACGCACAAATTCTAGTAACAATATTGTTTCAGGCAAGATTAATATGAGCAGCCAATATCTACTGAAACTTACCCTAAACGGACACAAATTCAGAAACCGATGTTAGATTCGTGGTCAGAGCCCCAAATAACTCCGAAATACGGAATTTGGACGAAATCGGTGAATTTTACCGAGGCACCTCACTTACTCACCCTTACCATAGGAAGCGCTCACCAGCCCACACACAACCAAACCCACCGTAAGATACCCTCCAGCGATGACCAGCGCCTCAAATAGCTTCACTAGCAAAGTTTTGGCAAAATGGGTGACCGTGACATCTCGAGCCTCATGTCAGGTATCGGTAGAATTGCCCAAGATTCGGTCTCTGATGAATTACTGGCAATACTATGCCACCATTGAGACTCTAGCTGTCGGAAAATCCTCAGCTTCCACTACCTTCATGAATTGCCTGGGAGTCTCACCTGGACTGCTGATCACGAATTTTACAAAGTTAGATATTGGCCTAACGAAAGTTACAGTAGATATTGGCTGCTCATATTGATCTTGCCTGAAACAATATTGTAACTAAAATTTATGCGTTTTAAGCTATTCCAAACATGATTTTCTCCAACCTCAATGGCAAAATCGCAAACGGAGCACGTTTTGGTATCAATGCGATTGAAGCAAAACAAAAACACACCAACGGGATTCAAACCCACGTCCCTCTGAACGGCAAGCCGCTGCGATACCACTGCGCCAGGGGTGCACATTGGTCGCGGCCTCTCACCACAAAGACTAGGGGTTGAGAAGCGGCTTCCAATGCGTCCCAACGGCGGTGGTTTTTTGCGATTTTTGGACCACCCATTGGCCCGCAGCAAAAATAAACTATATTGCTGTGATCCCCGCTCGATGCTCTACAAAACTATACAGGTCTCGTTCGGAATCTTTGGGGCACGCTCGGTGACCTCCCTAGTAAGAAGACAGAGGATAATAAGTTGTTATGAGAAATAAAAGGGAACCAAGTGAATATAGGTGAAGGTGAGAGATGATTGAAAACATTCAACTTTCTCATCGGGATTTCGAAATTTCCTTTAGATCTTAAGAGCCAGTGTTCTGACAGGAATGTTTTGAAAGAAGCTGGTGCTCGAATTGATTCCACACAGATTATCTTATGGCAAGCAGCCAACTTTCTAGAAGTTGCCAAAGTCTCTATATCCAGGACAGACATTGAAATCGACAGCAATCAGCGCCTTTTCCTGTCTCTCCAGACCTAGAAAGGGGCCTACAGCTAGGCATAAGTTCGAATGTTCTCCGAATTCCATTTTCGTCAGAAACTGTGCAGAGAGAAAATTAAAAATCCCTCGAAAAACAGCGTGTAGGAGGGAGCCGTTCAACGAGCCACTCAGCAGCAGCCTGCTTAAATAAGGAGTAACATTTTCTTTTCATCCTATTTCCGTATCAGCTATGCCGCAAGACTTAAAATCCTTTAAAAACAGAAAAGCAATGGGCTCCGAAGTCATGTAAAGTGATATAGACGTTCACTAATAGGTCTCGTAGGTCACTACAAGATCATCCTTTTGAAAGGCGGAAAACGGGAATTCGGAAAAGAGAGTTCGATAGCGAACTGACTCCTTCCCGTGTTCCAGCAGAGATATCAGAAGCAGAACATAACCATTTTTCAAAGACAGTTCGTTTTTCTGCCGCAAGATTTTATTAGGAGGAAAAACACAATTTAACAGCCTAACGTTTCAACTTTCGCGTAGTCTTCGGAGACCTCGGCGTCGTGATTCTCGTCACACCGTCCAAGTGCTCTTTAATCCTTATATATCACGGTCTGCCCATCTCACCTACGTACTCCTGCTTTCACATCTGGCACGTTATCAGGTACAAAACCCCTGACGTCATGAAGACCACTTCTTTTCCGAAGAGGCAGATTACACACGAAGGAGTGGAACATACTCGGTCGTACAAACGATTTCTAACGAACTGCTTTACGAGGTTAGCAGGAGGAACTTCAGTAATCCTCACCATATCCTGGAGGCCTGCTTTGTCGACACACATACATATATGCACTGTGAACTAGTCGGATATGAAAGAAAATTGAATATTGAAGATATAGACATGCCGAGATTCATAGAAAGTCGATTCTGGTGTTATATCAGAACATGCCATGCAGAGATTCATAGACGATTGAATTTAGATATTATTGAACAAGAGGAGAGTTTCTGTATTCCGGATGACAAGAATCAAGCTGATTAAGGCAAAACATCCAAATGACATCGATTGGCGGATTCACAACAGTTCGACTAATGGGTAAATGTTCGGCTGGGTAACAAATTGTAAGTGAGCCTAAGCCAACCGCAAACCCACGGGTTACCAGATGACGTCGGCGTGCGAGTGCCTGTCGACGCTGTGCCAAAGCCACGTGGACGTGGCGCTTTGTTCGTTTCCGCAGAATCATATAAAAACCACCCTGGCTGCTCCCAACAGATCGGGGGCGAACGGAAAGCCGCCCCCCCCCCTTCCCCGCTATCCTAGTAGAATCGGGAAGGGATTAGTTTACAGAGAGCGGCCATCTTCGAATCATTCAAACCATTTTCAATACACCTTCAAATCTTCGATTTTTCAAATCAAATTAATTTTGGTTGTCTACTTGTCCAGATCTGGTTGTGCTTGCCCTACCCGCGACTCGTCGTTCTCTGCTAGTGCCTTCTAATTCACCGCTGAAACTCGAAATTGTTCTTGAACTAGTGATCTCTCAAATTCCTCTTTTCTGTTCTGGGCTCTGACGAAGGCGGACTCGCCGAAAAGCTAGCCGGAGTAGACTTGTAACATCTTGGCTATTTGGGTCTGACTATTACGTAGTACTATCTTCAAATCACTTATTTTGGATTGGCCAAGTTAGCCAAGATGTTACAGCCTCATTCGGTTGGCGATTCAGCCTACTCTCCTTCGTCGGAGCCTAGAAAAAACGTGTGAAATTATCCTGCCGAAGACCGCTTCAAACTACAAGTTAACTCCAATGCATGGCGGTAAGAAGACAAGAGAAAAGGGAAAAGCCATTCAACCGAAGTAGGTACGCTCACCTAGTAGTCAGGAAGGAACAGCTCGAGAGACTCTCTCAGACCTTGTAGGAGATCGGTGAGCCAGAGAACCTGCCACCACCCTGACATGCAGATACTGTAGATCAGCGTCCACGAAGGTTGAGGAACGGAGCGAGTTTATTCTTCTATTTGAATGTCTTCTTACCTATACAAAATCCTGCATACATCTAGCAAATCTACACTGAGCATCAAATTGCGAGATCCGCCCTAATGAGTGAAAGCTATCCCCTCGATGCTTTCTACACTAAAAAATACATGGAAGCACAAGTGTTGAAATGCTGCTCTTCATGATACTGAAAATAGATAAAATTTCTTCTGCAAAAGGTAGAGGTAAATTGGTCGGCGTCGATCGCTCCCCAAAAGATGCGTCCCATTCAGAATCGTAGAGGCATGGCGGATGAGTATTCGGTCTATACAATTAGTTACGGGGCCAGACCTTCCCAGAGAAGTCTGGTACCAATTTACCCGACCCTGGAGGGATGGAAGGCATGGTTAGCTCGGATCGCTCAACGGTGTCGGTATCAGTAGCGCTTCTGACCAGTGCACCACGCACGCACAAAATCTCTCTATAATTTGTAAAACTTACAAACTATTCGTCGCAATATTACTGCTCATTAGAGACGTTCGCTTGCTCACGTCACTGTCAATAAGAGGGAACTAATATGATGAATGTAATACCGAACTCATTCATAAAACAATCAAAAACTTAAAGGAACAGATTGAGGAAGTGAGCCCGTCTTGACCCTGTTATACCACATACCTGCTAAGGAGATATATAAAGTCAGGGAGAGCAGTTTTCGTCGCAAGTAAAGGTCTCTGTAAGTGAATGCGGATGGAAATGCTTGAATGAGAAAGGCGGAAGTCATACTAGCGCTTCACTTCAAATGAAGTTGTAGAATAGAAGACCCGCTGGAGAGAATCCAAATTTAAAATGAAACAGTAAGAAGTCTGTAACCGTCAGAAGTTCCACCTGTTTTTGTGATATAGTTTCCAGACCGCAGGGATTCACTACAGATGCGCCGACTTTTACCTTTCGTGGAACGTCACAGTAATAGCATAAGGTCAAACAACAGCTGCTTTTATGATGGACATACGAACGGCAGCCAAAAGCGGCGTCCACGAAACCATAAACCGTTCTTCAGATAAGAAAGTGTGCTGAGTTCGGTCCGACCTACGAAAAGCGGCAAAGTCGATCAGTCGGTAAAGCATATCAACCTTCCCTTCCACCCCAACGTCACCGGAATGCATCACAAGGCTCGGATCTTCCGAAAGCTTAAAGCCAGACCCTCACAGGAGAGATTGAGATAAAGTGGTCTGCAATCAAATTCCCTCATCTGTAAACCTCGGCACCTCCGATGCGTGTTTCATTATTGGCTTTTCTGCCTTATGAGGTTCTTAGCTAGAAGTTCGATTTCACGGCCTAACATTTCAATCTCCCTGGTGTTTCTAGAGGGCTGAACACAGTTGGAAGATACCGACTCAACAGACTGGGTCAACAAAAGCTTTTCCGTCTCAGCATTTTTGAGAAGATGCAGAAGAATTGAAAAAGTAGAAGAAGAGAATAAAAGTTCCACCTAACAAACTCGTGAGGCAGAAGAAGACTATATTAAAAGTAATCAGAGTTAATCAGTCTTTCATGGGCGCACCAGCCTTTTTGTCTCCCGAATTATAAAGGCAGTGAAGTTTTCTTTCCCTCTTTGGCTGGGTAAATTTGAATAATCTTCTCTGGGAAGCTATAGACACTGACTTGTACAGCGACCGCCCCACATGTCACTTATCTAGGACAGAAAAGTATCTAATAAGTCTTACTATCTATGGAAAGTTTTCGAGAACCGATCATTTCCAACAACAGCTGTGATTTTAAGTCCCAGCCTCAGTCGTGCACCGTGTTATACCAAAACCCCTTCATTTAGCAAAATCAAACGCCAGATTGGATGTTTCGATCAGTTGGGGACCCTGATCAGAAGTATCCAATAAGGCGTTTCATTTTGTTAAGAAAAGGGATTCTGATCGAGAAGCCTCCGTATTATGAAAGCCTTCAGTCGTTGAAATAGACATCTATAATATTTACTTTCCAAAGCTTTAGCAATTCATTAGAAACACCGTATGGCCTGCGTCAATTTTACTGAATATCTGAAATCTAAAGAAAGCCTAATTAAAAATTTTCTCCCGTTACTTCTCCCTGATTATATTCTCAATCAGTTCATTGAGCTATACTGGTTCTCAAGAAGGTGTTCGATCAGAAAAACAGGGGTTAGTCGCTCCAGGAGGTGGTGTCTTCCCCATCTGTCAGTCCCAACAAGGATTGCCGTTTGAGTGCTTTTGATGGTAATTTTAGGTCCGCCGTATTCGACACCTGTACTGACAGCGTAGCTGTTTGACATGCGCAGGACACGATCTATGAAAAAACGAACAATGATAACAGAAGTGCACGGAAACAAGCGGAAAACACACCAAAGTTCATTTGACGCCGTGCGGCGCGACGCTTACAGAGGAGGATCGGATGTTGTCGGATAATCCCCGTCTATCCACCCACGTCGAACATCGACGTTCAGCCTGTGCAATCGAAACGCCGACCGTCGGAAGCGTCGTGCCACCCGAGGTCGACGACGTCGAATTACTACCACAAAGTACTTCTTTGAATGGCAGCGGAAAAGGGATCTTGTCGACTATGAATGTCCTCTGAATCTTTTGGCTTTCAGAGTTGTTAGATCAACATTCATTGGCTTCACTCTCTGTTTAAAGGTAGACCAGAAGTCAAAGCCAATAAAGGTTGATCCAACGACTTGAAAGCCATAAAAATAGGAGGGATTATCGATCTTTTGATAAAGGTAAAGGTGAAGGCATAAGCGTTGGTCGGATACCTAAGGACGCGCCGTTGCATTCACGTTCAATTCGGAATTGTAAGGGCACGGTGAATGCGTGTTTGGCCTGAACAAGACCAAATACAATGACTTGCGGGAGCCAGCGGCTATACCAAGTCATTGTCGTTCCTTTCCCAGACGTCGAATTTCTCTCACAAAGCACTACTTTGAACTACCAATTTATCCGGACAGGTGGGATTGGAAGGCTTGGTTGGCCTGGACAAAGATCGATCGCTCGATCATGCTGGTGTCAATAGTGCCTCTTACCGCTGACTGTACCTTTCGGGCCGCAGATATTTGGATAGCCACCATTGAAGCTCGCTTGTTTGGTACCACATTTCTTCTCTTGCTTCCTTGTCACCTCGAATTCACTGCGTCATCCATTTACGGGCCTCGCCCGATGCGTTTCATGTCCACAGCTATGTACATGATTCAAGCGGAAACACCTGAACTTCGCCCAAATGTCTTCGCCTCGACGAGACAGAATCGCCGAAATGTTGGAAAATTTCGTAGCGGAGCGGCAGGTGGAAATGACCTCCCTTCTCTTGGAAATGATTAATTGCAATTGTCATTTGCAAGGAGAAATGCGGTGAGACTTGATCATCTCCAGCCCGAAAGCCGAAGTTATGGTATAGAGTGACGAAGGGACTGCTAAACCTAAGCGAACAACAATCTCTCAACTGTGTGGATGTCAGCAGCGGCTCTTACCATACCACATGCGCCCTGTAAACCATCAAACGATTAACTTTTTTAAAAAATTTTCCATGGTCCACCTATCAAGCTGACTCAGTGAGGGCAGCCATGGCAAGAAGTCTTTTGTTAGAGGGACATTTGCAGTGGCGGAGGGTAATGATTTAAAGATTATATGGAGAAGCCTAGCCACAACGGATGGTTACGCCCTCTGACTATGCGAATCCCCCTTAGAGTCTCGAATCTCGAAGTTTCGAGTATGGTGGTAAAATTAGCCGGATTTGATGGCAGTTGAAGATTCTGATAGAAGTGAAATAAAAGCTGGCGGCACAATATCACGAGAGTAAATAAAACGGCAAAGATAGAAGACCGCTGCGGTTCGAATGTTTTTCGACGCGGTTTCGGCTCTAGTTTTCTCATGCAGAATAGCGACAATGGGCGTCTATCCGTCTTGGAACTTTGGATCAGGTGATAATTGCAAAACATAATCCACACTCTACATGACCGTTTAGTTCCGAGCTCGGTGTCTCAGCCATGAAAATAACATTTCAATCACGCCGCCATTATCGGCCATCTCTGATGACTCTGGCCCCGGTTATAAAGGCGCTGTCCTCCACTGATTCAACGAAGGCTCTGCCCAAGCCACGCCTCTTCAGGTTCTCGTTTCCAGTTTGGTGTTCATCAACGACAAAAAACGTCGAAATTCGCCAACGACCATCCTGTGTTAAGAGTGATGTTGAAGGAAGCATAAGCAGTTGTGGCACATTGGTTCATAAAATATTGATCGATTGTTAATCGACAAGCTTCTCAGTGCTGATCAGAGATTCCAGCCGCATCCCGATATGAAAATCGTTTTGATGGACGCCTTTTGTGAGAAAATAGGAACAGATGAGCGCAATGACGAAATCGTTCGCAGAAAAACGGTCGGGCCACACAGCTGGTCAGATGGCGGCTTCTGGCAATATCAGCTGACGAATGACGATCAGGTGCTGGGGGACGGGCACTTTGGAGTGGCCGAAACATAATAGAGTTCTCTCATCGGAAGGTGATAACGGGAGGGAAGATATGGTCAGCTTCAGCAGAATGCTTATCAGTAAAAGAGTTTCAGAAATTTTCAGTGTCCCCTAACTATTGTCGTTCACTGTCGACGGTTCAGACCAAAGTTAAGAAATTCGGAGAAATAAAGGTAAAGGTGCCGGCATTGTCCATTCCGCTAGGGACGCGTTCATGTTCAATTCAGAATCTTAGAGCATGGTGAATGTGTATTTGGCCTGTACAACGACCTTCAGGGGCCAGCCGCTACTCCAGGTCAGTTTCTTCAGCTTCCCACACAGCTTTGGTACCAATTTACACGAGCCCGGAGGGATGGAAAGTTTGGTTAGCCGGGGCGGAGATCGATCGCGCGACGTGTCAGTAGCGCCTCTTAACACTATACCATGCGCGCCCTACGAAAATCTGAGAAATACAGCGGAAAACTGGGAAAAAATAGCCCTTCTTGAAAAATGTGAGCTCTGCCCCATTTCTACGCTCCGGATAAAGTAAGACCCATCGGCCCGGGGCTACTGCTCTGATAGCGAAATAAATTTTCATGTCAGAATTGGTTAATTGTTTTAAATTTCGAAATCTCGAAACTTTTCATCTGAGTGAGATCACGAATGTCTTCGAGTTGGAGTTGAGTAAATTGAGTAAAGGCTGACGAAAATGAAACGAAAGACGAAAAAGAACGAGGAAACCGAAGAAGGTTCCGGAAGTGCAGTGTGACGAGGTGACATTAGCGACCTTTTCTTCGGCAGAATTTTCACACCGTTCGCTCAACACGATCGAAGTTACCTCCTTAGTCACACATGATTCACTACTGCCTTCTATTTGCAATTCGAGAATGAACTGGAAAGATAGGATAAATGGCAGAAAGCCGTTTTCCTTTAGTGAAGAGAGTTCCCGCGGAAATTCTCAAGAAATCTTGAAATCCGTTGACTCCCATCTATCTGTCTCCGATTACGCTGAAAATTACACTTTCAGATTTTCGCTTCTCGGTTAATCACCGGCTCATATTTTTGGATTTTCGCGTCATCGTTCTGTTGACACATTAGTCTGTATGTAACGTCACTCATCTAATAAGGAATAAAGAACGAAAGAAAGAAAGAAAGAAAGAAAGAAAGAAAGAAAGAAAGAAAGAAGGAAGGAAGGAAGGAAAGAACCGACAACAAATTCATCGCCGGAAATTGCCACGACTGTGAACGCAGGCAGTCTGGTGGCCGGCAGCTATTCGACGGCTTGTTTGTTATGAATAAATTTGAATGAGTAATTAGACGCAAAACTTCGTCAGTCAGCGAAAAACAAAAGAATTAGAGCATTCTGTTGACATTTTCGGCCAGCTAAGTTGTCCCTGCAACCCATTAGGTTGGCAGTCAAATTCTCCCATCTAGCTCCTGGCACCTCTTATCAATTCGTCATCGGCCACTATCTGTCTCTGGTGTTAGCTCAGTTCTCTGACGCCTCTAGAAAATGATCTGTTTTTCAACGTGTCCAAAAAACCAAAAAATGGTCACTTTCAGAATCAGGCGCACAAAGCGATACGCAAAATTACTTACAATCTTTGAACAAAAGGAAGACTGGGTTGATAAATCATTTTTGACGAACTAAAGCATCGCTTCTCAAGCCAAGACTCGGAATCACAAACTGTACATATAGACGGAATAAACCCCGAAGTGTAATCAAGAGATTCGTTGAAAGTCGAATATAGACGGTATTAACCTTATAAACAAGGGAGACCACGCGCAATCTAAAAAAAATAAATGAACAAATAAATAAAGAAAATTAGCTAATAGCAAGCATTTTGAATGTTCGAAAGTTTTACGGAATGTTTTACAAACTGAGCTTAATGAAATATGGGGTCGATTAAATTCGAGGTCCCATGTCGTTTAGGGATGTAAATGAAGGAGGAAAGATAGGAAGAAAGAGGGCTCTAGTTGGGTGAGCCAGTTGTTCCATCGAGTGAGGAAATATTTCTGAAGCGCACGAAATCACTGATGCGATAAAATCCGGAAAAAAATTCAAGGAAGAAATGAATATTCAGATCAGATGAACAGGCAAAATCTTGAATGTTGAGAGAGGAAGTGAAGAGCAATGTGTGTGTGTCCAAGGAGTCGGTCGTAATGTTGTGGAAACGGAGCGCCAGAATGCGTTCAGACAGAACAGTCGGCATTGCGTGCCGACCGCGGAGACGATCAGCGAAGCAGACAAAACACCGAAGGAGAAAATTCTGGATGAAAAACCACCTCTCCAGCACAAGAAACGAGAAAAAGCTCACCTGCGGCCACGTGAAGGAACTCTTCCGGAGTCGCCTTGTACACTTCGATGTACCTGGAACAAGCGCATTATTAACAGAATGCTCTCAAGCAGCAGACGTTTTGTGTTGATTAGGTAGAAGCCAAGGACTTTTTAGAACTATCCATAGAACTGGAGACATAATAAGTATGAGATTTTTCCGACATAATTCTGCGACGATTTTAAAAAAGCTAATTGCAATCGACCTCAGGTCATACTCTGCAACATTTAGTCTCTCTTGTGAATGGCAACGTTACAATGCAAAATCGTCCACAGTTTTTCTTGAGCACGTCACAGTGGGTTCTTGAACGGTTGCCGTCTGTTCGGCTTCCGGTTCATGAATGGAACACTGAAGAACTGCCCAATAGGCATTCTTGTCGTTGGTCTGGTTGACAGGATTTCGCCGTTCAGCGGGTAACAACGGACAGATTCCGCTAACATCTGCCGCGCCCAACCGCCTGCCGTCCACCCTCCTCTCAATCACAACCTCAGATATTACAAAGGTAACCGTATCAGTCCCCTGAGGACCCGCCACGCGTTCGTCATCAATTCAGAATCGTAGAGATGTCGTCAGTTGACTATACACCAAATTACAAGACGTGGACGGATTGCCGTCTTGGTTAACCAAGACGAGAACCGATCATTGGGATGAAAGTAGAGCCACTAACTATCGCGTCTTCGGGTCTGGTAGAACAAACGAGTTTTCCAAACTTGGATCTCCCTTGAGGAAAAGGTGCAAAGAAGCGCACAGGTGACGCCAGGCAAGGAGCGGTTTTGCGGTAGTCTGAAATTTCGCTATGAAAATAGCTACCCAGTATCTTCGTGAATTTTCAAGGTCTTCATTCATAGGGTCCTCATCCATCAATGACCCCTTATGAGATACTGCATTTCTCAAAGAATTTCCATGCTTAGGGAAGGCACTTCACTCTTCTTTTTGTATTTTGGGCACACTCAGGTTCATTTCTTTTGAGCTCCAAAGAAAGTGTCTTATGAAGCATCCTCTACCCGTTTTCAAATAAGTCAATAACGAAACCAATTTGGTGAGTTTCTCCTGCCCCCTTCCGTTTCACTTCAGTTAGAGTGCATTGTAACTAAACAACAAACAAATTATCTTTTTTCATCTCTGAAATTGACTCAATGCTAGATCGGCCAAGCTACCAGCGATGGCTTTTGCCGATTTCTACGTTTCCCTGATTTTCTGGAGGACAGATTTCCGCGAACGATGCAGTTGTGAACGGGCGTGGACGGGCGTGATTTGTAGATCCGTGGCCGATCAATGTGAATGTTAATATTCGACTGTTAAACATATGCGTTCTCATGTACATACATAAAATACAGCAGCGCCATAAAGCGCAATCACACCCCCACCCACTCACAGCCAGCCAACGATGACAGCATCATCGTCGTCGTCACCATGGCCGACACCTTTTTGGAAGAGGGGACTGGCACTTTTTGCCGGGGAAAATTGAATAATTTATAATAGCAAAAGTTGATTGAAGTTCTCTTTCTGAGTCACACTCAGCAAGAAATCTAATCTCGATTCTTATCCAAAATAAGTAAAGGGGAAATGAGATTACCTGGAGAGAAGAAAGTGCCGATGGCGCTTCAACGCCAACTCCCTCATCTCGGCTGTTTTGAATCGAACCAGCGCCTCTCCATTGCGTCTACCCTCTGCCGACAGACACAGAGCGATGCCACCTCTGAAACACACGTCAATATCAGCCGACCCAAAGCCTTCGGAAAAAGCTCCAAACCTAATTTTATTCACTTGTTCTTAACTCAATTAGTTTGTAACCATTCATTCAACTGTTTGTTTGCCTTCTTTGGTTTGAATTATTCGAGTTCTCCAAAATGATACAGTTTTATTCGGAAGACGTATTGGCCTACTCGCCTTCGTCGGAGCCTGAGGACGGTAGAACAGAAGACTACTTTCAGATCGTTAGAGCGCTCGAAAAATCCAAACTAGAACCACGTCGTCACGCTGATTAATAGAGGTGGGACGTGGAACATACGACAAGATGTTGAAGAAACATAATCGAATCCACTTAGCGAACATTTTCCTATTTATTTATTTGGTTTTATTTATTTATTTATTTATTTATTTTTACCATTCGTTCAGTTATTTTTATTTCATTTTACTTTTCATTTATCGGAAACGTAAACAAATAGCAAAGACAATGCCGATACCGCAACAAAACGTTATACCTGAAAGAAAAGTGTGTTTCGTTTCACACTTAATGTCAAAATGAGATTGGTCGACAGTCGGAAAGTTCTTTGAAAGAATTTAAAATAGTCTCAAGATCATTTTGTCTAATTGGAAGTCAAGGTACTCAAATGGTTCTCTTGGCGAAATGAAATTCAATAAAAATTATTTATTTCTCTGTTCAGGAAAATGGCATCCTAAAATGTCACTAATTAATCAACAAAGATCGGAGAACTGTCATTTGTATGATTATAGAAGTTGCCAATAGTTACCTACAAAATGCTAGAGATCAAGAAAACAATATTAATCAATAATAGCACATGTCTGTCTTCTACGGATATTGTTATTATTAGGGTGAACCAAAAAATAAACCACTGGACTGTGAGGTGAAGTTGATATTTTCAGAGTATCAAGTACCTCTACCAGCAGTTCGTTTGAACCGACATCGGAATGATTTCTAGTTTGTAGAAGCCAAAAATTGGAGACATTCCTTCTTGACATTGTTCACCTTGACAAGCCAGTTTTCCCTTAGGAGATGCGCTTTTAAGTTAGCAAAGTGATAATCAGAAGACGCAAGATCCGAGCTATTGACGTGGTTTGAAAGTATTTCAATCAAGTAGAAAGTTTTGAATTTTTCCAAAGACTCTCCTGAAGAAGTGCCATTTTGTGCCGCGTTACTGAGGAGGTGCAGACCGTCACTTGACCAAATCGCGCATTTCTTCTTCTTCTAAAGAATGTACTGATGTCGGACATCTGACATTTGAGTGGGTGACCATATGCGAGCAATTATTGCTGGATTTGTTTTGATCGCTTGAAGGACTGCTTCAAAATCCATTATCAAAGGGCGGCATGATCGCGGCTCACTTGTGGAGTCCGTTTCTCCACCGTCAAATCTCCGCAGCCGAAGCCCTGCTGCATATCTTTAAAGACACATCGCCGACTTTGACTTTAGATATTCTTATTGCTCTGTTAGAGCGTTGAAGTTTCGTTCACGGTAATGATGTAAAAGGACACGAATCGCAGAAAATTTTGGTGTCTTCCCAGCGTTTAAAAACGTTTAAAGATCTAGATTTTGTGATACCTCCGATAGAACAACTCAAAATTTTCAGAACTGTATAAAACACGGCATAGTGTACTCCCCGACTCGGTGGAAAACTTCTTGATTATTATTAGAACAGATTTTCATAAATTATACATTATACCGTTATTGCACCTCGAACTAGGGTCAAAAATAAAAGTTGTTCGTGGTTCTTGTTCCTGGCTAATACGTTCTTGACTATTATTATAAAATTCTTTATTATTATTAGATCAGATTGGAACTAGTGAACAATAAAATTAGTTCAATGCATCTGATGAAGAGAATAACAAAACGGCATAAACGACAAACTCACGGCGCAATCTCGAGGCCGGCGAAGAACTGTGCCACATGGCAGTCGGATGCTTGCCAGGGGAGGCCACGGGCACGGACCACGACGTCGCCTTCGATGCGGGCGTCTCGTTCGCTAGAATTGATTTCTCAAAGATAAATATCATAAATAATCATTATAAATAAATAGATAAATAAACAATTTCTACTAATCACTAACCACACCGCCGGTTCCACGCCCAGGTTCACCGTTTCCAGGGTGCTAGCGAGCTCTTCTGAAAACGAAGCCTTTACTCAATGTCCCACACGTGAACTAATTTATTCAATTTAATACCCTTACATATGAATGTGCTGGAAAACAAGAATACTATCAAGAAACGAAAAACAGAATAGAAATGAGAAAAGAAAGAAGAGAAACAACATTTGAGGGCAAAGTCATCACTATATGATCCTATCAGATCCATGCAGCCGAATGGTGACCCAAATACAGTCAGTTTATAAAAAAACCTGTCAAAGAATCTTTTGACAATAGGCTGTCGGGATTTTCTAAGGTCTATTTGGACAAGGACTTCTGTAAGGAGGTTTAGTAGAGAATAAAATTAGCACGAGATTTCGTGCATGTCTGTCGGTGTGCTGTGAGCAAACGTCAACTTAAAGCGGTTAATCAGTTCTTTGTGGATGCGCCATGCATTCGCCTTTTTTTAAGAATTGTAACGAAATGGTGAACGCGTATTTGTCCAGCGCAAACCTACGATTTTCCGAAAAATCAAGCGTAAACCTCCGATTTTTCGAAAAATCCAGTCAAAGAGCGGCGAAGCCGCTCTTTGAATGGGCCCCGTGAGTACTACTCTGTAGAAGCATCACTAAATGCTTGTGAATTTGACTGAACCTAGCGGTAAACCCACGATTTTTCGAAAAATCCAGTCAAAGAGCGGCTTCGCCGCTCTTTGACTGGGCCCCGTGAGTACTACTCTGTGGAAGCGTCACTAAATGCTTGTGAATTTGACTGAACCTAGCGGTAAACCCACGATTTTTCGAAAAATCAGTCAAAGAGCGGCTTCGCCGCTCTTTGACTGGGCCCCGTGAGTACTACTCTGTAGAAGCATCACTAAATGCTTGTGAATTTGACTGAACCTAGCGGTAAACCTACGAATTTCCGAAAAATCCAGCGTAAACCTACGATTTTCCGAAAAATCAAGCGTAAACCTCCGATTTTTCGAAAAATCCAGTCAAAGAGCGGCGAAGCCGCTCTTTGACTGGGCCCCGTGAGTACTACTCTGTAGAAGCATCACTAAATGCTTGTGAATTTGACTGAACCTAGCGGTAAACCCACGATTTTTCGAAAAATCCAGTCAAAGAGCGGCTTCGCCGCTCTTTGACTGGGCCCCGTGAGTACTACTCTGTAGAAGCGTCACTAAATGCTTGTGAATTTGACTGAACCTAGCGGTAAACCTACGAATTTCCGAAAAATCCAACGTAAACCTCTGATTTTTCGAAAAATCCAGTCAAAGAGCGGCTTCGCCGCTCTTTGACTGGGCCCCGTGAGTACTACTCTGTAGAAGCATCACTAAATGCTTGTGAATTTGACTGAACCTAGCGGTAAACCTACGAATTTCCGAAAAATCCAGCGTAAACCTACGATTTTCCGAAAAATCCAGCGTAAACCTCCGATTTTGGAAAAATCAGTCTAAAGCGGCTTCGCCGCTCTTTGACTGGGCCCCGTGAGTACTACTCTGTAGAAGCGTCACTAAATGCTTGTGAATTTGACTGAACCTAGCGGTAAACCTACGATTTTTCGAAAAATCCAACGTAAACCTCCGATTTTTCGAAAAATCCAGTCGAAGAGCGGCTTCGCCGCTCTTTGACTGGGCCCCGTGAGTACTACTCTGTAGAAGCGTCACTAAATGCTTGTGAATTTGACTGAACCTAGCGGTAAACCTACGATTTTTCGAAAAATCCAGTCGAAGAGCGGCTTCGCCGCTCTTTGACTGGGCCCCGTGAGTGCTACTCTGTGGAAGCATCACTAAATGCTTGTGAATTTGACTGAACCTAGCGGTAAACCTACGATTTTTCGAAAAATCCAGCGTAAACCTCCGATTTTTCGAAAAATCCAGTCAAAGAGGCGGCTTCGCCGCTCTTTGACTGGGCCCCGTGAGTACTACTCTGTAGAAGCATCACTAAATGCTTGTGAATTTGACTGAACCTAGCGGTAAACCTACGATTTTTCGAAAAATCCAGCGTAAACCTCCGATTTTCTAAAAATCCAGAAAAGCGGCTTCGCCGCTCTTTGACTGGGCCCCGTGAGTACTACTCTGTGGAAGCATCACTAAATGCTTGTGAATTTGACTGAACCTAGCGGTAAACCTACGATTTTTCGAAAAATCAGCGTAAACCTCCGATTTTTCGAAAAATACAGTCAAAGAGCGGCTTCGCCGCTCTTTGACTGGGCCCCGTGAGTACTACTCTGTAGAAGCGTCACTAAATGCTTGTGAATTTGACTGAACCTAGCGGTAAACCTACGATTTTTCGAAAAATCCAACGTAAACCTCCGATTTTTCGAAAAATCCAGTCGAAGAGCGGCTTCGCCGCTCTTTGACTGGGCCCCGTGAGTACTACTCTGTAGAAGCGTCACTAAATGCTTGTGAATTTGACTGAACCTAGCGGTAAACCTACGATTTTTCGAAAAATCCAGTCGAAGAGCGGCTTCGCCGCTCTTTGACTGGGCCCCATGAGTGCTACTCTGTGGAAGCATCACTAAATGCTTGTGAATTTGACTGAACCTAGCGGTAAACCTACGATTTTTCGAAAAATCCAGCGTAAACCTCCGATTTTTCGAAAAATCCAGTCAAAGAGCGGCTTCGCCGCTCTTTGACTGGGCCCCGTGAGTACTACTCTGTAGAAGCATCACTAAATGCTTGTGAATTTGACTGAACCTAGCGGTAAACCTACGATTTTTCGAAAAATCCAGCGTAAACCTCCGATTTTTCGAAAAATCCAGTCAGCAGCGGCTTCGCCGCTCTTTGACTGGGCCCCGTGAGTACTACTCTGTAGAAGCATCACTAAATGCTTGTGAATTTGACTGAACCTAGCGGTAAACCTACGAATTTCCGAAAAATCCAGCGTAAACCTACGATTTTCCGAAAAATCCAGCGTAAACCTCCGATTTTTGGAAAAATCCAGTCTAAGAGCGGCTTCGCCGCTCTTTGACTGGGCCCCGTGAGTACTACTCTGTGGAAGCATCACTAAATGCTTGTGAATTTGACTGAACCTAGCGGTAAACCTACGAATTTCCGAAAAATCCAACGTAAACCTCTGATTTTTCGAAAAATCCAGTCAAAGAGCGGCTTCGCCGCTCTTTGACTGGGCCCCGTGAGTACTACTCTGTGGAAGCATCACTAAATGCTTGTGAATTTGACTGAACCTAGCGGTAAACCTACGATTTTTCGAAAATCCAGCGTAAACCTCCGATTTTTCGAAAAATCCAGTCAAGAGCGGCTTCGCCGCTCTTTGACTGGGCCCCGTGAGTACTACTCTGTAGAAGCATCACTAAATGCTTGTGAATTTGACTGAACCTAGCGGTAAACCTACGAATTTCCGAAAAATCCAGCGCAAACCTACGATTTTCCGAAAAATCAAGCGTAAACCTCCGATTTTTCGAAAAATCCAGTCAAAGAGCGGCGAAGCCGCTCTTTGAATGGGCCCCGTGAGTACTACTCTGTAGAAGCATCACTAAATGCTTGTGAATTTGACTGAACCTAGCGGTAAACCCACGATTTTTCGAAAAATCCAGTCAAAGAGCGGCTTCGCCGCTCTTTGACTGGGCCCCGTGAGTACTACTCTGTGGAAGCGTCACTAAATGCTTGTGAATTTGACTGAACCTAGCGGTAAACCCACGATTTTTCGAAAAATCCAGTCAAAGAGCGGCTTCGCCGCTCTTTGACTGGGCCCCGTGAGTACTACTCTGTAGAAGCATCACTAAATGCTTGTGAATTTGACTGAACCTAGCGGTAAACCTACGAATTTCCGAAAAATCCAGCGTAAACCTACGATTTTCCGAAAAATCAAGCGTAAACCTCCGATTTTTCGAAAAATCAGTCAAAGAGCGGCGAAGCCGCTCTTTGACTGGGCCCCGTGAGTACTACTCTGTAGAAGCATCACTAAATGCTTGTGAATTTGACTGAACCTAGCGGTAAACCCACGATTTTTCGAAAAATCCAGTCAAAGAGCGGCTTCGCCGCTCTTTGACTGGGCCCCGTGAGTACTACTCTGTAGAAGCGTCACTAAATGCTTGTGAATTTGACTGAACCTAGCGGTAAACCTACGAATTTCCGAAAAATCCAACGTAAACCTCTGATTTTTCGAAAAATTCAGTCAAAGAGCGGCTTCGCCGCTCTTTGACTGGGCCCCGTGAGTACTACTCTGTAGAAGCATCACTAAATGCTTGTGAATTTGACTGAACCTAGCGGTAAACCTACGAATTTCCGAAAAATCCAGCGTAAACCTACGATTTTCCGAAAAATCCAGCGTAAACCTCCGATTTTTGGAAAAATCCAGTCTAAGAGCGGCTTCGCCGCTCTTTGACTGGGCCCCGTGAGTACTCTGTAGAAGCGTCACTAAATGCTTGTGAATTTGACTGAACCTAGCGGTAAACCTACGATTTTTCGAAAAATCCAACGTAAACCTCCGATTTTTCGAAAAATCCAGTCGAAGAGCGGCTTCGCCGCTCTTTGACTGGGCCCCGTGAGTACTACTCTGTAGAAGCGTCACTAAATGCTTGTGAATTTGACTGAACCTAGCGGTAAACCTACGATTTTTCGAAAAATCCAGTCGAAGAGCGGCTTCGCCGCTCTTTGACTGGGCCCCGTGAGTGCTACTCTGTGGAAGCATCACTAAATGCTTGTGAATTTGACTGAACCTAGCGGTAAACCTACGATTTTTCGAAAAATCCAGCGTAAACCTCCGATTTTTCGAAAAATCCAGTCAATGACTGGGCCCCGTGAGTACTACTCTGTAGAAGCATCACTAAATGCTTGTGAATTTGACTGAACCTAGCGGTAAACCTACGATTTTTCGAAAATCCAGCGTAAACCTCCGATTTTTCGAAAAATCCAGTCAAAGAGCGGCTTCGCCGCTCTTTGACTGGGCCCCGTGAGTACTACTCTGTGGAAGCATCACTAAATGCTTGTGAATTTGACTGAACCTAGCGGTAAACCTACGATTTTTCGAAAAATCCAGCGTAAACCTCCGATTTTTCGAAAAATACAGTCAAAGAGCGGCTTCGCCGCTCTTTGACTGGGCCCCGTGAGTACTACTCTGTAGAAGCGTCACTAAATGCTTGTGAATTTGACTGAACCTAGCGGTAAACCTACGATTTTTCGAAAAATCCAACGTAAACCTCCGATTTTTCGAAAAATCAGTCGAAGAGCGGCTTCGCCGCTCTTTGACTGGGCCCCGTGAGTACTACTCTGTAGAAGCGTCACTAAATGCTTGTGAATTTGACTGAACCTAGCGGTAAACCTACGATTTTTCGAAAAATCCAGTCGAAGAGCGGCTTCTTTGACTGGGCCCCATGAGTGCTACTCTGTGGAAGCATCACTAAATGCTTGTGAATTTGACTGAACCTAGCGGTAAACCTACGATTTTTCGAAAAATCCAGCGTAAACCTCCGATTTTTCGAAAAATCCAGTCAAAGAGCGGCTTCGCCGCTCTTTGACTGGGCCCCGTGAGTACTACTCTGTAGAAGCATCACTAAATGCTTGTGAATTTGACTGAACCTAGCGGTAAACCTACGATTTTTCGAAAAATCCAGCGTAAACCTCCGATTTTTCGAAAAATCCAGTCAAAGTGGGGCTTCGCCGCTCTTTGACTGGGCCCCGTGAGTACTACTCTGTAGAAGCATCACTAAATGCTTGTGAATTTGACTGAACCTAGCGGTAAACCTACGAATTTCCGAAAAATCCAGCGTAAACCTACGATTTTCCGAAAAATCCAGCGTAAACCTCCGATTTTTGAAAAATCCAGTCTAAGAGCGGCTTCGCCGCTCTTTGACTGGGCCCCGTGAGTACTACTCTGTGGAAGCATCACTAAATGCTTGTGAATTTGACTGAACCTAGCGGTAAACCTACGAATTTCCGAAAAATCCAACGTAAACCTCTGATTTTTCGAAAAATCCAGTCAAAGAGCGGCTTCGCCGCTCTTTGACTGGGCCCCGTGAGTACTACTCTGTAGAAGCGTCACTAAATGCTTGTGAATTTGACTGAACCTAGCGGTAAACCTACGATTTTTCGAAAAATCCAGCGTAAACCTCCGATTTTTCGAAAAATCCAGTCAAAGAGCGGCTTCGCCGCTCTTTGACTGGGCCCCGTGAGTACTACTCTGTAGAAGCATCACTAAATGCTTGTGAATTTGACTGAACCTAGCGGTAAACCTACGAATTTACGAAATTCCGAAAAATTTCCGATTTTTCGAAAAAATCAAAGAGCGGCGAAGCCGCTCTTTGACTGGGCCCCGTGAGTACTACTCTGTAGAAGCATCACTAAATGCTTGTGAATGAACCTAGCGGTAAACCCACGATTTTTCGAAAAATCCAGGAGGCGGCTTCGCCGCTCTTTGACTGGGCCCCGTGAACTGTGGAAGCATCACTAAATGCTTGTGAATTTGACTGAACCTAGCGGTAAACCTACGATTTTTCGAAAAATCCAGCGTAAACCTCCGATTTTTCGAAATGAGACTCTGTAGAAGCATCACTAAATGCTTGTGAATTTGACTGAACCTAGCGGTAAAACGAATTTGAGCGCAAACCTACGATTTTCCGAAAAAAGTCATCACTATGAATGGGCCCCGTGATACCTGTAGAAGCATCTAAAGATCCATAGCGGTAAACCCACGAGCCGAACTGGGCCCCGTGTACTACTCTGTGGAAGCATCACTAAATGCTTGTGAAATGAACCTAGCGGTAAACCCACGATTTTTTTATAAAGAGCGGCTTCGCCGCTCTTTGAAAACCTAGAAGTCAAAGAATCTTTTGACAATCAAGCGTAAACCTCCGATTTTGTCAAAGAGCGGCGGGACTGGGCCCCGTTTTCTGTAGAAGCATCACTAAATGCTTGTGAATTTGACTGAACCTAGCGGTAAACCCACGGAAAAATCCAGTCAAGCGGCTTCGCCGCTCTTTGACTTCTGTAGAAGCGTCACTAAATGCTTGTGAATTTGACTGAACCTAGCGGTAAACCTACGATTTTTCGAAAAATCCAGTCAAAGAGCGGCTTCGGTAAATCAACGTTTCAAGGGCCGTATATATGTAGTGAGAAGAAGGGTGGTGGTGGTCAGCGGTGATGGTATATAAAAGTACCCAAGACTCGTTTACCACGGACCCGTTGATTAGCATTATCGGAGAAAAAGTGTGGCCAGCGCAGCCATACAACCGCGAACAGCGCCGAAGATTCACCGAATTGTACTCAGAATGAAACACCGGCGTTACTGTTATTAGAGGCATGTTCCCATCCGTTCCGTATATATCGAGAAATCCTATAGTTGGTTGTCCATGTGGACAATGAAGCAGTGTTGGTTGAGCAGCGAGGAAACAGTGTTGGCTGAACAGAAGAGCACTGTTGTTGTTTTATCACTGTCAGCGCTCTTACTATAGTTGGTTATCCAGCAGAAGAGCTGAGCAGGGGAGCATCGTTCAAGTGCCTTATTACACTTGGCAACTCCATTCCAGTGATAGCGACTCGATCTCATAAACCCCATGGTTTAACAGTGCTGAATAATCACCGAATTTGTACTCGGGATGAAACACCTGCGTTATTGTTACTTGCATGATCGTTATCCACAGGAGGGCAATGAAACAGTGTTGGTTGTGCAGAAGAGCAGGGATGCTGTTTTATCACTGCTTTCAGCGGTTCCTGTAGTTAGATATCCACTGTAGGACAATGAAGCAGTGATGACTGAGCAGAAGAGCATTGGTGCTGTTTTATCAACGGTTTATCACAGTTGGTGACTCCATTTCACTGATCGCGACTCGATCTCATGAACCGCATGTTCTTATACTGTGAAGTGTGGGGTCAGTCACCGTTCAAGACTGTATCTTTCCCTTCCTGTATGACTCTCGTACCAATTTTCCCGACCCAGGAGGGACCATAACTCGTTAGCCTTGGCAAGGATCGATCACTCGAGGACTAGCGCCTTTTAGCACAGCACCACGCATGCTTCTAAATTAATGAGACAGTATCTTGATATTTATTGAGGGAATGCGAGATGCCTTGAACAGTGTGATAACGAGTTAATGACTATTTCATATAGGGCGCGCATGGTAAAGTGGAACACGGCACTACTAACACCCGTGCGATCGAGTGGTCGATCCTTCGCCGTGCTTACCAAACTTCCAATCTGTCCGCGCTCGGATAAATCGGTACCAGACTTGTCTGGGAAGCTAAAGACACTGACTTGGCACAGCGGCGAGCCCCCACAGGTCATTGTACTAGCCAAATACGCATTCACCATGCCCTAATGACTAATTAACGCCGACACCTTTACCTTTACCTTTACCCTGACGTATACTACGTGGACAGATCCGCTGACTGATACTGATTCCAAGCACGGCAAAGTTTCAGTCGCGAAACTGTAACCAGATCCACGTTTACCTCCGTCTACCTGGCTATAGCGTCCAGTTAGCATCTACCGGAACAGAATCGTGGACGTGTCTTCGTAGTTATGGTGAAAAACCCGCGAACCAGCGAAGAAGTCGAACGCAAGCCAATTAACGGCAATTGAGTACTGTGTGGCTGGCGGAACGGTCCAGATTCTGGTTCGCCTCCGTCACTCATTCCGTCGACCTCTAATGACTGCCAAAGAGCCATCAAAAACCGCTGACTGACGCAGAAAACACGCAGAACTCGTCCAGACTCTACTGCGATGCGATAACGAGAGATGAAGAGGAGAATGCGGTAGCGTTTCCTAGGGGACTATCCGTATGAGTAGAATTCGTTGAATTTCTATAATAGTTTTTCGTCTAGGTGAAAGGTTTTTGCTAAGTTCGACCAAAGGTGCTTGTCCATTTCTGCAATCCAACCTGATTTGCTACCTGTCGATTCTACTCAATCAGTTGATTCGATGTAAACAGTCATTCACGACTGTTTTGCACTTTTGCTGAACATCGTAGGGTGGAACGCTCACAACCTGTGAAAAACTGGGATTTTGCGATCTGTGCCCTCTACTTTTCGAATATTATTGAAATGTGTTTTAATCATCGTTCACATCTTCACCTTTTCTCAGTGTTCTTCTGAAGACCACCCTGGTAGAAAAGAACTTCAAAAGTTATCTGCGAAAGAAGTTATCTGCCTCTTCCAATTCGCTTTTTCCACCCCTTTTCGTTGCACTAAGCTGGCTAGGCTTTAGCGCCTGTCGGACCGGAGTTATCCTCGTTGCTTCTCGCGGCATCGAACTGAAAAATGATACTAACCGACTATCCTCTAACGGGACTAGGAAGGCTTTCGTCGTATACACTGCGTCCAGAAAAGATAGGGACACCCCCTATATTCTTGTTTCAAAGAACTGCTGGATACTATTTGATTCCAAATCTAAACCAGTGAATTCAGCACGGCAAAAAACATGGGACTAAGCGATTTGAGCTTCTGGGTTGAACGGTGAAGGTTTTGAGGACAATTTTTGTAATCAGTGCGACGGAACCACTGTCCAGAAATGATAGGGACACCCGAGAAAAAACAGCTTAACGAACCAGATACTAATTAAGCCACTGAAATTAGTAATTGGTGGACGCTTCGCTATTCAGTGTAACGTAATCAAGTGGAGTTGGGATTAACGCGACGGAGTTTTGGAGAATTTTATCAATTAAATCGTCGTCGATCGATGGATCGCTGTCTTCAGCTCTTCAACGCTGGAGTACATCCTGTTAATCGCATTATTCCTCCAATATAGGTGTTCACAGAGATTTTCCATCAGAACTTGCTCAAAAAAACTCGCTTTTCATTCGAGAGTGTCGACAAAACAAGTCCTTAAAGAGCCTGGGGTCAACCCGATCTCATGAGGCGGACCAAATTCCTGTTGGAAGAACAAGCTGTGCCTATGCCTATCCTCTAGGAACGGCAACAGATAAGTTGCTAGTACCTGTTGGTGTTCAAATCAATTCGAATTTGCTGAACTAAATTCAATCGAGGCTTTTTATTCAGAGTGAAACTGCCACCTACATTAAGGCTGTACAGCTCCTCAAGCCCCTCCTTCGTAAAAACTAGTTCTTCTCGACTAAACCGTGTTGTGTTACTGTATGCCATCTGGACAGCTCCAGGAAAGTCGCTTCGCTTCGGAAAAAATCAATTTAATCTCAGAATAATTAGCCTAGGAACCGAGTGAATGTCTATCGTGCCTTAATCCGAGAAAGGATTTTGTTTCTCTACAGAAATTCGAAACTGTTCTCCTTGTGCGCGTCTGCTAAACGTGAAGTGAACTTAAAATTTATGTAAAGAACGTTTCCGTAAGGTTTTATACAATAGCTGATAAATTTATTGAGTTTTTTCATGGTAGGCTCTTGCTTACTCGCTCCAGTTAGGCTGTACATCAGATATTATTTGGGCAGCGTTCGCTTGTTCTAGATCAGAGGAAGACGTATCACCTCCGGGAAAACTCTTCGTTACATAATCTGTCATCAAACGCCGATAATCATTCTCGAGGATTTCACCGTAGGCGAAATTCCGCGACACTAGGCCTCGATTCTTCAAGAGCCTTAATTTGGCTTTGTTATTTTATTGAGCACAACGTTCTATGGTCTATGCTAACACAAAACATTTTATTGAAATGAACATCGCTCAAAAAATTAGTTTTCATCAATTTACCCATTCAATCGGCTCTTCTTTGTAGGTGTCCCTATCATTTCTGGACAGTGATTCCGTCGCGCTCATTGCAAAAATCGTCCCCAAAACCTTCACCGGTCAAACCACAAGCCCAAATCGCTTAGTCCCATGTTTTTTGCCGTGCTGAATTTATTAGTATAGATTTGGAATCGAATAGTTTCAAGCAGTGCCTTAAATCAAGAAATTGGGGGGTGTCCCTATCTTTTCTGGTCGCAGTGTATATCTGCTCACTATGGCGTTGGCCTCTCTCCTCTTGAAGACTGGGATGCAGCATAAGTCACTTGATTTTACTTTAGTGTTTAGTTGTTACTAAGGGTTGTTTAGGATTATTCACATCTGTTTCACTTGACGCACGTCACAGTGCACAAGAAATAAATAAATAAATAAACTCGAGTTTCAAGTGTCTCGCTTCACTTCGCTTTTCGAAAACATTTCTAGTGTTGAAGATAACTTTCTTTTGCAGCAACATTCATCCATGGTGGTACTTTTTGTTTTTGCTATCCATTAATTCCCACCTCCTAGAGATTTATTGTCCCTCAACTATTAGTGTTGTTGGCCTTTTTCGTTCCGGTGACTCGTTTAGAGCCCATCGCTAGTTGGATTCTCACTGTTGCTACAGTTCCTGCGTATCTCCCATCGTTATCTCAACTTTTTGTGAAGCCGGTGAATGAATAAAACTAATTTGTACTATAGTAATGTACGATTAATTGATTTATTATATTTGTATAGGAATAAAGTTTCCTTAGTGGAGAATCTCGATGTTGACCTCGTAATCCTAATGAATACTTTCATCTAAAGCAATAGTTTCACAAGTATTTCCTATGGATCGAGTCCACTGGGTAAAGCGGTAAAGTGAAATCGATAAATTTGGTGAAGTTGATAGCTATTAGCTTAACTTCGCCTACCAAACACCTCCTTATTGGACTGATCAGTACAGTCGCACTTTGCATCTGCCAAGAGTTTCTTTTCTGTATCCAAGACCCCTTTATTAATTTAATTAAGCTCAGGTTCTCCGAAAAAACCAATTGATTAATTTCTTTTCTCAGTTCCCCACGAGAATTTGATGTTAATTATAAATACTCGAATCTAGCCAGTCGAGCGCATTGCTAGATCAAAAACCACATGGAAAACTGATAGCGAATACTGTACTTTGCGAACAATGGCACCAGAGATTTAAGAAAACGAATTAGCCATGAAATGATGGCCAGCACTTTAACGAGAAATGAAATAACCGAGGCGCTCGGGCAAAAGCGGAAGCGAACACCATGCTGTAAACGCTCCCTTCGGGATTGGGCAGCTAGAACTTTACTTCCCTGGGAGACCTTGGGCTGTCGTTGCTTTCTTCCCAAATCGGTAAGAACGCAGCAGACCGGATCAGTTTTCATGTGCTAATGGCAGTTACTCCGATTCACAGACCTGCTGTAACCCGGTTCTTCCGGTCGCCCGTGGATTCCACCTGTTCTGCAGGCTTCTCTAATTTGCGGCAGGGAATTAACAACTGGTATGCACATAAAACTTGCGCTTGCGCAGCGTGCACGCTGAGATGCTGAACGTCAAAACCAAAAAACAGAAGCGAATGTCGGGCAGCACACCGGAGGCGGAATACGGCTATGAAAGCGCCTATTGCAAGCACACTGGCGCTAACAGACATAACGACAATTTGAGCGACGAATTAGCCGTTGAGCATGAAATTGAGCGAAACACACGACGACGAGCATTCTCGTCCCACGCGACGTTTGCGGCGGCCGCATTGCTCTAATCGATAGCGCGTTACAACACGGGACGAGAATACTCGTCGCCGTGTCGTCGGGTCTGAAAGAGCCCTATGGGATAAGGAATTGAGGCAAGGGTTTGTAGAGTTATGGAGAACGTACGATGTTGTTGTTAGCTTCGCCTACTAACTCTACTCGTGTGACGCCTACCGGAAACATCCGTCGGTGAATTCATCATAATTTTTAAGAACTTAGCCCGAGAAGATCATACAACCATTCTTCACTTTTGAAGAGCACTATCTGTTGTTTTCGAAGAGATTCGGGGTACATTGTGGTTTTATTCTGGTGTATAGCAGTCAAAAATCTAGGCCCTTTTATGTGAAGAGTGCCAGTGATTCTTCAACAGTCGCTCAATCGCTCTTCTTCCCAATGGGAAAAATAGTATGGCAACGTGATTCCATTGAACTTTGCGTCAATCATGAGCTCGTGTGTCAGTGTCATTCCGCTTTGGGGGTCCATTGACCTATTCAAAAAAAGTAGCAAAAGTAGACGCAGGGAGGTTGTAGCCATGACCTAATAAGTGTTTAAACTCAATTCTTCCAACAGAATTTCAATCGCTGACAGTTGTCCTTACAAGAAGCTCCACAATGACGAAGAAAATTCTAGAATAGGACCCAGTTATACAATTTATAGTTTCTCCACATTTTTCCTCATCGCTTCCTGATCACGAGGTTGTCTCGGGTGATCAGCAGTGGTAAAAAAATTGGAGGATCCTAAGCCAATTAGTGCTATTCCGTAAAAATTGGTCCGTAACTGGGTTATATCAAAAGGAAATAGCAATGGAGTGGCATTTTTGGACTCCATGCAAATTGGTGAATCGAGTGATGAGATCAAATCCTCAAGTATTCTACTAGGGAAAGGGCGCTTTGGAGGGTTGTGATCGCCCTTAGGGAAAGAAGTTATATTGTAGAAACTGGACACGAATAACTTCTTCTCCTTCCTTTCGCTCTACACCTGACTTTCATCAAATCTCTACGAATTGAACAATCACTCGAGCCGATTTAGGTTTTTAGCGGTTTGGTTCAAAGACAAAAGCAGCAACGGCGCCTCGAATATGCCCTCAATCAAAGGCCGGGAAGATGGATATTCAACAGTTCACCAAACAAAACAAGAACCCCCGCCGCCGCCTCAACATGACAGTTTTTTTCCTGAACAATCAGCAACGCTGATCTAAGCCAAGGTCGCCCGTCGTTCATCAGCCGTCGTCTCACTCCTTTGACCAGCGACGCCTTGTTAAATACCTACCAGGTCAAAGTGACCACTAGCGGATAATGGAGCTAGACAGTGAGTATGTGAAGAAAGCCATATTTTCCACGAAACTTCACAAGAATAAATAATGTGAAGGTGAAAATTCGAGCTGTGGAAGTGGGAAAGCTACAGCCGTAAGAGCTCGGACTTCGAGAACAAAAAGAACAGACACCGTTGTACAAAAACACTCATAGAGAAATAAATTAGGAGAACTAAGGAAAAGATGAAGCTTAAGAACGAGCATCGTCCACAGGTAAGAATGAAAAAAATATGCAACAACATCCAGAACTTTTGACTACAGTTAAATCACTCATGCAAGAAAAAAAGATGTTCTTTGAGTTTCGTTATCTAGGGCCCAGTCCCTTACTCTCGCGTGGAGCAGTGGTAAGAGCTTCCACTGACACCCGCACAGTCGAGCGTTCGTTCCCGGCCTGGAATAACCCATCGTTCCATCTCTCCGGATTCGAGTAAATTGGTATCAGAGTTGTCTTGGAAGGTATAATAAAAACACTGACGCGATATAGAGGCTGGCCCCGGCGAGACATTGTAAAGGCCAAATACGCATCCACCACGCCTCTATGATTCCGAATGGAACAGGAATGTGGCTTCTCGTCCTTATGAGGCTCATCAGCGTCGGTATCTTTACCTTTACCCCTTAAAAAAGGCAGAGAGACGATCGTGGAGGGAGTTTGTGGATGAAATGTTCGATGTCTTTTTTCTTCTTTATAACGACTGTCTTTCATGGTCGAAATAAATTGAATCAAATTGAACTGGCGTAAGCGCTTGTTGCAGGAAAAACACTATTGCCATAGTGGTTCACCCTATCAGATATCAGATTTTTCTTAACTTTGGGATTTTTTGAAAATCAGCACCACTCTCTTTCGGGACATTTCCTATTTTGCATAAGGAGCAGATCTCTGATTTTCATTGAAACAATCGAAAAAAGGATTGCGAGCGCTCTGGCTGAATTTGTTTCGAACCTGTTTCTGCTTTTTTTTCTCATAATGAGAGAGTACGACGACAGAACGGCAAAACATGAAATTTCATAGCATTTCTCCCAGCTAAAAGACACTGCTGAGAATCACATTAGGTGCTTGCATTTGACTACCAATTGGAGAATAAAAATGAAGTGAAAAAAGCAGAAAATTTAAACTTGAACTGGAAATTTGAGACTGGTAAATTGCCGAAAATTATAGCGCCCTTCAGTACGAATTACGTAGTGTTGTGCGAACGATAGTATTACTCATTCACGAGTGAAAAAGAGAGAGGGAGAGAAACAAAAGAGCGAAAGAGAGGGCACACGTTACGAAGAGTCGTAGACGAAGAGTACTCGAAATGTCTCTACTCCTTTTTCGTTTTCTTATTCTAATGGTTGTTGAGAGAACAGATCAAGCTATAAATTTCTAGCCAAATGAGTTCAAAAAGAGTTTAATAAGGATATAAATCTTATAATCAAAGGGTACGGCTGAAACTCGGTAGCTGTTGCCCAGCAAAATCATACCTTATTGGAAAACGAATGCCTGCCTTTCTATTAGAGTCTTTTTACCTTTAATATTCCGTTTTGCGGCATATTGCATGATTTGCTGGATAGCGCCAAAACCGCATCCGATTCCCGCCCAAACACCTGTAGATCAAAACTTTTGCCGTGGACCTAGCTTCCCTTGGGCACCATCTACATACCTTCTTTCAGACAACTTGTGTAGCGTTTTAATTAGGATATTCCAAAATCTAAAAAACAAAATTCGAAAACAAGGACTTCTACAAAGCGGAAATTCCCCAACGGACAGCCTCCGACCCTTTCCAATAATTTGGTTCATATGACTCAATATAGGAGACGGAAAATGGTACTGAAAAGCCATTACATGACCATAGGTGAAACTGCGCCCGTCGACGTCACTTTCAGAAAATGTGAGAAAGAGACAATCCTCGTCCAAAGATATGAACAGTCATAACGAGACAGTCATAGTCTTAACGACAGTCGATGATAGAATATTGACAATCAACTCTCAGTTAATTGTGTACGATGCGATGGTGAAGCAGTGGTAGGAGGCTCTACCACCACTAGAATGGTGGAGCGCTCTATTCTCGCTCAGGTTTCCCATCCTTCCGGTACCGGGCAAATAGGTACCAGGCCTTTCTAGAAGGGGGAACACCATCCTATCCAACCCTTCTACCTTAGGAGTCTAATTCAAGCTCACAGCTCCGGTTGCTAAGCAATGTTCCAATGAAACGTTGTCTTTCTTTGAAAGTTGCTAATTAATGTTGGGTTTGCATCTGAGTTGTTATGCTATTTCCTCAACAGCAGCGCTTGATTGTGAGTACGATTTATAGGAATTAATTAAATTGAACTATATAAATAAATAAATAAATAAATAAACAAATAAATAAATAAATAAATAAATAAATAAATAAATAAATAAATAAATAGAAATTGTCCTCAATTAGGCTACGAGAGCGGCATCATTCGTAGTCTCACAGCCACCTTCTCATCGACTTCCTTTCTCCCCCTCTTCCGAACAACCGAAACTTCTTTGGGGGAGCAGCCGAGCTACCGGATCCCTGACGGCCACGTCAGTCTGCGAAGCACGTCCGCCAGCGTCCGTAGATGACGCGAGTGGCGCAGAACAATGGAGCCGCCCCCGGATAGAATTGCACCTTCCCGGTGCCGACTGACCGCATCGGCCCCTTACCGGGCTCTAACGGTTGCTCTCGTTCAACCGATCCACTAACCATTGGAACGAACAGAAGAAAACTCTGTTTGCCGACGAACCGTCGACGAAGAGCAGTAGGCACGCCAACGCCGCTCACCGTGCCCAGCTCGGTCAGCGATGTCGCAGCCTGACACCTCATATTTGCACGGGCTCTGTTTACTTTCAACAAACACGCCTCTCGGACATCTCGTGGACCATTGAGACTCCTCCACGCCCTCCGCGCTTGCGCCGAACCCCTGCGTGTTGTTTGACGAACCGGTGGCATCAGTTGACGGGAATTAGGCAGATTGCTTGTTGACTCAGACAGTCCAGTAGAAAACAGTGCAAAGAAAACCAAAGTTCGCCTCGAAATCATGACTAACTCTCTTTGAGTAAGCAGGCGTAAACGGTAAAAAGGTCTCAGCGTTATACAGACCCATAAGGACGTGCCGCCGCATTCCTGTTCCACTCTAAATTTCAGAGGCATGGTGAATTCGTATTTGGTCTGAAAAGTCTCGCGGTGTATAACAAGTCAGTGTCCTCACGTTCCCTAACAGGTTTGGTTCCAATTTACCCGATTCCGGAGGAATGGACAGCTTGGTTAGCTCTAGCGGAAATTTAGCGCTTTACCGTGGGGGTGTCAGTAGAGTAGCCCATCTTACCACTGTACTCCGCACGCCTGCTCCGTGGTATAGCGCTGAAAAACAGGCGACTAGTGAATAAAAGCTCAAGGATGTCTTTGCGAGATAGAAAACACGAAATGGAAAAGAGTGCATTCATTTTATAATGGCTTAATAGTATCGAAGACCTCGACAGGACAGCGAAGTGCAGCTGACCCACCATTATAGGAGAAGCAGGCGAAGAAAATGGAAATGCATGGATAACATCTAGCCGAAATGACAAATAGGGGGTGAAATAGGAAAATGACACACCCGAAGGCGAACCCGGATTTTGGTCAGTCAACATGCCCTGAATGGAATACAACTTTCAGCGTACATAGCGATTTCACTTTTTTCGAGCGTAATATACCCACATTTCCGTCCATGATCAACAATTGTCAGCTCCGTGATCAGCAACGAAAACAACCGATCTAGACGCAATTTGAACAAAAATGATGCGAATAACGTCGCATCACTGCCATTGAAGCATTCATCCAAAGCCTCAAGTCTTCCTGACATAACTAACGACACCATCCATCCGTCCAGGAGCTGGAGCTTCAGCACGAAATCGCGATGCCATCCGGACCCCATCGCTCCCACTTCGCCTTGATCTCGATTCGTCGCTGGAATGGAGTCTCCGGGTTTCGCCGTTTTCCCTCTAACGGCTTTTCACCTGTTCTCGACAGCGAAAAAACCAACTCGCTCCGACCCATCCCTTTCAGTCGTCATTAAGGAGAATGAAAAACCAACCGACGCAGCGAAGTCGTCATCTCTCGCTCCGAAACAACGAGCTATACAGCGAGGCGTTCGAAAGCAAGAATGACACCCCAATATCGTAGCAAGAATGACACCCCAATATCGTAAGAAGAAGATGTGAGAACAATAGATCTACCCACACTGGAAAACACCTGCTGCCCTACGTCTTCTCAGCGATTGTGACAATCCGATGCAAGGTGTGACTGTCGACCCATTAAAGCTGGTCGTGTTCTGCTGATAAAATAGAAATAAATAGAATGAAGACAGGTGTCTCCGTGACCATTGTTCGTCACACGCCGATAATTCCACTTATTCAAACCGTATAGGAATATACAGAGAATTCATCGAAAATCTTCTCAATTCTTCGGAGAAGAAGATTTGGAGAAATTCTCTGACATGTTTTGAATAAAGGTAAAGGTAAAGGTGTAGGCGCCTATCAATCCTCTGAGAAACGCTGCCGCATTCGTAATCCATCCTAATCGTGGGGGCATGGTGACTGTGAATTTGGCCTAAAGAATGACTTGTGGGGGCTAGCCTCTATACCAAGTCAGTGCCTCTACTTTCCCGGACAAGTCTGGTACCAAATTACCTGACCACGGAGGGATGGAAGGCTTGAACAACCTTCCGTACCGGGATCGATCTCTCGACGGCGCGGGTGAAAGTAGCGCCTCTCCCCTCTGCACCACGCGGCTCACGTTCTGAATATTAGTGAAAACATATTTTTGTTGGTGACAAATGTTGTTGAGTGGGAGTTGCACTTTTGCTATTCCCAGATGTAGCTTCAGACCATGTCTCGAATGAATAAATTTTCGATCTGACTATGTCGTAAGGCATAGAAAAAGAATATTGCAAGGCGAAAACTTTTCTTGCATAGGTCGTTTTTGCGATAAACCTGACTAACGTCGTCAGAAAAGACGAGTAATTCGAAAACTTTTCAGCGGGTGGTCTTCCCTACATCCCTACTTCCCTCCTCCCTACATGTCACCAGCGGCTGCTGAAGTTGTAGAAGCAAAAACCCAAAGAAAAGTGTTAATCCCTAGCCCAGACGTCTAAGAATCGCGTAGCTGAGTAGCGTATCGCGTATTCATTTGCTGTGTTGCTCTCGTTCTTCTTCTCTCGCAATTATGCGTTACTCTGGTGGTCGTCGACCGGCCGCGCCCGTGTGAAGGTCGACGCCCGGCGAGAAAAGACGGCCGTCGACGACCCCGTTGGGGTCAAGACTGACTGACGTGCGTGAGAGGCGCTGATAATTCATCAAACGCGACCGAAATCGCTGGTTGAGGTAGTAAAATCGCGCTCGTAGGTGTTCGTGAGGTTCGGATGGGCTTTTATGGGCAATCAAAATGTCTGGGTGCCTCACCCACTCGCTGGGGTAAGGTGTCGACAGTAAACCTGACACCACGACTACAACATGAAGAGTCGCATTGACAATATTTCCTTGTGGATCTGATTTTATATCTAACCTTTGAGCTCTACAAAGAACTTCTTAAGTCTAGGAATGTTAGTGTTGTTTTTTCAATTACTTTTTCCCTCTTATCGAAGTGTATTCTTACCGTTGGTTATTTGGTGCTATCACTTACTATACATTATTCTCTTCTTCATGATTGTGTGAAACACGTAAGTATATAAATAAGTAAATAAATTAGATAAATATTAAGGCTAAGGTAAAGGTGTCGGCGATGATCAGTGTCGGAGGATGCGCTACCAATTTACCCGGCCTGGAAGGATGGAAGGTTTGGTTAGCCCGAGCGGGGATCGACCGCTGTATAGTGCGAGTGTCACTAGCGCCTCTTACCACCGCCCAAATGGAATGAATAAGGTATTGACCACAACAGCAAAAAGAGCCAAGATCATCTGTTTGAAGGGAGACGTGGAAATAGAAAATAAATAGGCCAAATGACGATCACTTTCAAGCAGCCATAAATCAATCCCCAGAGATCTTCGCTCTGAGACAGCCAGATGTTTCGACTCGAAATCATCTGCGTGAGTTTGTGATCCGGGTTTTCTAGCAGATGACGCGGAAAAAATAGGCAAAAGCCTCATGAGAAGGTCCCTCTCAGGTGATACAGTATATACTCGCTTAACGATTTCCACCAACTACCATATCTCGATCTCAGATCGTGTTGTTCAACACCTCTCAACCCAGTTCGAGCGCTATCTCGACCGATCGCCGAGCGACAAAACCCAGAGAAAGTCATCAGACGAACCGCGTAGATCGATGGATTCTGAAGGTGACATCTACAAATTGCTTTTATTAAAAAAATCGGTACTTGTTGAAAGTTCCGACTTCACCGACCGGGTTTGTGTCAAAAATTCGATGGAACTTCATCTTTATATGGGGTCACTTAGGGGGCTGATCATGAATCCGAGGTTCGTTTCTCGAATTTAACCCAAGGGCCGCCCGTATTGTCGATTTGAGTGGTCAGGTCAAAATCTCAGATCCGGCTCAAACTTCGATTAGGTAGGTTATTTGAGATGCTGATTACGGTTCTTTTATTGGCTTTTTCGAATTTCGCCCGATTTTGGCCATTATGGACATGTTTAGATACAAAGGGGGTAGCCTTGACTGGGGGGGGAGTCAGAGTGACGGCGCAGAGGAGTACTTACTTGAATCTCACGAAATCGATCGAAATCTGAGAAAAAGACATCAGATTCGTGATTAGCGCCCCAAATAACCCTACTACACGAAGTTTTAGTGAATTCGGTATTTTTGACGGAATCACCCAATTTGACGGTATCGGTGGTCCGCAACGTCAGGATCGGTATCAGTATGCAAAATAACCGCCCAAAATGAAGTTTTATCCAAACCCGAGATCGTAGGTGAACCTGCCCGCTGGCCCTACATGTACATGCTACCCCTTTCTCCGAAAGAAAAAGTTGTTTCCCATTTCATGGGACATGTCTAGAAACATTAGAATAAGCTTGATAAATGTCAGGTCAAAAGGCTTGCCATGCAGTTTCATATCTTAGGAGAAACCAGTCTTCTGCAGCTCACCTCTGCGCTCAGAAGCTGTTAGAGTTCGCATTAGATTTCATATTGCATGGCAGATGTTGCACATTGTGGCCTATATATTTCTATGCTACACCTGTTCTACCTCATGAATTTGGATCAAAGTGGAAGTAGGATAGTATTGGGTGTTCTCATAGCTTTATAACTTTCCGAAAACAGATAGTCCACATCATTTTTTACAGGTGAAAAATGCGACAAAGAGCAACAAATCAAGGTGGGAACATCATTACACATATGTATATAAAAAATGGGAACAAAGGTCCTCTCGGAGAGATAGACAAAAACTCTTCAAGGAACATTCTAAGTCTGGCTGTAGGCCTCTTTCCTACTGATGAGCTTCGATGAGCGCTTCTTATTTTCTTACCTGTCCAGTGTTCTAGAGACAAAGCAGGCCCTGTCTTGCTTCTTCCTACACAATGCAGTATTCTGCTCCCTTATGCTCCACTTTTTTCTTCTCCGGCGTCCAAGTTAACTAGCTTTCTTGAGTCCCAAGAAAGAGTCAACAGCGTAGACTGACGACTACAATTAACTAGAACATTAGTCTAACAAGTTGGTAATGAGAATCCAGTTAACCAAATTGGTCGTTCCAAAACTGTCGCCGTAATTGTTATTGGCGCAGTGAAGATACAGCAGTTTGGAACTCAAAATCCGGAACTGTTTTGCGCGATTCTTCGCTAATTTCTATTCTAACTGTAGGAACAATTCGAACCAAAGAAGAAGGTTTGGCGGCGACAACAGCTCCTCATGAGCCGTAGTTGCCGCCGGCACTGAACGACGAGCTCATAGACGGCCACCTTGTGATCACCCTCACGTGATGAATCTGACGATCACATGCGATCGTGTTCAGATGCGTGATCGAAATTCGTTTCTCGTTCAGCTAAATGGCCACTTTCGCGGCAGCCCAGATGGCTCGGCGCTGCTCCGGGTCAAGGTCGAACTCAAAGACGGGCTCCTAGACGGCCATCTTGAGATCGCTCTCACCTGAGAACCATTCAGCCTGCTGCTGAGAGCACTGATGAGTAGAGGACGAGGGCGAAAGAAAAACAAAAGAAACGGCAAAAAACTGTCACGCGACTCTGATGACCTCGCTGATTAACTATGACGTCCACATCGATTTTGGGTGCTGTAAGGGGAAGGGGTGCAGCCAGGAGACGCGTTGTTCTTGCTGGAGTTACGAATAGAAATGAAAGAAACAAAAAACTAAGAGAAAATTATTATTGAGTGTATGTTTCCAAACTCTCCATATTCGAGTACCAATTTGAGCGAAGAGAAAAAGATAAAGTTCCTAAAATCGTCCTAACCACTTCATAGTCTCTCAGGACTTCCAGAAATGGCTCCGGATCTCTTTCACCTCCTGCTCGTTTTACCTCGGAGCTGCACAAGCGAGTCACTCAATGATTTATTTATTTGTTTATTTATTTATTTATTTATTTATTTATTTATTTATTTATTTATTTATTTATTTATTTATTTATTTAGGGACAAAAACGTGCTAAACAAGTAAGGCGCATGACGATCTATCGCGAATAAGCGTGCTGTTAAAGGTTAAGAGAGGAAAGAAAACAAGAAAGCAAAAAGGGCGTCATGCTAGATCTCGCTCTAAAAGGTATCGACCATGTATTGAATAAACGAACGAGCAGAGGACCGACCGAGTTCAGTCTGAACGACAAATTGGTTGGTAAGCATGTGGTTTTGAGGCTGCTTGCATAACTCTGGCCCAACGGGTGCTGAGACCTCGCTAGCTTACTATTAGTCAAACAGTAATAGTAGACAGACACCAGAAAAAGAAAGAAATGATAAAGAATTGATCGCAATAAAGACGCTCGCGGTGAACGACCTTTTTTGGTTTCCTTTTCTTGGCCGGTGGTTCTCCGATGCCGGACGTGTGTCTATGTAGGTGTGCATGTGAGTGTCGAGTAATTGCTAGTCGCCGATGAGTCAGTTGTGCAAACGAGACCCGCACAGGTCACGCTCTCTCTAGTTCGTTCCTCTCAGACTTCCGAAAAACCGCGACGACCGCGATGACGACCCGACGTGTGTGGCCCCGGTAGCACTACTAACCTGCTCACGCCTACTAAAATGACGGGCCTGTGATGGGGCCTAAGTGCGATCGATCGCTACTGTCTCATAACGGAGCTGGTAAAGTAAACGGAAAGGTGAAGTGGTAAATCAAGCGAGTCAGTGGTGAACAAGTTAGTACCTCTGACCTCCTATGCAGGTCTGGTATCAATTCACTCTACCAAGAAGTAGCGGAAGTCGTGTCTTGCCTCAGGCGAGGAGTGACTGATCGGCATTTGTGGATGGCGTTGTGGATTCTTACACTAGTGGACAAATTGTTAATTGTGAAGATAACCGCTTGAAAACCTTCGTCGGATTTGTGGTTAAGTATACGTTAGATTCGATAAATTAGGGATGGGCTAAATGGCTCAAGGAATTCAGAATTTTTCCGTCGAATTGCCCAGTTCTACTCAAGAGCCCGTGTATCGGCAGAACTTTAGTTCCTACATACTGCTTTTTAAAAGAACCATTTCACTAGGTGAAGATGGATATGAATCACTAACTACACAGAATCTTTATAAATATTTCAGCAACAAAATAGAAAAACCGAGATAAAATTTTCATGGCACTGATCCCTTTCCTAAGACGTTATCGACAGTTACCAGTTAAGCTGATAGCACCAAAAAAAATTGCAAAAAATTCGACGTTCACCAAAAAACCAGTTCATGCTGGGCTTCCCAAGAGCAAGCGACTCATGGCATTGCTGTCAACTTTCCTAAGAGTTTCTTGTCGTTCTAATTCTTTGATTTTCCTTTTCTCCGTCGTCGCCGCGCACAAAGGTAGCTTTTGATTTAATTATAAAGGAAAAAGGGCAAAACATATTAATAAAATATGCCAAGTTTTGCATGGCAACAAATGTCTCACGCTTTTATATTTTCGAATTAATGGAAATGAAAATGATGAAATAAATAAAAACATAAATAAATACTCAGAAAGGCTCGAAAAAAAAACGAAGGAGTAATACAAATCAAATATCAAATAGAAACAGAGGGACTGGAACGCCGTCGTTCCAAAAAGACTCGATATGTTCAGGTCTTCGATTGAATTACCACTGGTGTTTGGTTCGTTACACGATCTCCATCCCATTCCAAACTTTATCGATAAATTTAAACTCTCCACACTTATCGTTAGATTTCTTGCCAAGAACTCGTGTTAAGGGTATAAAGGGACGCCTCGGTGTGGTTAAGCGACAAATGTTGGTTTCTAGTGAAAATATTCACCACTTTTAGATAACCGCATCATCCCACAAATATCTGAAATAGTTGCACGGTACCTTCTCTCTATAGTAAGCTTTTTATCCTCAACAACAGAGAAAAACGAATTGATGACTCTATTGCCTTCAATCAACTCTTTTCCCACGTTTATCAAAAATTACGATTTACAACCTCGCCCACGCAGCTCGATCAGAGATCGCTGAAGATTAGGCCGCGTTCTCCGGTTGACCGCACGTCTTGTAGCGCTCCTTGCCGGAGTTTTACCATTCGTTTTTCTAACAAAATAGACTACTTCGACAGGATTTCGTTCAGCCACTCATGTGGAGCCATTCATCTATGGAACGTCATTCAGATAATCAGAAGATAAGGTAAGAAGGAGGGAGGAAATAGTCCATTCATCTCGAGTCTTTGAGTGGATTTCGTAGGAAATCGGACAACAAGAAAGAGAAACAAACAGAAAAGGCAGAAGCGTAGACTCAGCGGCCATTAAGTAACAATACATGTTGTACCTACTGTGTGACTCTTAGAAAAATCAATTTCTCTTCCGTAGATTTCAGGGAAGGGTAAAATATGGGGGTAAAACTGAAACTATTGAAATAGGGAACGCTCGGCTAGCATTCAGAACAAAACCCTTCCACTTTTCGAATGTAAAGCCGGAACGGATAATGATGAGAAAAAGAGAACGCAAACGATGGAGTTCAAAGCACATTTTCTTGGAAGACTTTCCCTTTTTTCTCCTAAACACTCTCTTTCATTAAGAAGAGTTAGAGCACCCGAACGTCGCATTCCGCAACTTTTTATATGTACGCCATTTGTTCCTCTAGTTTATGCGCTATTTTCCATAATTCAACAATTAAATGAAGAGCTGCAACACCATCCAACAGGACTGATTGAAGAATCGCCGCTACACCAAAGAGACCCCCATCTTACTCCAGTAGCTGAGAGAATCTACCAGCTCGTCGTGATCGCCGTATAGTAGTCCACTTTGCTTTTTTATCAGGCTAAATGAAGCCAATCGACACGATTGAGGCAGGTTCTACCTTGGGAACTGGAGTGCTGGCCTACTAAAAACGTCTCCGTCTGTGTCTCTCGTCACCAGCTTGTGACCGATCTGAGTCGTATGGGGGCGATAATGACTCGCTTCGGCCTCTGACACTCTTGGGGGACCACAAACTGTGCCAGCCCCCCACTTCGAGAATGAACGAAAACTGGGTCGGATCGATTTGCTACGAGAGAAATCGATTGGAGTTGCGGGTTTTGGCGTTAAAGATCAGATTGTTCATTTGTGAAGACACTTCACACGAATACAAACGATAAACGAATTAAACTATGACACCAGTGCAAGACGAAGGAGATCAACGATAAACAAGAAATCGCAAAGAAACACTGACAAAATATGAAGAGGAAGACAAACCTTCAGATAACGATTGAAGACAGGAGGATAGCTGACGAGCTTCGTCATCAAATTGGTCGGACGAGCAATCAATAACAGTGTTGATTTTGCTAAGATCATAGTAATTGAGCAGTGATGATGGAATGCTGAGTTCTTCTCGGATCAGCTGCGGAATGAGGTGCTGACGGATGGGCTCCGGACCGAAGCAGACGAGACGATCGTGCTGCGGATCGAGACCGGCCAAGAGGTCCACAAGGGCCGCAGCCGGCTCGACGGTGCCATCGAAGAGTGGAGGTGGGGGAGATGCCGCAGGCGAATCGGCTGATGGCTGCTCAGTGGCGACTAGTGGTGCTCGGAGTTGAGCCTTTAGGGGCGATGGCTTCACGAGCAGCAACAGCACGCGCCGCATCCGCATCGTCAATGTACGGAATCGCCGCCGCGTCCTTGGGTACAAACGCGAACCACAGCGCGGTGGGCGGTGACCTGAACAAGGAGACGAGCTGAGATCGCATGAGACGCAGGCACTCTCTCTCTCCCCCTGTCCCCCCAGCCCTACACCCCTCATCGTCGGCCCGGATCTGTCGGAGCCCCAGAGCCCCAGGGTCAAACGAGGGCTTTGATTTAGAACTCGGCGCTTGAAACAAGACTATATTTTAACCTGGTCCGGGTTGTGATTTCTAGTAACTTTTTCGCCATTCGTATACAAATCCTTCACAAGACTCTCGAAACACCAAAATTTACTAAATCATTGATAACTTTCTAACATCACTAACAACGAGTCTAGAGCTCTAGCGGTGGAAAGGGCCTCTGAAGCCGACGATCAGGCCATAATGTCAGGCCGTCAGTATAGATTGCTAATTAGAAATCTCGCAAAAGCATAGTGACAACAAAATGTTCACTAATATTAATTTTATTCACTTGTTATTACTAGTTATCAAGATCTATCCCCTATCACAAATCAGGACATACAGAGTTTTGCCTTCCTCTGGCCAGTTGTATTTTCTGGACGAAAACATGAGGCTACAGGGAACACTCCTTGAAATCAGGTCTGAATACGAATCTCCTCTCTTCGAACAACGTTGAAAATCTCATTTCCCGAATATTGATTTTCAAGTATGAGCCTGACCATTACCCAGACATCCGAAATTCCTTCACCCCCGGTGCTTCTTCTCTCACTCCCCTGAATTGCCACTAGGGGTGTGCGGAACTTCCGTTGCCGCGTTCCTCTTTTTTTTGGGCGAAACACGGAAACGAAAGAAAAATCGAAGAGCTTCACTGTGCAAGCTAACAAAAGGGAGACTGAAGTCATTCCGCTGCCTTCGATATGATCCATTCGAATTCTGGAGGAATGAAACCAATGCAGCGAAGTCCGCCTCCTAAGAAAACTTGCAACGAAGTATTTCTCGGCACCTGCCACATCGTCGAAGTGCGAGAGATTGTTTTCGACCGCTGATTTCATTGCAAACGATCTGGGAGAAAGCCTCTCTTACGAGAATTTTGAGAAACTACATACTGTTTCTTCACCACAACATGCTCATTTTAGACTTCTAATTCTGTTCTGGAAGCATTCTTGTCCATCACGCCAAAAATCTACCTTTCCCTACGTACTTGTGCTAGCTTTGGCTTAGAATGAAATTCACAAAGCAACAAAACGAGCATTCTATGGGTATTTTCAGAAACTAAAATGAAAACATTTTTTGGTCCAATTTTGGCTAAATTCCAATAATTCAGTATTTTCGCACTATCTCCGTTTCGTATTCCGATTTCCTGCCATCTTTGGCTATTTCCGTTCCGTGTTCCGCTTCTCAAAAAAAAAACTCCACACACTCCTGACCCCCACAGAATAACCATTCCTCTTGGGTAAACAATGCGGTCTTAAACGTGATGTTCTTCTTTGTTTTCGTTTTTTTTTTCCGAGATACCACATGTTTAGTATGTACGTGTTGCTCTTATGATGCAAGGTTCACAGTAAAAATTGAGGCTCAGACTGAATTCGAACCTGTGTGTCAGGTCAATCCGAGGCACTGTAATGCCGACCCTCCATAGCACCGAACCGCATTTTTTCTCAAATAAGCCGGTAATTCGTTAAGCATTTCTATCAAACCGTTTACCTCACGAAAATCATTCGAAATTGGTCTTGTTCTTTTAGTTAGATCCTACGACGTTTCTAGGTTCTCAAAAAGACTCTGTTGATTAGCCTGAGGTTTTGACCTACTCGTTGCCTTTGGAGGCATTCGTCACAGAAAGATAGGTGTTGTGTGGGCTAGGTTGCAGCGTGCTGGTACGCAATATTGCATCGAGTCTATGCTGATTAACATGTTATCATTATCATATCTATCATTGTTTCATTGTGGTGGTGTGCACGATTGTGTGGGGTTCACACGTCAAATATGTTAAAACTATTCAGGACAAAGGCTTAGAATATATCGAGCTGAGCGAAGATTAAGTGGTCAAGGTAGAAACAACTCAAGAAGTAAAAGTCAGGAATCGATCTCATTCTACATCCTTCGTGCTGGGAGTCTTTTAGTCGAACGAGAACCAATTTTGAGAATTATTTGCACATAATTTCTAATAAAATACTCTTGATTTCTCCCCATAAATACTTAGTTCTGTTATCTACTCACTTACTTCACGCTTCCGCTTAAAAAGACTCTGGTGAACAAGATCTTTACTAATACACGCCATCCTCGAGACGTCATCTACATTTGATTTCAGACCTATTTCCGATTGTCTTTCCTCAATATATTATGTTACTAACTTAATTAAAAATGTAATGATTGAGGCGCAAATTCATGTGAGTTGTTTTAGGAATGTGAATTGTAGTAAAAGTGGAGGAAGTCAGCAAGCATGTAGGCAAAAGAACATCTTTTTTCCCATAGAAATGCTCTTGAGGTAAAACTGAGACCCTGTCCTAAGGATACTACAAGAACCAACCGAACAGTGCACCGTTACCCTGAAGGGTTTCGTATCAAATTGTAATGACACCCAGTGTTCATACTAAATTTTTCGTGTGCCGAATGAATCAGAAGGCGGCGAGCAGATCAAAGCTCAGGCTAATCGACCGATTTCTTTTGAAAAGCTAGAAACGCCCAAGAACTTGACTAAAGGAACTAAGAGCATTTTCTAATGATTTTTTGTGTGGCATGTGAAAGTGCCATGGACCTGAAACACACGTTCGAATCCTGCCCAGGTATTTTTTAGGCCTGCATTACCAGAACATCTAACACTCCTACAAACTACTTTTTGGTGAAGCTTCCGATAAAAATCTCCTGCGCATTCTCAATCTTCGAACTATGGAATAGATTCTTGAAACAGTTTTGTAATTATTGTCGTATGCTGCCGTGCCGAACGAGGTTAGTAAGGTGGATCAGATTTATTTGACCTAACGTTTCGACCTGTCCGTCGTCGTCAGAGGCCCCGTGGTCCACCGGCAGAGTGGTGACGTAACCTCGTTCGGAACAGCAACATTCGACAATTACATGTACCATCATGCCGAGGTTTCAAGAAGAGAGAACTTGGAGAGTTCTGTAGTATTTTTATCCTGCATTTCTAAAACGAACTTTTCTGTGGGTCTTCCTTTCCTCTACGGCATCACGTTCAGACTCTCTCGTCGTTCAGAGGTCTTGTTCTTCTATGTACCGTAAATACTGAGGAATGGTACTCGTTGACACGGTAGAACATCATGTCAGTAAGGATTAACGTAGGTTTCTTTCAGGTGCCTTTGATTGTTTGCCTCCTACCTAAAAAATCCAAACAGTAACTGATTGGCACGCCTAATTTTGAGTGGAGGAGTACCAAGTTATTTACATTAATTTACCCTTCAATGAAGAGACTTGAAAAGTAGACGTATCTCTACCGTATATTGGAAGGATAAGGTAATAGTCAACTTGAAGGTGTAGGCGTTTATCAGTCCTCTGAGGAAACACCGCCGCATTCCTGTTCGTAGAGGCTTGGTGAATGCGTGTACGGTCTACAGAATGGTTTGGAGGGCTTGGTTTCCCGATCCGGGATCGAACGCTCGACGATGAGGGTGTATGCGCCCTATTTTCAAAGCTTAAAGGTGGAAAGTTAGAGAGAACGACGACTGACTTGTTTGCTTTGGCGCCCTTCAACACCCGTAGCAGTGCCATTGCATCCAGTCCCCTTCCAATCGAGTGAATCCGCTCGATACACGCTGAACCCATCACGTCCACTGCCAGGGTGGTGAGCACCAATCCAACGAACAGAAACACTGAAAAACGTTTTTTCAAATGCACAATATAGTGAATAAAAAGGTAAAAGTTAAAGTTGCCGACGCTGATCAATCCCCTAGGGACGCGCCGCCGCGTTCGTGTTCAATGTGAAATGGAATCGTAGAGGCTTGGTGCGTTTTGCGTTTTCGGCCTATACAATGACTTGCAGGGGCCAGCCGCTATACCATGTCTGTGTTTGCACTTTCTAAGAAAACTCTGGTACCTATTTACCCGACCCCGGAGGGTTGGAAGGCTTGGTTGGTCCGGGCGAGGATCGATCGACCAGGCGGGTGTCAGTAGCGCCTCTCACCACTGCACCCTCCATGAAGTAGTAAAATATATTATAAAGTAATATATCAGATATATGAAATGACGAAATATAGAAAGGATATTAATAAATTTCGTTAAATGTTCGTCTACTAGTAAATGAAATATGAGTACATTTCATGGAGCAAAATTTGCAACCACCCTGAAAGGTATTATAACAAAACTCCGTTGCTGAGGAACATTATTTCCTCGGGAAGACCTCTCCAGAAGATAGAATAAAGCATATAAGAAAGTGAAACAAACGAAAGACTGTTTCTCTCCGCATAGAACCCAAGGTATAAGAAGCACAAGCTACGACTTGCATTCGAACACTATTTGTCATGAAACTTGTACCCGATCATCGATATAATAATAATAAATAAAATAACTGTCAACCAAAGGTGATTTCGGAAATCCGAAAGGATTTTCTATTCGAAGAAAGCAGAGGTTTCCAAGTCTGAATCAGCATGGAGAGAAAAATTTTGATGCAAGAAGTTATTTACCAAATTAGAATAGTTGTTGACCTATCAGGTTTGTACTGAAGCAGAAAAGAATAAAAGTAAAAAACGAAAAATACTAAAAAATTAAGCATGTTTGCACAGAGACCAAACTACATCACAACCGCTTGAGCTTCCACTGTTTTACTATCCAAATATTACCATATATGACATTATATATAATATAATATTGTGATGAACGCGGCGACCGCTAGTGCAGCAGGAAGGTCATTCTTCACCGTCGCCTCTTTTTATCTGAAGCGGAACATCAGAACAATTTGCTCTACTATTAAATACTCAGAAAAATTAAAACTCTAGAAAACACGCCCTTCATGTGGTAGAACCTTAAACATTCCAACAACGAATCGTGTTGAGTCAGGGACGATTCATAAGTCTCGCATTGTTTTTGTGCCCAGTAGCTCGTACCATATCTCAAAATATTCCCCTTCCACACATGCTTCGAAAACACTTGTAACCAGCCTCATCAATGACGAAGAGATTTCTCATAGCAACACAAAATTTCTTCCATTTCTATTTTTAGTCTAATATTTTTATTTGGAAAAACTGAAGATTTTTTATAGAACCACCAGGCTATCCCAATTTGTATTGGGCTGTCCACTGTTCATGAAACGGAGACTTCAACAATAAGTCTGCAGATACGCAAGAGCTGCTCTCTTCAGCTGGTCGAACAGGTTTCATCCACGAAAAAAATCAACCCAATTTTCCTCGATCGGGGACTTGATTTCCATTTATTACGGCGCTCGAAAAACTGTCGAAACCCACGAACTAGACTGCCGGTAAACAATGGTAGCTAGTTTTTCGACCTTTTTAGTATAGAACAATTTCTATAAGAAATATGGCACACAATAGAATTTGAAAGAGTGGAACGTTGTTCATCAAAAATAAAATTCGTGTTTTGTGCTAAGGGTTCGTGAAGCGTGATCTGCTTTTTTGATAGAGTTTTCTTTTCCGTACCGCTTGAAGCTAACGTGGGTAATGCAAAGGCGTGCTAAGGAAGTTCCACGAAAGATCCGAACAGGACTCTTCGAAAAGCTCGATAAATGCACAGAAGCCAGAGTATATAGAATGTTCACAAAAATGGTAAACTTCGGTGCTCTCAAGAAGCACTTCGAGAGGAGCGACAAACCCTCTCTGATTTCTAACATCATACTTCTGTGAATGATGCGCACAAATATGTATTCTCAAGAACCGTATGCATCATGAGGTTGGAGTTTACTGTACTTAGAGTTCAGTTTCATTATTGAGTAATGCAAAGACATGCGAAAGAAGTTCTACGAAGCATTCAAACAGGGTTCTTCGTTGTTAGGCTTCGAATGAAAGGCGACGTCCTATTCGGAACCAATACAAGAATGTCAGAAAAAATCAATTTAGAAGCTTCTTATTGTTAGTATTCAATAGCGGACTATACCGAACAGTGGGCAATAGAGAATTTAGGTGTTTTAAAAAAGTAGCCATTATTCTGCTAACGTTTTCGTGAATTTTGAACCTTCGCAGCATACCACAGGTGCTTCTAGGAATCAGCGACACGCAGCGGAGTATGTACGCCCTTCCTGCGGCTAAAGCGTCGGAGCCATCTGCGTCCCTTAACATCGTAGCGATGCTATGCAGTAAAATGTGAAGCAGGGCTATTTCCAGGGTTAACCAAGGTTTAACCAAAGCAGCCAAATGTGAGTATTTTCCTTGTTTGGAAGACAAATAAATGTATTTCGAGTTGAAAGCACCCAATAAATTCACCGTCCTTGTTTTTCATTTCTCTTTCAAGTTCCTATCCATGTCCTTATCTGAGCTGACCTCTTTCTCTCCTCGTTTAACTGTACCATTCTTTCCAAGCAAGACAAAAAGCTACGAAACACGATTAGCTTTCCGACAATATCCTTCGCTTCGAGTTCTCCAACGGTTTGGAGATCCGCTGCTGGTTCGCCATGTTGCTGACCCGGCTCCATTTCGGTCTTACGATTAGATAGAAGAACTACCTTAGCCCCAGCTTACTTCACGGAAGGGACAATGAAAAGGATGTAGGCAGCCAAGCGAAAGGCCGTTCAAAAAGTTGAAATGAGAGGACCAGTCAAAAAAACGAAAGAGTTTGAGAAAGGAGGACAGAATCCAAGTACTAAAGGGACCGTCTCGAGAACTGAAAGATGCTAGCACGCCAACGCCAGAACCGATGGGTTGTTTTTCATTGTTGCCTTCATTGCCGCTCCCCTGATCCGTCAATTATTTCCATAAAGAAGGTGTATGGGCGAGTAGGTTTCAGAAATTTTTCTACTCTCCGGTTTCCATGAAAATAACTTGGTCTAGACGACTCAACAAAAGGCATCTGACATTCCGCGCTTTACCAAACAAATCTGAACTCTAGAGATGCATCGGTGGCGAGGAAGAAGTAGAACTTTGGCAGTACTCGAATTAATTTTTCATCTATGGCTTAGCTTTTCCATGCAGCGAACAATCTCTGGTTGTTGGTGGAAAGCGGAACCGTCCTCCGTCGAATTCGTCTCAGACGGTTATCTGCTCGTTGGTGACGGTCAACAATAAATCAAGGTTAAATAGTCGATGACGACGAATCGTCTTGAATTGAACCGTTCGATAATAAACATTTCTCAACGACAATACACCACGAATTGGTGCTGAGGCGATGTCGACGACGACGGCCGACATGAACTCGCAAAACGACTGAAAAGTAGATCAGCCGCCGAAAACACTTCCGCTGCTTCGCTCAGCCAACGGAAGTTGGATAAATTGCTCGACCCCTAGCCCCAGAACCCCTGACCAATTGTGAGCCTCTGCCGGAAATATGATCGGTTAAATATGTCGTTCCAAAGTCTCCAAGTTCTTTCCCTTCAAATATCAACATCGTTACCGCGATTTCAATATGTTTGTATCTCCACCTATCTTAACTTATCTTAACAATAACTTATCTGTATCTCAGCTTATCTTAAGTTATCTGTATCTTAACTACCTTTGTAACTTTCTACACAACGCTTAACGGTGGAAGTTTGAGGAGGGTATGCTTCTACTGACTGACATTTCTATCGTTTATTCTGCATCTTATCCGAAATGCCAGGAAAAGTTCTTGGTGGGCCACTCAGGGAAATCAATCATTTCGAACCGTGTTCGGGCCTCGGAAGACAACGGAAGGTTGAAACATTTAGCCGTAAGTCAAAACTTCCTCCTAACAACCCCGTAAGGAAGAAAAACATATTTAAATCATTACCAAGGAGACCATTCCTTGATAGAATTGTGTGGAAACCGATTGTTCGGTAGTTTTCCTCCTTCACGCAAGAAGACCCTTGTCACTACGAGTTCTCCGCGGGCACATTTCACCAAATTGGAAGTGCTCCGCGGCACTACGAGCGATGGAAAGCGACAAACTCGTTCACACCTCAATCGGACGAGTTTTCCATAACGAGAACTTCACGTAACAACCAACCGTTGAAACGGAACGCGGTGCTGTAAGAGAATTGAATGGGCTCTCCGAGTGTCTACGATGTGACTGCCATACTACGGTAACGGACCCATCTTTTGGGTGTTCGACGGGAAATCTTGCCACGCTAAGTTGTATCGCTGTTTTTCATCTCTCTTTCGAAGGGTTAATGAAAGCGTCATATTAATTGACCCTTCGAAATTTAATTAATTGAATAATTAAGCACATTCTCAGCAGAGTAAGTCGTCCGATGTACACCTTTTCTATCTTGGTCAAATTTTACCTCACCGTAAATACTATGCCTGGAGATAAAGTAAAGGTGTCGGCGTTGATCAGTTTCTGAAGGACGCGCCGCCGCATACTTGTTTAATTCAGAATCGTAGAGGCTTGGTGAATGCGTATTTGGCCTACACAATGACTTGCGGTGGTCAGCCACTATACCACGTCAGTGTCTCTACCTTCCCAGGCAGGTACCAACTCACTCGACCCCGGAGAGATGGAAGACCTTATTAGCCCGGGATCGATCGTTTGACCATGCGGTGGTCGTTAGCGCCTGCTACCTCTGCACCACGCGCGCCCTGAGTGTGAAGCACAAAAGAAAATCTTGCTCTTAACCACATCCGAAACAGGAAAAGAACTATGTCGACCAAAAAGCTGCAGATTAGAGACTAGCCAGTTGTTCTCGGCAAGCGTCAGACTCATTTTTCTTCGAATACTTTGATATTTCGGAATTCGCGTAACTCACCCATTGACGACAACATGTACTCCATCTCGCCTTGCGGGTAGAGATCGCCGAATCCAACCGTCATCTGAAAGATTCTGGCCATTATCCAATTTTTGTAAGCACCGATGCATCGACGATGGCAGTATAATACAATAGTCACTGTACTGAGTGATCGGCGTCTACGATTAGGTGAGGTTTTTAGCTGTTTTCCCACAATCTCTGTTGTTCTTCGCTATTTTCCAAACACATGCTGTTCTTTGGTGTTTTTCAAACACAAACGAACGAAGGATTGAGGAAATCTTCACTGAAAAGTCAAGGTTAGGCATATTTCTTTCCAGGATCCAAAAAGGCGAATTAGCCGAAACGTTGGCCAAATAAGGATTAATGTCTACCTTCTGCAGAGTTTCAAGAAATCAGCGAAAATGTCACGCATTTTTCTCAAACAAATTCTTTGAGAAAACCATGGCTCGAGCTCAAAATGAAAGGCGAAATTTCTTTTTGTCTGCTACTCTATCACCTTACTTTCAGCGAAGCGACGGTTTTCGCTGATTGAGACGACGCAGTCACTGGCACTAGTGCCATCTTACAATGACTTTTGCTAGCATACGAGATACTCGAAACAGTTATTGGAAAGAGGAAGAAAGAAAAAAGGAGAAAGGGCAAAACTATTTCACTTCTTAAGGAAGACGCAATACACCCGCTAAACGAGGCGTCATCAACCGCTTAACTGTAACAACGGTTTTCGTACAGATTTCATTTCCAGTCACCCCATCAACTTTTCTAAAGTCATAAGTGGAAACCGGCCTGCACGGGAACTAACGGAAACACTGTTTCAGGTAAGAAAAGGAAAGGAAAAGTGAACACAGAAGCGAATCGAGAAAGCAGGGAGCGAAAAAGAGAACAGGCGAAGTACAGGAGAAGAATTGAGGTGAAGTGAAACAAAGCAGGCAAAAAATTGAATCGAAGGGGTTTGAAGTAGGAAAAGAAGCATTATCACCCAAGCGTATCATATCATGCTCACATCTTAATGCACATCTTTGAAGCGTCCTTATCATGTCATATCTGCGAGAAAAGGACTTGCTTTTTCTCCCACATCAGGCACATTAAACAGGCTGCACACGACCATAGGTGGATGCGAAATGGTATGATATCGAATACGGTTAGGCATGATGTGATAATTGGGCATTAAGAGGAAAAGTACCCGATTGTTAATGACTGAAAATGCTGGCAAGGTAAATGTTGAACAGAGTAGTACAGCGGACAAAAGTGGAAAATAGGTTAGGGTAGGGACGAATTTCACGTTCCTGGAAGGTCGGTACCTTCAAAGAGAAAAATAAAATTCAGAAAAAACGATTCGCAGAGTATTCAAAGTTTAACACACCAAACACACCTTCGCGAATACTAAACAAATGGCTGAAGTAGCCAAAATTTGATAATATTTTTGTTTTTTTCTGTGTCGTTGACTCGGTATACATTGTTATGGCGTACTTTACACCATAAAAAGGTAAAAGATAAAGGTATCGGCGTTGATCAGCACTCTAAGAACGCACCGCCCCTTTCCTGTTCAATTCAGAATCGTAGAGGCATGGTGTGTACGTACGTACATATTAGGCCTATAAAATGACAAACGGGGGTCCGCTATACCATGTCAGTGCCTTTACCTTCCTAGACAAGTCTGCCAATTTTCACATCACCCCAGGGAGATGGAAGGCTTGATTAGGCCGGACACGGATCGATCGCTCGACCGTGCGAGGGTTAGTAGCGCCTCTTACCGCGGCACCATGCGAGTTCTTGTTTTACACCACGTACAGATCAATCTGGTTGCAATTCCCACAAGCTCTACCTCACCCATACTGAAGACAGCACCATCCCTTCTTGAGTTTCATTCATTCGAGGGTCGAGGCGGGTATAACATACAGTAGCGGCCAAAAAACAATCAACACGCGATGGAGCCGCGATTTTCCCTCCACTTTGACGACTTCGCAATCAATAACTAGGAAACTTCGAGCGAAGCCAAACACGTTGTTCGAGAGGAAAAAACTTTCTCTTTCACGCAGTATATTTAGTATTCTCAAGTATGCCGAACTGGAGGAAAAAGAAGAAGTTCTAGGAGACATACATTTTTCATCACCGAAATTTTCCCTTTATGACGTGTAGCTTTTTAACTTCCCATCGCTCAGAGAAACAAAACATAGCATTCGATAGAGAAAACAATTCTCTTCAAAACGGTTTATTGTAATATGTAAACACTCGCTATCGTAGAATATTTTATCATTCTATTTCTAATTTCTTTCGTAGCGCAGTAATAATCCATGGTTGGAGCTAGCTGGTATCACCGTTATGTTCCACGATTTCAGTGCTATTTATACTGTCAATAAGATCAAGAAACATCATAAGCACAAAGTGCTATGAATTTTCAAACACATTTCTAACGTGTGTTGTGGGGCAAAATTCAGGTCAACGTTCGAAAAACCTCATCTTATTTTTAAACAGAAAAGACTGACGAATCATTTCTCGTTGTTTGCATTGCCTTTGGTGTCAACATTTTTCAGAATTCAATTGGATCTTCTGCTGATCAGTTTAACAATATGAGAATGCTGTATACATATTAGCTGGTACCCCAGACCAGGTGTACCTGATATCAGAAAATGAAAAGACGTGAGGAAAAACAGGAATGGGCCTATATTTTTCTATCAGGGCTTAGAATAAGTGCCGCTGTGACGTCTTCTATGCTCGACGCGTTTGGCGCAGTGCAGAAAAGCGCCATTATCGCCCGTTCAGGTCTTGCGATCGTTCCCACCTTACACTAACCAAGCTTTCTATTCTTATAGAGTCTCGCAGTTGATGACAGACTTGTCCAGGAAAGTGGAAGCACTGGTTTGCTTATCTGTAGGTTTCCATGGGTTATGTATTGAGATGTATGCAACTAACATGCTTCTCATATCAGAAGTTGTGTAGAAATGATGAAGATGAGGACTAAGCACATGACAGTGCACTGAGTTGTGGGTATGCATTACCGCTTTCTTGGCCGCTTTTTCTGCTGAACCACTAAAGTGCTCGAGTTTTCTCTGGAGAATCATCCTGGAGGTAGACTATGATTAGTTTCTTCTTCTAGATTTCTTTTGAGTTGTACTTATTGTTTGAGGGGTTCAGAGCATGACTAGAACGCTTGGAGCTCGTCACCTATCAATGGATACCCGCAGGGCAATTTTGAGAGGTATCAAACAAGGGCTGAGTCAAGTTCAACTTTTAAGACTGTTTAATACCTTCAGGTAAGGGTCAAGCATGGGATGCCATTTTTGACTACAGATCACGACCTCACCCACCAGAGTCTTTCCATTACAATCCTTCTTCTCTCCTTGTAGAAAAAGCTGATTAATTTCTTTTCCTAACATGCCCAGTGGAGTAAATTGCAAAAGATGAGTAAAATACGAAGATGGTAATGTCCAATCTAACAATAACTGCTGATAACATTGATGTTTTCAATTTTATTCCTCTAACCGCTTCAGACAGGAGTAAGATGCCCACCTCCTCAAGAACCATAGCAGAAGGTTTGCTACGACTCCCCCTGTGACTCTCTCCTAGAGCTTGATCCTTCTCCAAAACCACCGATTTGTCGCTTTTTGAGAAGATCGGCGAATATGCTACACCTTGACCTTCCTATGAAACTCTATAAGAATAGAAAGCTTGGTTAGTGTAAGGTGGGAACGATCGCAAGACCTGACGTACGGGCGATTATGGCGCCTTTCTGCACTGCGCCAAACGTGTCGAGCACAGAAAACGTCACAGCGGCACTTATTCTAAGCCCTGATAGAAAAATATAGGCTCATTCCTGTTTTTCCTCGCGTCTGTTCGCTTTCTGATATCAGGTACATCTGGTCTGGTGTACCAGCTAATTTACAGCATTCTCATATTGTTAAACTGATCAGCAGAGGATCCAATTGAATTCTAAGAAATGTTAACACCAAAGGCAATGCAAACAACGAGAAATGATTCGTCAGTCTTTTCTGTTTAAAAATAAGATGAGGTTTTTCGAACGTTGACCTGAATTTTGCCCCACAACACACGTTAGAAATGTGTTTGAAAATTCATAGCACTTTGTGCTTATGATGTTTCTTGATCTAATTGACAGTATAAATAGCACTGAATTCGTGGAACATAACGGTGATACCAGCTAGCTCCAACCATGGATTATTACTGCGCTACGAAAGAAATTAGAAATAGAATGATAAAATATTCTACGATAGCGAGTGTTTACATATTACAATAAACCGTTTTGAAGAGAATTGTTTTCTCTATCGAATGCTATGTTTTGTTTCTCTGAGCGATGGGAAGTTAAAAAGCTACACGTCATAAAGGGAAAATTTCGGTGATGAAAAATGTATGTCTCCTAGAACTTCTTCTTTTTCCTCCAGTTCGGCATACTTGAGAATACTAAATATACTGCGTGAAAGAGAAAGTTTTTTCCTCTCGAACAACGTGTTTGGCTTCGCTCGAAGTTTCCTAGTTATTGATTGCGAAGTCGTCAAAGTGGAGGGAAAATCGCGGCTCCATCGCGTGTTGATTGTTTTTTGGCCGCTACTGTATGTATTCGGTCCTATCTTTTCTAGTTGTTTTCCTTTGAAATCCTTTAAAGTGATATATCATAGGTTTGGGCTAAGTTTCCTTCACCTCTCCAAGATGGTGTACACTCTCTTTGCTCTGATTACTTTCACGCAATTCAAAGAGTTGTAGTCATAAACCCACCAAGGAGATGAGGCAGAAGTAGAAGGAATCCAGGAAGGACCAGCCGGATTCGTAGAAGGTGAACACCCATGCGGCGAGTGTCATGTAGCCGAACAAACTGAACAGCACGGTGAAACGACGAGCACCAGACACCTAAATCGATGGATTTGACACTCTAACGTTGTCTTCCAGCCTTTTCTACATTTCATTCCCACAATAAAATTAGGCAAAACACAATTTCAAGAACGACATCAGAGGCTGTAGTGCAGTCTGACCTCAGCGAGAGGATTGTCATCGCCAGGTCGTCCGAGAAAATCAGCCAGGAACTTCGCGACATCGGCGATCGTAATCAAAGTGAGCGGAATCCTGCAAGTGATTCTATGAATCCCTCTAAGGATGGTGTTTTTTGCCATTTTTTGTAAGAGAAGGATGTGGAAAGGAGCTGGTTAGGTGTTTCTGATTTACTACATTGACTGATTTCGTGGGCTCTCAAGTACCTTCCACAAAACCAAATAACAAAGAGCGATGTCCAATAAAAGTATACAGGGTGGCTAAAAATTACGTGCCCGATATTCGACAAAGTTCTAACTACTGTATAATATCTTCGTTCTTTTTTTTTCTAAGTGGAGTACTCATTAGATGACTGTTATCGATTTTCCGAGAGAAAAGTTTGATTTCCAATCATTGGCGAAAAACTGATCAAGTCGAAACGAGATGGCTTAATACGTGCCAGGGCGGTCGAAGGACTCGAGACTTGGAAATTCTTCAGGAACCATTCAGGAGATCGTAAATTAGTGAGGAATGCCATGTTTAAAACAAACCCGGAAGTGGATGGAAAAGGACTGCAGCAGAATAGGATTCTCTAGAAGGGGAGTGACCAACGAAATGAAATGATGTTGAAAAAAACGACTTCTTTTCGTAAAATCGGTCCGAATGATAGCGGAACAAAAGTATAATATTTGTTTGGAGCACAAGCGTCTCTCTATTAAACGGAAGAAAAATGAAAGAAATCGCGGTAAGTTGTCATGGTGCGGGCTCGCTCTACTCTGACAAGTACATTTTCGCCTTTAAGGTGAGTAAAAAATACGACGATCGCCATCATCCTGTTTACACAACTCCATAATATGATTGCAAGCAAGAAACAACCTCGAAAGTCTGCTGAAACTCAATGGTTTTTGGCACTTTCAGTGCTCCAGACACTTTTGTTGATTTTCATCGATACAAAAAATAAATGTAATGCCTGCCAAGAAGTGATCTCGTGGAAGCCTATATCCCTGAAAACCCGTAAGAAGAAAACCCAATTTCACCTGTCAGTAGCGGCACACGCAACCAAAACAACAGTGCACCTCCATTAGACCGAAATCAGCTTCTTTTCTACTTCGGATTGGTAGCTCCCAAACACCCTTGTTTCGAGCCTTTGGACATGACTGTTTGAGGACTAAGGAAAGACCATATCACATACAATATGAAAGAAAATGGCAGGACGTCGAAGAAAACTGATCAAACGTTGAAACAAAATGGCTACTGCTTACGGCCCGCTACTGATCCATTGATAACGAATTACCCTTGTATAAAAACTTACCGCAGCCACTTGAGAAACTTTTGGTAAATATAGAATGCTGTGACCTTTCCTTGAATGTAAATAACTTTAATTGAATTGGTCTGCAGAAAAGTAAGCTATGAACACTTTTCATGGTTCATGTAATGTTTTGCCATCTTGTGTACCATTGAAATGCACAATTGCTTCCTATGCCACTTCGTACCACTTCTTTGGAACCATTAAGCTTCAGAGGCAAAGGAAACTTTTGAGAATTATATCAAAAAACAGGATGTACGCTATTGGAGTGTAAAAAAATAGTCATATCAAGTAAATTCAAAAAATAGTAACACCTTTAGCTCAGCGTAAGCATACAAGCCAATATGCTCACATTTTCAAATAACGAAATAAAAACGCAAAACAGCGGTCTGGAGTGTTCTAAACGCTTATCGGCACAGAAGTTGTGAGCGTTATACTGCAGCTAAAATTTTGAAAGCTAGTTAGAGCACTTGAGAGTTTTGAGAACAATCGCAACTTTTGAATTTGTGTTCCACGGTTAAAACTCGTTGGGTTAATTTAGCGATCAACACGGAACGACACCCACAGAATCTTAATCCGATCTGGGCATATTCTAATGTAGGAGGGAGCTACATGAATGTTCCCTCGTAACCATATCTGTATCCGACCAGCAAGATCTGCTATATGGCCTGAGTTTGGCGTGCGAGTGCCACGAATATGATTTCCTTGAAGGCAAATCCGCTAAAATCAGTACTGAGTTCCTTGACTGACAAGCTGTCCCATTTCCTCTTTTTCTTCATTTCCGTACCTCGTGTTTCTGTTTTCTTTTCTGTTCATTTTTACATCGAACTATGCTACGTGGCACGCCCAGAGGGATTAAAAAAATATAGGAAAGACAAATAGATACATATTACGCGTCTGCTTACGAAATATTATGCGTTTTCGTCGTATATCCTTCCCTCTTCCACCCAAAGGTGAGAAGCAGTTTCTTACATACATGTATTAGTTCAATCCGTCGTGAGAGAGTGTCGCAATCGAAAAAAAACGTAAGTTCAAGCAAACAAGGGTCACGTCAATTTTCGTGCCGGATAAATTTCATTCGCACTGAAAAAATGCAACTTCAAGTCCTTCATGTGATGGGATAGGGAAGGATATCGATAAACGCACCAACAACTAAGTACTACTCACCCGAAGATCGCGTAAAACATGCAGAGGATTTGCCCCTCGGGCGAAATCGGAATCAGATGTCCATATCCTGAAATTTCTCAGTGTGATCTCAACTCTGCTACATCCGGAAGAAAAACACCCCTGCTCGAATTCTACATGTCTACTTGAACACATATTTACTCTCACGAAACGCTTCAGATGTCAGCGGCTAAGCGGTGAGAAGGGAAGCCGGAGCTGTCCGTCAGTCACACCACGTTTGACGTCTGTTTGCCGATCAGCTCACCTCATCGAGAAAAGCCGAAAGAGGATAGGATAGACGGTCGGATTTGTGGCCAAAGGTCGGGCAGGCTAATGAAAGGGGCCACCAGCCGACAAACAAAGATATCTTCTAAGGGAACTCCGCTATAGTTCTCTACTATATGAATTTCTACAGTGGAATTGGACATAGCAGCGGAACCTCTTTGTTGGAGCTCATTGAACTCCTTCTGGTAGTGTCCCGTGGCTTATCCATCGTAATTTTAGGACTTCTAGCGAAATCAAATGGGCAATGCACAGTTTACAGGAGCGTTAGCTACTGTACTGAAATGTTATCAAAAAAGAAATGAAAACCCTTCCGCCAAATTTTACTGACGCCATGAAAAAATATTCAGTGGTAAGTTTTAAAATCTAATACTGTTCCGAGTTGTTCTTAAGATCACAATTTACGATAAAGACGACAGATATCAGCAGGTCAATTAATGAAGTACGAACTGGAAAGCCGGAGAGTACACTTAAATTCTATCTCTAAACTCTATCATCGAAACAGGTTGGCTAAAATATGAAAAAACAAAGTTCCAGAGTATCACTCAACAGAGATGATCAAGAAATATTAGAAGAAGTACCTAGCTTTCCATGCTTCAAAGGGTGCAAAGATCCCAAAACTTCAGCCACATTCAGTTTTAGCCTAAACAACACTATGTTTGGGAAGGACGCCTTCCAAAAATGTTTGTTTAACATTTGATTGCCAGCTCATCTGCACTTCGACAATGAAACTGTCTGTTACTTTCATTATATCCTTGGAAAAAAACAGGAGAGGTGGAAGAAGAAACACAAGAACCTTCTTTCGGGCATTCGTTCGTCAGCTGTTTTAGGCGAGTAATCAAGTCAGTGCAAAAGTTAATTTATTAACTAACAATGCATGCGGAACAATTTGAACTAGTCCTACTGAGGACAAATTCATCTATTGTAAATAAATGACTGAATAAATATTACAAGCATAACACTTCAACAAGACTCGAAATTTAACAAACCGGATAAAAAGATGGTATAAGTGTTACAAGCTCACTTCTGTTGCTCTGGTTGAAAATGGTTCTTTTTACTTTTTTTACTGAAATTCAAGTTTTATCCACAAATTTTATCCACGGGCTTTGGCGGGCTACTTCTGTGCACACTATAAATAGATATTCTAAGGATGGCTCGCTTTACAGATTTTCGTTCACTTTAACAACTTAGGTTTGGATTATACCACGTTACCGTGCTCCAGCTAATTGTGTCACAAGGCCGTTGTGGCTGACCCTACCCAGCAGCTCCGTTCAAATCATCGACCTCAACCCCTGAGGGAAACTTCACGCCGCAAACGAGACGGTTAGGCCGATAGGACACGAAACGACCTGGTAGTGGCCGGTGGGCCACGTAGCAGATACGTCTTCTTCGCATGATTCGGTTCTGTTGCCTTCAGACGCGAATGGAAAAAGGTGGGTTTTCCATCTCTCATCCAGTCATTCTTCCTCCAACATTCTAGCATTTGCTCTTAACTTCAGTATCAGCCAGTCCAATTGTGAGTTTTTATAGAACCTTGGGTGCCAAAGAAAAAAAATTTCTCGAAGTCTCCATGGAATCCCACCAAAGTTGTTGCTCGAGTTTGCAAAACTTCGAAATACACGTTTGAAAGCAATTTAGCTTTTTTTCGGGGATTTCCTTAAGAGTAAGAAGTACAACACTTGACTGGCTGAGTCCCTCAACCCACATAGCACCCCACCTTGAGCGATTCTTGCGGTCTCGACCATCGAAGACCCATTTCCACTTAAAAAGCAGAAAAACTTTTGGGTTCAACTTCCATAAGTTTTTCCAGCAGCAAGTGCCCCGCCTGCGAACCCTCGTCCTTTTGGGGCCACCAACGTCTTCTCTTCAGCGCCATACGAACCGGAGTACGTACGAAAAGTAATTGAATGTAAGTGCACAAAGTAGGTAAATATACTGACAAATTGAGCCGTAATGAGAGCAATTTAGGGTTTCGAAAGAACGACGAAGGACACGAGCCAGCAGAACTTCCAAAGATGACGGAGAGCGTCGAAAGCGTCGGAAAATGATAACGACCGAAGTTTTAGCTAATGCTTTTTTGCTGTTATTATTGCACCAGAATTGAATAAATCTCTTAGTTTGCTTCTAAAACGCGATTTGGTGAAAACAACGGCCTATGTAAAGGTGCCGTAGCAAACGCGAAGAAGGAGGAGGATACATGATAGGGGAAAAACATATAATTGAAGCTTGTACAAGTAATGTTGAATTATCTCTTATCAGACATCGATATCCAACGGGAGCTCTCAATTGTGGCTGCTGTTCGATGGAGGAAGGTTGGCTTGCGAAGCGTTTCATGAATGAATCGAATGTTTTGTTGTTAGAGGAACACGGAAAGGACGAAGGCAGCTCGGACGAGTGTCATGGACACATCACCCCCGACTATGTGAGGAAGGTAGAAGAATGTGAGTGTTAACTAGCAGGTTAAAATGGAGGTGCTGTGTGGGTTGAGAGTTGCTTTCAATAAAAAAAGTTCACAGTGTTTTATTTTTCCCAGTTACATGCGTCAATGAATTTTCGGTCACAGAGAATTTGGAAGTACACATTTAGGACAAACTTTGGCAAAATTAGGTGATCTTTCCGCAAGATTAAGTAGGTGTGACAGCAGCAACAAAATCACATCTGCTGGCTGCATCCACCGAGTTATGTCGGAGTTGGTATATGGTCATAAGCCCGGCAACTGCGTGTAATTTATCGTCAACCGGTCAATTTATCATCTGAAAAACTGACACAAAATTGGGCCCCGCTCCTTTGAAATATCTGTTTACCCATATAATGCGGCAAAGTCAAGATGAGATCTTTTCCAGGGTTCGAGCGGAACGAGAAGGCACTCTGCGGAGGCAGCCCGGAAAGCCCACCGAAAAGTGAATAGAAACACAACTGAAACAAACGAAAGAAAACCGAAATACTCATTGCAAAGCAACAGTTTTACTGTGTAAAAATGAACTAAATTGCAATCAGCTGATGCAAGTTGTGTGTCTTGCTTACGGTAGGTCACGAGAGACCTCTGAATCGGTACCGGGGGATTTACGCTCAGAACACGCCAAAGCTCATCACCCTTCCACGCTTCCCTTTTCCCTCCTTCACTGATAGCAAACTCCTTTCGACTTTGCCCCTTTAGAGTCACCTTCGTTTAGCCGAAACATTATCAGCGCGTCTCAGAATGAGTTGAAAAAAAAAACATCATCACTAAAGCGCTGTCTACTCCAACTTGATTCTGAAAAGAAAAAAGTATTCATACAGCACCCACCGATGGATGTGAGAACTGTTGTGGTGAAGAACAGTGACGACGCGAGATTCCATTTGGAGCGAAATGTGTTGTTGTAGAGATCTGAATCGATTTAATATCTTTGATAGAATGTTTCCGATTACACACTGGGAACTCCGCTTGCAGCCGTATCCACTGCGCAAAGTTCCAATTCAGAAAATTTTCAATACTCTGATGCTGTATGGTAGTCCACCTTCCCCGAACCACATCATACGGAGATGTATCATCCCCTTAGCCTTTTGTAAGAAATACCGTGGTAAGAGTGCTATTAGCACTTAAAACTCCTTCCCTAGGTTTTTTGAAGGCATCAAAGATCTGCGGCACTTTCAGTTTGTCTACTCTGAACTCGACACACGATGCATGCGGTGTAATAGCAACAACAAAAGGGTCCGATTGTTGCAGTGGAAAGAGGCGCTACTGCCACCCGCACTGTCGAGCGATCCATCGTGGCCCGGCTATCCATGATTTCCATAATTCCGCAATCGGGTAAATTGGTACATTTCTTGTCTGGGAAGGTAAAAACACTGACATGGTCCAGCGGCTGGCCTCGCTGTATAGGCCAAAAACGCATTCACCAAGCCTCTACGATTCTGAATTGAACTCGAACGCGGCGTCGCGCCCTTCGGTACTGACGAACGAACTTTACCTTTTCCTTTCAGTTCGATCTTATATTAGGTTGTAAAGAAAGTTCTGTCCTTTTTTGCAGCTTATATTCAAAACGCCATAACTCGGCTCATGTCTTACCTTTTCTCTTAATTTAATCACCATTTGGTAGATCACATCCTTTTCTAAGGAAGACGGTATGAACTGTGCCGCTAACGCGAAAGTCTGAAGATAGGAATTGAACCGAATTTTTCAAGGCGGATTCGACATCGTGTTAGTATTCGAACCCTATCTTCCTTGGAAAATAATATGTATGAACATTTGAAAATTGGCATCTAGTTAGCACGAGGTCTGACAATTATGACGGGTGAAGGAGAGTTTCAATCTTCCGTTGGTTTGAATTCTGGAGGATCATATTCAAAACACGTGGATTTGCGTTGTTGTAAAAAGTGGCGAAACTTTATGCTTCCTAGCTTTGGCTGTACCCTTTTGAATATTACATATATTTACGATGCCCACTTCCTTCTTCATCGTTTGGTAAAGAGTGTGGAACAAAAGGCACACTAGTACTGCTGCAGCTCATCATTACGTCACCATTGTCTTCATGTCGGAAGAAACTGACTTCTTAATCATCTTATTGTTAGAAGGTTCGTTGTTGTGTAAGAAACGTGAAAAGCTATTCTTATCATAGTGTAATATCCATCCTTCGTCACAGGTCAGAAATCTTTGGGAAATTAGCTCCGCAAAATCCTTTTCAATTGATGAACTCACAACTATCATTCGCACGTGGAGCAGATGGTCAGAATAGCAACATGATGTCGAATATTTTAATTAATCCAGATCTTCAGGTCTTCGCTATGATGGCACTTCTTGAACTGCTTTCTTAAGGAATTGATGTGCTCTTTCGAATTCTACTTGAATTAAGAAAAAAGACTCCACTTGAGTTGAGTTATGGCCTTTTAAATATAAGGACAAAATTTTCTTTACAACCTAATAGCATTGAACCACGGACCAAGGATCCTATGCGGTTTTCCTACTTCTACCCTGTTAAATTCCTTGATTGTTTCCACTATCGCTCGATCAGGGGTTGTGCAATTCACTTCCGTAGTACTTCTTCCACTTTCTATTACAGACGGTATGTCGTCATGTGTAACATGTAAGCTTTCAGGTGCTGCGTTAGATGGGATCGACGGTGGAGCTCTTCGATTTCTTCTTCCGCTTTCGTGTTCCACTCAAAGGAAGAGGAGCACGGTAATGGAATGGAAGAGCCGAAAACGACCGGAAACCGGAATTCGGAGCACGAAAACGGAAGTTCCGCACACCCCACCTAAATGTCTCCCGTTAGCATACTATATGCCTTGCTCCTAACGACAGTGAGTCCACATAGGTGATCGAAAGCTTCATATTAATATTTCTGTTGCGATTTTTCTTGATCAGATCCCTACAGAGAGATAAACAGAAACCAGGTTTCAGCTAACCTACTCGCACGCAGTGCCACCAGTATCCAGTTTTTAGCACTGCGTCGTAGTTCTCACTAAACATGATCTTTTCTGACTAAAAACAGAATAAGTGTAACATCTAGTTGCCGTTCAGTTAGGTAAGCTGTAAATCTGGAGGATGGTGAAATGAGGTGAACCTCCTTTGCTTACTGCAGCGAAGTCAAATACATCCATCTCGAACTCGAAATTTTCAGTAGTTGTGAGCATTCTGTGAGAAGGATGAATCATATTGTTCCACAAGAGTTTCAACTATGCGTTTTCGATGAAGAAGGATGGATACGCTCAATGAAGATTTTATCGTATAGAGGTCGACGGTGCGGTGCTGCTTCTGCCACAGCTCCAGCTCCCTAATTTGAAGAGAACACGAGAGTGAGCGACAAAACGGAGCGAAACCATCGTGGTGAATCACCCAGACAGATGAATGTTCCACATAAAGCGAATCTGAAATTCATTGTGACGTACCACTGGGCCTTATGCCGGCCTCGAAGGCATCGAATGTCACTCTGGTCAGATGATCGATGAGCACCATCGCTGTTTCGTTGTGTGGATCCACTTCGACGTCGTACGCCATGATTGCTTCCTGGAACAGAATTTTTTATGTATACTAGAATACGATGTCGGAATGGTTGTGCCATGTTTATTAATATAATCGCATCTCACGCGCGATTCGAGCCCTCGTCTCGCGCCATGTATAACCGGAGCCAGGCTCAAGCGTGAGGTTCGATTTCTGCAAAAAATTTACGACCCCCTCTATTAGTGGCGGTCCCAGCACGACCCCCCTTGTTACATAGGCTTGATCTGAGAGCAAATATTTTGCAATGAACATTTGCTTTTATAAACTCTGAAAGAAGCAAACAAAAATAGTCAGGAGAGAAATGGACGAAGAAAGATCGGCGAAACGATAGAAGCATCTTCTACTACAAATGGAACGATAGAAATGGAGATCAAGAAAGCGACCGATGTTGAATCAGCACTTGTTAAAAAAATAAAAATAAAAATTTGACTGGCATATTCCATACATATCAAACAATCCTACACAAAATATCAGCATATTTTACAATTAGAACGCGACCGATTTCGCCGCGTTGCTCTTCGGTAGCAGTGACAGTGGAAAAATTAGCTTTTTCTCAGGAACGACTGGACGTATCGAAGGGAAATTCTACACTCTATAAATTCGAGCTTTCTATTAACATTGTTGGAAAAAATCAGACTCGGAAATCACGTTCTTCTTGGTGAACAGGGTAGGTTCGATTTAGCTTCGATTTTCGCCTGAAATCGAAGCAAAATCGAACCTACCCTGTTCACCAAGAAGAACGTGATTTCCAGAAACGGTTAACTGAGGGAAGGTAGTGCAAATCCTCTAGTTTCAAACACTCTTCAAAGTGTGACGAAACTCCTGAAACTGACAGAGCTATAGCTGTTTTACTGACATCACTGCTGGTTCACTACAGCACGCCGCGCGGCGACCGATTTCGCCGCGTTGCTCTTCGGTAGCAGTGGCAGTGGAAAAATTGAATATTTCTCGGGAACGACTGGACATACTGCAATGAAACTTCACATAATATTAATTCGAGTTTTCTGTTAATATTGGTGTAAAAATCAGAGTTGAAAATCACGTTCTTCTTGGTGAACAAGGTAGGTTCGATTTTGCTTCGATTTTAGACGAAAATCGAAGCTAAATCGAACCTACCTTGTTCACCAAGAAGAACGTGATTTTCAAGTCTGATTTTTACACCAATGTTAAAAGGAACCTCAAGTCCACAGTGTGTAGAGTTTCACTGCGATACGTCCAGTCGTTCCTGAAAAATATTTAATTTTTCCACTGCCACTGTTACCAAATAGCAACGCGGCGAAATCGGTCGCGTTTTAATTGTGAAATGTGCTGATATTCTGTGTAGTATTGTTTGATATGTATGAAATATATCAGTCAAATTTTTATTAAGTGCTAATTCGAGATCGGTCGCCGCCTTAATCTCCATTTCTATCCTTCCATTTGTAGTAGAAGACGCTTACGTCGTTTCGCCGATCTTTCTTCGTCTATTTCCCTCCTGAAAATGTTTGTTTGCTCTTTTCAGAGTCCGGAAAGGCAAGAGTTCGGTAGTAGAATTATTGAAAAACAATCTAGGCACTTATATGTCGTTTAAATTCCCTTGTGTGTTGTAATATGCAAGCGTTATCTTTTTGGTTGTTATAAAACCATACGGATGCACACGGTTGGTTTCTCTCCTCTTTTGTCCACATCTTCTTCTTACATTTCGAAAAATCAAATGGGTGAGAAAATTATAGTTTCCTTTTTCCATAAATGTACTAATATTAATTAACACTTGTGCAGAGGCATGATTTTTTATATGACTGCACTAGTCAGAAAATAAACAAAAATAAATAAATATTTGAATAAAAATGAATAATAAAATTGGGATAAAATGATGCTGCGCACAACTAGAGTACCGATTTCCTACGCTCCTAAGAAACGACCCTTCCGATACGACCCCCCACTCGACGCAAGCCGAATACGACCCCCCAGCTTCGATTCTCGAACCTCCAGCTTGACCCTGACCGGGGCTCGTGCGCTACTACGCCACTGACACGACGGCTCTCCTACCCAACTGCGACGGTTCTTTTGCGATTTTTGTGATGAACTTAGCGCCACCATTACAACAGCATATTCTGGTACACATGATTCACAGAATTTTTTGAACCAGGTATTTCCTTTTTGACATTAAACCCATCATGCAAAGATGTGTCTATGTCTCCTCATTGCCCAAAAGTTTTCCACTTATAGTATACTGTAGAATGATGCGCACTAGCCAAGATAGTGCAAGTTTAGGACAACTACCGTTCAGCAGTCGTTCTCAAAGTTGCGTAATTACCCGTTTTACACATATTTCTTGCCCGCTCGTGTACCGGCTTTTAAACCTTAAAACGGCAAAAAATAATTCAACTAATGTGTTGGAGAGTCCACTTTGGGAATGCAAATTGTGTAGAATTTTCAGGGCATGTCAAGTCCAAGTAACCTCAGTCTGGAAATTCAGTCCGACATCGAACAGCCTCTCAGTCAATCCTAAACTCGAGTGATTCTAGCACTCTCTCCCGGACGCAATTCTAATGAGCAATAAAGGAAGCGGCAACCAAATACAACGCAACGAGGCATAGCAAACCGGGCTTAGGCCATCCATACGCTGTTCGAAAAGTCAAGAACAATTGGGCTGAGGTTCCTGAATGAGAACACTGAGTGGTTACTCAGTTTTCAGCGATGGACAGACGGGATATTTTGGAAATTAGTTTGAAGATTCTAGAGATACAGGAGTACGGCTGATATCGTTGTTCAAAGCCAGCTGATCTAATCTTTGGGGATGAATGGGAGATATCATCATCACGGTGGACCTTCTTTCATAGCTATTGACTTAAAACCCATGAGTAGTACATAGTTCAATAATAAAAAATAGAAACTCATCTCACCTCCGCTTTTTTGATTTCACTCATGTGGAAATTGCGTCGAAGCAGTTCGTAAGGCTGCTCGATAGCCGCAAAGACGAGCGCTGGAATGTTTCTCCCTATGATTTTCAGTATACAAGAAACGTGGAGAATGCTTGTAGAATGGAAAACAGCAAAGACAAAGAAGTGGCACAAGAAGCTCGACGAAACTACTCTGAAACGAAATTGTGATTATTATTCCTCACTATCGGATGCATACCTGCACTGGATATTCAGTGAGCCGAAAAATAACACAAATTATTCTATTATTCACCCCATTTTTTGCATTTCGGTCGCAATGTCACACACTAATCTTCCGCGGGTATTGGGATCATTTCCGTTCTTCATTCGCATCTCATCAGCATTTCAACTCTTTTTTTCTGCATAAATATGTAAAAACCCCTACTCCTTCTTAATAAAGATTCTGGGAATAATATAGCAAAAATTTTGAATAATTGATATTAGAGTCAACCAAAAGTCCTGTCGCTTTTCCCGAGCTGTGTTGTTAGGACAATTCTCCGCTTACGGGAGCAGTGCGGTATAATGTGCCTCATTTTCGATTTTTTAAATTATGTAATTTTATTTTTTTATTTCTATATTTTATTTTTTATGTTTTTATCTATTGTTTTCCAGTAATTTCCACAAAACATGCTCGACGCTTGCGAAATTCGCATGCTGAAGTAAACCGGACCAACGTTAAACTCGCCTAGGTATGGAAAAGAGAAGAACAGGAAAGGTGATTGACTTTGCGAAAGGAAAGCTTTACAACATTTTCTCCTTTCCTGATTGTTGTGCTGGAAATTTCGCTTCAGACCTTGATTCCAGAACATAAGTTCCTCGCATGCGTCATCTCCTTCAGGGAGCGGTTGTCCGTTCGTTGCTCTACAAGTACTCGCCATTCTATTAGGGCACACTACAACGACATTGGTTCGCAGCAGGAGGGCGCTCTAATGGCCGGTGAACTGACGTTGACGTAGCAGCAAATCGAAGAGATTTTGCTTTGCATCATGTTCGGACCTTTTGGCGAAGCCGAGATTACTGGGCCCCAGAGTGCGAAACCACTACCGATTGTACCCACTAAAAGCTCACTTCCCGTTAACAGTAAATCAGCACATAGCTGTATCGACTAACATGAGAGAGTTCAGTTGGGATTTCTAGACATTTCGCAGTGGGTATTTGACACGTTACGACGTTTAAGGATTAATTGACGTCAATTTAGACTGTGAACTCGGCCGCAGAGAAAGCCTGAACCCCGACTTGGAAGAAGCTGCAACACTGTTTTGCTGTAAATTGAGAATGGAGCTTATCGGGCAATTCCAGTTATATTGCGGCTTTTTTGAGAGTTCCTACTAAGTAAACTAAACGAATATTTTCTAGTGATCCGTATAGGATTATGCAAAAATCGCTACTCAGGCGGAATTTGAACTCGATTCTCGGCCCTATCTCTAACTCTGGGATTTCCTAATTATCTCGGGTTCCCTTTGCTGTGGGTGGTTTTCATTCGAAGTTTCACTTCAGGTCGTCGTGAAAATTGCGTTCAGAACATTCAAAAGTTTAAGCAAGAAGGGAAAAACAACAGAATCCGAAAAGAGAAATGAAATGCAGGAACACGTTGAAGGAAAAACTTTAAAGACATATACCATGTACCGGTCAAGAGTTTCCTTATCCTGGCTTTCGAAGGAGAAATATGTATCAATACTATACTGAATTCGAAAAATATTTGATAGCCAGATCTAAGAAATTATTAGCCTAATCGATACTCACATCCGACGAAAACGTAAAGTATGGTAGCAGAGATCAGCGCGATGTGAGGCAGTGCTAGTCGAATTCGCGTTCGGCATCCATCTCCTAAACACCACCTGTCCGTTATTCACCGAAATCAAGAGAAATCGATTGAATTAAAAAACAACTTCGAAGTATATAAGCTGCATTTTTGATTCCTTTACAACACATATTCAGAAGATATTTTCACGATTCTACAATAATCGCATAACTCACCATTCTGACCTTTCTGGAGCGATTTTAGCTAATTTACTTATTCGTCTGATTAGTAAAAGACTTGGAAACTTTAAAAAAGATGATTCATTGTTACCAAATTCGCTAGAAGCTTAAATTTTAAGCGGTGGCGAACCCGCACTGCATTGAACTGGATTTGTAACGATTAAACCAATAACTAACGTAAAAATCTAGTTTTATTACCTCTTTTTACGGGCTAGTATTATGTATACAAGAATATGATGTTGTAATGGTTGTGCTAGGTTCATCGCGAAAATCACATTTCTTGCACTGTTCAAACAATACTCTTGCGTCTAACCGGCGTTCGTGCGCCAACCACTACGCCACTTAAATTAAAAATACTATATTTTTCGGTTCCCCAAAAAACAGCATTGTAGGAAGTTATGTCGAGACAGAGGGAGACTAAAAAAACCAAACGGACCGTTTTGTTGCGGAGCTCGAGTTTGAAGACCTCTTATAGGCATTTTGGCAGGAACGGATACAAGTCAGTGAGGGTTTATAGGAATGCTTAGGGGTTGGAGTTCCCACGAACGCCCTAATCTTAATCGAGTTTTTGTGGGATTTCGAGCCGGCTAGCCGCCATCTGTTTTATGTGCTCTGCAGCGCTGACAAAGCTCACCGGCGAGAGCCAGCTTCCTTTGTTAGTAAATTACCAGAAAACTCAATGAACATTCGTTTTCGCTCGACATTTTCTGCAGCGTGACATACAGTAGTTAACGAAAAGATATGTCACCTTGCATATTTTTGTGTGCAGGGTTTGAAACCAAAGGGAATTTTATTCGTTGACAGTTTTAATAACTCTTATTGAAAATACACTAATATGCGCCCTTGTTGAATATTCTACAGGATGGCAAATAAATTCTTGCCGCAACTTTCGTGTATGGTCATGTTCAGTGTAGGTAAATTTCTGACCTAATGATGACGTGTTTTTGTGTCATCAATCAGTTTCTATTTGCACGCCAATTTTCCTGACGACTGGTCCACTACTTCCGAAAAAATTAAACTCATTTTCATATACATTTTTGAACGAATTTACCGTAGGAACCACTGCGCTTCTTCTTGTCTGGCGGTGATATTCTGATAGTGCAGAATTAGCTTATTCTTATAGCCTATGAATTCTAGCTTGAAGTCATTAATGATTGCTTGAGTTTTTACATTGTCAAAAAAATGGTGGAATCTTGGGACGACCTTTCATATGAAAGTCTTTATGTTACTAACTAGTCGATGAAATTGCACCATATTTTGACATGTGATAACACAAGATATTCTCTTTCTAAAGCATTTTCAAGTTTCAAAATTTGCCGTCCAACCATAGAGAAAATGGCCTTAAAATTGCATTTACATAAACGGCCGTTTTAGGAATACCCGGAGGGCATTTGAATCCAGATTCCTCTGATGCATAGTAGACTTGTTGTTCGTTAAAGCCTTACCAAATAGCAAAATGTTGGGATTGCGTACAGCTGTGGGTTAGACAGACATGGGAGCATCATGGTGGGTCTACAAACTTCTGAAAGCCCGCTCTACAATAACCTTCTCCCAGATTTGAAAATTAATCTAAGTTCAGCTGCTGAGTATCATACTTTCCGATACATATTTGCTCACGTTTATGTAGGCTCCTTCACATCACGTCAGTTTGCATATATTATATTTCAGGTTCTATTTGGGCTTCTTATGTGAGAACTTTCGGTGAATTGAAACATAAGAGAAGTTGGTACACAAACAGCTCCAGAAATGCGAAAACTTCCTGCACGGTTGCACATTCATTCAACCCAAGGACTCCATTTCTGGGGTGCATACTACGTCATAGTCAATACAAGGCATTTAAGGAATCAGATTCGTGTTTATTTCACGAACCCGCTCTGGTGAGCTGAGCTCATACATAGTCATCGCGTGAATCCCAACTCATTGTCAGATCTCCATTTCAAAAAACAGCAGGAACAAAAACCGGCCGTAGAGGGTTTTTCCTCTTGTTACGGACGGGATATCAGCACGCTTAGAGTGGGTTTTACGAAGGAATGCTACTGCAGAACTTGCTTGCTTCATTTCCCAATGGGCTTCTTTCAAAAACTTTTTCAGCGAGGCAAAGGTTCTCCGTGACCCATTATGTACTAGCGCATTCTGGAATCTGTGTGAAATTTGCATAGTTTAATTGCAGCGGGCACTCAGAAGACTTGCACTTCGATGGGTGGTTCAAGAGCGTGGACAAAATACGCAAAACGACGAACCGCGAACGTGAAGTTTCTCATTGTCAGGTGCTCAGATGACAGACAAGATTAAGAAGGGCTTCTGTGAGTGCTTAAAGGTATAGCGTACGGTGGTTAGCGCTGCTCAGTCCGCTAAGGAGGCGCCATGCATTCGCGTTTCATGTGGAGTCATATAGGCTCAGTTATTGCACATTTGGCCTGTGCAATGACTTTCATAGGCCAACCGCTATACCAAATCAGTTTTTATCATCTTTCCAGACAGGTCTTTACCCTTGGTTATCCTACCCACAATAGATGAAAGGCTTGGTTAGCCTAGTCGAGAATCGATGGTTCTACCGTACGGGTGTCAGTAGTGTCTCTAACAACTGCACTACGTGGGTCCCAAACATTGTTATATGCAATAAGGTGGTTTCTGCTTGTATTCCGATAGTATCTCTACTGTACCCGTGTTCTAGTTAAGAGAATCCGTAAATAATGTATGGTTTGAAAAAAAACCAGCAGTACAACTATAAATCAATTACAAAAACTAAAGGCAAAGGCAAAATGTCGGCGTTGACCGGCCCCCTGAGAACCGCATTCGTGTTCCATTCAAATCGCAGACGTATGGTGAATGCGTATTTGACCTACACAATGGCTTGCGTTATTTCATGTAAGTGTTTCAACCTTCCCAGACAAGCCTGCTTTCAAATTATCCGACACCGGTGGGATGCGAGGACAGGGATCGATCGCTCGTCCGCGCGTATGTCAGTAGCGCCTCCTATCACTGCACCATTCGGACGATAACAAAAACTAAGATGGACAAACGATATCGAAATATCAAGTTCGAAGTGAAGTCCAGAGAACGACAGTGTTCAACGGTCAAGTCTGTGCTGCATTCGAGAAAAATTCGATGTATCCACGATGTTCAAGATACCCACCGAAAGGTGTATTTCAACCCAAATGAAATGAATATTCGAATAAATACAAATATTTTCTAAGAACAAAGTGCTTCATCTAAAGAATCTCCAGAAATTCAAGCGCATTTTGAGATCGAGACAAGTCCTTTTCTGCGTTTCAAATGTAACTTTACAACTGATGGTCCCTGTTGAGTGTGGATTGAAATTTTTCAAATTCTCACGCTCATTCATGACTATTCACGGCTTCTATGAAAAAAACAAAAGTAAATAAGAAAAATAAAAATCAAAAAAGTAAACACGTACCGACGTCATCGGAATGGTCTCCTGCGACGACGCCACCGCCGAGTTCCATGCCCTCGACGATCGCCGAGCGTCTACCCATCGCTGAGGCGAAAGGCACCTGCAATTAGCGAAAGTGGGTGGAGCCGGGGAGGTGAAATTCACTTTCACGCTTCCTTGAACTTGTGCTGAACTGCACCACTCTCAGCTATTGCTCTCCGCTTGAAAAGATCAACGAGTTTGGGCCAGTGGAAAAGAGGTTGACCTTCAGTCTCCACACTCCTGATCCCGACTCGTTCTAGTGCTAAAATATACTCGGATGGGTCCGGTACTATCAATATACGACTACGTATATTTGGGTTTCGCTTAGATGTACGGTAGAACGCCTCCACTGTCGCAGAGGGGTATAGGATACCTCACAGTTGTAACAAGTTGCTTAAACAACCAGCCCTTGGTGTAACTGATACTACCTCGGACCTCGGATCAGACACGACGTACGTGGTGGTCAACGGATTCGCTCACCTTAAGGTGTTTCCCTAATCAACCTGGCCCCTGGTATTATCGTTGTTTCTCATGGGAGCCTGAATGGCGCTGCATCCTTAATAGCGCACTCCTCTACATTTTCATTTCATACCAAAATTCCGAGCAAACCTGAAGACAGTTTTTCTGTAATGGGGATTGGCCCTTGGTAATTTTTGTGCATTAGCATTTCTGTTCCGGGAAGGGTTTAGCATTTCCACGCCCATTTTGACAGCTCAGATAACTGTAACTTAGAGTTCCTAAAACATTTTTCAAACATAGTGCTCTGTAATTATTTGTTTCGTTTTTGTTTTTTATTTTTATCTTTTTTCGATTCGACCTTACTTGTAGCCCACCACAGCCTATGCGACGCTAGGATACTTGCCTTCGAGTGCAGAAACGGTCTAAGGTAAATATTCGTGGTTGATAAATCCTATCTTAATCTTCTCTTCTGTACCTCAAATGTCTCAATGTTATTCTATTTTTTTTTGCGGTCGACCACACTTCGTATTCGTTATCATCCGTACGATTGCTAACCTTTTTGAACTAGTTGTAAAACCAGTTTGCGTCGTTCGAAGCTTCCTCCAACTTCAATTCTGAATTTGTGTCTTTCGATGACAACAAAGTGGAAGAGAGTGGAAGACGAAGTGCAATTTGTTATCGATGAAATATACAAGAACAAGCCAAAAATGTAACAGCGCAATCAATTTTCCATTCATCTAAATTTATGACGGATTCACATTCATTTTTGGCAATATTCTGCTCATATTTTGGAAACGTGTTCCCGAAGCTGCAAAAACTACCACAAGAGCAGCACGCAGGGCTCAGCGCTGAATTATGTTGCTAATTTCCCCGTGCAACTTTGCTTGTTCTTTCCTTCTTCGTGTGGTAGGGTAGGGTTTCGAAGAGGAAGACTTGCAAAAAGACTGACACTTTGGTGAGGTAACTATTCACAGAAATGGTTTTCGAGCTGAATCAATTAATACAATCATAGAAAAAAGCACTATTCAGCCTCGTCGAATAGAGGAGCAGCGAGCTCGATCAGTAGGGAAGCAACTTCGGCTTTCTAAAGCTGTTCAGCACTAGGAGGACTGGTATGAGACGAGCTTCACACTCCCCTGTTCATCAGGTGGTCGGTGTTCGTCTCTAAGCAGGGTAGAGACTAAGAAAGAATTTTTCTGAAAAAATTGCGGGTCGGGTATGTCAGTATCATGACTTACGACTAGTTCTTCCTCATCAATTACATTCCCCAAGTAATGTAGTAAAACAAGACAGAAAAGGTTTTCAGATGGGAATTCCTGGAAAAAAAGATTAGAAGAGTATTTATTCGGCACAAAAAAAACTGAAAGTGAAGTAGGCCCCCGCGCAGTGAAGGTCTCTACGACATCTCAATTCTAGCCTTATTTTAGGCCTTCCAAAAATTTGACACTTCAAACTTCGACAAATAAACTCTTGCATTCTTGCATTTCAACCCCCTAACCCTCTCAGAGTTCTTGCGTTGGGTGGATACCGGAGTAGGAAAAGAGACGACTATATTTAATTTTCGTCGATTAAAACGTGAAAGTCAAGGTGAAAATTTAGATGTGATTTTGCTATAATTGGAAATAAAATCGTTAGAGTTAGAAAATCTCGTGCCTCAAGAGGAACAGGTTTGTGCACATTGAGTTAGAATAATTAGTGAGTTTGACAGACTTTCAGAGACGTAGATTCCTGGCCATGAAACATTTGGATTCCAATTTTGTATTTTCTTCCCTCGTTCTTTTCGACTCTTGAGGAAATTCTGTAGGCCACAAAGGCTCGAGCATTAATAGAAATCCGGGTCAAACTGCACCTTCAGAATGTGAGACGGTTATGAGCAATTGCTCGAAACTGCGCACTCTTCGAAATGATCACACTGAAATCCATTTATTTTGGAAAATTTTCGATGCCCCTATATGAGCAAAGTATTCTACGCACGTCAGGCAATAACAATTCTGGATTGGCCACAATATATTGAGCTGGGTCTGTATAATGGTGACCAGTTGGCTTTTTACTCATGTAGATGGCTCGAAGCAATCAAAATTCCATGATAAAGAAATCGGTGGTTGTCTGGCAGAGAGCTACCGAGGCATTAAAGTGAACGAGTCGACAGGACGTAAACAGCAGTGACCGCTGTCCGTCTTAACGTGAGCGCTGAAAACAGATTGGAATTGCCACTAGCACTTGCAAAATTTGTCTCTTTCTTGAACGAAAACACCTTGCCTTCAAAAAAAACCTCCAAAAATCGGAAACGACTCCTGTAGCTCCTTCACCAATTTACGTACGCGACCGTGACTTCTCAACTGGCACTTATTATTCGAGTTTCGATTAGCCCATCAAGAAAGGTTTTCAAAAAGAACAAATTCTTTTTGAACAGAAGCTGGACTTGTAGAAGGAATGGAACGAATTATCCAGACATTTGTCAATCCTATCGATCTGCTGTGGTGCATAGAACAACGGCCTTCATCCTCTTGACCTAGGGAAAACAGAATATGAAAACTGAAAGATTCGTCAACATTCTTCTTCTTCCTCTTTCACGTCTGTCCGTCGAATATTCGTCAACGCTGGAGCACTCAAGACGATTTCATTTGTAATTCTAGAATGAGGTAGTAAGACATTCAGAATTCAGAAATTTAATGCAAAAATAAAACGCGAAAGAAATTTAAATGATAATTTGAACAAGTGTCTCCTATGGCAAACACTACCGAATTCCGTTTTCTGCAAAATAAACTCAAACGCTATCGCTACATTTTTCATTTTCCTTCATCTACAGGGTGGCGAATAAATACGTGCGCGTGAGATTCGGCTCAATTTTGGCAATTGTGTGGAACCTTTGATCGTACTGTTTTTTCTCAATATATTCACGTGATACTCCTTATTCGTTTTGCATACAAGAAATTTGCTTTTCAAACTGTGGCGAGAAACTATTCAAGTTGTAACGCGATCGAGCAAGAAGCTCAGAGCGGCATGGTAAGCTCGCTGATTTTTCGAGGCTCAGAATTCCTCAAAGAAGCATGTAGAAGACTCAAAAGCAGTGAGTATAGGGAGGGCATACTCCACTCAACCCAGGAAGGTAACGGAAGCTGACGGTGAACACACTAGTGGGGCATGGGATTATTAAAAGGGGGACGGACCGACATGATGATGTTAGCTTGAATAAGATGTTCAAGCAGCTCCACCTTTGAGGCAAATCGGTTTGATTGATAGTAAAAGAAGAGCTTGAGCCTTGTAGTTATCACATATAGAAGGCGCAAGTCCTCACCGACCAAGAGGAGAAAAGTCGGAATAAAAAAAGCGAGAAATTGCGGAAATTTTGATGGGTGCGCCGCTGCAAGAGCGCCCTTTTGCCTTAGGTTGAAATTTTTACCGCTGAAGTGCCTAGAAACTTTCAAATCACTACCATCTCATTACCCCAACCCCTAGGTGCAATTACAATCGAAGAACTAACGCAAAAATTGTGCTTTTTGAACAATTCATGTTTTAGAACAGTACCGGTGCTCCCGGCAGTACTGTTTTGATTTTATCGTTAAAAAAGATGACAAATCATACTAAGCTTCATCAGCATTATTTCCATAGGAAAGCCACAGTGCTAGGAAAACAAAATCATGCCGAATGGTCCTTTCCGTGAAGTTGCGCTTCGCTTCATGAAGCCAAATTAAAAATGCGCTTCGTGGGATCGGAATTTGCTTTTCACTGACGAAGGATTTATGAGCTTCGAATAGCCTGCTCCTAACTCCGTTCAAGCTCTTCGTCGAATATGTTTTAGAAGAACACCTTTGAAGTCTACAACAAGAAAGTTTCCTCATTTCGTCGAGCATTTTTCCAAATATGAAGCAATGTAAGCATCAAGTACTTGCGGCGCATCACCCACTCCATGAATGAAGAAAGTGAAGCCAATATCAAAGCTTACGGCAGCTACTTCAAGAAGATTCCTTAATTGTGGAATGCTATGTCTTACTCTTACATATAAACATAGTTGTCTTAATATTCGTTGGCACAAAAGAAAATTATAACGACTTTCACGGCGCACGTATTTATTCGCCACCCTGTATTTTCAATTTACTTATTTACTATAATTATTTTTCTTTATTTGTTGTCTAAATGCAATTTCATTTACGGATTACCGTTCAAAACAAGGTTTCAGGGCAGGAGCGAGACATTGCCCAAGTAGATGCGTCTAGGCTACAAGTGATTTCAGCGCATTTTCCTACGCAAGAAGCAGATGTAAGGAAGGAAGGAAGGCAATGTCTTAGTGAGCACCACCAACGAAGTCAAATGTTTTCGCGTTAAAAACACAGAGTAATCATCTCCTTCGACGCCAATCAGCTTCATTCAATAAACGCTGTGACAAGAATAGGAATTGTTGTCATGTATTTGTCTAGTGAGGCTTCAGATGTGGAAGTTTGTGCCCATGTTTTGTCACTAAGTGATCCAGGGAAGTGTTGTGAAGAGATATCAGTAAAACTGATTGAAGTGGCGAGTGCAAGGGTAAAAATCAGGTGAACCTCAGTTGACAATACACGCAGCCCCCTCAAAAAGTGACTTTATTTTCTCGGATACCCAGTCCTTTACATGACATTCCATTATGTTATTTTGTCATGATTAATAGAGAGTACATACAGCATATTCAAACACTCAATTTATTACGTCAGAAGAGGTGTTGTTCTTTCTTGCACTAGCGACGGAACCTTGCTCGGGTCCACCAAACTTCCATACTTCTGTGGTCGGGTAATTTGGTAACAAACTTGTCCGGGAAGGTAAACACAGTGACGTGGTATAGCGGCTGGCCATCGCAACTCATTGTATAGGCCAAATACACATTCACTATGCGTTTACGATTTTGAATGAAACACGATAGGGCGGCGAACAGGTCAACGTCAACACCTTTACATTTTACCCTTTTCTTGTTTTAACGGCTTTTCAGATCGTTCCTAGATCCTGATCAGTAAAAAGAAGGAAAATCGACTCTATCATTGGATCGGAGGGGCAAACTCTTCGGAAAGGAGACGTAAAATTGAAGTTATGAAGATACGATAAGAGAATAGGACGCCGTCAAAGCGTTGAGCCGAATCAATTCCAATCCATACATGAATCTCGCTCGAAACGGAAGTGTAAGACAAGTATAAGCCCATAAAACGGTTCCAAGAGAGGAGCTGGAGTAGTCGAAAGGCAGTTATTTCATGGAGTAAACGTCCTTACTCTCCTGTTAATCTCGTGAGAAAGTGTTTAAGTCTAGAGCTCTACTGTGCCTTTCAAGAAATAAAGCAAAGAGTATGTCACCTGCAAAGGATACGCTGCTCACCTTCGAATCGAACTCATCGGCAGATCCCATTCGGGGTTGACGTTCACGTCTGCGCGTAGAGCGCCGAGGATTAGAATTCGCCCTTCGAAGCCCGTCACGTCGATTGAACTTCATGTTGTTCGCAAAGGATCTTATGACAAGAAGCTCAATTTAGGCACCCTAGGAGAAATAGAGAAGTTCCGGCGCTCTCATGACGAATCGGAAAATTTCGCACCCCATTTGAAACAATTATAGGAGAACACTGAGGTTTCAAGAACAAAGAACCTGGAGAAAAAGAAAAAGGAAAGCAAAAGAGAAAACCTATCTTTCGAAAGGTAGTTCGGATCGGAAAGTTCACAGCTCGTGTGAAACGTTGCAGGCAGCATGTTGAAACGAGGCCTGATTCCGTGCGTTTCTCTCAAATCTGACTGTATCAGCCAACATATACTTTCCCCACTTTTCGATCTTTTTTTTTGATTTTTGTGAGTTCATTCCCCTTCCGAAATTATAAGATCACATTTCAGAAAATGAGTGTACTTCCTAAAAATAATGAATGAGGAATGAAATTAGGCGGAGAATTTGTCCTGAGACCAGATGGGATGAGTTTAACTAGAGCAGCTGTAAAAGAATATGGCCGTGAAATCAACTTGCCGTGCCCGGAGGCCCTCTGCTCGTCGCTGATTGGTCAATTCCCAAGCGACGTTATCAATAACACCTCAACACGTCCAGCGGGTCTGCCAAAGACCAACGTTGGGTTGTTTTGCTGAGTTTTCACCCAGAAAAAGCATCCTCGGGTTCCAGAAAAATTACGACAAACTGCAAGCGATGGAAATCATCGGAGGATCGAAACTCTTGAAATCTGCACGCCTATTCTCAGATTATGGCCAGCTTTCGGACCTCACGTCAAAGTTACCAAAGCGGGGCACCGCAATGATAACTGTTGGAAGGATGTGGCAATACACGGTAGCGGACAAAAAGGCATGTCGAAAAAGATTCGGCATTATTGAATATATAGCATCGATAGCTTTTCATAAAACTTGTTGCCGATGTCGCGGTTTTAATATTAGGTTGCAAACAAAGTTCTGTCCTTTTCGCATTTCCCTGATGTAATTGAACATTGAATTCGGAGGGCAAGATGAGTAAGCAACGAGTTGTGTTTTGCAGGTTAATAAATAGTTCTTCTTCTCATAGAAGTACTTCTCTCACAATTACTCACGATTCCTGATTTATTATAAAGCTTCAAACACAGCAAAGCTGAGATGGTTTTTGAAAGAATTTACTCAATCAGTCCAAACTTTGCTGAGCGGTGGAGTTGAGCGCTGTAGGTCTGAACAATGTAGGGAGAACGCCTACGGAGAACACTTTCACGTGATACTATACTTGTCTGATTTAGTAAGCTTCCTGAAGAAAGCGAATCAGTTGAAGTGAAGGCACCATTTGACGGACCTTTGTCCATCTGCCTTGTATCCAAAAGGAAGTGGGAGAAAAGAAGCCACCACAACTATATACTTCGGTGAACGAGGGAATCTTGGCTTCTTCCATACAATGGGCCTTTGCCATCTTAGGCCGCCTAAGAGGGTGAAAAAAAAACTCGACAATTAATGGGTCACAGTTTCACTGAGGCGCGCAGTTGGAGTAAATGACGGTTGCAAAGTCATTCAATCAGGGCGACTTCTACAAGGCGATTTTTGACACATTTCGAACACGCGATGAAGAATGGATGTTATACCATAAGAAGAGTCACTTTGCACAGATTGTTCACATCGAATAGCCCTCCGAAATCTTTCTGAAGACGGATTTCCACTGTAATGAGGTAGTGGTCTCCATCCTGTCAACTACAACTTTATTAGACTTACTTCTTTTTCTTCCTTCCTCTTAGCCAAACGATAAAGAAAAGCAAAGTGAGGTGTACATCGGAACTACATGTGATATTGAAAAGGTAACAGCCTAGGCTAGGAACCAACACGCCCGCCTCCAGTGAAAGACATGCTCTTTGAAGCGGTGTTTAGATTAGGAAAAATGGTTAGACCTGAGCTGAGTCATGACGTTTCAAAACGAGGAGCAAAAAAGGACAGAACTTTGTTTACAACCTAATATAGTTCTTCCAACAATAGTTCCGACCTTGAGCTCAATCTAAAGCGCTGTTTCTGATTGAACATGATCTACTATATTTATTGTAAAAGAAGTCAAATTTTTGAGCAACGTTTCAAAGAAAATTCTCCATCTTTTGACCTTCTAGTCAGGAGCTTCACTTTAATTCCTGAGAGCTAAGGTCATGCTAACCGTCTCGATCGGGTTTACCCTCGAACAAAATCTACCGTAAGAGAACATCCACAAACACTAATTCGTGGAGGACATCGCTGATGCACTATTCCCAGAGAAACCAATACATTCCCACGAGTCCGTGCTTAGATGTTTTCCTGTTTTCCTTCTTGTGTTTCTTGACTCAACGGTGAGGAGACGGTGCGGTATTGTTCGTCGAGTCTGTACAACTGCAAATAAACTTCACGGCACCACCCTCGAAAAAAACTCTTTGAAAAGACTGCTTATGCTGATCGAGAAATTCACTTCGGTTAGTACATCCCTTCTACTTACATAGGCACTTAAGAAAGAGTGGTTGTTTGGAGAAAACTGTGCGACATGAGTAACATCCCTGCTGCCTCCTATAGACTGAGACCGGACACTTAACGGGCAAGTACCGGACGTGTGACCTCTGGTCAGTTTCGCTTACTCATAGTAAGCGTTTTACGTGAGTGCGGTTTCGAAGAAATTGTTCTGGGCCGCTTGCAAAAGATTGTTGACCTCAGTCTAGTATACTTTGCGACAACTTGTGCGGCAATGATTAAGAATAGGGGGTTCGGCAAGAAACGGGCGGTGCTGTTGTGGGGAAAGGGGAGAGGGGTTCATATTTTATACTTTTACGCTGTGGTGAAGGATAAAGTCAGGAACTGTGCTGGTATTCATGCCCAAGCGCGGTAATGGCACATATACGGCCCTTTTCAACTCCTTCATCTATGAACGTGATGTGTTGTACGGAATGCTGACCATTGATCATGATCCTAACACCCGTTTCTTCAAATTTACACCATTTTGGCAGGACTTTAATCACCTTCACCTAACCCCGTAGGTGATGGTTCGGAGTTTCAAAGCGTACGACAGATTTAGAACCACGGTGCTAAGTATCCTTTTAAATGGAGTTCAACCTAACTCGAGAATCTCGGCTGAATTATTCTATAATATTAGGGTGACCCAAAAGTTGTATTTCAGATTTTGACTTCCTTTCTTCATAATTCAAGAAAAACAAATAAATGACCAATAAGGTTTCTCATGGTGGGGCACAATTGCTCACCGGATCGCTGGCTAAACTTGTGCGTGACCATGATAATCTTATTGGTCATTTATTTGTTTTTATTGAACTATGAACAATGGACGTCAGAATCTGAAATGCACACGAGCTTCTGAGACACCCGAATAGTTAGCGATATGTCGATCTCTATCGAATTTCGAAAAACTTACATAGGAGACGGGACCGCAGAAAAAAATTCGGAAAGGTCACAAAAAATTCAAAAGAGTTTCGATCGAGCCGCTACAACAACAAGCATGGCAAATAATACGGGAACGACCCTGGCAAAAAGGAGCTCCGCCTTTAATTGCCGCATTTCATGCTGTAGCCTCTACCACAGAGTATGGAAGAATCTTAAAACCGTTCACCGCTAATTTTGTGCTAATTTCTTGTACACCCTGACTCCTCACCACGAGATTTGCAGATTTACGACAAGATCTACCACTTTAAACATATTCAATAATGCTTTTAGTTCATGAATAGTGTTACCTTGAATAGAACTTTTTACCTTCCATACTGAGAGCTCCTGGAAGCTGGAGCCCAACACTTTTCTCAGCTTTTGTTTGCGCTCACCTGATTCATGGTGGTTTTTCTGGTGGCGCCTGAGGCGACGTCGCTTCGGCCGGTGGTGTTGGTGGTGGAAGTGCTGTTCTTGGGGCAGTGTCGGAAGGGGAACGCCGTCGGTTCCACGACTCGAAGCAGCGACAGCTGTTGGGCCACGAATCTTGGTGTTCCCGGGGGAGGCATGTACTGCTAAACACATCACAAGTGTCAACTGCTTGCCAGATTCGAGTAATTCATCGCCCGGACGACTCGCGTAAAAATCCACGAAAAAAGTCGAGAGAGAAATGCCATAGGGCAATTGATGGGGTGGAGGATTTCCAGATCACTCTCAAAAACACACATGAAATCGAGCGGTTAATATAATGTAAAGTATATCAGGCCTACCACAGCTGCAACTGTAAACTACAGAATTCTTTTATATTCTTCAAAATATTCTCCGTCGATGCATTTGTTATTTTCTGTTTTATTTTGCTGTGCATTGTCTTAAACGAAATTTTGCGAACAACCAGAGAGAACAAAAAGAAACAAGAAGTGAATAACAAAAAACAGAAAAACAAGGTTGAAGCTTGTAGGTTAACGAGGTTTAAACAACAACATTTTTTATTTTTCTGCTTCATTTTGTAAGTCGTACCACTGATCGATGGCGAGGCATAGCTGGTCAGAACTTTAGAGTAAAGAGATTACCTGATTTGGACCCTCAAGATAATAGATTAACACTTTCGATTGTACTAATCACTGTGCTAGTGCAGTCTGCCGGAAACAGAAAGACGGGTTCGATTTTCGATTGTTTATTTAGAAAAAAATTGGTAAAAATCCGACACACTCCGAACAATCGCTGCTGAAGATCGTTTCAAAAGACTACGGTATCATCGCTAATTAATAAACAAAACAAAGCATTGTTCCACCATGTCATAAACAATTAAAACTAATTATTTAATCAATTTGTACATGCAGACAAAAACCTGAAATGGATAGCGCATACGGTACCCGTAACGATGGGGTCATACGAAAATGAGTACGTACCATATTATTACCATAATACAAAATATTGAAGGGAAACACCGAGACCTTTGCCTAACCAGCAAGATGACACATAAGATTTAGTGGAAAGTGAAACAACAGAATTTCCCAAGTGTCTCGCCTGGGAAAACCGCTTTTTGTTATTCTCTTCCGCCATAGGCCAACAACAGAACACCCATAGGCTTCATCGATTTCAGCCCGTTTAGTAGTAGTACTTCATTGACCGTTTTTCGAGGCAAGAAGCCATTTGCTATTACAAAGTGGAGACAAATTTTGAAGTTGTATGGATCTCCAAACCCCCGTGGTGAACCTCCTAATTTTCAAGGTGCGTACATACTTCCGAAGCACCAAGTAAATGTGAAAGCCGTTCAAGATGATATGTAAAAACCCCTGCAAACTTCCAGATGGGTTACAAGTGCTCATTCATCCTATGGTTAGTTATAGGGATGTCGCTAAGACTGTTTTGAGTCTAAACCCCGAGCACATCCCACATTTGAGAGCCTCCTAATTACAGGTTCTCTCGACTGTCCCGTCAACTAAAAAGAGACGCACGCAAGCATCCTTCAATGTCGAGCCCAATGTCAGTTCAATTAGATTTTGTTTGCGTGTCTGAGAACCATCAGAGCGTAAAAGCATATACTTTTCGTGAGAGATTACTATTGCTAAACATTCTCCTATAGAATGCGGTTGTGACAGCTTATGAGAGCGGTTGTGACAAGACTGTGTCAGATTAAATCCTTACTTGTCGCGAGAGAATGAATTCATAATCTGTCGGATTTTTTTCTTTGTTCTGGACTAAATTCTAGCTTCGTAGCGGAGCCTCGAGGGCCATTCTTCTAACAATACTGTCCTAAGGGCAAACGTCTAGTCTCAAGTCGAAGGTACTTCTCACAAAAACATTAAAAAATTGTAGCATATTTTTTCAGGTTAGGCTCTAACGGGCTCTGGACAGAATTTGTTTTCCAACAAAAGTTTAGAAAAATTGTAGGTTATCTCCAAACAACTGATTTTTAAAATCTTATCCTGTTGGTTGAGCCTTCGAAACTATGCGTTCTGTTCTTAAACACTTGAGGTTATTTTGGTTAATAAGAAGCATAATGCATGGTTTGAGCAGAAAGGCAGACCTGGGCAACGAACGCTCATGATCGGAAACAACACAGCGAATTTGCTCTCTTCAGCCCCGACACTTTTTTTAAGCTAGTGGGTTTGTGTTCCAGAATAAACACACGTGGTTAAGCCTTCGTAGCTCCGCATGCCAGCATAATTTGGAGCGAAGTTCATCACAATGACACCGAAAAACATTGACAGCACTAGAAAGAATAGAATGAAGACAATAAAAGTCACTTCGTCAGAGGGACTGCGTTTTTTACTACGAAGACAGAGGGTGAAGAGGTGGGCGTTGATGCGAATTCATTCAAAGCATTCCACTTCTATGTATTTCTGTAAGGAAAATCTTGCTACTTCAACTTGTCAACTACTACAGCTACCTCTACCTCGTCTGCTTCCTCGTGGTACATTAAAACTATTATGAGTCTTAAATTTTCCGTCAGGTTCACATTGGCAGGGAAACCACAATTGGGCGCCGCAAAGCTTCATACCATACAGTGTTAATAAACCTATAAACCCATATTTTTTTATTTCGCCAAAAGATGCGTCCAGAATTTCCCTGAACGCCATTTCTAAGAAAATTGAACTTCAATCCACAATTTCCAATCTTTCACCATTCTAAGAGACTGCCATCTTTTCTCCGCTTTCCTACTTCTAGTATTCCAGGGGCCTTTCTTCGCTTTTCACGGATCTCAATTTGTCATAATCACAAACGGATTCAAAGGAAAAAAATCACTAGATGCAATATTTCGAAAATTGATTTGTTGAAATGTTAGACTAAAGATGAAAAAGCTTAAGTCTATTCAAAGAGCACAAGGCAGCAATTTAATTGAAAGACATTCTCGCTTCTGGAAATCGAATAGCAATGCCACAAAAGCACAGGAAACTGTCAATAAACACTGGCAAAACCTAAGGACCCCTCTCATGTTAATAATTAATGGCCACCAACAGGAACGGCTGTATTGACGTGCTTTTCCTCTCAAAATTGTCCATACAGAAGTAGTTAACATTGATAGCTTATTAACATAGAAAGTTTGTTTACATGAAAAAAACAGAATACATCAAGGGCTATGAGGAATAGGTAAGCGGGAACGGTTGACCACGGATTCCCTCTCCCCGTTGCTTCAGATGAGATGCCACTCTTTGCAAATTCACGAAAAGAAATTTTCGAAGAAACTAGGGAGAATCTCCTGTAGAAACCGTCAATCTATTTGGAGACCTCATAGCGAGTAAAAGCTTGCACTTCTAAATGAAATTCCAACGCAAGGATAAAATAGAACTGGATAAATAGCCGCGGGCGTTTCCTAAATTACGGAGCGATGAATTAATTCTCATCCCTTCGCTATGCTGGTTTCATTAGCTGGTCATTTCGAAGAAAAAAGAACAGTTGTGCTATTCATGACGTCAGTTGCTATATATGGCAGCTCGTGTTGGAGAGTTAGAGAGAACTCTTCTCTTACGATCATGGTATGCTTTCCGTTGCACTAATAACCAGAGCTTCTCAAAACGTCGCAACTCTCTGACGATGGATTTGGTGGCCCCTGAAGAACCTTCAAGTCAGTAATGTCTAACCCACCTATTAAACTCGTCCGACACAGGAGCATTCAGCAATTATAATATCATGCTGAGAAGAAAGAACTTGGAGAATTCTTCTCTTACAATTAGGTGTACAATAATGACATAAGTACACGACTGGAACTTTACTAACTCTTGAGCCACTTTCGCACGGAATTAGCACCCTTCAAAAAAGGTGCTCCGTTTCTATTTTTCGCAGGACTAGATGTTTAAATTCTAATGAATATTAATCATCTACGGGGCCGATAATATGGCACAGCAATAGTATGGTTTGAAACAATATCTTTCCATTCCATAAATGCTTCTCTATATCGCAGAAATTCCGCTCAGCAGGATTCCACAAGATGCTCGACAACAGCACCTACATATATTTTCTCGATTTAGTGATGTCTGAAAGAATGAAAATGGGGAGAAACTCCTGTTTCAAAGTTTAGAAAGTGATATGAACAGCGACCATATGGAAATTCGCGGCCACTGTAATCCCTACAGATCCTAATCGCAAGCTTCGCTTTCCAAAGATCTGATGCAATTCTGAACACCTCGTGTTGTACATTACGAACTCGTGGCTAATTTCACGAACTTCTAAAGTCGTAAAACTGCAATCTATTCATTCATTCAGACTTTGAACTTTTTAAATTTGTTCGCACATCTTTGTATTGAACGACTAAGCGTTCAAAGCCCGTCTGTTTTTATTTATTCTCATGACCAGTTATCACTAGATGGAAAAAAGAAAATAGCTTCATTGCATACTGGTTTTAGTAGCTCGCTTGTTGAGCTGGAGTTTTTCTCCCTATGTGCTCGATAGTGGAGCTTTCGAAAACGGCAGCATATCCAAGTAAGTGTTTCATACATCATGATCAGACAAGCCTTTTTCTTTAGAAAAGCGAAACTCGGAGAACCAACTTTTTTCGTTCTGGCAGACGCAGTTGATAACTAAAAATATTTTAGCACGAAGCACCACGGGTCCTTCATTAGGATAAAGTTGTTTTGGATACCTTTTATAAGTATTCTTCATTATAAATGAGTCGAAAACAGAAATTTCCATTCAGCTGCGAGTAGTGCGAGATCTTAGATTGAAGTATTGAAGCATCGTAACATTTTTCAGCTTTGAAAAAATAATTTGTTGGAGAGATTTATTTGCTACTACCTTCGTGTAGGGATCACCAGAATCAAGAATACTCGAAATGAGAAAAAGTTTAGGCATGTATTATACATCTGTTCAAAGGACTAACGCTCCCCAACAAAACAGCAAAGCTCTTCTGCAGCCAAAGAAATTTCACTTGTACTAGTCCATTTCTTCACAAAATCAGTGCCTTCCTGAATGGATCGACACTCTTGCAGGCAATCTATAATTTTGCAAATTTTCAATTCACTTTGCAACCAACTCCAAACAGTAAAATTATTAGAAACTATTGGACCTAAGACCGAGTCACGCAACAGTAATGTCTTCCAAGAAAAAAAGTAGCCATGCTGCAGCAGAGCATTTCAGTGAGTCAGGCAAGCTTTAATGAGGTGAGAACAACATCGCCCTGAAGTGGAATGTGACCACTTAGTGTCAAAGAGAACGTAATTTGCCCGGGAACGCCTTCGGAAAGAACACGACGTCGAGGTGCTGTCAGGATGCCGAATGGCGAAAAGCGGGAATTCCGCATCACTGCTCGCTGCCCATTAACCTTCAGCCGGTGTCTGCACTTCCTGTCCGGACGAACTCATATTTGCAAAAATTTTCCGCCTGAAGGGAAGAATATGTGAGCATAGTAGAACAGGATTCCACCACACGTACTTTATGCTCCGTCGCACATTTTGTGTGCGTCAGCTGATTTTATTAGGTAGTAAACATTGACGTCCCCGAAATTCTGCAAACCTTTTTTTCTTTTTGCAAAACGTTTCTTCGCTTCGATTACATTTAAGCAGAGTATCAAAAGCTCGTGCCTCAGCGAATAAAGCTTTGGTGGTTAAAACCATGCCAAAGAGAATGAAACGTTTTTAATGAATAAACTGGCAGGCTTCTACGCCTAGGGCACTAAACCGTTACTAGCAGGATAACGATATATAGTTATACAAAAACCCTTCACATGTGTCCGAACTTCAGCTTATTCGAAACAAAAAATGAAAAACGAAAAGTGTGGAACATGATCAATAGGAACGTTTACAATCTAATATTGTAGCAGAGCGCTAGCATTTTCGTTCTGTCTTTCATTTCATGAGATTTAGGCTGCCAGCGAAATCACAACAATAGATAACTGTTAAGGTCAAACTTGGCGAAATCAATCCTGACAGCTCAGCTGACTGTCGCTTCAACCGCTCCATAAGACGCAGAACGATGCGAATTTCAGAAGAAATCACTTCTTTATGCAGAACACCGCTAACAGTTATGCACTTCTGGTATTCATGGTAATCCCAGGTGTGCCTCTGATGAATTTATCCGTACGATGGCTCCGTCTCATGCATAAATGTCGCCCATTCGAGCCCAAATCGTTCCCGACCATGCTCTCAGCGGCTCTTGTTAGCTTCGGGAGGTATCGGCACTTTGGAGTTGTGTGCTAGATTGGAAAGTCTTAGCTACTATTTACTACATCACAACACAATGCGGTTTTCAAGCTAGTATTACTTCATAGATATGTGAAGGAATCACATGGAAACAATGTGACCGTTATGGAAGGGGGAAAGAAATAGAGGACTTGCAGACGGGGGACATCCGAAGTCCACCATCTGTCCACTATCTTCAGATATCCCGAGAGGTGGTACTTTAGTTGTCTTGAACCCGTTTGCATGTCGAGGCTTTCGTTGTGAAAATGTTGATACAGGAATTTACAGCCATAGCAGAAGCAGTCTGGACCCTTGCTGCCGTTCTATCTGTGCAAGATTTCGTTTACCAACCCGTTCACCCCTCTGGGAACAGGTAAATTGGTACCATAAGACAGATTTGAACAGCCTTCCTGGCACTGCATACCCGGATTGTTCTAAACGGAAGACGAGGGCGCGGCGTTCTATCTGCCTTTTTTGACCTTACCAGTTAGACCACCTTACCGTCAATTTTCGTTCCTATGTTGATACTTCATAGCAGAAAATACGCTACTGTAACCCGTTCACCCCTCTGGGAACAGGTAAATTGGTACCACACTTGTATGTAAAGCTTAAGACGCCAATTTGAACAGCGGCTGGCCTTCCACGGCACTGCATAGGCCAAATCCGGATTCACAACACCTCTACGGTTCTAAACGGAAGACGAGGGCGCGGCGCGTCCACAGAATGCTGCCCAACGCCTATCACTCCAGCCTTTTTTGACCTTACCAGTTAGACCACCTTACCGTCAATTTTCAGATGCAATCCCCTTTCCTCCTAGTACTTCAAATACGCTACTAACACGGCAAGAACGGCAAGAATGGCTACCGGCCAACAGACCGCAATAATTCGGCGTCATTTCAAGTGTCTCCTCCGTAGTTACGCTGAGAGCATCGCTTGCACGGCTCCTTTGCTTAAAAACTTGAACAGTTGCTTTGAATTGCCCCCTTGATATGCTTTGAATTGCCCACTTGATACGATCAAACCCATAAAATTTTTGTAAAATTGAATAAGGTTCAGTTGTTCTTTGACGTGTCAGGCACAAACTATTTCCAAAATTAGGTTTACAATGACTCCATTGCACGGCAGTTGTTGATATCCGCTTTGGCATGTTGGTTCTGTTCTTAGTATTTCAACCAGCATTTCACGGCAACATGAGCACAATAAGTAAAAAACAAAATGTTATGTTATGAGATAAACGTTGCATATTCTAAAGCTGGTAATGGGTTCGGATCATTGTTATGCACCACATTTGGGCGACAACTTGTGTACTCGACAAGAAAGCATTGTTTATTTTGATATCACGATCCTCCGTGGTAGACTTTAGCCAGAGCAAATCATTTTCACAAGACCGTTCGTTGATTAGCTTTACATAGAACCTCTAACGAATATAATTAATTACACCAGAACCTTTTTACTGATGTTAATTCTCGTTTTTGTTTGCGAATATACTTCCTTTCTGATATTCCTTCGTTGATAGGTTCAAAATGATTTTTCCGTTCTATTTCCAACTCGACCTAATTCATATATTTATTTAGATTTGATTCTAAAATGCGGTTGAAATCTATAAGGTTTAGAACATCATACATTTCTGCATATATTTGTTTTCTTTTTTTACTGAACTTCCTGTCCTGCCTTCAACTAAACTTTGTTTTGTCAGATACAAGAGTGATCAGCCCTTGATATGATGCACTACTACGGGAGTTCTTCTACTTCTGTACTTCTGTCTATACGTAATAGTGTTTATTCGTGTACGCATGATCATGAGAATAAAGGAGGAGGACGAGGTGGTGCTCCCATCGCGGGAGAGACGGCCGGACTGCCCAACCGTTGAGCTTGCTCGTTGGACGGCCCTTCCTTATCAGGAGAGCACGACGGCAAGCTTGTGTATTCAGGTCGGGAGAATACACGACAGTTTATTTATTACTGTTTCTCAAACTGGGCGTTCTATTCGATTTGCAACCAAGCTTTATGCATTTATTTATGCTCCTCATTCTTCGATTCTAGTACAATTTCTTTCATCAAGTAACCTCGAACGAATACAACTGTGGAAGTGCTTTCGGTGATTTCGTTTCGGGCAATGTTAGAACCCAGCAAGAGTTTTTGATTCTACCATTTTAAACCAGCGAAATTCCTTTTCTAATTAATTTGTCGTGTCTTAAGTTTTGGTTGTTATCGTTCATCGAGCGATATCCTCGTTATTTACGACGCAAGCTGTGGAATAAAATCCGTAATAGCTTTTTTACCCCAGAATCTTTCTTACAGTTTTACTTTTTCAGAGACTACATCACACTCTAGCGCTGCCGCTCAACATTGAAGGGACACGATCTGCAAGCAGCTATGGTGGTAGGTGTTTTAATATTATAGTTGATTTTGTTCTTTATTCAGTCAAAATGTTGACCGTGATGTATATTAGAAAAATGTACGTTGTTCCAGAAAGAGATCAAGGAGTTTGGGCCGTGGTCTGAGCAAACGAGTTCATCTGGTCGGAAATACTTTTATAATAGGGATACGGAGGTTCGTTCCAGGTTGAATCGTGTTTGACGGTTAGACGGATAATAGACCGAATAAATTCAGACTGATTGGATAGGAGTTAAAAACGATGTTTGGTATGTAGTGTGCATTTCGCCCCTTTCTCTAAAATATCGACACTAACGATAAATCAGTTTAACGCAGATACCATTCATTCATTTATTATAACATCTTTCCATATGGGTGTGTCATGGTACAGCTGAAATAGTAAATAAAGCAAGAGTACTGTTCAGAAGTCAAAAATTCTAAATTCAAACAAAATCTATTCCAAAACTTCTCCAATATTCTTCTCCATCCTGTCGTAGCGGTTGCTTGTGAAACCGCTAGTCACATTCATTTAATCATCGTTATCATTCTCCATTCTGCACGGGTCTTTATGAAACGAGTGAAGTACTAAAACAAGTGTGCTGTTTGGACATGAGAAAATTTCATTTCATGAAAATTTCCTTCAACTCTTCATCTTTAATATTGTTGTCTGCTCTAACATAACGGTTGCCCGCAAAACGCTGATCCCTTTCATTTATTTATCGTCACATCGTTTCATATGGGTGTGTCATGGAACAAGCACAATAGCAAGTAAAGCAAGAACCGTGTTCAAAAACTAGGAAACTTAATTTCATAAATCCTTTTCAAAACTTCACCTCTATTATTATTATCACTCTGCTGTAGCGGTTGCTTCCAAAACCCACTTAAGCGATGTTGTTATACATCACATCTAGAAACTGGATTACTGTTCCAATCCAGTTTTAAGAGATGTCTAGCACTTAGCAGTTTTGACGGAATTTTTGTCTGTTTCCATTATCTTACAGCTTAATTGCTTTAAATATCCTATGCCTATTAATACTTACAGGTCTCGCAATGGGAGAAGCCTAAAGAGTGGCGGGAATATGAGTTGAGACTCGCGGAGCAGGAGCGATTGAACGCCGAGCAAGAACGAATGCAGCAACAGGTTCGCCTTACTTTCTCTGACTGATACTAGGTACACTGTGTGGATGTATTATACAATGCACGAATTAACTGAGACGAAAATTGCAGACGGAGAACATTTTCTACTTCCTGCCTTTTCTGCGCTTAACACTTTTCTTCATTTTTCACATTCAATTTAAAGTGTTTCTTCCGTTGTTTTATTTTCCGATGTAGTCGTGCTGTACATGTTTATTCGGTTTGTCCCACTTACTGTGGCCAATACTGACAGAAGAAGCATTGAGGAGTTTGGAGCACTTGCAGTCTTCAAACTAGAAGACCTTCGTTTCAGCCTCAACACCCGGTCGTGCCTCCACCGCCGATGTTCATGACGCCTCCTCCATTTGCGTTTCCTCCTCCGTTCGCACCTCCAGGCTTTCCAGTTGGACCGATGAATGGTTAGTGTTTTTGTTTCCTATTTATCAGACATCTAGGCATATCATCCTTTCATTCACAATTTCACAGATGTTACTGTCAATTCTTTTCAGCGCCGCCTCCCCCATTTCCTCCTTACAACCAGTTTCAACCGCCTCCGAACATTCCGTTTCCGATTCCACCTCGAATCAATTCGACAATCAGTGCTCCGATAAATACGTCGTAAGCGAAGCTTTTCGTATTTATCTCATCATTTGTTTCTTGTATAGACGTCCTATTATTTTATCAGGTTCCCACCGCCTCCCCATCCTCCTGCTGCGCCATCCCCTCGTGTAACCCAAGGAATCGCTCCTCCTCCTCTTATTCCTCCTCTTGTCAATGTAACGTTAGTTTTTTTATGATTTCTATTTCGTGACCTGGTGTGATCCATCGGATATGTGCCTATTCAGAGCTATTCCTGCTGCGCCGCTCAATGCGCACTTTTCTCCACTTCAGTACTCAGCTCCACCACCCACCACAGGTAACTGGTATATAATTGAATTTCATCATTATGTTTCTACTTCTTTATGGTTCGACTTTTTCATGTTTTTTTTTTGCGTATCTACTGCATGAATCGTACAGACTTTATACGAGCAAATTACGATACTGTTTAGAAATTTCTTTCATCGAAAAAAATTTTGAGAGGCGTAACGAATGTAAACAAAAACACTAATACCATTGCCGAGGTTTAAAGAGAGGGCGAGTGCTTGCGATTTACTATTGTGTAGAAATATTTCATACCGGTTGCATGCTGCCGTGCCGAACGAGGTTAGCCGGTGGAATAGAATTCATAAAGGCCTGACGTTTCAACCCTTTCGTCATCTTCAGAGGTCTAAAAGTGGTTCGAAATCTTTGAACATAGACGTACCTGGAAGAGCATCACATTCCCCACTATAATTTCTGACCCCACAAAATTGTAAAGACCAGAGTAATTCAATGACTTATCCGTGATCCACCGCCGGTGTGATGCGACGCTATAAAATCGTGGAGAATAGATATATCAATATATTCAGGAGCTCCACCTCCGTTACATCCACTGCCTGCTCCACCCCTACCTGCACCACCGCCGGGTTTCTCGGCTTTGCCACCGCCGTGCACATCTGCGAACCATGATGCGGTACCTTCACATGTATCTCGAGGATCACAACGATCAAACACTCCTCAACCGAGTCACCAGCAACACCATTCTCACTCGGGGTCCCATCCTCCATTCTCGCGAGATCGTCCACACGTTGAGAGATCCCCGAGAGGCACCCCTCCGTCCAATAGACAGGCCACCCCTAGTGGTGCTTCAGCTCAACAAACCTCTTCGTCACAACCAACGAAGGAGTCTTCGGTATGTTTATAGTTTCCCCTTCAACTTTCCACATTAATCTCTTTGTTGTTCCAGCCTCCTGTTGTGAAGAGAGAACATCGAGAAAAGAGTGAAGAAACAAACGGTCGAGCTACACCTGGTAGGAGCCGACCTGCTTCGGAAGCTCCTGCTCGCCTTGGTCCTATAAAGCGAGAACACTCGAGCAATGACACGCCTGATGAACCCGCGCCATCCCCAGCGAAGGTGAAGGAAGAGGTGGACGAAAGTAAACCGCCAGTGAAAAAGGTGGGTGACCGTGAGCAGTATGTTCCACGAGATTTCTCCAGTGAACGAATAGTCTGTTATGGGCAAACGTGTGTATAAGGACTGATTTTTTCATCCAAAACATCTGGGAAGTTCTGCAGAGATGGGTGCTTTAGAACGTGTGTCTGCGGTTTTAGGGTGACTTTTGTTTCGACTCGAATGTTCTTCTGGACAGTGAATAATCTATAGCGCTTTCGAACTCTGAAATCACTGAATGAAAATCATTAGTGGAACGTACGACGTGCTTCCCTGTGTTCTCATGAAGCATTATAGGCCAAAGAGGAAGATGCAGTAACGTCGTGGAGAACGTTCTACAATGCAGAATTAGCGCGTCAAAAGGAGATGGAACTGAATCTGGATGTCGATCCTGAAATGGTACGCATTCATTTTGGAACCTTAATTCTACTATGTTTTACTCTATCACTTTTCTTGCGATGAAGCTAACCAAATATTCAAATTTTCTCAAGGAGGTGGAGCGATGTTCCTTGTTTTCTGTTACATTCGGTAATATAATACGCTTGAGAAAAAGCAGGTCAGAGCCTTTTTATCTGTCAACCACTTTCATTACTCGATGCAGTCGTTCGCTTCCAGCCCTCTCACACTCGGGCGGTGCCTTGCGCGGCGTCGTCGGCGGCGGGTGGAGGTAGGACCGGCGCTCCGCCCAGCAACTGTCGCTGCCGGCGCTCGCAGGGCGCGCCATCGCGGCCGCCGCCGGCAAGAAATGCCCGGCACCATTCCCTCGGCGGCGCCGGAGGCGGCTTCGCAGGCGACGTCGCGGCCCGCAACGCCGCCGCCGAAGTATGAGAACCCCCCTCCGGCGGCGGCGGTGGCGACGTCGCTGACGACGTCGTCGGGCCGGCCGCGCCCTATCTTTCATCATAGCCCCGGCGACGCCGCGCAAGGCGCCGCCCGAGTGTGAGAGGGCTGTTCGGTTGGTCCAAAAAGCGAGCTGAGATATCCACGATCGTTTTGTTGCAAGACCGACACCCGCACAGTGGATCGACTCATCCACTCCCAGGCTATCAAACCTTCCAGCTTCCCGGGGTTGGATGAGTTGGTACCGGACTCGTCGGGGAATTGAAGTCGTTGGCTTGGTATAGCGGCTGCCATTGTAATGACCAAATACGCATCCATTCACCATGCCTCTTTGCTTCTACATGGAACACGAATGCGGCGACGCGTCCTTAGCGGACTGATCAACGCCGACCCCTTCATCCCTCACCTTTATTACAGTGAATAGTCGTTTTCTTTTCCATGACGAGGTTGTTAACTAGGGCGTCTGTTTAAATGATATGGCCATCCTATCGTTTCCAAAGTTGTAAGCGCCACTTCCACACTCTTTTTTGTACCGCGTCTTCAATATACACATTTTGTGTTCATTTCTACACTTTCGGCCTTTTTCGCCTTCCTTTTTTTGCTCTTTGCACATTCCGTGATTCGTCAGGCTGTCCATCCTAAAGCCTGTTCTTCCAAGCATTTATAACATTTTAGAATAAGCATCAAAAGATGCTGCGCTCAAAATGAATAACATGCAGTCTCTCACTCCTATTGCTGGAGCAGAATGATGGTTTGGACTATTTGGGGAATAGCCTAACGAATCGCTGACTACGAATAGGGTCTGCTTCTACGAAAATGGTATCTCCCAACTTCAAACCTCAATTCAATTCACTTCTTTTCAATTCATGTCACTTCAATTCAATTTTCACTTAACAACCACCGATGATATATTAGGCCGAGTACAACTAGAGTTAGAATTTTTGCATAACGTGATTTTTTCCTAATTTTTGGTATTTTTAATATCGTTTATTTTTTTAGCGTGATCTCGTTGCGCAGTCCCTCACTTTGGAGAACAAGCTTGTTGCGGAGGTAGGGTATATTATCTTCCCTCGTTTATTACTTTTCTATTTTCCACACTCTTCAAATTATTGAGTATTTGTATATATCTTTAATTTTTCAGCTCATTAAAATGAAAACAGCAGCTGCTTTGGTGGCTGTGCAGGAAAACGAAGTTTGCATTTGCAACGCAAAGATTCAGAGCTTAAGGGTTAGTGAACAAACCATGTTTTGGATTTCTGTTTCATTTTGCATGATCGGTTTTTAGGAACTTCGGCATGATCTTGAGAGCCGACAGTCTCGTTTAATGGCTCCGGCTGTTGTTACAATGCCGGATTTGAATTCGAGGGCATGATTCCGTGGATCCTATGGCTATAGACATATTGTGAAAACGTTCCTTTGAATTTCAGAGTAAGTTCGTAGAAAAGAGGTCGTTGAGCAGCTCTTGTACTCGTTTTCTCGTTTTTGCTCAGTGATGAGTGGTAGTTGATTAGATTCATTTGTAAGCGCCCGAGCGACCGTTGTCGTTGCATTCTGTTTGCTGTTTGCAATGTTGCCCTATTCGTTGTACATTTTAATGTTTCACGGACAAGTAACTTCGGATGTACTTAGGAAACGGTTCTGAAAAGTATCCGTGTTTGGTGGATATTTTGTTATTCCTACGGGTTCCTGTCCACGGACGCTTCTGCTTCTTCAGTGGCATCGTCAGTCTCTATTTTACTTGTTTTTGTTCTAGTTCTTATGTTGCTAAAGTTATTATTAAAAGTTTGTTACTTCATTGTCTGACAATGGCGTTTTCATTTATTTGGGTAATTTATTTATGCATTGATAGAGTCAGTCAGTGGTCAGTCATTTCTCCGGGCTGCAATACGTTTGCGTTGCTAATAATGCAGAGCACTTTTCTCAAATTGGATTAAAATATTGACTACAAGACTTTTTTCTGAACTTTATTAGTGAATATTATCACTATTAATATGTACAAAGTAAGGTTCGAAATTGATGGCTACAAAAAAAGACTAATTAACATAGCCGGGTTATGCACACTGGGAGAGGTATGGTTGAAGTAGTTGAGAACCTTCTAACTTGCCTGTATGTGCTGCTTATTAAAGACGCGTTGAGAGTACAATTCATATAAATAAAACTAAGTAAGGAGGTTGAATGAAATTAGTCAATACTGAGTTACATTGGCCCACATTAATGGGCTCTCTTAATAATAAAAAAAAAATCCTGAAGTCAATAATTGGGCACTTCTGAGTCCATCAAGTGGTTCTTACATTGTCTCTCATTGTAACCGGACCGGCCACGGTGAACGCAGGAACTGACGTCCAGCAGTGAAGAGGCACTAAAATGAGTAGTCTTTCATTTTATTATGGTTTTTGCTATTACTATCATGTTATTAATAGAAGCTGAATCAGCAAACACTGTCACTGTGGCCTGAATCGGTCCCTCAATTCTTCTAAAAAATAGCTTTGTGGAGCTAAATCAAGCATTCTGAGTGGGAAACATTCCGTATACGAACACTAACTTTATGGGATGGAAAATATCATCTCACCCTTTCTATCCGTCTTCTTGCACATCTCCATAGGTTTAGGTATAATTGTACAACTTTCTTGCGGGCTTTCCTCCTCGATTTCTCGCAGAATTCTTTCCACTTCGTCAACGGGAAGCACTGGTAGTCTGAATTTATCCCTATCAACGACACAATTGAAGAAAACTTCGGTGATTTTAGACTGACCTGGAACCCTGTTCCTCATGTGGTGGAATGGAGATGCGTGGACCGCGAGTGTTCCGAATCGTTGGTTGAATAACAGGTCTAGCCGGGAACTCGGGGAAGACGTCGTTCTGAAAGCCCATCATCTAAGTCTGATGTTGGGGTGTGTTCAGAAACAGTTCTGTGTAGGGAAAGGTTGAGCGAGATATTCTAGCTCATTTTACCGCCTATGAGGTCGCGCGTGGTATAATGGTGACCTGCTGACGCTTGCACGGTAGAACGATTTGGAATGGAACATGAATGCGGCGTGCTTAGAGGGCTGACCGGCGCCGATACCTTTACCTTCACCTTTTCCTAGGCAGGGTTTGGAGTTGGGACTGACGGTAGACGATTCACCCTCCATTAAGATCATGTTTAGGTAGATCGCTCTCACTGCACCCCTCTCCCATATCTTTCGTATATGTGTTTCTATCACGACCTAATGCACGACTTTTGGCTTGAAAACTGTTCCACTTTCAATATGTGCCCTGCATATATCTCCTAATCTCCCTCCAATACCCCTGATTTGCTTGATGAATGACATTTCCTGAGTGTGTAAGACGAAGATGGGTTAAACTCCTCGTGTAAATCCTCAACTCTAACTTATTAGGTCACCCGGCCAACCTATCGCAAGATTACCAAGTCATATAGGTACTAGCTCTAATTTCGAACTTCTTACGTCCTCCAAGAACCAGGGCCAAATGAGGGGATTATTTAAGGCAGCGGCGCGGATCCGCGATGTACCGATCGACACTTATCCAGACAGACGGCAACTGTTTAACCTATGCACTCACATCCCAGTTACCAATCTGTAGCTTAACTTTGAAGGAACAGATGTAGGCGTTTGAACACTTCACCTTCATCATCATGTAGTTGGTATCCATCATGCTTGGGTTTGAGCACGGATGCATATACATCGCTAAACCGTCGGAAAGCATCTGAAAACACGAATTTACTATTTCGCTTCACCGACTTTCTTGGTGTTCTGTTAGCTAGGATGCAATCGTCTCATTCTACTCCAAAACAAAAAACGCTTAATTAAATGTTCCGTGCTATTTCTTTCGAATATTCAAAGGGAGCCAGCGACCAGTATTCATTTGTAAGAAGTGCCCAGCTACTAACGGGACTCGAAAACTTACGTCGAATTGTGGCGAGAAGTGACCACTGTCTACAAACGGCGGCTGAGCTGGGTAGAAACCGTTGCCATACATTGGTCTCTAAAAATGCTTACACTTTAAATGAAAGGTATAGAGAAGAGACATTTGACGTTCAAACTGTTGTCAAAATAGATCTTGCATGATGACTAGCTTGATAGGTTTCCTTGTTATTTCAGAAGAAATGAACGAAAAAAGCCAGGAGAAATCACACCTCATAGAACATCGGTGAAGGAAGGCACGGCGAAGAGTAGTGCCTCCTGAAGCACGAAATAGGACGATTGCTTAACATTCTGATGATGTTAGATGAGAGATAGTGAAGGCGACCATTTATAGATGTCAGCCTCCTATCGGGCCAGGTGCCAACGGGTTGCGGAGACCTCAGGCTACCACGGGGACAGTTATTGGAGAGACGGGACGAGGTGCTAGGCTGACCTCAGGGGAGGTCGGAGAGGTCAAGGAGACGGCTTCAGTAGTTGAGATGATAGCGTAACACTACCACAATTATCGCCTCTTGCGATCTTAGCTAAGTAGACATGCACCGTAAGCCGTAAGCATACATAAGCACGAAACTGATGACGACGTTGATGAATTGATTGAATTGATGATCACATTGACCAAGCTCCTATCTGAACCCTGAGGAGCGTAACATTTACCCAGTTTGGCTGACAATGCAGCGTCTGTTGAACTGAAGTTTCTCATAGTTTAAAAGCAACATTTAATGAGTAATAGCCACTTCTTTAACTTCATCTTTGTACACATTGGAGGGAAAAATAACCAAAGAGTTTCAGGTCAATTTTTGTTTATTACTGTCGTTGAAGTGATGCCTAATCATTAGTATCACATTCTGTTTGTATCTTATGTTATTTTAATACTTTGAAATCTAAAAAATTGGTGCTTCAGTCATGCTTAGATTTCGTCAATTGAATTTGGAGCTCAGTTTACAACTCGTCAGCAGCACGTGTTGGGAACGAAACGCAGTCGGCAAACGTGACGACGGCGCGCACTGCCACTACGCCAAGGCTTCGCTGACTATGTTGGCCTTGACATGTCTAGCCTGATCAGTTTTCACGCTTAGTAACCCAGATAGAGGATTGAGAGAGAGACCATTTCATGGATTCTAAAAAAAAGTACTATGTAAACAGAGTCTCATCACTCACTACTTTTCGTCTGACAAATGAATAAACACTTCCATTGTTGCTTTCTTACATGCATGTCGTTCAGTATGTCTCTGCTCTGTATGGGATTGGACTGTGTCAGACGCTCCTAGCTTCCATCTTTAACCCCCAACTTCTCTCCTTCTGAAGCTTTGACGTATGTTCTACACACAGGAATAGTGCTGCTAAACCGAGCTCACAATAAGTCCGAGATTCGTGCAAGATGAATTAGCATTTACTGGAAATCCAACTTTTCTGTCAAATTGGCAGCTCGACTCATGATCAAACCATGTCATTAATCCACTACCAAATGGCGGAAAGAGCTTCATATAATATAATTATAGGGCGTAGTCAGGAAATGGGAAACTAGAAATACAGTACGGTCATGTCTTTCGATCAATTCCCCGAGAAACCGCTTAGGAGCGTTCCAATGCGGCTTTTTTCGAACATCTTCCTCAAATGTCAGCTACTCGTGAAAGGAGACACATTGTGAAGTGTAGCTGCCGGAGTTCTATCTTTTGGTGTATACCAAAGCGTCTTTTTCGAGAAGTGATCAAAAGATTTGTCCGGTAATGTAGGTAAGGAGATTTCACGAGAGCAGCGGACCTAGCGACGACTCGTGATTAACTTTCGGAAAAATAGAAGTTTCCAGTTTTCGTCGTCTTCAGAAGTCGCGGGATCAACCGCGACTGCCATATGACGTGGTTCCTATGTCTGGGTGACGATGTTTATTATATCTGACTTCCAATGTCGTTGCTTCCACCCTAAAAACTGTGTGTGTCCAACTATAGGAAAAATTACTGTAAATTGCTTCTGCCTTGTTCAAAAAACCATGTGCATGCAGATTCTTTATTACGTATTATTATAATATTAGTGGCTTTACATCCACCGAAATATCTACTTCATGAGGAAAAGCTGGTAACCAAGCATTCCATCGCGGCTATGATACCTATTATACCCGTTTCATAATAGAATATATGAACACATTTGACATGTTACAATGTCCTAGAAAGAAATTGCGTGAAGGAAAACAAAAAAAGACATTAGAAACTCGTTAACAAAAAATACCAAAAACAAAAAAATTAGTAGCTAGTACAATCAAAGTCCATGACGTAATAGTCGTTGTAGTAGTCCCAACATTGGTTTTCGCGATAGCATGGAGCCGGAGCGATGTATTGGGGCGTCTCGTCGGGAGCAGTGAATAGAGAAGGTTCTGAAATGAATAAAAATTAGCTTCTAATGCCAAATCTGGTCAAGTGAAATAGCTAGAAATGAATAAAACCAGCGAGCACTCACTTTCTTCTGGATGTTCAACTTCGAACAGCACTTCATCCACATCGTCAGCAGACAGCTGAGGGAGCCTGAAATTGCCGACTCGACTATTCTTTCTAAAATTTAGGCCGAAGATGAGTGAAAGGCCCTCACAAACTCACACATCTGTATAGCTGGATTCGGATACGAAAGAATTTGATGCTGAACTTGAGACTTCCCCGCATCGTGGACATTCAACACAGTAGTAGAGGCTGCTGTTGAATGATGTTTGTTGATACTGAAGATATGTAGTTATTTACCTATTTGTTTTGCCATTTTATATTGATTAATTATCTATTCACTATCTACTTACTTCTCCTCCTTATTATTATAAATTACTAAAAACTATAAATAAACTATAAATTATCTCCTCTCCTATTAACGACATCGGCCGATTTTCATTGGTTACTATCTTTAAAGGGGGCTTCAATGGCCCCGCGAGTCGTAGTCATAGGTCATACATTTACTATTTGTAAATATTGCTCAAGCTCAATCATATTCGTTACTAGCCTGATTGGAAGTTCCTTAGCTATCCCATACGCTGTGATATCTGTTAGGTCTCACAAATTAATGCGGAACCGAAATTCAATTTCCAGCATCAAGCATTCGGTTACCACGTACTGTTCTACACTTATTTGATACAATAAAATACCTGAACGCTCATATAGTCGGCGTAATATGTTGGACTGAAGAGCGGATCCATAATGTTAGATGGAGCTGAAAATGGTCCAATTTATACAATATCGGTTAAAAGTATTCGAAAACCGGATAAACAAGATCATACCTCGACGAGCTGGTGCAGGCTTACGTGCTTTTCCCTTCTTTGTTCTAGCTTTGCGACGTTTCTGAAGGAAGATGGGACAGACTGGAGGCAACCTGAATGCAGAATTCTTTGAATCTGAAACTTCATATCGGTAGTTCCATAGGACTCACTCGTCGGGGTCAGAATCAGGGAACAAACGATAAACTCCGGTGTCGCTTCGACTTAGAAGCCTGATCTCTCCTCCACACATCGTCGGCACACGTTGCTTGCAGACGATTTTCAGATTGCACACAAGGGCGTTGAATGACCTCTGAAACTGATACCTTTTAAGTTTTACCGACATACACGTAGGACTCTATCAATAAGCCATAGTTACTGCTTCAAGCTATCCAGTAAGGGGCACAATAGGGAGTTGGCTTTCGGATTTTAGCGACATACAGCCACACATACGATGTTGTGTTCAGCTGAGGTACACTTTTGTGAAACTCCCTGGACATATTTGTACTCTTCTTATTCCATACCACCTATGTAAGATGTAATGTCAAACAAACAAATATTCGGTAGCGGCTTAACATTTATGTCTTGCCTCAGTGGTTGGCGACTACGACTACCGATGATATTATGGTAAACTCAGCATCAGTTTTTCTAGCAGTTTTTTTTTCTTTACGAGTACGTCGCTGTACTGTTTTTTTTTCGTCCAGTAGGCCGTGCTGCACTCAAACTATGTAAAAATAAAAATACAAATTCAAATACGAGGGCCAACCTTCTCCTTGATACGCGCTTCCCACAGTCGGACAAGTCCATTCCTATCGAGGATGCAGAACTCGGAGGGGTTCTCAGTCCAGTCGATAATCGTTTGGAATTCGCCCGTGCTCAATAGATCAGCTATGAGAATGAGAAGAGGTGATGTGAAGCAATCTGAAAATACTGCAAATGGAGAATCGAACATTTCAATGACTTTTTCTTGGAGTGAAAAAAAGAGTACTAAAAATGTCAGGTTAGCCCAGTTAAACGATCATGTACCAGAATCTACGAGGTGAGGATTGAAAAATTCATCTTAACCGTTGTGTCATTTTACCAGCTCATCCGCAGTGATTGTTTTTCTCGTTCTTTTTTTTTTCTCGAATAATGATTTCTTATCGCTTTGTGGATTTGGGCGCAACAACGAAGGAAATTAACACTGCTTACCGTTGAGCAGTTGAAGTCTCAAGGTCCGGATTGCCGACGACAGTTCGAATCTTTCCGATTCGCTCCACTCGTTCATTTCGGTAGCAGGCATTTTCAAAGCAATGACAATTCTCTGAAATTTGATAATTAAATAAGCTCGTACAATGATTGTGCGCTTCAGGTACAATGTTTGCGACAAATTGGACACCCACTTAATTTGTGGAGGCTTTCATGTCACAGAAAAGTCCCTCTTTTTGGCTATCCAGATTGTATGGACTTTAGGCGTATTATGTCAGTTGAATAAATGAGGAATTTAGTGAGAATCCATCGTATGGTGATAACGATGGGACGTCATCAGATGTAGAAGTTCAAGCAGAACGACACTACCATACAAAAAGCGCTCAAAGTTTTCAAAAAAGTTAGAAACATTGGCAGTATAAAAGCCATTTTCCTTTGGAAACTAAAAGAGGAAATGTGGTTCTCCCCGGAACTCATTAGAAGTGAACGAAAATGAAGGATAGGCTCTATAAGTAGCGGAAGTACTCAACGACAGTAAATGACGAGTGAGAGGTCCCTGTGATGGCGAAGGGCGCCACCTACTTCACGACCTCATCTCCTGCGGTCACACCTAAGGATATTGCCAGAGGAGGTTGCTTTACTGCTCTTTATGACCTTACTGAAGGCTAACTGACCTCTCTTAGCAAGTCTTGGATAGGGCCTCAATTAGCGGAACGATATTGGTTGTGGGCTGCTCTACGTACCGTAATCCAGCATATACATCTAAAATTTGTTTTTCGTATGTAGAGGGGAGTGGGAACAAGTGTTTTCATTTTCAACACAACATAGATATGTTATAAGAAAGAAGAATTGTTGAAGTGGGTGTGTTTAAGCTTAGGAGTGCAGTTATACCAATTTTGTAGCGTTGTCAAAAGAAGAGAAGAATAAATAAACCAGTAAATTCTCAACCTTTGACGAGGAACTGAGTGTCTAGTCTAACGCTCATTCATATTCAAGTATTTTACAAACGCTAAAATTTTGGACGCATATGATGAGCACAAGATTCCGTGGTTGTGACTACAATCACTCGAAGATCTGCTCAAATAAATTCTTCGAATAAAGTGTAATGAAAGACCTCATGGTTGAATAAAACGATCACTTTACCTTCACCACTCATCGTCACCGGTCTGTTTTCCAAATTTATGCTGAAATTAAAACTCAGAAAAACGCAGTTAGAAATTGTGATACCTTCATCGTCAAATTGATTATTTTTAAAATTCAGGGGGAGATTATCAACATGGTAATTTTTCTCCCTATTGTTAGCTGGAACTTTTGATTCACCGCCCGATAGAACGATGACCCCTTTTAACTATTCGAACACGTGGATTTTCTTCTTCCGTTGAAATGATGTTGCAAAATACCTGCTTCGGAGTCAAAGTGTCGTCACCTACATTACGTTATATGCTCAGTAATGATCGTCATAAGCAGTCTGCGACGGGATAGAACCTGACTGCTGTGGCGCGCCAACAGCCAACACGCCTCTTGCGCCAACCAAGACCAACGCTATTCGCGTGAAATCTTGTGAACTCTCAACATATCTTCAGATTTTTAACGATGGGCAACCCCATCAGAAGTTTCCGTCAGTTGAAATACAAAATTCAGTTCCACGAGCTCCTTATGAAACTAAACCGATCCATTCACATTTGAGTTTCATTATTCGGTTCTTAAGGGCTTGTTCAGACGACGCGCGTCGAAAATGCAAAATTGAAGCTCAATCAATAATTAACGTCATTGATCGAATTTGCTCCTTTGCGTTAGTGGCGCAGTCCGGTTGCGCCTCATATAGGCAAAAAAATTAGGCATATAATCACATAGGAAAGAAATTGAACGAAAAAAGTGAATTTCGTCAAAATTTCCATTAATAAGGAATAGCAGCCTTCTAAAAAACCCGAGCGACCAGTAAGTTTGCCTATATGAGGCGCAACCGGACTGCGCCACTACTGCAAAAGAGCAAATTCGATCAAGGGCGTTAATTATCGATTGAGCTTCGATTTTGCATTTTCGACGCGCGTCGTCTGAACAAGCCCTAAAAGTGCCAATTCTACCGACCGGTCTCGGTCAAGAATCTTTTTCCTCGAAACTTCGTATATGGAGGTTATTCTGCGTGCTGATAACGACTCCGAAGTGTTTTTCGAATTTCGAGGACTACTCACACCGTTAAATTTCATGGTCGGGCTAAAACCACCAATTTGACTCAAACTGGATCTAGATTGGTTATTCGGAATGCTTATTGCGCATCTTATGTCTCAAATGTCGACTTATTTCCACGAATTCAGGGAGGCACTCCTCCGCGTCACCATCCGGACCGCCCCTACGCCATCGTTATTCATTTGAATCATTCCATAACGGCCGAAACGGGTGCAGGTTGAACAACCATAATCGTAATACCATAATCGTAATTGCAATGCAAAATAATCTCAGTGGACGAAGTTTGAGCCAAATCTGAACATTTAACTTCACCACTCAAATGGACCATATGGGTGGTACTCGGCCCGAAATTCGGGAAACGGAAATTAGATACGTAATCAACGCTTCAAATAACCCGCGTGAACGAAGATTCTGCAGAAATTAATCTTTTGACTTAGGCGCGGTCGATGCAGTCGCAACTTTTGACTGCACATTATTCTAGCAAATGAAGCTCTCCAATATCACCTCTACTCTACCCTCATGGCAGAAACTACACGATCGGGCTGTCTACAACACATTCGGCAGGTCAAATCTCTGATGCAGTAGAGCTCACAGTGAAAGAACGTTAATTTATCAACAACATGACACAAATTATAAGTGCATAAAAAGATAACAACATTAGTTATATCTGTTAGAAATAAACAATTCACTCAAGACGTCCTCTAACAGTCAACGATTGAGCATAAAACCGGTGTTCTACCCTATGTTCCTACCATTAATAATTCGATAGACTAGTGCCGAGTGACTCGGACGATATCAGAAGATCTTTCCGCACCGCTCATCAACTGCCTTACGAGAGCGCGCTCCGATGATTTTCTCAACTTCGAATTCAGCACGTATTTGACGAATCTGAATAATGATATGTTAGCTGCAAAAAGTAAAATGTTCGGCGTTGATCAGCACCCAAAGGACGCGCCGTGCATTCGTATTCATTCAAGAATCTTGAGGACTCTGTTAGTGCAACCCAGCTCAGATACAGAATTGAAGGGGCAGCAGCTGCTCAAGTCAGTGTTCTCATACCAATTTACCCAGTTCAGGAGGGATAGATGGCTTGACTACCCAGGAGGATGATCGACCACTTGATCGTGCAGGTGGGAGTTGCGCCCCCTACCACTGCACGAACGATTGCATAAGCTGCAACAAACAATTCGAACTCGCAAGTACAACCATTTTTGCTTGAAGAGGTGTCAATTAGTAGCTTGAATTTTCAAGGAGGTAATGATAAATCCAACCGCCTCAAAAAAAAAGTCAGTCCCACCTATTGAGTAATTTATGGCCATCAACGGCATGTTGAGAATACGTGCACATCGTTCGGAGGAATTCAGACGATGTACAAGTTGGTGTTCCAACCTTCCTTCTCACAATCAGATGGAAAAGTTGAGGGCATCGCAAGGCTCCAAATGGGAATTGATTAAACAACTAGGTGTACGAAACCGGGGGAAGTCAACAACACTCTCTCATTAATAAGATTTAAAAGCGAGAATGCATGCAACCCGAAAAACTGAGATTAAAAGGTTTGAGGCAACCGGGACGGTCAGACATTGACTTTCATAAAAAAGGATGCGACCTTATCGAAAGATCATGCGGAATCTCACACTATTTTATAAATATTCAGCAAATCGGAAAGCAAAACATCAGAAAAGCAAACCATCAACAGAATTAGAAACTAAAGTAGCTATCCGCACCAACCGTATTTCTTAATATCCTTGCTTCTAGGCTTCCTTCCGCGGCTGATTTCGCTTGCTGTTCATTCTCATGCAAACATCGTTCGATAAGAGCAAGTCGTTCCAATTGTTGTTCGGCGAGCTTAAACTCCGCTTTAATTCTGATTTTTGGATGTATGTTGTACAAAGGAATCTGCAAACAGTAAATACACGATTCTTCTCACCCTTTTTCCCACTTCTTCGCACTTTGCCTTGCTGTTCACAGGATGAAATGACTGCGTTGGCAGCGCGTCATTGAGCTCAATAATTACTGAATCATCTGCCTGAAAAGGGAAAAACACACATAGGACAAACTTGGCTGAAGAACAAAGAACAACAAATAAACAAAAGATTGAGACACGTAAAATCATAACGGCGAACCTTTCTCAAAGCTCCAAGCCTAGCCATGAAAGCGGCTAGATCCATGCAGTCGACATTGGAGGAAGCGGACATCGAAAGACTGAATGAAAATCTCAAGTTGTATGACATCTAATTTGTACATACAAATTGTAAAATATTCCAAAGTACTAAATAAATATTCATGGTTTGAATTCAATTCACCAATCACGCATCCGTTTCCCCATTTAAAGTCAAAATCGCAACTTGTCGGAAAATCTACCCATTCGAGTTTCACCCATTCCTTGTAATATTTCCTGTTCTTCCCAACCTACGCTTAATTCACCCTCCTATTTAATCACGACAAATCCCCTGAGAGACAGAAATTCGCTGTAAAACCCTTCCTGCACGATTTGGCTGTGCAGAATCCATGATTTGCCAGCCTTTTCATTTTCCCGTCCACAATAATCGATAAGGAATTTTATCGACAAGGTAATGGAAGCGAAGAAATGTCATTAACAACGCCATTTGACCATCACATCTACGGCAGACACGTGGAGAACTCAGTAGTAGACACCACAAGCTTCATCAATTCTTTGTTGTAGCCGGACCACCTTAGAACATCCTTCTACCGAAAAATTTTGTCGGGTTAAACGGCACCAATAGATTACAAATGTAGCCTAAACACTTCTGTGAGCAACACCACACGGCCTCAGAACGTATGAAAACGACCAAGGTGCTCGATATGTTATAACTTTGGCAAGGCTAGCCGCGGCGGTACTAAAGAATTGGACTTTTGGGTGACGCCGAATAGCAGCGGAGTAACAGTTCTCACAATCAGAGTAGGAGGTATCCTCCTTCCGCGAAAGCGAAGCAGCTGCATGAGCATCAAGTTCTTATCTGATCAGGATTACTCGTTGAAAAGCTTCGAACTTCCCAAGCTAGCCCTCTGATGCATCTCCTCCCAACATTCAAAAGGTGGAAGAACTTTTAAACAACTGCAATGGAATTTTACGTTCGGTACTAGGGCAATCCGGGTTCTCTTCGGTTGCAGGTCATCAGGTTCGGAATATTGCAGACTACAGCAACAAAAAACTTTGGACATATCCCGAAAGTTAGTAAATAAGTGGTATTGAACCTGATGTATAAAATGTGAAAGCTGCTTAAAAATCAAAGTTTATCGCGTAGTTTCTTCATACGAACATGGAAAAACATGAAATGAGTCGGTTATCAGATTATACAAGAAATGCGAAAAATTAATGCTGCTCATGAAATGTTTAAAAAATCAACGGAGTAGGAGATCGTTGGAAAGCAGGCGAATGCAGTCGTTGACGTTCTAGTTCCTCACAGGGAGGTACCGTATCCTCTCACCGGTTCTCACTATCACCTCCTTCTTTGCCAGCTCATTCAGCGCCTCATCGAATATGTCACGGTTAAGCGTCTAAACAGAAGTATATGAGGACCACAGGACGTTAAAAAGGGTTGCAGGTAGGTTTTCTCCTCAAGTTAAGTCAATCAATACAACCCACTTTGTCTGTCTGCCTCAGCGCCATGAACAGGTTCTTTGCGGAAAGGTTAACTCCCTTCGAGCTATCCAAATGTCCCGCGATCGCCTCAGCCACCTGGAACATTGAGAGCTAGCATTGATACTGAGATAATAGTGTGGTCCCTTACCTGCTGTACCATCTTCCTGCTGGTAGCACTCATTCCAGCAGCAAGAATGTTCACGTCAACCTTTCCAGTCACGGGGTCAACAGCGGACTGCTTCAGAGCTTCACGGTAAAGACTGCACAAAGAAATATCATAATAGTTCGAGCATTTGTGAGTTACTGTGTTTTGGCTCACTTATACGCAGACTCCACATCGTCGATAGTCACCGATTCCGCCAAGCGGATCTTAGCGTGCGCCTCGGATAAGCGAATGAGCGACTCCAATTGTCGAGGGTATGCAGAAATCTGGCCGTGTTGAGCGCCGGCCTGTAGAGTAGTTCTTAGTTAGGAAAATTTTGAAAGAAAGAATAATAAGCACCTTTCTCATGAACAAATACTTGTCGATGATGAACTGGGAAGATTCGTCGGTTAATTTCGGATGTACATTCGCTTTTGCATATGCTGGAATAAAAACATGACGTGAAGGAATCAAAATATTTGACAGGCAGGCCTTACAAATAATGTGAGGTAGAAGGCGAGATGACCGACAGTGGCCACTTCTTTGGTTGTGCTCGCTCCCTTTTTGGATGACCAACAATGAAGACAGTTCTTGTTTTCTAGTCACTTTTTGAATATCTGCGCGAATAGGTTATGACTCAAAGCAAGGCGAAGGCTTTCAAAGCCTTTTGAAAATCGATGGACTGGAGCATCAACTCTTTTGCGATTCCACCCATAATTAAGAAGCTTCAAAAGTCTATGTCTTACCTCACGTCATAACCACGAAAGGATTTTCCATCTTCAAACTGGCTTTCACTGATTATTATCAGTATTTTTCAAGTTTGGTACAAACAACCTGGAGGAACGGGAGGCTATATTGAGCTCGGATGGCTCGATCGAGTGCCCAAGAAACCGGAGAGGATAGTGAGCCCCTCATTCCTCTTACCCAACACTCCCAACACCCAACCCAACATTTTCTTTGTTGTCCTTTGCTTTTTTTCCTTGTTGAAGGACGTCCACTACTTCCAAAAAACCTATATTTGCTAATCAAAAATCTAATAAATACTTCCGAGAGTCGAATAGGTTGTTTTAACAAGGCGCGAATTCTAGTATAAAAAGCAGTTGTCCTCACACCAGTATTATCAAACACGAGCTACAGTTGCATCGAATATTCTACCTCTGCAGAGAGCTTAACTTACCAATATAATCTCTCAACAGCGCCATATCTAGCTGCTCAGCTTCAGCTTCAGACTTCTCCTTGTAGTACAGCGATACCAAGTGATTGGCAAGGCGGCGATCGTAACCCTCATCTTGTGGATCCACCAGCAAAAAGATGAGATCGAATCTTAAGAAGCAAAATTAATAGTGTACCACTTTGCAAGCTCAGTCGAATTCAATGAAGACAAATCGAGATTCTCACCTGGATAACAGAGTGTGAGGAAGCTGAATATTGTCTACAATGGTCTTATCGCGATTCCACTTCGAATCAACTGGATTCGCGGCGGCAAGGATTGATGCTCTGGCGTTGAGCTGACAGATAATTCCAGCCTTGGCAATTGACAGAGTCTGCTGCTCCATAACCTGCAAAGTCGTGGTGCAGGAAATAGAGAATATTCCGACAAATTCTAACGAATTAAGCCTACTTCGTGAAGGACACTCCTTGTCGACTCGTTCATCTTATCGAACTCGTCAATACAGCAAACTCCATTGTCAGAAAGCACTAGAGCTCCGGTTTGAAGCACCAGTTGACGAGTGTCGGCATCCCTGGAGACTGATGCTGTCAGACCAACTGCTGATGAGCCCTGAACACTTTTTGTGAATATTCACTACTCACTTATTGATACTGCGGACGTAACTGAATAGTAGGCTAGTTCTAGGCAACAACTACCATACCTTTCCACTGGTGTACTGACTTCTCGGTAGCAAACGATACACGTATTGCAACAATTGAGATTTTGATGTACCTGGATCACCGCAAAGGAGAATGTTTATCTGGAACAATACCACATCATATTCTATAAGTAAAATCACTTCGGCATCACTTACCTCGCTCCTCAGCTTCGTTTTGTGAGTGTTTTCGTCATCCTTTGTAGTGCCGCCGAAAAGCAGACAGAGAATTCCCTTCTTCACATCATTGTGTTCGTAAATCGAAGGGGCTGAAACCGAGACCATTCGGTGGACTTAGATTTTTGCTTTGATTTTCTATAGAGGAGAGGAAGTAGATGATCACATAGTTCCCCTCTTTGTCGTAGTTGCCTACTGTTCATCATTTCTTGTTACACGAATATCGCAGGCAAATTGGCTCCAGTAAACCACTGAGCGTGAGCCGTGAAACCGGCCGGATAGGTGAAATTAAGAGACCTAGGGTACGCATGGCCATGTCAACTTTTCGTATCGTTAAATGAACGCAATCTTTGAAAATGCGGCGTCAAGAGGAAGATGCAGCCAACGCTTCAAAGCAAGTAATGAGTATCAGTAGCGTCTTTCCATTACTGATGTACGAACAAAACACTTCTGACACCCCTAGTTAGCGGTAAAACTGTAAAGTGTTGAAGTGCTCTGAGTACACCTTTCAGAAACGTAGCGCTATCGTGACTGTGTGACAGCTGTTCACGTCTGTGTCCTTGCCTTTCCAGACAAGCCTGATATCAATTCACCCGACCTCGGAGGGATGGAAGGTTCTGTTAGTCTGGACGAGAATAGAACATTCAACCAGGGAAATGGAGTCGCTTCGAACCACTGCACCATGCGCGCTCATTCATTTTAGCGACACCCAGCATTATCTTTCAATTCCTCCAAAACAACTCACCGATGGCATGACTCAGTGCCTCCATTATGTCCGGCCGCTTTGACAGATTACGGATTTGCTCAATACGTTGGTCAGTTAGTGTTTCACTGAAATCAACAAAATATAAAATATTGAGTGTTTCACTGAAATCAACAAAATATAAAATATTGTAGAAGCGCGAAAGGCTTGTGAAGTTCCTCCACACATCCATCACTACGAACCCGTTATCTTGATGAAGACGTGAAGAATCGGTTTTTCTAAAATGTAGAGCGTCAACGTTAGTTCTGTAGACAGCCATGAGATTTCTTTGACGTGGGTTAATCTGAAAGTTAAAATTTTCTCACAAAGCTCCTATTTATTTTATACCTTTGCGGTGTTTCCTACCTTTGTAGCCTGAACGCGGAAAATTCCAGTGAGTGTGACACGATCTCCGGGTTGCACGGACTCTACCAAATGACCGTGAGCAAACACAGTTACGGTGTGAGGTGTTTGGCCGGAAGGCATGTCATCTGAAATGACACATTCATCCTCTCTAGCCAGTGCCTCATTCAACAAAGATGAAATCCAAGACAGTGGGAACAGAATTCGGTGAAGTCGGTGATTTTCAATATGAGCAGATCTTCAAGTTATCCAACTTGTTATGTATGTATGTAACTTTAAATATGTAATATGTAACCAATATGTAACTTTTACATTCATTCTCAGAGTGGTATAAATACTGACGCACCCTTCCTGTCTCTCAGAGCCACTTGCACAAAAGTGGTCTTATTACTGGCTATGTGCTCACATCCAACTTTTCTTCAAAAACCCGACCCCTTGAATTTGGCCACGGTTGTAAACAGAAAAAGTCGCCAAACGATGCAGCAGGGAAAGGCGTTCTGTTGTCACGATTGAGTAGAATGAAGGAAGGCGAGAGATATGTCATACCCGAAGAGTTGAAAACCAAACCGTTGTAAAGGCAACATGGCGGTTGCGGAACTGTCAAGAAAAGCTGTCTGCTTTCTCACCTGGAGACTCCTGAAGCTTTATTATTTGCTTATCCAGAAACAGCGATCTGTTATGAATCAGCTGGAAACACATAGTGTTGGAGCAATTGGTACAGGTTGTTGGCTCCTCGATCCTTGAAGAAAAACGTGATGAAACCCCATTGAAACACCAATCTTGAACCGATTTTAAAATTCAAAATAATAAGGGTAATTTCAAGAGCACACCTTCCACGATCAACTTCGCTCTCAACGGAGAATTTGCACACGGAACATTGGAAGAAACCCATGCGCATTTCAGGTATGAGTGAAGATGTTCGTGTTACCATTCCAGTGATCGTGATTAGCTGGTCGATATCTGAAGGCAAAATGGATTAAATTACTTACTGTGAACTTCTGGCTATTACAAATCTGATATGAGTTCTATATCCTTGCAAGGACCATTCCCTAAGCTCTGAACTTTTTAAACCTTCCTGTTGAACGCACCCATTGATACTAAGGTACCACACTTCTACCAATTGAAAGGTTAAGGTAAAGTGTCGGCACTAGCGAGCCCTCTGAGGAAGGTAAAGCTTTGTATTCCATACCGAATCGTTGATGGCACGAGAACTCACGGGGCCAGCCATTACACATGTCAGTGTTTTAACCTTCCCATACAAGTCTGGTACAAATTTGTCCGACCTTGAAAGGACAGTAGGCTTAGCTCTGACAAGGAACGATCGCTGCTCCGCGCGGTTCAAAATAGCGCCTTCTATTAGGTTGTTAAGTAATTATTTGCCGTTTTTTTCAAGCTTCTGTTGTGCACCTAGTAGAGAAGCTTCCGAAAACCTCCAGACAGTATTCGATAGAGAATGATTTGCTCTTTCACAACATGTATCTGATATTCACAAAACTTTGAAATTTTGATAACTTTTTGATCATTGAAGTTGAAATCAAAAATGAGAAAAATTGACCCCACCGACAGTGAACTTTCTCTGTTTTGTTTCGAGACTTCTTGCAAAACTGTATGTATACTCTGAAAGTAGAGGAATTTCTCTACAAAACACTATACAGCTTGTTTTGATTTTCCTTGCTTTTTGTTTACTTATAGAGCGTCAAAGTGAGGTATCTCGAAGAGGACAATAATTTTTGGATACTTGTGCTGCCTTCCTGCCGAACGTTTTCCATCAACTCTAAACACGCAAAGAGAGAGCATTCGTTGCTCTATCAGGCGAAGTGTTTATTTTTTCATGCTAGCCGTTTTTCAAAAAAAAAATTCATAAAAACGTTTTCAAAATTCCTCGACGTGTGAAACTTTTCGTTGAAAACCTTTTGCAAAATTTCAAGCATGGTTCGAAAGAAGAAAATTCGGGCTATAAGAAAATGCATCACACTCTTTCAATCGCACTAGGTTTTGTTAACTTTTGGGTCGTCAAAGTGGAGAGTTCGACGGCTCGCGTAGCCGCGCGCGGCCAACGCGGCAGCGCCTCAGTAATTGCTTGGCGGTGCGGCCGTCGCGTTGGCCGCGCGCGCGGCTACGCGAGCCGTCGAACTCTCCACTTTGACGACCCAAAAGTTAACAAAACCTAGTGCGATTGAAAGAGTGTGATGCATCTTCTTATAGCCCGAATTTTCTTCTTCCGAACCATGCTTGGAATTTCGCAAAAGGTTTTCAACGAAAAGTTTTACACGTCGAGGAATTTTGAAAACGTTTTCATGAATTTTTTTTTGAAAAACGGCTAGCATGGAAAAATAAACACACCGCCTGATAGAGCAACGAATGCTCTCTCTTTGCGTGTTTAGAGTTGATGGAAAACGTTCGGCAGGAAGGCAGCACAAGTATCCAAAAATTATTGTTCTCTTTGTGATACCCCACTTTGACGCTCTATAAGTAAACAAAAACCAAGGAAAATCAAAACAAACTGTATAGGTTTTTGTAGAGAAATTCCTCTACTTTCAGAATGTACATATAGTTTTGCAAGAAGTCTCAAAACAAAGCAGAGAAAATTCACTGTCGGTGGGGTCAATTTTTCTCACTTTTGATTTCGACTTCAATGGTCAAAAAGTTATCAAAATTTCAAAGTTTCGTAAATATCGGATATAGGGCGTGAAAGAGCAAATAATTTTCTATCGAATGCTGTCTGGATGTTTTCGAAAGCTTCTCTACTAGGCGCACAACAGACGCTTGAAAAAAACGGCAAATAATTAGTTAACAACCTAATACTTTCAACCTACTCGCGACTTGATAAAGAGATACACGCTTAACAATCCACACGACTTAGCAAAAAAAAGCCGGAAATTACAGTCATAGAAAATACATGAATTTTCGAAACGCCACCCCTTTGTCTCGCTCGGTCTTTGCCATTTTTAGGCCAACTCATGGTTCCTAACATGTCATGATTTCCAGACAATATGGCTCACCACATGGATTGAGACTACGCATGTTCCTGGTCTTGTCAGCATTAAACGGACGCAGTTCGATCGGTGTAGCCAAAGCTCTGTTGTACTTTTCTTGGTATATCTCATTCACTGTCATGTCCAGGTACGGAATCACATCCTAAAAACCGACCACATTAGCAAATCCACTACAATATACAGAAATATGGAGCGAAGACCGCAAACGTACAGCTGGATAGGCAACGATTTTCCTGTAGAGAGGTTCGGAGAACGATTTCACGTGTGCGAGATTGAGATTCAGGTACGGACAATCCGTCTGGTCAATTTCGAACAGGCGCTCCATGTAGTACGGTACAGTGGTGTCAACAGCTTGACGCTGAAATAGGTCTACTATCTATGTTCAAATGAAGTGACAGATTCCATGCACGTACAGTTGAAGGCAGCATCAACATATTCTCATCCTCGTCCAGCGAAGACACTTTGAATTCGGTAATGAATCCGCGAAACGCTCTGAACAGAAAGAAGGTGAAATGAGATGGCAGACCGAGTGGATCATGTTGATACATACCTCTGCACATCCACGACACAAATTCTTGTTCCCCAGATGTACATGCGAGCCTGTGTGTTGTCGTCAGCAAGGTCATCTTCAAGGCCTTCCACGCGAACAGTTCTTTAAAAGGTAAAGATCACCATAGTGTTAATATGACTGGAAATATGGTCATTCACCTGTGATGACTAGGAGCGGTTCCGAGATCAGCACGAGCGTGTCCACGACGAGACGACATGGCAGTGGAGCCTTGCGATGACATTCCGAGTTCAGAGCCATAGCGGAGCGAGGAAGTTGCTGAAATCAGAGCGGCAGATAGAATCGCATAAAACGCAGTCTTTGAAAGGTTCACTGCGGAACAATAATCGACTCGACGGAAAGCCTATCATCTACGTGGAACTCATGGAGTTTGTTGAAAAAGAGCAGCTCAAAAGATATCCAGTAGCTACTGAAAGAAACAGAGAAAAATAAAAATCAACTTAGCACTCAGACAACGGCTAAAACAGATGCTAAACGTGTAAGGAAACACACAAGAGCTAAGGATGCGTGAGCATGATACCCGCTGACGCTAGACTGACAGTCGAAAAATACAACAGCGGCAGCGATCTCACCTGATCTACTTCGTAGAGATCAGCTGAGAAAAGAGGTCCTTCTTTGAAAGGGCCACTCCACTCCACACCAACGCGAAAAACGCGCTCCATTCACTAACGCACACTCCCTTGCAAAAGAAGTCAGCTCGTCTCCGAAAACATGAGCACTTTTTGTTGTACATAGCGCGCCGAAAGCTGTTGGGAGAGTGCACAGGACCACTATCGCGCCATTCGATGGCTTTTTTTCGGTACTATTGTACTTTTGGGGCCCCACTTTTTTTCGTTTAAAATAAGCCTATTGGGGGTAATCGGCTATGAGAAGAACGATTCTGATACTCGTTAAGTGCGGAAATGCCTTATAAGCCCGTTATCTTAGGGTTTAGAGGCGAGGAAATCTGCGAAATAGCACGCGGCGGCAGGAGACGCAGACAGTGCACTCTCTTCCCCTTCACATTTCGAAGTGCTTCCACTGCTAAGTCCGCGTTCAGCTCGCTACGACTCGTCGGAGATTTTCCAGTGGAGGTTCGGACAACACCACCAAGGGTTATCTCGGCGCGGTTGCCGTAGAAGTACCATGGCAGTACTGCGTGGGAATCGACGGGGACGGGACGAATTCTACGACAATCGCGCCAAGAGAACCCTTGGTGGGATGTACGAACCTCCACTGGAAAACCTCCGACCAGTCGGAGGGAGCTGAACTCGGACTCAGCAGTGGGAGCACTTCGAAATGTGCAGGGGAAGAGAGGGCACTGTCTGCGTCTCCCGCCGCCGCGTGCTATTTCGCAGCTTTCCTCGCCTCTAAAACCCAAGAAAACGGGCTTATAAGGCGTTTCCGCACTTAACGAGTATCAGAATCGTTCTTCTCATGGCCGATTACCCCCAATAGGCCTATTTTAAACGAAAAAAAGTGGGGCCCCAAAAGTACAATAGTACCTTTTTTTCTAGAATAAAAGTTGGATCAAATTTTGCCATTACGACCTCAAGACGTAGCACAATCATCTAGCAGTCCCCACTTTAACCCATTGACGACCGTGTGTCCCGCCGGTGGGACACCTTTTGGTCCGCGGTGGACCGTGTGTCCCGCCGGCGTTCGTTTACTTCTAACGATTACATAAGAAATTTCAAAATCAACAACATACACAGAAAAATTATGCACACTTCTTATAATAATTTTGAAAACAATTAGCAACACTATCATTACTGCACGTGCGCAGGGTACCCCGCGCCAAACACGCAGGAAGCGCGCGGTCGTCAATGGGTTAAACAAACAGGTCATTTCAACTTTCGGGAAGCTAGTAAGAATGGCAGAATTGAAACCACCTCCTCCGAAAGTGTTCTACTTCACTGTACTTAGTAGAGACCTCATAGAGGTGACGTTGTTCTCAAATGTTTTTTTTTCAAAATCTACATACACCAGCACCAATCTGAACAGGCTTCTGTGGAAATATATGTCCTCGAGATTTTTTGTCCAGTTGTACCCCATTGTTCGAAAGAACGGCTGGTTAGGACAAGCTACGATGGAAGTATTCTGCCCGAGACCTCCAACCCACCAAAACTGTCCAAACATTCAAGAGTAGATAATAAACTTGTGATCAGCGATCGAATCGGTGAAGAGTATGGTCCGTGAAGTAAGATTCGAGCACTCTTACTTCACGGACCTTACCTTGCTGTCCGAAACTTTGCCTAGGGAGATTGTTTGGGCTGTTAGATGCGACGCTTGCACTCCTCTGAGGACGCGACATGCCTTTGTTCCACTCACAAACGTAAAGTCACTGTGAAGCATATTTGGCCTATACAGTGCCTTTCAGGTGCAGCAAATGTTCTACCATCCTCCCGAGTCTGATACCAAATCATAAGACACCACAAGGATGTCGGCCATGGTTAGGCTTGAGTGAGAAACGATCACGCGACCATGCGTGTGGAAGTAACGCGCGCTCTATAGCAATTGTACTGGCTTCAGTAGCTGACCGAAACCTGAATTGTGCCGGAAATCGCCACTAAATCACATCCATACTTCTAGAAGAAACGTCCCCACGGATTTCCATCCAGTTACTTGGCTTCAAAAACTACTGCTCTGTAAACCATACCACTTCTTGTAGACGCCACCGGAGACGTTATTTCACTGGCTAGAGGCGCTTCACTGGGAGGAAACGAACGCAGATCCGGAGTGCTTGTTCCAGTGCTGGGAACTTCAGCTGAAAATATCACAAATTGTGAAGAATATGCGGAATAGGCACAAAACGACTCACAACGTGCATCAGCCGAAGGTTGGCGTCTCGAAGGAGTTCGACGACCAGTGCTTGACATCTCTGAAAAGAAATTAGGCTGAAGCGCATCTCAGAAGCGGATTTTACAGTGCTGCTACGACCCAACTGAATAAGAGAGTAAAAGTACGGAAGACGCATCAGTGATGACACCAACAGAAACTCAAAAGTCTAACAACAAAGTACCACCAAAAGCAGATGTTGTAATCGTGACGCTAGGATTATTGCAAAAATCGCGGCTTGGGCGGGCTTCGAACTCGCCTCTTGGCCCTTTCAAGGCACTTTGTGTTAGACCACAACACCTCTGTTTAGCAGTAAAACGCAAAAAGCGGTAACGAAACTAGAATTTCGCGATAAAATACCACCATCCTCACATGGGCTTCTACCCAAAATTCTTGTGATTTTTGGTAAGACAAAGGAAATGATTTGGCTTTGAATATAGCTCAAGAAATCGAAGCTCTTACACAATAGCGTACAAGGAGTTTAAACTGGCCGGTTTTGAAAACTCGCTCTAAAAGGTTACCGATTATTAAAGAAAGGTGCAAATGATCAAATTAACGTTCCAACTCAATTGATCTCATCTTAGGGTGTTGCTATTTTTACCTAATCTCAAAGGTGTAGAATATTGGGATTGTCAACATAACCTTAGTCTGCACCCAATCAGTCAATACTTGTACTTTTCCAGACTTCACTTATCGCTAATAATGGTATTCTTTTTGAAATACAGTCGGCACAAATCCATAACCTATTTAACCAGTTTGAAATCGGAATTTTACCCTGTCATTTTGAACATTTGTGCAAAACGAGGAATAAAAGAATCGTAAGATATGAGTCAAACACGAAGTCTTAGCAGGAGAACGATGAAGATCGAGTAGTTCTCAGAACCTTCGCGCGACATTCGTCCAAAGACAAAAGCAAATAGTGTCTTCACCTGCGCAGTATTTAATTAGGACCGAACTACAGGCAGTACAAGAGCTAAACGAATCAAATTTTGTTGGAAATAAGTTTCGAATTGGTAGTGAAGAGGACAATGACCGTCGCGACCATATTTCCCGCACGAATTTTTTAAACTTCGCGCTCGACACCGACGGTAAAAGTGGTACTGGAGCGCGTTTGACGCTGGCCATGGTACCTACAACTACCCGCCAGTATTTGGGGCCGTATGCTCGCGTCTCCTGAGCTGGGGATGTCTGTCTACGACGTCGTGCTGAGAGTCGCTGAGTTGGGGAGATCTTCCCAGCTCAGAAGACACGAGCACACGGCCCCTGGAGTCACTGCGGGATTCGCGATTGTTTTTGGCTCTGACGCCCTTACAACAACTCTGTAACAACATTCCCAGGCAGAGGTAGGAGCTGGGAACGTCAGCGGGTAACTCAATCGGTACCTTCGACTTGAACAGTAAATCGGTGAACTGGTGTGACTATGTGGGTTTGTGGGCGCAGCTGAGGAAAAGTACTTTCCAAGGCCTCATTTTTTCCTCGGAGACTGTCTCGGTTTGATTTTTGAGTGTGGAAAATCCAAGAAAGAACTACTAATTTAGAAACAGTTTGGTCTTTCTGATGAATTGAGTAAGAGTAACGAACATGCGTTAGGAAGTGTCTACCACGGCTGCACCGTCCAATCCACACAGCACCGAACTGGGAGGTGTTGACCAATCATTCAAGGACACGCCGTGCACTCGTGTTCCACTCATAATCAAAACCGTTTGTGAAGGGTAAATTTCGCTGATACAGACTTTCGGTTTGCCAGTCGCTGTGCAACGTAGTGTTTTCACCTTCCCAGCCAAGCCTGCTGAGAATTCACTCGATCGCTGAGAAATATAGTGCTCGGTTAACTTGTGGCTTAGCGACGAAGTAAATTTGTCGACTAATTTTCATCGTTTATATCGCAAAAGGGGTACGCGTGGTGCAGTGGCGGGAGGCGCTGCTGACACCCGCACGGTCGTTCGACCCTCGCACGGGCCAACCTTGAACTGAATACGAACGCGGCGGTGCGTCTTCCGGAGACTGATCAACGCCGACACACCTTTTACTTTTACACCGCAAACAATTGCCGCTTTTCGGCTAGTTCCGCAACAAATTGAGAAAATGGAGCTGATCCGATATGGAACGGTGATAAACGATCTCGAAAATGTCATGCCTCGGTCACTGGGCTGCTCGGCCCCAGCAAAAACCTATCAAGGCCAACATACGCGCTTTCCTTGAATTGCATTTAGGAAGATTAAAAACGTGAAATGAAAATCTCCAATGTTCAATGGAATGTAAGAAAACACTTTACCAATTTCATCAATAACAAAAAATGGGTCAAAATAATCTAATCTATGGATGATTCGAGCGAACCGAAGCCTCGTATAATCCACGAAGAAAGGAACCATATCTTGGAATAGGAAACAACAAACAACAGCAACTGCTAATCGAGGCAACAATGCCGACATTAACCGGCAGGAAACCCATGAACAATTCGAACAAATTCAAACCAGGAACATAGACAAGAAGAGCAAGCGAGTACAGTCGAAAATGTCTCACATCCAAACAGAGAAAGCTGTAGAAGTCGACGGCATTAATTGGAACTCATAGAAAGGACGACATAATAGATAAATAATCTCAATTATCTCTACTCGACAAATAGTGGAAAGTGTTCCGTTCAGGGTAAAAACTCCAAAATTCATTAGACTTCTACTTAACAGAAATACGCAAGCTGATTTTTGCCAAGAGAAACGCACAGGGTTTTGCTTGTGCTTCTGATCGGACTTATAGAGGCAATTTGGAACAACGCTTTCCTTCATGGACCACAGCATAGTACGCTACTCATCATGGCTTCTCAATTAACAATGCTCGGCTTTGTATGGCTCAATGGTAACTCCTCGTCGGATCGTTCCCCATCCAATAAGTCGCCAGTGCTTCTCAATACGACGCGACAAAGCAATCTTCTCACCAATCTGCAAAGCAAAACTCATGAAATTAAAAAGCGATGCGGAAAGAGTAGGACATTAACGTCCAATTGGGAAAGTGGCGAAATGTACAAGCAAAACAAGGAAAATAACTGGAAGGACAGCTGCCTATCTCTCTTGTCTCTCTTGAAAGAGATCTCTGCTCCAAGTTGCCAGAGCGAAATTGTTCAATTTTCCAAGCTTCAGGGAACGAATTAAGACGCGTTCAACGTTCTTACTGAAGCGACCTCACTGCACCCGCTGCTGTTTTTCGCAGTTCCACTCTACGCCACGCGACGAGGGAAACTCCAACTTTACGTCTCAGTAACAAAGACTCAAGTGCAATCAAACTTTTCAACCTAAAGATGCATCCAAATACCAATGCTAACTCTCACAATCAATTCAACACAGATCGAAATGATATGATGAACAAATGTGATTTGTAGTTGGTCTATGTGCTATTTAGTTGGTTTTTTGATTATCGACACTCATGCGTAATTTGTACATAAATACATAAACAAATGAATGAAGAGACACCGATACCTCTGTGCATATAGGATCCGTTAGAGCAATCTTAGCTGCTTCACCCTTAACGGCGATCACACGACATCCGGTGGAAAGCGAACCAATATTGACCATGAGGACTTCGCCCTTCGTTAGTTTTTGAACCTCAAATGATCCGCATAACGCCGGTATTCAAGACAACAATTTAGGAGAAAACGAACCTTGGCAGCCTTCTTATTTGCTTCAGTGCGAACGCCAAGGAGTCGTCGTAGAAGGAAGAAGTTGATTTCGATTTCAGTGAAAATATCAGGCAGAGTACCGACAGCACCCAAAATGTGACCCACCAAACGGTCACCGCGACAAAGTGTCGGATCAATCTTCGTACCGACACCGATCAATCCTTGAACAACAGCGGTAATTTGGGAATAGAAAAAAGCTTGCAAAGCAACACACCTCCTGGTACGGCATACTCCAAATGATTCTGCTCGGCGAACAAAGAAACGATCTTAGAGAATATGGGGCGGCACTGCACTTTACCATCGCTGGACTTTGACACAATACCAGGACGAACTTCAATTTCTTGCCCAACACGGAGAATACCTTGAAGAGAATACCTTTGCATAAAACGCATCCAATAAAAAATGAAACGACGACGATAAAATAAAGGACAATAAAAGAGAACCTCTGAGAATCGATCCTCCAGCTACACCACCCTTCAAGTTTTCGACTTCCGATCCTGGTTTGTTAACATCAAATGATCGAATCACGATTAGGCGTGCCGGAGATGTGAAATCCCGAGGTGGCACGGGTACCTTCTTACATAGGTACTCGCATACGAGCTACAACGGTGACAGTTGATATTTCGATAAGCACTACGAAAATGTGATAAGTAAAAACTACAAACAATATATAAAAACTTACATCAACATTATATTTCAGCTGTGCGGAAATTGGAATGACGGGGGCTTTGTCGGCAACGGTACCTTGTACGAAAGACTTAATTTGATCATATTGTTCTCGTGCTTGTGACTCTTTGATGATGTCAACCTAAACTTTCGTATTTTAGAAAGTTACGAACACCACACAGCATTATATTAATATAATATACAGGAAATCGATTTCACAATACAAACCTTATTTTGCAAAATCAGCAAATGTTGCAGCTGCATAATCTCAACAGCAGCTAAATGTTCTGATGTTTGCGGCTGCGGGCAGGGTTCGTTACCTAAATTACATATTAGTTTAAATTTTATCTACGAGAATCTGACAGCAAATATATGATACATTTCCTATGACGCACCTGCCACGAGAAGAAATGCGGCGTCCATCACCGCTGCTCCGTTAAGCATGGTAGCCATGAGAATGTCGTGACCAGGACAATCGACAAACGAAACGTGACGGACACAGGTGAAGTGCCCTCCGCAGCCAGACCGCTCACAAGGGAAACGGTCAGGAGTTGACGATCCAGCAGATCTACAACATGGTCATTACTCATCTGATCAGATAAGCAGCCTTGCACTGCATCTTGGACTCCAAAATCCGTCCCGAGTTATTTAAAACGTAACTGCTATCATATTACGGGGTATACTTCGGAAAAATCCATGCAACGTATGAATGAAACGAAATCAACTGTGGCCTCGTTATCGCACACTATGCTTCTCTTGCACTCTGGGAATCCGGACGATCGCTGTACTTTTCCATAAATACCCAAGTCGACTCAAGGTCGCAATGAGGTCTCACCCCACAAATGGCAAGGTTTACGAATTTCTCAACACAGAATGTTGGAGAGAGGGACGGTTTCGGAATAAATTTGAACAGAGATGAAAACAAAAATAAATTTCTAGTTAAACCACACAACGCAATGTTTTGCAGTGGTCAGACAAGAAGGTAAACGCAAATGGTTAACACGTACTTGAAGTTTGTGAAAAAATAAGAAAGCAACTGCGTTGAACATGAAATTGAACAATGATGTTCCCAACATGATATTTCAGGTAGATGATTTCATAAATTTGAATTACTTCAAATTTACGAACTATGATAGTTATACTGACCAATAAGATGGATGTACCGTTCTAGTGCAACGAAATATAAGGGTAACAGCGGCCGATAATATTTTACTAACTCGATTGACCTCAATTTTTCACGGGAAGAATTGCTTCAAATAACTAACCTAAATGTTTGCATGATAAGAGCAAAAACCTGGTGATGATTGACGCTCCCCTGAATGGGTAACCACTGCGCTGCTTGATACGTACGAAAATAATATATTCTGGCACTATTCCACTTGTTGGACACCAGTCCTCGATTTTTTTTCAGTCGTCGAAATTCGCTGAAACTTTGCACAGGGGGATAATTGAGGGCGCTGATCACGAATCTGCTGTCCGTTTCTCACGTGGGTGGTCGCGGACCACCCAAATCGCTACTTGGGTGGTCCAGTCAGAATCACCGATTTCGCTGAAACTTTGCATAGGGGGGGTTATTTGGGGTCCTGAACACGATGGTGCAGTCCGACTTTCACCCGGTGGTCGGAGACCACCCATATCGTATTCAGGACCCCAAATAACCCCCCTATGCAAAGTTTCAGCGAAATCGGTGATCCTGACTGGACCACCCAAGTAGCGATTTGGGTGGTCCGCGACCACCCACGTGAAAAACGGACAGCACCATCGTATTCAGGACCCCAAATAACCCCCCCTATGCAAAGTTTCAGCAAAATCGGTGATCCTGACTGGACCACCCAAGTAGCGATTTGGGTGGTCCGCGACCACCCACGTGAAAAACGGACAGCACCATCGTATTCAGGACCCCAAATAACCCCCCTATGCAAAGTTTCAGCGAATTTCGACGACTGAAAAAAAATCGAGGACTGGTGTCCAACAAGTGGAATAGTGCCTATATTCTCAAGTTTATCTTCAACAATTACTTGTGCAAACGTTCAGCAATTCCGACGATATCTATCAATCCAAATTAGGTGGAACGAAGTACTTTTCTGACACTTAGGTAATGGACACTTTGGATCCAGATAGAAAAAAATAAAATCGAACACTAAAGTGTTTGGATACTGTGCCAAGGCTCATTTATAGGTCTAAGTTTAAAAACAAGAAAAGAGCTTTCTGTGGAAGTCAATTGCCACAACAATAGTACATCACAATGGTAAAGCTGAAAGACATCGTTCCCAAAGACGAGACAGACCACGGCTAAAATCTTACCTGTAGCAGCCAGGACGAGGGCAATCTGGGTTCGAGCAGCGGTATATCTTTGCGTTGGCATATCCTAATTTGATAGTGATATTCCTTTCGAGCTCGTTTTTGAACTTGACGGTGTGTACACCGGAGATGGCTTTGACTAGCGTTGATTTTCCATGAGCTACATGACCAATCGTTCCTATATTGATAGTAGCCTGACGAGAAATAACCTAAACGGACAAGGAAATTGCGAGAAACACGAGGGTAATAGTAAAAAAATAAAGTGGATGAATAATCAGAGAAAACGTAGCAATGATGAACAAAATAAAGAGAAATACATGTGTCACCAACCTCTTCTGTAAGAGGAGTCAAGTTTTCTGCTCCAATTTTGTCGAGGTCTTGTTTGGCAAGCCAGCTTTGCGCCTGATCCTGCTCGGACTCTAAAGAAGGGCAGTAGACTAAAAAAAGGTTTGGAAGTTAGTGGAATCGTACCTGATGTCATAGCTATCGTAGTTCGTTTGCTGTTACGAAATTGTACCCTAAAAGAGCCGTTTGACACAACAATAAATTCGACGTGAGCCCAAGCACATGTACTAACAACTACAAGCAGCAGCAAAGGAAGCATAAACTCTCTCTTCTGCTAATAAACATAAAAGTATGAACGTAAAAGAGGATGCACGACATTAATGAAGCAGCAACGGAAATGTTGAAGGTGCATCGTACCGGTTTACGGTACTTGAATTGGAGCGCGAAATCTATGTATTGAGCTTTCGTTCCGGTTCACTGCTAGTAGGCCGTTAAGTGTGGTGAACTTCGTCAAGAATTATTCAGCGTTTTGGTGCCTTGGACGAGGCATTAAATCTTTGGGCACTATTCCACTTACTGCAATTCAGTGGTCGGAAATTTTTCCTTTCAATTTGGTTCATATTTCGCCCGTGAGGGTTTTTGGGGTGCTCCACATGCCAAGTTTGGAAGAAATTGGTTGAAAAATTTTCTTCGGCTGGTGAATTTCAATAAATGAAATAGAGCAAAATCCTTGTGTACATTTCGTTGCAGATGGAGGAAGTCCTCGATATCGATGCTATCATAGGAGGACGTGGCTTTGTCAGTTCATCGAATAACGATGAAGAGGATGCAGTTCATGTCCAGAAAACGATGGCCGTTCTGAGGTGAGGTGAGTCTTGATTCCGTAATTGTTTCTAGTGATAGGAAGGCACCATTCAATTCGCGGTATTCCGACATTCAAAAATTTTTTGTTCAACTTCGTCCTGTGGAGCATTCTTTGGGGTTCTGATCGGGAATCTATTAAAAGCACTTTGAATTTTGGCTGAAGACTACCCATTTGCTAGTAAAGGTGGCGCAACCAGAACCATGGATTTGGTTGAACCTCTCTTTATAGGTGTTATTAGATGTCTGTTTCTCCGAATTTCAGTACCCACAGGTAGAATCTCCACTACTTTGTCACCCTCATTGACCTGCTACTGATCTATGTATGCCGTGATTGGTCGAAGTCAGAGAAGCGGGCATCAGATTCATGATTACCAACCCAAATATATCTAGAAACGCTTTATTTATTTTTATTTATTTATTTATTGACATCGGCGCGCTAACGCCCATGTGGTTGCATAAAACCAGATGAAACGAGACAAAAAAAACCTGCCAAACTACAACTTATGTTATGAAAATGGAGAAGGATACATTGAAAGAAATGAAATGAGATTTAAAACGCAAACCGTACAGATTTTAACCGTAATAGCAATAAAGTAAAGGTAACCAGACTAGGATGCAGGAGATTGAGCAGAAGGGAGAAACAATAAGCTGAGGTATGACATAAGCATAACAGTATAACAATATATACTATATCTAAAACTAGAACCGCAAGCGCTACATTCCTAAGGGTCACTAGTTGACAACGTAAAATTTATGAGTTTAACAAATGCTGCAAATGTTGGGTTCGATGAACCACTGAGTCTGAATTTATTAAGCATGCGAACGACTCTACCTGAAAAGAACCAAGACCTGATTCTCGTCCTAGCAAAACCAAGCTTCAACTTAACTGCTCCACCACGAGTAACAGAATGCATCGTTTGGAAAAACGTGGCCTTATTCAATTGCACAGTGCCACGAAGAATTTTATAAGCCATGGCAAGGTCCCTAGACATTCGACGTTCTTCAAGACTGGCGAGTTTGAAAAGTTTCCTGCGCTCCGCCCCATTTGGAATGGAGCGATATTCAAGACCTAGGCAACGTAGGGCTAGTTTCCTTGTAAAGCTGTTCTGTACACTTTCCATTAAGAGAGCATCATGTTTCGTCTGCCCATTGAAAACAGTCGTGCCAGACTCCAACACAGGCCTAACGTATGTTTTGTAAGCGCGTATCAGCAACGAACTGCTTTTAGACTTCAAGACCTTGAATAGATTATAGAGCCGGACATTAGCCTTATTTGTAACATACTTGCAGTGAGGTGTGAACGACAATTTGTCAGTAACAATGAAGCCTAAGTCTTTAACTTGTTTTACACATTCGAGAACCACATCACCTATTTTGTAATGAGGAGGAAAAGAGTCACTAAAGCCAACATTTAGCACGTGAGTCTTGCCTGGAGACAAAGGAAGGGCATGAGTCATCGACCAGTTGCACACCTTGTCCACCGCTGACTGCATGATAATACAATCTTCTTCGCTTTTGATAGCACGATAAATTTTAAGGTCATCAGCATACATCTGTAGACTAACTCCTGTCCCTTCAATAATGGAGGGAAGATCCCAAGTGTAGATGAGAAATAGGAGCGGGGAAAGAACCCCTCCCTGTGGGACTCCCGATGTGACCTGATAAACACTGGATAATGTTTTTCCTAGACGGACCTGATAAGTTCGGTTTTTAAGAAAATTTTCAACCCAGCAGACTATTCTGGGATGGATCCCAACCTGCTCCATTTTACTTAGTAAGCCAGCATGTGGAACTTTGTCAAAAGCCTTAGCATAATCGAAGTAAACCACGTGTACCTGCGTCTTATTTTCTATCGCTTTGGTCCAATCGTTAAGGGCCGAAAGAAGAGCCGTCTCAGTTGACTTCCTTTTAGAAAAGCCGTGTTGATGATCCGAGAAAACCTTGTGTTCTTCTAAATGTTTCAAAAGACGCTTTTTAAGAATTTTCTCAAAGACTCTGCAAAAAATAGAGGTAATGCTGACGGGTCGAAAATTTTGCGGCGAGTTATAGGGTGGTTTCTTTGGTACACAGGTTATGTAAGAGTGTTTCCATCGAGAGGGTACTTCACCTTTCATATATGAGAGGTTAAATATGTTCTCCAATGGATATATAACGAAGGGCAAAATTTTTTTGAATGAAACTCATAGGAATACGATCAGGGGTAACACTGGAGGAGCTTTTCCATTTACGAAGAGTCTCATAAATCTCCTCCTTATGAAACCATACTCCATCAGTCATACAAGGAAAATGAGCGGTAGATGATACCCTATTGAACGTAGAGCTGCTAACCGAGAAAGCCTTTTGAAATTCACTGGCTAAAAGTTCAGCCTTATCAAAATCCTTATAAATATACGTTCCATCCTGCCTGCGCAGGCTCGGAACCACACTGCGTTCCTTTATTTTAGCATTAATGTATCTGTAAAAACATCTACCACCATTCCTAGTGAGGATTTTTCTTTCAACGTATGAGTTATATTTAAGCATAGCTCTGTTCAGACGAAAAGTCAGAGCCTTGAACTTATCCCGTAAATTTGATCTGTAAGGTTTTCCTCCACTAATTGAATCCCAAAGCCTATCTCGTCTCTCTAGAAGTTTGGATAAGTACAGAGGGAGATGACGATGACGGGAGACTATTTTCCGAAGCGGTACAAACTGCTCAATAACGTGTTGTAAAACACCAATGAATAACTCATATGCATCTTCAACACTTGTAACCAAACCTAGGGAGCCTATCCAATCATAATCACGCCAATAATCATAAATCCTCTGATAATCAGCTCTCATAAAGTCCTTTACCCAAACAGGTTCAGGTTTAATGGGCTTAAGATCGAGCACAAATTGAATACAGGAATGATCGCTATTACCTATCGGAGCCCGGACTTCAACATTTTTCACGAGGGATCTGCGATTACAAAACACCAAATCTAAATAAGAATCGCCTCTTGTTGGCTTTGGAACATACTGTTGGAAAGAATGTTCCGAAAACATATCAAGAAAACGATTTGTTTGACGTGTAGCTCCATAGATACGAGAGTTAGGGAGCTGGTAGCCGGCAATGTCCGTGAGATTGAAGTCACCAAGCACAATACAAGGGAAAGAAGATGCACTGAAATCACTGATGACCTTGCAAAGTAGAAGCGAAGAAGCAGTGCTGCAGTCTGGGGTACGATAAACCAAGATTATCCTCATTGTTTTTTCATTGATACACAAATCACACACCATAACTTCATAAGAATTTGGGACAGATTCCTGAAAAACCGGTACTACTGAATACTGGGTCTTATATAGCAGAAGCAAACCTCCACCCTTTTTATGAGGTCTGTCACATCGCACGTTAGAGTAGAGGGAATGAACGGTTCCAAGTAGAGGAGCAATTACATTTAAACTCTTAAGCCAGGTTTCGGTGAAGAGAACCAGGTCATAGTTTTTGTCAAGTAGAGTAAAAGTCACAGCTTTACTATTTGCTACCTTTAGCTAAATCAACACCCTAATCAACAATATACCCTTTACCAAAAAATAGAATATTTTGCGGATTTGTCCACGAAGTTCTGGCAAGTGTTTCTAGGAAGTGGTGGTTTAACAGCAACAGTTGATGGGGACAGAAGCTGTTTTAAGACTTTGGAGAGGGAGTGGTGAAAAATTCATCCACAAATATGTTCGAGGCTCAGTTGTGGAGAAGGTAAAAGATTGGATGTATGGAGCTTACTTTGTTGGTTCTTGCTGCAAATTAAGTTAGGAGTCAGGAGTGCTGAACACCTTGTTTTCTATATCACTGAGGTAGGCCTAGGCGAAAATTTTCATGCAGTGCGTTCGAGAGTGGTCTAAGTCTCTTCAAATTTTTCGATCATCCACTGTCCCTGATGGGAATCTCGTGATAATCGTTGTTGTTCATCATATCGGTTCATCCTGTTCTTTTTTGGTATGTAAATAAAAAAAATTGAGCAGTTCTTTCAGCTCTCGCCTAGAAAGGATTTTCGACGAAAGTGGAGTGGTGGCGCCGCCGTCAACCTTTCTCGATGAAAATTCAACCTCAGCGGCTGTAGCCAAAGGCAGTTCAAATCCATCACCAACAATTTTCTCGTGCGCTGCTTTCCTTTACCTCCTTCTCAATGGCCAGTACGTCTTGAAGGGACGAATGGGCATTGCCGTCATACGCAGGAGTGCATCGGTGTGCATTGATTGATATTATAACACTGTTCCACCTCGAGAGCGTCCTATCTTATAATAGTAACAGTTATAATTACAGTATGTCTTAATTTTCTACAATGCCAACAAAGAAGCCGTCCTCTGTTTATCTTTGGGTTCCGGAAAGATCTCCGGCATCTCCAAGCAGGGAAAATATTGCTTCGTCTCATCCAGTCAGGAGAGATTCGCTTTCATTTGTCTGAACGATGATGAAGAAGTAAAGCTCGTTGCGTTGGTGAGTTTGGTATCCTCTAGTCGCCACTATAATTTTCATTCAAAATTCTTGAGAATGAACAGCACGGGCAATGTCTCTACTTTTTCACGGATGCTAATTTGAGGGATCAACGATATTTTCACGACAATCAAGGTTGCTGAACCTGTATCCTAGATTCGTCTATTTTCTTTCCACTTATTTATCACGAACTAAGCATAATTAGCAGAGACTGGAATGAGTTGCGAGGATGACGGTGTTCACTGAAATAAAATCATAGCAATGTTGAAGCAAAAAATACTTGAGGACCTCCTCTCGATCTCTGGTGATGCCAGCTGTTAATGTTAACATAAAAGAAAAAAGCCGATCGCATCAGCACCATCTAGGCGTGAAAATATGTCAGATTTTCATGGTGTGTTACATTATTTTCCTTTTTTCAGCTTATGATTTTATGTGGTGTTGAGTCGGCAACTATTGATCTCGGATCTGGTGATGAAATCAGGACAGGATCCTCTATATTGTACGATTCAACGTCGTTCACCTTTGATGGCTCCCTATTAAAGGTTTCCTGTTTCTTTTTTCCTTAAGTCACTATTTGTGTAGTAGACTCTAGTAGTGAGGTTTCGCAAGCGCACATTCAGTATTAAATGTGTTTCCTCCTTTATTTCGAACTTATTTATAGGTATCCACGAAGGCGGACTTGAAAATTCGCTTATCGGCAAAATCCGAAGCTTCTATGCAGCGGTTATTAGGACTGAGAAGACTATCGAAATGCTTAGCTCGTTTGAACGCTGAAAGCGTGGAACTCATCTATATCAAAAAAGTGAAGAATTCCACTAGGTAAGTCTTTGCAAGTTGAAGTGTATATTTCGAATCATTTCGATTTCTTCGTCTCAGAAAAGAGGGCGATGCCGTGGCAGTAACTGCTCCAGTAGCGGAGGAAGTAGCTCAGGAGCGCTCCAAATTGATTACGGTGGAAAGCTCACTCAATACTGAAGATGAAGTACGTTATCGGTTTTTGTGGATTATTCCTTTATTTTTCTCGTTATCCTTGATTTCACTCATTGCATTAAGAGTGCTTCACTACGCAACGAGAAGGAATATCTCTCAGTCTTGCAGCACGCTTCATCAATTGAGAATACCTCAGCACAGTACCTCACCAGAGATCTTCATTCACGGCAAAAAGGTGTGTTACCAGTCAAAACTGTTGTAACTGGCCATAAACTTGAAACCCTACCGTACCTTTTGTGGTCCTTCGTCATGCGCTATAAATATGAAGGTAAGGTGATGAAACTTGATGAGTCCGACGCATCCTATTGCGTTCATAGTTGAAGGGTTTATGGCTACGTATTGAGTCTATAGGATAATTTGTGTGCGATCGCTGTATGAGTCAACATCCCACCTTGCTATACCACATTGGTACCAATTTACACACTTTGGGTAGATGGATGGCTCGATTCTATTGGGTGAAAATCGATCGCTACCGAGCACGTGAAAATAACACCTCTTACCTTTGTTTTACCTCCACCATTTTACATGAAATACGATTCAGATTTGTGTACGGATATTTTGTTTGACTCTTTCTTTTTGTTGCCATCCTTCCTTACTTCAGTTTATTTTTATTCGGGGTGTTACACACAACACGGTTTGAGAGGTGGCATTGCTTCGTAGTGAAATGGACTTGAGTAAAACGAAATTTGGCACTTGAGTGAAGCAGCTTCACAGTTGTGTATTGCTCCATCAGTTTAATTAGACCTATTTCGCTTCTGTTTTATGAGAAGGTGCGTCTTTAGGGGATTGATCAACGCCGACCCCTTTACATTTTAATATGTTTTCTATACTAATACTGTTTTAGACAGTGAATCTGTGGATAACGATAACCCAACGCTCTGTGATGATAACAATGTAGAGGATGAACCTTCATCAAGCGATAGCTATCAGGCGCTTGAGAAGGACGTTTGCCGCCAAAATAAGCACGTAAGTTACGTTTTTTGCCCTTGTTGAGGAAAACCTCTACGCAGTATAGGAGCCTTCGAGCATCTTATTTTCACGGAACAAAAACGAAGCTACGTAGTTAATCTCTCCACAAGCGTATTCGAATAGTGGTTGTAGTTGAGGATTACAGATTCAGCCTTCGAACTCTTCACTTGACGACTATTCGGCGCTACATAAAATAGTTGGCGTGGAAATAGATCGTCTGGAAAATCGATTAGAGGCGGCTTTGGAAAGAATGGTCGATCGTCATATGCATACTATAGTAGAAGAGGTGAGTACAGGTTACAACTTCATTTAAGAAGTGGCCCCAATATTTACCAAACCTGTGACGAAAGAGTATTAGTTGAAAGTTTTCCCTGGGTGTTCGTATAACTAATGTGACAACGCTATCATCTTCCCATTGTTTCTCGTTGTTCCGTACGGACATCCGTAGCATGTCTGCTGTACTGTAACGTAGCCGATACTACAGTATTAAACTACAAAAATTTAGTACTCAGACTGCTGAGAAATCTCAATCCTTTTGCTGTTTTCGCTCTCTTTCGTGGGTAGGTTTAAGCGAAAAGTTACCCGATTCCCGCTACCGTGGATTTAAGGTCCCTTCACACTTCATTGCGTTGCTTCTGCAGTAATGATGAGACATAGGGACCGGCGGCGCGCGCGGCAGCTGCGCTGTAGCGCAGTATACGGTTTCTAATTTCTTTGCCAATACCATCCATATCGCCAACTACGTACTAAAGGTTTTTTCTGAATCATGACAGTCCAGTGGTCGGCCGGAAAACCGCGCAGCCATTGCGGAAATACGCGCAACTCCATTTTACTGCTCTACTTTGGTTCATTGCCACAGTGGAGTCTGAAGGGGCCCTTAGACATCATCAGCTACCCTTGAGAAAATCGTTGTGGGCCAAAACGCATTTCATACCTTACCTCATTCTTTTTAGTTACGTCAAGTGAAGAGCCAGCAGGAGACGATTATAAGGAAATTAGAAAAACTCACGAAAGATGACGCGAGAATAGAGTGATGCATTTATTTCTATTGTAAGATGCCTTTTTTATATTCTTCGCACTGTGATATGAATATTAATATTATACGAAGCTTTTATCTCATAACACCGAGAGATCAAATAAAAACACAGGATGTCACAGGCGAGCGGAAGAAACACAATGGAAAGGCAACAAGATCAAAGCATACCGAAGGCTTAGAAGGGTGTGCTTACTCAACAGTTATAGCTGAAGCAGCTTCAATCTGGGTCTTCGCATCGGTCAGCTCTTGGCAGTCCTCCAGCGACGCCTCTTCGATGAGCTTACGAAGCTGGCCGGCCGCCGTAGCACATCGTCGCGCTGTGTCGCTAATCATCCCACGCGTTTCCTAGACTTTTTATTTTACTGCTTTTTATCTATTGCACAAATGTGCCACACCTACCTGTAGCACCTGACCAGCCTTCTTGATGGCATACTCATCATCTTCGTTTTGGGCTTCAGCTTTCATCTTGTCAATTTTTTGTGTTTCTTTCTCAACTTCTTTGATGTAACAAGCATGCTCCTTCAATAGAATATTTGAAACATGTGGAAGGCTAAGTAGTAGAAGAAACTTCAGACCTTGACTAGGCGTTTAACGACCCCCGTCTGAATCTTGATCTGCTTTAGAACAGCTGGATCAACCATACCTCCCTGTAAAACAACGCATTATAATCGACTGATTTGTCATTTGACTTCGAAGGCTCGCGGTGTAGTTAACGATGAACTGAGTAGCTCGTTGCGTTTTTGCAGGAATGACTTCTGAGCTGTGAGAAGTTTACAAGGCTTACACTGTCGGTTTGAACGAAATGACGTTCAATGCGATCTACTCCTTTTGAGTTCCATTTCTATTCCGTCGCAACGGACACGCCTATGAGACTATGTCGCAAATGTGGTTAGTTTGCACGCTAATCACAATTCTGACGTTAAGGACCACTGAACGCGATGGATTTTTCCCGGTACGCGTAGTTTATTCAGCATGCTTATCATGAATCTGACTGCTTTTACTCAGATTGCGACTGCACTCGGCAGATTCACCGGGTTGTCCTCCGTCTCGCCACGCCCACCTCGCCCCGCACCTTCACCGATTATTTACACATGGCCATAACTGCCGGAATATGAAGAATATGAAGAACCAACATCAGTGTCGTGATCGGCACGCAAATTTGCCTACTTCGACGAAGTTTGAGCCAAGTCCACAATTGTAACACGAGAACCCAAATCGACAATAAAGGTGGTCCTCGACCGAAATTCGGAGAACGGAGATCATATTCGTGATCAGCACCCTAAGCAACCCCGTGTAATATTTTGGATTCCGTAGAAACCAATATGCTCCACCCATGATATTTGAGTTACTTAACCTTCGTCGACTACGAAAAGGCCTTCGACAGCGTCGAAACGAATGCTATCCTGTCTGCGTTAGTCGATCAAGGAGTGGACTCGTCCTACATAGGAACGCTGGCCGACTGCTACCGCCACTGTTCTACGACGGTACAGCTCTTCCGGCGTCCGATCAACATCCCCATCGAGAAGGGCGTCAGGCAAGGCGATACTATTTCGCCCAAGCTGTTCACTGCCGCATTGCAGTGGGTGATGCAGTCGCTCGACTGGGACGAAAAGGGCATACGTGTGGACGGAAAATTCCTCTCGAACCTTCGTTTTGTGGACGACATCGTCATCTTCGCGAAAAGTACATCTGAAGCAGAGACGATGCTCCGAGAGCTAGACGAAGCTGGAAGGAAGATTGGACTGTGCATCAATCGAAACAAGACACAGTTCATGAAGAACTCCTGGTGTGATGGGGGACCCATCGAACTCGATGGATCTCCCATCGCCGAAACGAAGTCCTACGTTTACCTGGGGCGCTCCATGAACATGGACAACCACATGAAGGAAGAACTCATCAGAAGAAGGAGAGCCGCGTGGTCAGCCTACGGGTCTCTCAAAGAGGCCACCGACCAACTCCAGGATGCTGATCTCCGTGCTCATTTGTTCGATTCGACAGCTCTTCCTGCTCTGTGCTACGCGGCTGAGACGTGGCCAGATACGTCAGCCACGGCGAAGTCCCTGCAAGTCACACACAGAGCGTTGGAAAGGTGTCTTCCGAAGTTCACCCGGCTATCCCAACACCGAGCCGGACTTCGCAGCTCCGATCTAAGGCAGATGTGCCGTCTGCGAGACCCTGCGGACTACACATCGAAAGCGAAACATTGATGGGCCGGCCACATAATGAGAAGAGACGACGACCGTTGGACAAGAAGAACGGTGGAATGGCTGCCGCGTGACTGCACGCGGCCTCGTGGAAGACCACCTGCCAGATGGTCTGATGTGTTCGTCGAACGTATTAAGACTATGCTGTGTTCCAGAACGTCTGATTCTCGCTGTCGTCACAGTCGACTCCGACCAACAAGCTGGATGACGATCGCGAGACAACGACGCGAATGGAAGTCGTGTTGGGGCCCGCAAGTCCAGTGAAGCCGGGCCATCTAAGTATCTAAGTAAGTAAGTATGATATTTGGATTTCTGACTTATCAGTTTCTCATTTTCCACTGCTTATTGTAGACGCAAAAGTTTTGTTTTGAACAGCAAAGGAGCGACGAGAAGATATGAACTGCTACAGGGTGCTTCAAAACAGGAGCGCTCCTCGAGGTGCATCAATGTACGCCGAAGGACGGCGGAAAGCATATATCAAAAAAGACAAAGGTCACGCAACGAGTAATCCCATCCAAATAGCCACGTTTCGCATAAAAATTCGGAAATTCATCTGCCTACAGAGGTTCTTTGGGATACCGTGACATACCCCGCCACCCAATGTTTAAATTAACGATTGTGAAATCACCATTAGCGTATAGATTAGTCACCCCTCACGGTATTTGTACTGCGCCGGTGATTTCGATTTCGCAACCCTCACCTGCCTGTACCTACTCGTTTCTGCCGAAACCGATTGAAATCATCGAGACGGACATTAGAGATCAGCACACCAGATAACAAAACTAGGTGAAGTTTAAGACGAAGCAGCGATTACGACCGGAAGGCCCTTGTTAAAGATGAGGGTAGTCCTCGGCCGAAATTCAAAAGGAGGACATCAGAATGGCGATCGGCATACGAAATAACCGCTCTAGACGAAAATTGGCGATTATGATCTGCTCAGCCTATTGGCGATATGGTTGGTAAGCGATTGGAATCTGAGAAACGGATGTGTAGTGAAATTGCTGAAATTTCCAAAACGGATATCAGATTTGTAATGAGTACCGCAAATCACCCCGTAGGTGATGACAATAACTTTCGACCGAAGTCAGATCTACGAAGAAAGAACTTTTCAATAGTACGCTTGCGACATGGATGTAGCTAGAACTCTGAAGGCGCTGGAGGTGTGAACGTCCCCAACCATTTCAAAAAAAGTACCTCCTAGCAACCACGAACTGCAGTAAATATCATCGAACAACAATGCCGAGGTCTAAAGATTATCAGCCATGAGACCAATCAATCTCTAAATATGATCATCGTGAAGATGCTTTTGAGAGAAAGTAGAGGCATTCGTGGACGAACGTTCTAGGTGGAAGAGTCGATATCGCCACGGAGTACCGAGAGATTCGAAATGCATGAATCGGACACCCCGTGCCGCCCCATGAAACGAGGCCCTCACGCGAAGCTGCGGACGGACTCCCCGCACTTTTACACAATTTGCTGTTCGAATTCAATTGTTAACATTTCAACATTTAACTAGTCTACACTATATTTTCACAACATGTGTGTAAAGACGCTTCAATTGTCGCACTTTACCTATCTCTCCCCTCGGCGGTTGCCAAACGACGTTGTGGTGGTAGGGGAAACAGTCGAAGGAAACTTTCCGAAGACATTGTTTCTTCACAGAAACCTGGACTTATGAATGTCCTAGAATGAAGCATTCGAAAATACGCGTTTAAAATTGATCTGGCTTTTTTACGGAGGATTTAGGAAGCATAACAAAGTGCTACGTTGGTTGAGGAGTACAGGTAGAGAGGAAGCTCTTGAGTCCTTATTTCTTCACGGAAATCTGCTCTAGAGTGTCAAAAAGTCGAAAAGACCCCTTTATAAAGCAATGTGGTCTGTTTCGAGAATTCTAGCGGGTACATTAAAAAAGGCCTCCGTAAATGTTTGAAATAGTATAACAACGCGGCACCCCTTAGCACCAGTATAACAAGATGAAAACGAGGTTACCAGCCAAATTCCGCTTTTACTGATCTTTTGGGATGTGGACGCCCCTGTTTTAGGCGATTTAGCGATTTTTCTTCTTCTGGAACATTGTCCAAAGTTGACCCATTTAGGTGATCGGGACGGTTGATGGGAACCACTGATTCGGCTAAAATGCTATTCAAGAAGGCTTTTGGCATGTTGATCATAAATCTGGCCTTTTCCTAGAGTCTGACCCATTTCGACGGATAGTGGGAGGTATTCTACCGATAGCCACCCTTACCTTTATCTGTTCTTCTGTTCTGATGTTGGTCGATATATGAGAAAAAAGACGTGAGATTGGTAACTGGTACCCCAAATAATTCCGGTAGGTGATTTATATGCTACATTGTTGATTCTGGAACCCTTCTAGAGCTATTTTGAGCGAACTTTTTTTTTTCGAGAATTTCGAGAAAAACACTCCGACCAGTGGATTGTCATGAGTTGATCGATGCCATCTTATTCATTTTTAGGTAATCCGACCTCGAGATAAACATGGTCCAGACTGACAATGCGAACAATGAAGATGTCGAGGCGATGAAACGGAAGTATGAGGTCTGCGTCCCTGTTCTTTCCAGAACTTCACCTCCAGTTCGATTGTCTTTTTCCAGCAAAGGCGGCAACAAATTTTGCTGGAAGAACAGAAGCAGAAGAAAGATGGCATGAATTTGTCGTCCGACGATGATTCGTTCGATGATGAAACGTTTCTCTCGGCCGCTCAACGGCGGAAAGAAAAGGTAAGGCTTTGACAATTCAAATAAGAAGCTAGTTAATTAGTGTTTTTGAGGTTTATATGGCTTTCCACAATACATTGTTTCATGAGAGTATGAGATTTCACTCGGTCGCTACTTCTGCGGCGGAAATGGTTAAGCGTTCCGACACACGTATCTGATTTTGTTTAAAAAATATTGTCCGCCAAAGTTTTGTCCATGTTGGTCATTGGAGCCGCTGATCACGAATCTGACTTCCGATTTTGGAGAGGACCCAATATTTTTAACTGAGATTGGCCGGGTGACAACTGTAAGATGGTTCTCGGTCGCGATTCAGGTAACTAACAGGAAAATTGTGATCAGCATTAGAAATAGCCCCTCTTGTAAGGGATTGAACCTGTGATTCCGGTCAGACCATCCTTGCTTAAAGGTATCTTCTATACGGTTGGTGCGAAATTTGGAAAACGAGTATCAGATTTGGGATCAGTGCTCCAAATGACCCCCATAGACAGGTGTTCCATGTAGTCGGAACTTATAAACCGTGCCATGCTGGGAGTTCGTGGTCATATATCCTTTGCTCACTCCATGTCCAGACGATCCTCGTTCTCTTATTTAGCTGCATCGCCGTGCACTCCTCAAGCATGTCCTCGCCCCATCGTCGGCACAACAGGAGGAGGAGTTTTTAGCGAAGAGACGTCGTCAAGATGAAGAGAAGAAAACCGAAGACTCGAAAAAGACGTTATTGGAAAAACATGCCGAGCTCAAGGAAAAGGATGCAGGTAGCTTTCAAATTAGCCTTCAATCTATCTCTTCACTTACTGAGACTTCTCTCCTATAGAAATGGATCCGAGGGAGAAGCAGAGATTAGAAGAACAAACCTTGCTTGACAGCGTCACCCAGAATAGCGCTCTTCATGCTGCTGTTGAAATTGCCCAAGGTGTCCAATACACCGAGTCCTTCCGAACGTCGTGAGCATTTGTCTGACTTTGTCAGCTCTTACAGCAGTTGTATATTATTTGGGCTTTAATATGTACAGTATTGCTACGACCATGTTTAGTTGGCGTCCGCCTTCGCATATCAGAAATCAGTCGGAGGAGGATTTTGAGACGTACAGAAAGAGGAAAGGTATTAGCGTGGATGGAGTCGAGTGTCCTCCACCCATTGGGAGCTTTGTGGTAAGTTGGGAACTTTATTCGTGTTCTCTATTGTTCTATTTGGATCTAAGATAGTTTCAATTTTGATCATACATAGTTAGTAGTTATTTCATGTAGCTAGCTACAGAAGCTAGTACATTATGCTAGCTTCAAATTCTTCAAGTCACTGAGCTATTCGCATCAGAGTCCAATTTAGCCGATAAGTTAAGCATCGGGTCCAGTAGTTATGTGCGCTTTTTTAATGAATTCTTATTCCTCATTTGACGGTAAGCGTTAGTGACCTCACCGTCCTAGTGAGGCAGGGTCATCTTGAAATGTTCCTGCTGTCTTAAAAGTAGGAAGAATTGTAAAGGCAAGCGGCCAGATTCACCATTTGAACTTCATTTGATGTATCTTTCATTTTTTAGGAAATGAAATTCCCAAAGGTAATTTTACGTGCGTTGAAGGAAAGCGATATTCACATTCCAACGGCTATTCAAATACAGGGAATACCTGTTGTGTAAGTTTTTTAGACTTACAATTAGGCCTATGGTATACTCCGGCAACGGGCCCGTCGCAGCGGAGCTAAAAATGCATGGCTCGCCTCTATACAGCACTGCAGCTGGGATTTTTGTATGCTGCTGTGTGCGGGGACTCGTATAGTTAACCGCAAGAGCAAAAAGGATGGTGCAGATCCTCTCAGGGCAGTACAATGGCTTTTGTCGCAGCGAGTTGCGACGCCTGTCGCAGCTAGCTGCGACGGTCGCAGCGCAGTGCGCTGCGACCAGCCGGCGCCTGCTGCGACAGGTCGGGCAGCACCGCGCCGAGTCCTCGCACATAGCAGCATACAAAAATCCCAATTGCAGTGCTGCGTAGAGGCGAGCCATGCATTTTTAGCTCCGCTGCGACGGGCCCGTTGCCGGAGTATACCATAGGCCTTAGGTGTTCCCGCTTTTTTCGTTTCTTTTTGACCATCATCATTTGTTTTGTCGACACCACTAAATATCCAATTGAAAGTGCTATTGGTGGCCGGTGAAGGGCTCATCGTCCCGTCGAGTGAATATCACCCGTGTTTTTTCAGCCTTTCTGGTAGGGATATGATTGGCATTGCTTCCACCGGTTCCGGTAAGACGTTGACGTTTGCATTGCCTCTGATCATGTTCTGCATGGAGCAGGAATACCTGATGCCATTTGAACGAGGGGAAGGACCGTACGCATTAATAATTGTGCCTTCGGTGCGTTCATATTCGTCGATTCGAGTGGGTATTCATGGTGAATGAAAAGCTTATATTATTCTTTCAGCGAGAGTTGGCTCGCCAGATTCATGATGTTATTGTTGACATATTCCATTACATCGAAAATGAACCAAGACTACCGAAATTGAGAGCTGGACTTTGCATTGGTGGTGTGCCGGTGCGAGAACAAGCGCAGCTTTTCAAGGAGTGAGTGAATTTTGCGTCGCCTTTTTCTCAGCTTGCTAAGTGTTCTCCGAGATCCCATAGGCTCTTTGCGATTCGCACGACTATTTTAGTTTGAATATCGCTTATGCACAACATATTTTGTCATCCTTCTTGTGTATCTTATCGAACATTGGTGGGTCAATTCGTCAAAGATGAGTTAGGCCTGAGAAACCGTAAGCCCGTCATAACAACTACACTGAAAAAGATAACATGCTTGGCGATGCTCGGTCTCTTAAGGACTATCCAGCGCATTCGACCTCGACTCAGAATCATAGTGGCATGGTGAATGCATACTTGGAATATATAGTGACTTAAGGAGATAGCTTCTGCGCCAAATTAGTGTCTCCCCCTGACAATTTTCTGGTACTAATTTATCGGACCCCGTAGGGATAGAAGTCTTGGTGCGCGTGGGCGGGGACAAATCATTGGATTGTGCGAATACCAGAAGCGAGCCTTACCACTGCGCCACGTGCGCTCAGCAACATTAATATGTGTTTAAATGTGTTAGAAGATAGTGCATGCCATTCCATTTTAGCGGCATCCACGTTTGTGTAGCGACTCCTGGTCGTTTGTCTGACATGCTGACTAAGAAGATTTTCAATTTAGAGGTGATTTTTTGCAGTTAATTATATTCTCCGTCAAGGTATACAACATATGTGTACGTTATCGTGGTTGTCTTGGAGATTTCATTGATCATGTTATTTTAGGTGTGTCGGTATCTCGTGCTAGATGAAGCTGACAGGATGCTGGACATGGGTTTCGAGGATGAGCTGAAGTCGATTTTTGCTTTTTTCAAGGTGAATTTCGTCGTCGCAGCATCAGAGTTCTGAAGTGTATGTGAGAGAAAATTTGCAGGCACAACGTCAGACGTTGCTTTTCTCAGCTACTATGCCGAAGAAGATCCAAAATTTCGCAAAATCAGCCCTCGTCCGGCCAGTTGTAAGAGAATTTTAACAAATCTGTCCGTTTTCTGGAAGCTCGTAGTTGCCGGATTGCATTTTTAGGTCGTGAATGTCGGACGAGCCGGTGCTGCTTCTCTCAATGTTTTGCAAGAAATTGAATATGTCAGGACGGAAGACAAATTGACAAGGATTTTGGATTGTCTTCAGAAAACACCTCCAAAGTTTGTAACACCTCCCATGTCCGATAGAAGTGTAATTGGGATGGTGAAGTATCGTTAAAATGATTATAAAATGTTTAGAGTCTTAATATTTGCCGAGAAGAAAATGGATGTGGATAACATATACGAGTATTTACTTGTAAAAGGCGTGGAAGTCGCTTCTATCCACGGTGGAAAAGGTAGGCGATACTTTTCCTCATTTACGAGCTACTTTGTTTGTGATCTAGCTCACGTGTAACATGATCCCGTGTCTTCAGAGCAGCGTGATCGACACATCGGAATTGACGAATTCCGTCATGGTAAAAAGGATGTTCTTGTTGCTACGGACGTGGCATCGAAGGGTCTCGATTTCCAGGTACGTTGTTATCGAAAATTCCGAAAGTTTTGATTAAAGGGCCTGAAAAGATGGGCGTGCGTGGTTCATTGGTAAGTGGGACCACTTTCAACTACACGGTCGAGCGATTGATCCCCGCCTGGGCTAACTAAGCCTTCCATACTCCCGTGGTCGGGTAGATTGGTACCATACTTCTCTGGTGAGGTAGAAACACTGACTTGGTATAACGGCTGTACCCGTAAACCATTATATCATTCGCCAGATAAGCATTCACCTTACACCTACGATACTGAATGGTAGTCGGAGACCCTGCGCGTCCTTAATGGGTTATCGAGAGTCGGCGGGCGTGCTTGGTGCCCTGGTAAGAGGCGGTGTATAACCGCACTGCCAAGGGGTCGATCCTCCCCCGGGCTACACAAGGCTCCCGTCCTTGCGGGTCTGGTAAATTAGTACCAGTTTGGTAAGGTGAAGAGACTAACTCGTACGGCAGGTTGCTCCACAAATCGTTGTGTAGGCAGTCATCATTCCTCTAAGCGGTGGAGGTTCATCTTCGTTCACCCTTTAGGTTGACGCACGAGCGGAACTATACACCAGATTGTTTTAGTAAGCTCATTTTTCATCTTCCAGGGAATAGAACACGTTATCAATTACGACATGCCGGAAGATATTGAAAATTATGGTCAGTCATGTTGTGTCTTCTGTATTTTTTTGCCCATTAAGTAACCTTTCTATAGCTTACAATCCCGGAACGTTTACTTACCATTTACTGATGGTACATTTTAGTCCACAGAATTGGTCGTACTGGCCGTTCAGGAAAGCGGGGTATGGCGACGACATTCATAAACAGGAAAGCTGGTAAGTAACTGTTCCTCCCAGAACGTTCGTTTTCTATGCCGAGGGTGGGTACTTAGGGTCCGCTGTTATCAAACTCACGTTCACGTTTGATCACAGCTAACATAATACCCAGACTTGGGAAGCTTAAATTTCTATTCGATTATCTATCGGATATAAGGACCTTGTGAGCTTCTTATTGTCTAAGGCACTAAATAATAATCTGCGATTTAAGATCTTTCCGTGATGCTCGACTTGAAGCAGCTGCTCGTGGAAGCTGGTCAGGAACTTCCCGCATTCCTCAGAGATCTTGCTGGTAATGCCGATGAGCCTCTCACAGGAAATCTGGATGACAAGGTGAGTGTCACTGCAACTTATTCTAAGTCGAAAGTTTGCATATTCCAATACGTCAGTCTTGCATTTTTCTCGTCATCATTTTTCTTTCGCTACTTCATTCTATCCTCTTTTGTGTTCTCTGTCACGTATTCTTTCTTGTGAGCGTTTCCGCGGTCGATACTTCCTATTTTTAGGGGTGTGCGTATTGCTCTGGACTCGGACACAGGATCACGAACTGTCCTAAGCTGGCCGGTATCAATACTAAGGTAGCTATTTATGTTTTTACTTCCAGTCTATCCGTTTTCTTTCGAGGGATTGTTTCTCTGGGCAGTCTAATGTTCTATTAAATGTCTAGGCTGCACACACGTTGGCTCGTGCTGGTAACGACGATGGGATGTACTGACGTCGTTGAGCATAGTGTTTGGTTTGATAACCAGGATGTGTTAAGTTTGAAATTGATTTCTAAGTTATGTCACCTGTTAGTTGTTTACCATGTACATAGACTACAGCGATCTCATAAAGTATCTTATTTACTACCATTTTTATGTGCCATTTCTAGAACAAATGGAAAGGGTAGGGTTGTTCGGTTTCGCGTAGACATACTCACCTGGATGCAGCAGTCTTTGCAACGCAGGCGGTGGATCCATGGGACCATTAGATTTTGTAAGGTATAGGCCATATTCGTTCAGCGTGATTGGTGTTCGGTGTTTTTGTATTGTCCACTTATTCCATTACTCTCACATGGTCGTCGGCTTGCAAGTAAAGGACCGATTCGGGCAGAAGGTTCTCTCACGCAACGCATCGGCTGGGAAGCACCGCGAACACCCATTGAAACTTTCATCTCGACTGGAAGTTTCTTACCATTCATCCTTCAAATTCCAACGAACCACCGCAGACATGTGTCGCAACTTCTCCTCCCAATTATTTCTAGAGGAGTGAGTATCGTGTGTTGCTGGTTGGATGGAAGAAAAAGAAGAAGGAACGGTGATAAGTTGATCAGATGTTTATTATGGTTTAATGTGATTAGCGTATAGTTTTCGGAATTGTTCATTTGCCCCATTACTCTTCCACTGTGAGGCGGCTTGCAGATAAGGACAAATTGGGATGGACATTTTTATTTATTTATTTATTTATTTGTTTATTGTAGTCACGTATGTTTCCAAGCGTGTAGAAAAACTCAAGCAAAAAATAACGAAAATTCCAACAACAGAAACTCTATTACTAAAGGATTAAAGACGAAAAACCAAACAAGGAGGAGCCTAAAGGGATTACAGAACACAGAAAGAAGCAATATGAAAAATATGCAGGGAGATGAAGTAAAACAGGAACTAGTGAAATAATAAGAGCTATAAATCCCAAAGGAAGGCAATCTACAAACCGAAACATCTCAGCTAGGGGAAGCGTCTGGCAACCATTTGTTCATCTCCCTTTTATATGCAGATAATTTTAGGCTTAGACAACCGTTGGCAACTATTTTGGCAAGTGTGGTAGCCTGCAGAAGAAGGATCTGGACCTGATTCTTGTCCAGGCAAATGTGCGTCTCAATTTGGATTTCCACCTTTTGTGACCGAGGGGAAAACTTTGAAACCGCCTGTAGTGTTCAAGCGAACAAAGACGTTGAAAACTTTAAAGACCATCTCTAAGTCAATTTTGACTCGACTGCCCTCTAGACTAGGAAGGTTGAACAATTTTCGCCTCCTTGTGCGGCTTGGTATGTATCGATAATCCAAATCAAGGCAGCGCAAAGCCAGCTTTCTCGTGAAGCTATTTTGTACGCTCTCCAACAAGGAGTTGGAAGACGGTAGTCCCGGATCCCACTATTGGCTGGACAGGTCAGGGAACGGTCAAAGAGATATGTCTTTTTTCATTTTTATGCACAAATAGCTCAAATCGAAAAGAATCTGATACCAATTGATAGTTTTGACAGCTTTATTTGGAAATATGTCGGAACCTACTGTTGTTGCGAATTCTGGGTTTTTTAAAAATGTTTTATAGTGATTTTCATATGCCATTTTAAAGGAAAATATCTCAGAAATCGCAGAACAAGTGGTCAATCTATATTCCGATAGAGCATGGTCTAGTTACCATAAGGTATTACGAACAGTTGGTTTAAACTTCAACTGAATTTTAGATTTTTCTGTGTAAACATTTTCGTGATCAGAAACTGTTCGAATCTTAGGACCATGTATCAACAAAATTCTACATGTTTTTAATTTTCGAACGAAATCACCTCAGAATCAACTGTGTTGTAGGCAATGATTTTCTCTTCAAAGTGCTTATTCGTGTTTCGAGGCTGGTCTATTATTTTGTGAAAAGAAGAAGAACTATAAATCTACTATGCGCTAAGACAAAACGAAGTTGATTTCTTCCGAAGATTTTGGAATATACCATTTTATGCACTCTCAATTTTGAAAAGCATTTTCTCATAAAGTATGGAACCAGCCTCAAAATAAAATTATGCGTTATAGAAAGTCTTTTTTGTATAAGATACTCTAGTTTGATATATTTTGTTGCAAGGGGTACAGAGATATAGGATTTTATTTGAAACATGGTTCTATAAATCGACCAGTTTTTGAGCACCAAAATGTTTGCTCAGAAAAAAAACTAATTTTTTGGGACCTGAATCAAACATTTGAAGCCTTCTATAATAAATAGATCATGCTCTATCAGAATATCGACTTCGATTGGATCATTGATGGATTTGCTTTTCTCTTTTCTCTTCGTCGTCGTCTCCTCGGCGTTTCCAGTCCTTCCGTGTCCACTTCCGGTCCGATGGCAGGCCCTGCGGTGCGAACGTTGCGCAAGTGTTTGCTGTTTGTACACGCCTTCTCGCCACTCAGCGCTTTTGATGCCTCAGTCCCCTCAACTCAATCTTCTCTTTTCTTTTCTTCTCTTCGGTTCCTTCTTCCTCAGGTTTCTTCCTATTTACTTTACTCTTATAAAATACTGACTCTATCGGGTGACCATAATCACCGTTTGTAGAATTGAGAAAACCAAAACTGTCTTGCTGCTCATATTCTCCAAGAGAACTCTTTCGGGAATTCATTGAAACCGGTACATCTAGTACTGGAAACATGCGCTCGTCTCAAATGCTGATATCAAAGTCAGCTCAAAGGAACCCATACCTGAAGAAGTAAACTTAACAACAAGTATTCAGTGAAGTAATTCTAGCGAAAGTTACGACAAAGCGACAGAATAAACGGTCTTTTCCGTTTGTCTCGCGTGTCGGTGATTAGGAGGAGCGGCTGTACGTTCATATATGTATTTTGTTCTGCCCAACTTATGGCCTTACCATTGACTGTATTTCATCATCATCATTCCCATAAAATGTTCTGAACATTATGAAAATGAATCACATCTTTAACGCCGAAGCCTTATCGTTAGTTTTATTACCGCTTTTTGAGGGTTACTGCTAAGTATACTAGAAGAAGGTCATGTAGTGATGGTACTATCACATCTTCGATCTCTTGGTTTTAGTACAAACATGACCGCTCTAGTCCCGCACCACTATATTCAAAGATCTCTCAATCGCCGACCGAATCAGGCAAAGAATCACAGAAAAGCGTCGACACCAGAGGACAAACACCAGCAGTTTTAATCGAATTAGAAGCGAAAAAGCGCGAGCCCGCTGAAAATCGGATGACTCAGATCGGAACGTCAGCGGACACGAGTTCAAGCACTGTAACGACCATTCACCACTCAGTACATTGTCGCCGTTGTCATGCCTGTCATCTGCTGGATCAGCCTGACATAGAACCCGGGTCTGACTGGTGAGCATTCTACTGCTGAACCACCGAGTTCTTGAGACCAGGACTAAATGCTTACAACTCCTTCCAGGAGCAATCCTCGCTGGTGGAGAAATACTTCTGGGCCGAGTTCCGGGTGAATTTCGAGATCTAGTTCATGTTCTATACCTAACCTATTCAGGGTGACTCAGACTGGTTCAGTTTCCTGTTATCATGGCATCTGGTTTACCGTGAACCTCGGCGCTTCTGTGATCGGCGAGTGGAAGGGGAGAGTTCAGCGGTTTCGGTCCATCTGAATAAGTTCTGGCGAGCGCTGCTGCAAAACCGCTCGACTTTCGCTGGCGCATTGCTTCCTCGTCACGTTTCCTTTCAGTCCGCCTTTCACTACGTGTTTTTGGCGTTGGAACTTATCGCATTCCCACATTGGCGCGTATACCCGAAACTTTCACTAAGAAACCTGTATCCGACCTGATCGGGAGGGGCTGTCGATGGGTGCAAAATTTCGGGTGGCTTTTCATTGGTGCCAATACATCGTCGACTCCATTTCACTCTCCTTATTTTTTGTTTCTTTCGGAGGTGAATGGCTGAGTTTTTCATCAGCAATCATACGTTTCGTGGTTGACGGTGGAACATTTTTGTTAATTATAGAAGGAGAACTGTAATTCATATCTGTTCCGAGGTTCAAAGGTGAGATAACTCGGGTAGTCATGACTCGTCCTTTCAATTTTTGAACTGACGGGAATCTTGACTCATTTTTCACGTCTTCCGCAAACTGAATCTCATTGGCACACTGATGCAGATTGACGAGCCGAGCTGAAATCGATTCAGAAGGTTCTATTCGAATCGTGCATAATACATGTACTTACAAAGACCATTTATATTTACAATAGTAAATCACACGCGGTGTGATTCCGTTATGATGCAGTTATGCTGATGCCTGCTTCAACTTTCTTTTTAGCGAATATTATGAGCTCGAGAGCTCTACAAAGACATCAACTTCTGTGAGATGAAATGGCGTTCAAGTGGCTTCTAACGTCTTCCTTCACAGGCTCTGAAAAAAGCGAGAAATGGTAGATGGGAGCATAATAATGATATGACATATTGACTGGTTTCGTCTGGTCCGGAGATTTAGTGAAGTACGGGCATTTTTTTGTTTTATGTAGTCATTTTTCGCTGAAGGTTTGGTGTAATAAGGTGAATAACGGAATTTCGTGCCCTGCTTGGCGTTGTACCACAAGTTGGGGTCGGCAGGGTCGGCAAATCTGACCACTATCGCGCCATACGATTTCGTACGGTGATGCAAGTCCTCCGTGAAAGTAGCTGTTTCGCCGTGTGTTTACGCATTCAGATAGCTTGATAATTTCATCTGTGGCTCAGTTTTATTTATTTATTTGTTTTGCATGAATAAGTCATGTGTAATAGTGATATGTTAAACAAAACGACCATAAAAACAGTCAACAATGAACATTAATTCAACCTCCATAATCAGGAACACAAGTTTTTACAAAGCATGATTTTTTGGATTAGTGAAAAAAATGAAGTTAATAGGTTAGGTTTTTCCTGTATTCCCTTCCATTCAACTAGTGCAAGCACTGGCGATGAAGAGAGACTGCTAATAAGTTTTAACAGCCCAATTAAGCAGATTAATCGCCCGTGGCACTATTTTGGCGAACGAATACCGACCGTGAAGAAATAGACGTGTTCAACTCCCTTGGTATTTTTTATTTCGCTATGAATGAACCGATATATCACTCCCACTCAAAAAGGCTATCGACTTGTCGCGCGTTAATAAGTATAAAAGCTTGAACGCACCGAACTAATGGCTGAGATTCACCATATTCCCCCGTAGTGAAACTGAATGATGATCGACCTATATATATTTGGAACTCGCGTCTTTCTGTTTCCGGCAGATTGCACTAACCACTGTGCTACGGATGTACGTTGAGAACCCCCTAGCATCTCTCTTAAGCCTGGTCGGGCTGTAGCTATCAGCACTCACCCGTAATCACGGTAATGAGCCGGTAAGCCGTTATCGGCAGTAACGAGTTAAGCTGATAGCATTTTTGATATAACACGAAACTAAATAAGTAGACTAAATGGTTTTGAATGAAGATCAGCTCAATTTTTGGTCACACAAAGGTAGAAGGTTGGTAAGTGTACTTACCTTTCTGGATAAAAGTGGTAGCAATTCACCCGACCCAGATGGATTTGGTTTGCTCGAAAGGTTGGGGATCACTCGATTAGGCTCTCACTATCGCACCACATTCTTCGCTTATTCACTTAACATCAGTAATTTAGTAAGACTTTTGACATGTAGCCTATGCCTGGAAAGCAGGTTCATCTGCGATCGGCGGTCTTGTTGACATTTCAAATTTTTCGCATGACGTTGAGTGGTCTTTAGATCACCTTCAAACTCGCAGACAAACAAAACTCGCAGACAGATACTATTACGGAAGCTCGTCACACATGCGTTATTGGAGTATCCGAACGTGTTACCGTATCTCGAATTCCTGCTCGAGGTGTTCAAAGGCTTCCCTTTTCTCAATTGGCACATTAACCTCGTTACAGTTATAGGACATTTAATACATAGGACACCTGAAAGTGGGCTCCACTTAAAACATGAGAAGCGATATTTTCAGAAAGAAGAAGGGTGTAATAGCGAAGGGTGTTCTACCTTCTTCGCATTTTCACCTATAATGAAAATCTAGAAGTTTTCGAATCCCAAGACGCAGGCTATGAATAGACCGCTGCAGACGGGAACTGCTGGGCGCCAAAGCGATTTTTTGCAGAACGGCGCTCACGTGAATCCCGGCCCAGTCTCTTGAGTGGTGTGACAGTGGTGGTGGAGATGTTTCGGGACCGGTACCGTCTAACCGGACTACTGGATCGCCCCAGGGTTGACGCCAGACGCGAAAAGTGAGATCGGGCATATGAGACTGCTCTTCCGCTTTCCCTACCAGAATATCGTCTGCATTCGGGCATCCTTTATAAACCTCTCTCAATTCCATTCGCTAATCCCGGCGATGTCCAACCTTTTCTCCGAGTGACTAATCGTTTGACTAACACGCAGCAACTTCCGCCCCTTATCACTTCAAAACTGTCTTATAGAAATGTGCTCTGTGGAGTTGTTGTGCGGGTTGTTGTCTTCTCGTGACGTTTCGTGCTGAATCTTTGGAGTAAAGGAAGAAGGATGCAGTTGTAAGAGACAGTACTACTTTTGGTACAAGACTTTACCGGGAATTGGAAAACACCAACGCGTAGAGCAGCTGCCCCTTGCATGTCATTGCATAAGAAACTCACTAAGCCTCTACGATTATGAATAGAAAGGGCGCGTCCCTAACGAGCTGATCAACGGTGACAACGTTACCTATACTCTATTAAAAAATTAGCTTCTCCGGCAATATCAACTCGCCCTCGTTGTTGACTAGTGGTACCAACGTTCGATCTAGAGTGCCCTCCATTCCCACAGAATTACGAGCTGGAATTTGTACTAACCTGGACTTGGTTGACATTTAGCTCTCTCTTATGTAACAAGCGAGGAAGTATTAAAGGTAAAGTAAAGGTAGAGGTGTCGGCGTTGATCAGTCCCCTGAGGACGCGTCGCCGCATTCGGGTTCAATTCAGAATCGTAGAGGCCTGGTGAATGCGTGTTTGGCCTATAAAATGACTTGCGGGGGAGAGCCGCTAAACCAAGTCAGTGTCGTCACCTTCCCAGCCAAGTCTGGTACCAATTTACTCGATCCCGGAGGGATGGAAGGCTTGTTTGGCCCGGGCGAGGATTGATCGATCGTGCGGGTGTCAGCAGCGCCTCTTACCACTGCATTACGAAAAAGTACTAAGTGTTTCTTATACCACGGATTAGCGTAGAGGAAATAATATGCAATAGAACGTGTGAGAATGTTGTTCATTGGAGGAGAAGACCGAAAATGAGTGGGGTGAGAGAACCTGAGTGCAAAGTTCATTATCAAGCTGTTAGCAATTTTTTTGGTAACATCAAGAAGCCTCAACGACAAAATTTCGAACCAGAAGAGATCGGAGTAGAGGCAACTGTAGAGTCAGTTGCAAGCTTTCTGGCCAACACAAACTTTGTAGATCTGGACAAATCCAAGAGCATGAATTTGGTTTCCTTTTATTTACTAGAACGAATTAAATTGGCTAGATTTGAAAAGCTTCGTTTGGTTGTTGTATCTTTCGAGATTATTTAGCGGTATGTTCTCTGACCTGCTCGTCGTTTTTAGAGAAAGCCGCACGGCCCTACCAGTTCTGTAAAGAAAGGAATCTATGGCTTATTATTATTATGTAGCGTGAAAATACTAATAGCACCATCATTCGTGTCACTGAGGCCCATGTGCTACAGGCGGCGCTTCCTTGCGCAGAAACCGTTTTTCTATACTTACTTTCGGTAAAGCTAGGTTTATATTCGAACTTAGCAGCTCGAGTTCTATCTTATCATATACATATGTTTCATATTTATATTTATATATATTCATATTTATATTCATATTTATATTTATATTATATTCATGTTTCGTATTCGTAAGACTTGTTAACAAGCAATTTTTTGACCCCTCGATTTTCGGTCCCTTACCCCTTCGATTCCTCGAAAAGGCTCTGCTTCATCCGGACTACCACGCAGGAACTCCTGTAGAGCGTGCGGCGTAAATGACGCTTTCGGCGCAATATAGCGCCGCTGTCGCTGTTTTATCGTTACGGCACGTCCGATACTGTAGAGATAAGGTTTTCAGAAAATATTAAAAATATTATCGAATATCATTGAAATGTATAGAAACAATATTATTAGTATAGTAGGCTAAGGCCGATAGCTTCATGGTCGATTGCTGCTGAATGTTGGCATGTTGAAAATGGTAATATATGTAGTATTGTAGACTGAAGCCGATATGCCAAGACTATTTTTTGTACTTTCGAGAAGGGTCAGAGTTTCACTGAGGGTGGACTAACGCAAGCTGCTTATGTGTCATCTCGTGACTATCGAATCTCATCGAACCCGTTATGAGCTGAGAGCAGATTCCGTTACCAGGCGCAGCCTCTACGGGTCAGCTCCGCCCCACATAGGTATAGGGGTAGAACTTGTGGAGTCGGATCACTTTCACCTGGGGCTTGGTCGACTGCGGCGAGATGTAAGCGTGACGGCGCCGACGGGTTCGCCCCGAATGACATGAAGCGCGTTTTTTGTACTTTGGTCAGATCTAACCTTCTATCCTCAGAATGATTAATTCACTGTCGCAAGTGTATCTCGTTGGATGTGTTCATATCTCGGTATCATAATTAACATTTATCTAATTTTAGGTGTCACTAGGGCAGCACCGATTTCACTACGCAGAGAATCCAGTAAGATGCAGTTGTTCAGGTTTGCTTTTACTGATTTCTGTGTCTTTTCATAAAGTTTCCGGTCTTTTCAACTTCTCCTCTTCATCCAATGATTTTCTTTCTCTCTTCTCCAATTTCTGACGATATTCTACTCGGAAAGGAGAACCGAAAGGTTTAACTCGAGCCTTCGAAATCGAGAGCGATCTCGGTTACCAGGTCACAACCGTCTTGGGGCAGTTGATGGATGAATCTGAGTGAATTTCATTCGCCATCTGTTGGTGTTTTCCCAATCAAGCACAGCTTAGGGTAGTACGAACCTCGGCTCGAAATCATAAATGGTATAGTTGAAATTACCCGCGTAATATCCCAAATGGAGCGTGGTTCAACAAACACGCAAACACGTCCCACTGTCTCAGCGCGTGGGGGGGGGGTGCGAAATCCTCTAATTATGAACGACGTACGAACCTCATATAAACCCCGAATAAACCCGAGGGCGTGTTGAAGAATCTCTGTTTCTTCGAAATTCCGGGTTTCCAAACCATTATCGTGCTAATGCGCTAACGATTAGCATTGGACATCGCACAAACCCTGAAGAATCCCTGCTTTGCGCATTTATGAATGATGTGCCATTTGGGGTATATTTTGGAGTTTATCATCCCTGAAACCCGGAAGATGTTTCTGAGGACGAGTGTAATTTTATATTATTCAACGCAGTGAACACAGGCAGGATGAAACCAACCACCTTTCTATCCTAAACTTTGATCTGGTAGGGGGTTAAGGTTCCCGTATACTAATTAAATATTTCTTCAGGTTTGCCGCACTGTTGATCCTAGTCGCGGTTTCGACATCCTTCCCGTTTTCTGCAAGATTTCCACGGTCGCAGGAAGTGGTATCCACGACTCCCGTAGTCATTCATCATCGACATAAGAATGTTTGTACTTTTCAGTTTGGAGCTGGTTTGAATTTTCTCAAAAATTATTTGCAAATTTATTTGATTCTTTAAACAAATTAGTTTGCAGCATCACATCTCACACAACCATCGTCGAAGAAGTCTAGCTTCAAAGGAGGAAGCGAAAGCACGCAGCAAGCATATGCTGCTCACCAAACCCTATTGGCCTTGGCCTTGATCAGAAGATGAACAGCAGAGCAGAGCCTTTTTGATGACACTGACTGGATAAGGAGGCATCGGCCAGGGCTCAGAACAACCCTGGTCGCCTCTGGGCATCAGCATAAGATGATGACAGTGCCTGAAGAACCTCGTGAAGCTGAACACTCCGATGCACACCCCTCTGGCGCCCAAAACGACTTCCCGCCGTCACTTTCCTTGAAACGCTGCCGATTCTTTTCGACAACGAGTCTGATTGAGTTTGTTGGAGACATTGTCAGTTGTTCACTCCCCATGTGCATAAATATGTCAATCGTGTTGTATTTTATGGATATTTATTTTTTTGTTGAGTGAGTATAAAAAAGTAAAGCAGAGTAGAGTTAGCGTTTAAAAAAACCAAAATATCTTTTCGAATGGATTCTAAAATTGCTATAAGATCGAAAAATGCTATACAACAACAACGATTGAGGCAAAGCAATGCAGTTTACTGCAGCAAGTATTACGTAGGTTGCAGGAAAAGTTTCCCGCCACTCACTTTGACTGCTCGATAAAAGGTGAATTTTTCTCATGCAAACTTCTTATTTCTCCCACATTTCAAATTTTTTTTTGCGTTACTCATTATAACCTTTGTTGTTTTGTTGATTCAGGAACTCAACGGAAGCATTTTTACTTTAAAAATGATGGGGTGCTGCTCATTGTATTGTGTATGTTCATCGAATGTTTTTATTGGATCGAAGGTGGGAAAGAATTTCGAAAACAACTGCCTATGTGAACGTGTATGTACGCAGCAATACTAACCATTTCATACTCTATTGTTGGGATGGACACTTGCAGTGCGTGGGCAATAATAAACCTTTGAGAGGTTTCCGGAATCTTCTATAGAGACCTGAAATAGCCCTCGGCCTGAAACGTATCAAAATTGACGGCCCTCTGGACAGATCTGAGGATTCTATAGTCAGCAGTAGTTGACGGTTCCTGCTGAAGCTATCGATATCAGTGTTCAAAATCGTCCATTTGTTCAAGTAATTCATGTAGTACCAACAACTTCGAAACTTCGCCGTCCAAGGAATTCTGACTTGATTCATGATAATGGTTTGTTGATAACCAACGAGCTCTTCAGCGTTGGTTCAAAAATAATCAGATAGACTCACTGATATGTGGCAAGTGAAATTGGCTTTTAGTGGAGAAGTTCGCAGCTGTGGAGCTTCAGGATTCAAATCAATGTCTAGGTTACCTCAAGCTTCCTGATAGCGATTCTAACAAGTCTTGTGACATAATTCGTCTTTAAGTGCAGATGCAGTTGACAACACGTATCCAAAAATGTTCTCGAGGAATTCGAAGTATATATTCCCTTGTGGGAATCTCCTTAAACTTTGGCAGCAAAAGAGACGCTTTTCAACCTAAGGAATCAGTTAGGCTTTCTAGTTTTTGGACAATCTAATTAAGTGATGTGCAGGTTGTATCGTATATGGGGCCCTTGAGTGTTTACAGTTCTGTAGACGAACGTGCTGGGAAGGACGAGCCACACGAGCTCTGTTGCTGTGCACCCATTTCTGTTGATGGGACAGTTTCATGGCCAGAAATAAATTGTCAAGATGTGTGGGTGATAGATAAGATAAAAACGTTGCATTATGCCTGATAACTATAAAAGATATACTGCCCTATTTTGATTATGTTGAAGTAGTGTGAAATGTTATTATAGTCGCCGTTCAAGTAAGCCATGAAGCACTCAAAACTTGTACGAGCTTTGCGGCTGGAAATTAAGGAGAAAGGAGTACGAACATAAGCCACAACCACGCCCTATGGGCTTGGCCGATGTACTGGAAACCAGTTAGGAATCATTTCGATTGGTTTGGGAATTATCAAAGCATCAGGAAGTACCTCGAAAAACGGCAATAAACCTGTTTTCTGACAAGATATCTCTGAAGACGGCCGTCACTCAGGTAGAAGAACTTTGCCTCGCTGTCTGGCAGTGCTAGCCGTTATCGCTCTGAACCTCTTGTTCGTATGTTCTTGTCCTTGTCGGCGGCCTCACAGACCAAAGCTGTGGATTTAGTACTTCATTCACTGGTGGTATGGTGCTCTTATATATGCTCCTTTATTTCCGTGTGCTCTACAGATTAATAGTAAACAACGGATCGTACGAGTGAGATCAGAATCGTTTTGATAGCTCCTGAGAATTATTGTTTTGTTTGCAGGTTTTCAGCAGGAGCAAGCTCTACTCCCTGCTGATGACATGAAAGCGATGCGGTTAACAATGATGAGGTCAGTGATTTTATGGGCTTTCTTCAAGTGACTTCCAGAAAATTTTGACCTGAGTATCTGTGAATCTCAGAACAATGACTCAATCAAGAACAACAAAGAGGCCGTGGTTTGAAGAAGTGTAACAAGACTGCAGACGTAAAAACAAGCGACTCGATTAAAGCACTCCAATGTGTTGCGATTTGGAGCTAGCAAATCCGGTCATTTCCAAACGCTATTTTCATAGATAGGCAATGGGTAAATAGCGTCGTCCCGAACGTGGGAGAACAAGCTTCTGAGTAGATGTTCCAGAAAGTAAAGAGGTGTATAAAGGTGGCTGCTGTTATTCGCCTTGTTGCAGCTCAATCCGAAGTAGAAACTGAAATTTCTGAACGCGATTGACCACTCGCAGAGAAAGGAAAGGGTAAAAAAGTCTAGCCGACTATCCATTTTGAGCGTTCACGATTCATTTTCCACCTCCTTCTTCTTCTCTTTATTACATGATTGCATCATGTGACCTTACAATAAAAACTAGTGAACGAACAAAAATGTAACATACCAATACAACATATGAGATGGTGATAGATGATTACTAAGACGAAAATCTAGCCACGAATGTTGGAAGATAGAGATTAGGAGATTAGTAGAAAGAATTTTTTGAGTCAACCGAAGTGCTGATAACTAACAACAAGACAAAAATCCAACCATGAATATTGAAAGATAGGAGTTAGGAGGCTAACAGACAGATTTTTTTGTGTCAACCGAAGTGCGTATTTTCCTGCTCAGAATGTCATACTCAGTTGCTATTTATAGCGCGCATTTTTGCTTATTTGCAATTCTTACAAACTGTCCCTCAGCAATAGTATGTCTTGCGTGTTTCTTCACTTCTTTTCCATGTCATTCAGTTTTGACCCTACATATATCCCAGTATACAAGCTATTGGAGCAATTGATGCCAATGCCAGATTTTCACCGCCGAATCACGGCAAACGAAATAACTTTCACAGTGTTCTGGTGGTTTGCCAATGATGAAAATGGACTGGGCACGGAAGCGATAACCGCGGGATGCTTGACATGTGTCTTGAAAAATGGCCAATAACGGAGAAATCACCGCTGATATGTTTGACGAAGACTAAAATAATAACCAGGCCGCCATTGCCATGCTCTCTTTTAGGCTGCTGTTGCTACTTCTACTGTCGGCAACGTTGGCGCAGTCATTTCCTTCTGCGGGCGAAAAGGTGAGTTTCTGCACTTCTTAGTAACATTCTCAGAATTAACAATTCTCAAAAATCCCTTTCGTGCGTTTGAGCAGCTCTCGTTTCAGCGATCTGTTCCAAAACAAGAGAGTTCGCTACTGTTGAAGCCGCACTGGCCGTGGCCATGACCAAGTCCAGGAGGAGGTAGACGTGCTGTGCACATCTAACTCGATGTCTTTTCTCTTCGAATTGGTGCAGATGACTAGTTGCCATCTCGCCCGCTTCGACGAGATTTGGATCCTATATGGTCTCCTAATAACTGCTAATAAAATTACCGGCCCGTTTGTATCCGAACACTCTTGAAGAACACGTGCAGTTTATATGTGTAGAAGAATAGCAGAAGAGAGAGGTCAACAGCGAAGACTATCGAAGCAACCGCTGCGATGCCACTAGTATTTTAATAGATTCTAAAGGTTCTATTAGATTCCATCTACAAAATGGATCAAAGTGAATCACTTATTTCTTTTCGCTTCTTGTTAGAAGAGTTGCGCGAGTTTAGATGTGAAATTCATTATAAAGCTGAAGATCTTGACTGAGTTGAGGAGGTCAGATGTACATCATACGGGAGTTGAAAATGCCCTTCAGAACGTTACGGGTACTTTTGAACTGACGAAATTTCTTTACAACATCACACGCTAGTTTCTGTCTGGGAAGGAAAAATGACTTAAATCTCTGAAGAATCAGGGTGGAATAATACTGAATCAGATGGACGTTTTTCCTGACTTCCCCTTCAAAGCACCTTTTGTGGCTTTTTTGCTTATATTAGGATCACTTTAATCCTGAGAATGAAGCTCACTATTCTATGAATGGATCGTGTAGAACTGAAGTGTAGAGGCTTAGCGAATCTTTTGACCAGTTATTTCCGGGAAAAGGACAATCCACCTGAAATTCTAGAGTTTGTTTACCAGAGGGTTGCTCAGAACTCAACCATTGCCTTATAGCCTGGAAGAAGTTGATACTGTTAGAAGTTCAACAAAGCGGTGTATCGGATACTATCTGGACTTGGCTAAGGATTCAAGCAGAGTGGGAGAGAAAGTCGAGAGAGTGAACACGAGGTGCAGCAAATGCCAGAAATCCTTCCGCATTCAATGCTTTGGTGTAAAATATAAGCGTTGTTTACATGTTGTAGGTAATATAGGTTTATTTTATTCTGCTGGGATTTATGTCCACTGCGTTAAGCTCGGAGTATGATCTTGCTTTAAATGAGACGCTTTGAGCGCCGAGATACTGTTTCGAAGTATATATGGAAAAAAGTTGTTCCTGGCAGCATCCCACCTGCCGAAATCCACCCTTGTTATCGATTGCTAGCATTATTCAAAATATCTCAGAAGATAGACAAGCTTTCTCTTGCTTATCCATGTTGAATTTTGGACTACTTTAAAAGATTACAAAACAAAATAAAACTAGCAAAAAACATCTGTGACAACGAGGAATATGATTTAAATGTTATGAGTCATTAGTGGCTCATATTGTCATCAACATGTTGCAATTTTGTTGCAACAAAAGATGTTGCAATTTTTGTTTGCTATTCTTGTCGTGATGACATCATACTCTGAACTTCTTCCACCTCTCTGGTCGCTTGCCGGGTGGTTCCGGTCCACTCCTTTCGGCTTATTGTAGCCATTCTCATGGACATTATTCATTGGTCGGCTGACTGCTTGAACAACGCTGGTCGACACGCCGCTTTTTTGAGGACCATTTTTGTCGCAAAGAGATCCAGTGCATTTGGTCACTTTCGTCTAGTCCTTACCTTTACTGGGCGATTTATTTCTTGATTATTCATAGAATTGGCGCATTGAAGCACCAGGTTAGTAGCCAATCATTTTAAGCATAGTATACGTAAACGAAATACCGATGAGCGTCCGAGCGCAGTTCTAGTGCACAACAAATTCATTCCAATTCAACAGTGATACAATTGGAGTATATGAAAGTGAGAATCAGTTGACCACCCTGTCGTTAGTAAGAACACTAATTGTCGGAAAAAACCGTCATAGTACAAAAGCTGAATAATGAGAGTAAAAATAAGCAAAGACACGTACCCGCTCCATCTTTCAGGAAACTCCTCGAACTGGCACGCATCTCAAAATCAACTAGAAAAGGGTGCCAGGCAAAACTGATGTTTAGGCTTCTAGTCGTCGGCAGGTGATCCCGTCTTTCTTTCGGAACCGATCAGCACAACACTGACGCGGCTAAATTGGAAGCAAAGCAGTACCCCTATAATATCAACACCTATTAGATCCTTTGTGGAGGATGTACCGGTGTATAATAGATATAGTATTTGATGTCAATCGATAGGCTCGATTCCCATCTAAGTTTCGATTTTCGCAAGCTACCTAGCACCATCGAAACAACCATTATCCCTACTACAACGCAGTGTACCCCAAATGAAAGACACAGTGAGGTCGGCTTGTTAAGTAAGGACACGAAGACCATGTCTAGGGAGAGATGGTGCCACTCAAAAGGAGGGCGCTCTAGGGCAGAATGTAGAAGATTACTGTGAGATTCAAAGGTGCGTTCCAGGTTAAAGTGGCTCCTGAGAGACGGAGCCCGCCTAAGAGGTGCGTGCTCTAGGTAGGCTAGATCTACTCAGTTTCTTCCGAAGTATTAAGCTCATCCTGGTAATCAGCTTGGGAAACTCGTGAGTCTTCAAGTTGCTGTTAGGGCGTATTTCTAAAGGGTTGACTCTATCGTCACCGCATGTTGTTCGAATGTTTCCAAATTCAATAGGAGCTGCGCCCATCTACTCCTGACAGTTGCAGTATAACATGTTGGTGGATATGTTCTGCATGTTTTGTCTGCCTGCAGTTACTGGTCATGTGAACTTAATAGTTGACAGCATCTGCACTACTAACTCTTTATACTCTTTGAACGCCTGTTTGCGAGAATGTCGTTTGTTTTTGTTCGTTACGAAGCCTGTTTGATTTGAGGACGCCTTTAGATGGCCTAGAAACAAACAAAAATAAATAAAATGCCGATGTGCCATTAGTCTAGCTCTAATGAAAAAAGTTGCTGCGAAAGGTCGGGAAAGTGACTGTGAACGCGGGAAAGCTCTTATAAAAGGGCGGTTTGAATATTTTCAGGTCAGTGTTTGAGTTTGGATTCCTCCGTGGACCCGTACTCCCAACGACCGGACCCTCTCTCCCTACTCCTGTGTGGACGTTCTTCTTCTTTTTTTGCAGGCCCTTCGTTGATCCGATCCTTCCATTTCACACTTGATATTCTGCGCTATACTGTTATATCCGCATTCTTTTGGCTTCACTTATTTTGTATCGTTGATTTCACTAGTCAAGTTATTTTTCGACCGCTGCTTGTTCGGGTCTGGAAAGCGTTATTAGGAGGTACACGAACGAGTGTTCCGTACAGGACTGGACTCACACTAGGTCAAAAACAAGGTCAAGAATAACCAACAGGTTTCTTTCGTAGTAATGAATGACTCTTTTTTTCCAATGGAGAGCAAATAAGGACAACCTCTGCAATATTTGCTATTTATGACAAGAATGAAAATTTTGCACAAATATACTTTGTGTTCAAAACATACAAAAACAGCAATGCAGAACATAGAATGATCTGGAATAGCTCCTTTCTAAGCGGCCAATATCCTTATTACATGAGATCATGATGATATGAGCAGGTGAATATCAAGTAGCACAACGAAATAACACCAGTATGAGTAAACGAACAACCCTAAACTAAGTGCGACAGCCATTTGACGAGGAAGCGCTTTAGAACGAGCAAGTTCGACAGTGCCCGATAGATTGGTCTTCCTTTTGTTCGGGTGATGCTGCCATACCAATCCGACTTAGGAAGCAGGGGAAGAATCTCTGACAACTCGACGTGATATCGGTGTTCTCTGGGGCACTCCTCTTCAGGGCCAAGGCCAATAGGGCTTCGTGAGAAGTAAATGCTTTTGGCGTCTGGCCTTCGCCTCCTCTTTTGACGCCAAACTTCGTCGTCGATGCTTGTGGCGATAGTGGTGCTGAAAGCATTGTTCCAATCAAATGAACGTCTTCACAAACCATCAGAAAACCTGCACGAACCTTTCTGTGACGATGGTGAATCACGACAACTGGGGTTGTGTCCTCCACTTCTTTCGACGTCAACGAGGAGCCGTTGAACAAAGGAAACGACGTGGACGACGTGACAAGAATCAGAAACGCCAGCAGCAATCTGAAGCATCTCCACATGACACAGCGATGATAATCTGTTGTTGATCTTCGGAGTTGCCGCGTATGCGAGCTATTCAGGTATATCTATCAGGTTCATCTAGTGATACGATAACTTTCTCCGAACGTTGCGGCGAGAATCCGTGACCTCGTAACCGAAATCGCTCCCCTTTCGCCATTCTGATCAGGCGAGTTCAGCCGGTTTCCCGAACGGGAAAACTCTCAACGAGCAGGAACATACCAAAACTTTAATTCATAACCGCATAATTATTGAATGGGTTATGATAAAATTGTAGGAGAAAGTAAAAGGCAGAATTTTTTAAAGACAAGCACTTCGGTGATTTTTATGACGAAATATGAGGCCAAAAAAAACTGATAGTGGAACCAGTATTTCTGCCAATGAGTAAATCAGTTCAATGGTAACCACATAGATTTATTTAACTGAGTTTGATTGAGGAAGCCTTAGTTTTCTTAACGGATGCTCACGATTATCGATTCTTTACCTACTTAACCGATTCTTTTTATTTTCAATAAATATACTGCTAATGCATTGTAAACATAAGCACCATTTTTTGAAATATATGAATATATGTTAACCAATACAGAATAGACCTAGGAAGGAAGGCAGAAACAATAGATCGAATCACTGACGCCTATATAAAGCGTGATAATGTGCAGAAGATGGAAAGAGAAGTCCTAACCTGATCAGTTTCATCGTCTTCGAATGTTTGCTAAGTAATTCTTCGTAGTTGTACGCGAAATTCTGAAAAAGGGAATCTGTGAGATTAAGAAACAACCGGACGTACTTAATTGATAGAGTATAATTCTTAAGCGGAATTGATGGAATATTGGCAAGAAATATGAGTGAAGTAGTGAAACGCGGTGATAGGTTCACGTTAACGATAACCGGAAAGGTTACAATAGGCAACAATAAATCGAAAGCAACCGAAGTCATGAATCGACATATTAGTTTATGAATATACATGTATATGTACACATAGAGGGAATGAGATAACGGCCATGGTTGAATAATAACGGGGTTTGGGTACAACTGGCCCCGACTAAAATGAAAAAAAACTAACTGTCCTGGCTTTTAATCACGACTCCCTTCAAAATAGCAAGGGTTAAAAGTGTAACACCTTCTGAGAGCATATCACGTATGGTGTTTCTATTTAGGATCGAAGGGACTCTCCAGTTGTGTGTCTAGGAACTTTATAGACCACTTGGTTCTCATCTAATCGGCCGAGGATGAAAGTAATCCTCGAACAGATAAAGGACTTCGAAAATGCAGGTGCGTAGCATTGGCTCCCCACTAAGTAAACCATGCTGTAGATCAGATCTAATATTAGTTACGGCTTTGGAAAGGAAAAACAGGACAAAACACAGAACAACAGAACATAAAGGAGATGTGAAAAAATACATGAGATTGCCATAATGTGATCAGTACGATTGTGTGAACAGCTCTACATAGACGAGTGCGGCCACTAAGGACTAGCAGCTGAAGCAACTGTGGGTTTACATGTGTTCAGGATGAAGTGAAATACAGTGAAGTGATTCAAGAAAGCTGAGGAGCTGAGGATCACTAGGTCCGAGTAGCCTCAAGCTGAATGTGATCCGACCGCGCAGGTTCGACTTCGACCCCTCGGCGAAGGCGGAGCGTCACGAGCGATCCCTAATCGGGCCCCGTGTTCGAACACCACACATGATCTTTGGAACAGCGGAAGCCGACAGGTGTCCAGCGGAGAAAGAACTTTGTACGGCCACTATTCCAAACACGAGTTCTTCACAAATACGGTTTTAGAAGTATACCATCACTTTGAAGGTAAAGGTAAAAGTGTTGATGTTGATCAACCTCCTAAGGACGTGCCGCCGTATTCTTGTTCCATGTCGAATCTAGAGATATGATGAGCTTGCATTTGGCCTATACAGTAACTTGCGGGAGCCAGTCGCTATACCAAGTCAGTGTCTTTACCTTTTCAGATAAGTCTGGTAACAACTTACTCAACCACGGAGGGATGGCAAGCTGGGCTAGGAGATCGATCGCTCGGCCATGCGGATGTCAGTTGTCCTCTTACCAAACGGGTCCCTATTCAAAAATACGGTAATAAAAATAGACCATCAGGTTACTACGAGAAATTCATTCCGGCATACCGTCGCTGAACGCATGGGTGGTGGTTGCAAAAGTTGCCTGGCTCGGGAACAATGCTAGGTGACAGCGTGAAGCTCGGTGGTAGAGCCGCCTAGCGTTTCAATGCCCCGTATAGACTTAAGAGGCGGGTTCGAATCCAGCCCATGCGCCGATTTTTGTGATGCCAATAGCACCATCTTAGCTCTAACAATGCTCACAATAAAGGTTCCAGAACATTCACCATATGCGGTGACTAACTCTGCTTCACAATTGGCAGCTCCAACGCAAAAGAACCGCTTCTATGTGGTCTTTCTCAGCAAAGGCTTCCTTCATTGTCTGCTGGTTCGGTCGAAAGTGAAAACACGTCATCTCCTATGACAACTCTCAAACTTTCACTCTTTATCAGTCAGGGCGACGACTCCCCTCATTGTTCTCCATCTAGCGAACACACTAAGTCTGCCTTCTTGCAAGTCTTCTACTTTTAGGGAAGGGAAGGTACACGATGGTTCACCCTTACTTTAGCATTTTAAATAAAAAAATAAAAATAAAAAAAATAAAAATAAATGAAAAATTCGGTTTCTCGTCTCCTATAAATGGAGTTTCCCACGCTCTGTGTGCTCTATAGGTGACCAGGTTCAAAGTAAAGATATGTAAAAGATTTGGTATATGAAAAGAATATTTACCAACGTACGTAAAGTTGAAGTGGTCGGAGTCCTGTAATGCGCCCCTGATGAAGCGCCACGCATTCGTTCGTATTTAAAACCGCGGAGCCGTAGTGAACGCACATTTGGCGTATACAATACAACGGTATGTGTAGGCCAGTCACAGTAGTAGTCAGTGTCTTCACCTTCCCAAACAAGTCTGGTATTAATTGACCGGACCCCAGAGAGATGGGTGACTTGGTTAGCCTGGGTGAGGATATATTGTACTGTTTATATATTTACTAACGTAGAAGAAAGAAAAACAGTGAAAGTCCAGAAAAATATCACGGCTAAAGGTTCGGTATATGAAAACGTAATGGAGTAAGGATCTCTCAGTGAATAGTTCGAAGTCCGCTGTCGTTCATTTTTTCGCTTAGTGACTCTAGCTAATTCAAGATCAGAAAAGGAAAAACAAAAACTCTACACCAACTTCTTTCTTTATATAATATTCATTCGCTGAATCTCTATATTCTGGCAGTCGTAAAACAATTTGCATGGCTACATAGAAAATCGCCCCTAACTAGGTCATGGGCTACAGTTGGTGTAAATGGAAGGTGGTTTTCGAGCTCAGTATCAGAAGACGAATCGAATGGTTTCCCTAAATGTTCGAAAAGTTCACTGAGAAGGATTCGGACGCCAAAATCTGTCTAGGCGCGTCGGTGACCTGTTTTAGGACAGAACTTACGAATTTACTGAATGAGCAACATACGTGTTGTGATTTCCAGAAATACTCGGTAAAAGGATCACTAGACGAGGATTATGTGAGTGTGAATAAGAAAATCATTCACAATCCTGACCAAATGGACGTGAAAATTGGCACTTGGGTACAGTAGAGTGGAGTGGAGAATCAGTGCAACTTCGTCTGGAGTTAACGCGGTGGAACTGTCCGACCGGTATGCCAGCCAGCGGTGCAATTGTTCGTCGCTGTTGCATTCCGAATGCTGCAGCAGCTCCTCCCCTCCTCTACCTTTGTGAATATGTGTTCTGAACTCTTATACTGATGGTTTTGTTGGGTACTTCTTATTACAGCGGTCCGAAGTTGGATGCCCTACATGTTTGCCCTCTGGTAAATACGTTAGATAGTATACGCGGGTTCAAACCCCGCCTGAGATCCGACTTTTGCGGTGAGCCTAGCGACAACATTTTTTTCATGTTTTCTCCTTAAAGTAACCAAGAAAATTTTCATTTTTATCCAAAAAGGAATAAGGAATGCCAAAAAGGAAAACATAATGCTCTAGTATTATATAATAGTAACCCCAAGAAGTGATAATGAAACTAGAATTCCATATTAGACAGTATAACTTGTAGCCATCCGCAAAGCGGTATTAAAACAGGAATGTCACAATAACAATGAAAATGCTTTTCGCTTAACTGCTAGAATGCCGAATCCTGCTGAACGGCTCAATTCGGTGTTACGGATGAGGGCTGTAAGTATTATAAAAGCTTTTTGTCTTCAGGAATGTGCTGGTGGAGAGCAAACGACCGGCGCATTTGGAGAGGAGAGGCGTCGCCTCAGTGGTGATAATCACGCTACGCCACATTTTGGATATACATATGTAATTTCCCCTTTACGTTGAATTATCGTAACGATTTGCGGTTTCGATAGTACACACATGTATGTTCACCAATTTCATAACTGAAAACGTGATCAAAGAGAAAACTATAGAAATGATCGTCTACATAGTTTGTGTGGTAATTTTCGAACCTTGGAGGCGAACTCTCCAAATTTAATAGCGACAGTGGTCCTCTCGCCTTTTGGAAATTTTGAGAACTGAGATCACAAAGTTTGAAGAAACCTAGCCTAAAGAAAACGCTGATGCTACTAGGGTTTTTTCGAACGGCTCTCCGAGATGAAGAGGGTCCCACCGTAGTTCTGAACGATACTGCAATGATAGAACCATGCTCGCTAGACTCCAGTTTCTGGAAGTTATAAACCAATTCTAGAAATTCCCTAGCTCGTAGGCTTTTCGCTTTTATATCTCATAGCTGTTCAAGGGTGTAAGGATCGAACGAGAAAGCGGTACTGTTGCTTGTTACGGAGGAGATAATTTTAAAAAATCGGTCAGCGAGACAATTTACAACATCACAATGGTTTCGAACGCTCCAGACACTTCGAAGTACCGAAGGCGCCCTTTGTTGTTCATTGTCGACCGCTACAACTTACCCGTTTGCAGTTCAATACCGCACTAGTGCCAATACATCAATTCTTATGTCCTAAGCTTTACTCTCGGTGCACTCCAATGTTCAACGTTTTGCTTTATAAGTTTCCGTACTTGTATGCTTACTTTCCATTAACTGATCAGTCAGAAAAGCAGGTAACGAACGGGTCTACAGATGTCGATCCTGGACGGAATACTTTAGGAGGATGGAGGTATTGAATGAATCCAGAAAGGCATAGGTTGGTCGAGGTGATGATGGGGCTTTCGTATAATCATGAAAAGCAATGTAGTAGGGGAAGAACGACGACAGGTCTCAGAAACGTCGTTGTCGGCCCGGCTAAGGAAGGATAGAGTGTCGTCGGGAATGGATTACCCGAGAGGTTTATAAGGCCCGGTCGATGGGTGGCGACATTCCGGTAGGGATAGCGAAAAAAGAGGTCGATGTGGCCGTTGCCGACAAACGATCTCACTTCGGCATCGCTCTCGCTCAACTGCTAAGCGATCCAGTACGCCGGTTCGAACTAGGCGATTCTCGAAACGTCCCTCCCTCCCTGCACCTAGCCTACCCTCGATCACCAACTAATTTTTTTTTCATTTCAAGAATCCAGCTTCTCATGAAAGCGCACAAAACTCGCTCTCGCATAGACCTGCCGACCTTGCGTTGCCCTTTTGCGATTTGAGCTCTGCTCTGACGTCGTCCAAAGACAGAAATCGTGTCGAAAACGGCTTGATAAAGCAACACAATGCGAATTCGTGGACAACAACAACGAAATCGCTCGGATGCGTAAGATCTGGAAGCTTTTTTGGAATGAACATTGCATAAGAGACGAAACAAAAGCTGAGCAAAGTCCATTTTTTCAAATGATTCTCTGGACAAGATCTGGTTTCCATTACTTTGAAAAAACACTACATTAGGTAAACGTTTATGTGCAAGAGTTGATCAGCTCCTCCAGAATGCGCCGCTGTATTTGTGTTCGATTCAGAATTGTAGTGGCATTGTGAATGTGCATTTCGCCTATACAGTGACTAGCGGGGGCGAGCCGCTATACCAAGCCTTTACCCTCGCAGACAATCGTGCTACCAATTTATCCGACCCCAGAGAGATGGACGGATTGGTTAGCTAGGTCCGGGATCGATCGCTTGACCGTGCAGGTGTCAGTAGTGCTTCTTACCGCTGTGCCACGGGCCCACTTAATACAAAATGTATTAATAATAGGAAATTGTGCAATGGAAGGATGCAAAAGAGAGTTTTCGCCCATTTTTGTATAGATCACAGCTCATGGCGTAACCAACTCTTTTCCTTGATATTTTCTCAGCAATTACCAACCGTTGTTCACTACCGAAGGAATACATACCCTCGGAACAGGAATCAACTCGTGCGAAGTTGAAGAAATGGGAAATCCAGAAATGCCAAATTCAAATTCAGGCCTCCTCGACGTTTTCGAAACCTTCCTAATCAGGATATATCGAGTGGACTGGAAGAAAAAAGTAGTAAACCGAAGTATCATGTCTAGTGGCATTTGCCGGCTAAGCTCCACCGGTTTTATTTCGGAGTTCGTCACCGGGTACTTGAACAAGTGAGGCACGGAATTACTGAACTGTTCCGCCTCGTCGATTAGGAACAGTTGGGTTCAGAGGCTGCATAGGAGTAAATGAGATTTACTACAAGTACTCCTCAGATGACCGTCTGGTCAGGTGGGATTAAGTCTTTTTATCCCCTTCTTCATCGGTGGCGCTGTTCCTTTGGCCATAGTGTTCATAAATTTGGTCCCAAACTCGCCAATTACTTAAGACACTGATTTCTTGAAATAATACACTCACTTATCGTTGATCGTAAATTACCAAGATATGGGGTATATTCTTACCTTGTCATCATGCGTGTGAGCTGGGCACCCGCACGGCGAGTTTTGGTCCATCACTTTAAAACTAGGGATAGAATGCACTACAAACGCAAGCAATCGAAGTTTGCAGTTAACAACTTGAAGCCCGCAAAGTAGTCAATAAATAGGCTAGCAGTTATGCTCTCACAAATCGTAGCATTTTTATTTATTTTCTCCAAGCCCAAGTGAGACGGATATTGAATTCCAGGGAGCTGCTGCCAAGTGCGATATTGTTGTTAGTAGCGATAGAAAGCATTGACACTATAACATTGACAACAACATAGAAAGATTTAGAGAAAACTCAGGTGAGTGGATTTGTTTAACTAATACTTGCCGGAGGCTCCTGAATAGACACTAAATATTAATACAGAATAAGGAATGAGCTGAGTCTAATGAGGTTTGACGCCAGAGCTATACACTAATGATGTTGCCAAGAATAGAGACGTTCTTTTTCGATCCATTTGAACTTTTCTACTGAGGAACGAAGTTATGTGCTTGGCGTGCCATCGTGTCATGTTAGTTGTTATGACCGCTGCAAACTTGTCGCCCTCATGTCACCATTTGATCATCAATGAAACAGACACATCGACATTTGTACGGTTGCATTGTATTCCCAGACATATATGTATGCGCACATAAACGAGCTCATCCAGATTCACAATTCTCACTATGTGTGAAATTTACAAATCAATTTAAATATATCATATTCGTCGGAGCAGAATACCAAGGTAGTGTAAAACAGGGGGCGTAAAAATGAGAAGGGCTCATGTATCGCGGTGCAGTGGAATCAGGAAGAATTGAAGAAGCTCCATGAGCAATGGAACCGGCTTAGAAATGAATCGGGAAGTTTAGATACCTGCAATTCACGTAAGGTAAAGGTGTCGGCGTTGCCGGACAACTGATATTAATTTACCCGACCCCGAAGGGGTGGAAAGCTTGGTTATCTCGGGCCGGGATTCACGTTGTCAATAAAAATAGGCGATATTGGAGCACACGAACCCTTGTTCATTGCCTAACTCTGTCTAATGTTTTTGGGTTTTTATTTTCTTGGGCATCCAAGGAAACCAGATCAAGGAGCAGCGACGTAGTCGTGGATCGTTTCCGCCGCCTGTAGACGGTAGAATCGTACAAGATAGGGGAACAGCTGATAAGCGAAACGTACTGTAGCCGAGGGTGGTCTGTGGAAAGGTAAGCGGTGAACGGCCAAAGACAATTTCATCGAGATGGATACTATTAATACAAACAGATTACAGTGGCATGAAAAGTCTTCGACGAACGATCAAGGAGCGAACAAGGGGACGCTTCATAGTTCTAGTTGTGAAATCAGGAATAGCCCGTTAGAAGAGTACTTTGTCTAAATTTTATACTTCTTTGTTAGTTTGGACACGGAATCTTGCGGTTGACATTGCTACCTATCAGACTGCTCACTTTAGGCCAGCTATGGAGTCTCAAGATTGATTTCCCAGGGAATTTCCGATTACCTCGTTTCAGGAAAGCAACTAAATAGACATCCTCCTTAAAATTCGCCAGCTTGTCTCATGTGTTTGTCTGATATTTCTCAAAGAAAGATACGTAAAATGCTAACAGTAATCTCTTGAAGAGTGTTTGTTTGTTGTACAATATTTACATGGATTCGTGTATCATAGTAGATATTAAGTAGAAACTGGTAGAAATGATCGAAACAGCAGCCCCTCATACAAAGCCGGGTCGTCGCAGAACATTCTCACTTATTACCCATTATCTTGCATGGTAATGTCTAGCAAACCTGCCGGAGCCGTATCACCTTAGATTCCCGCAATTTTGTTGGAGATTCAAACTCATCAATACCTCTGAAACTATGTTATATCAGCTGTCGCTGCTACCCTTTCTGAGCGTCCGATTTCATCGAATTCCTGAAACCAGCAGAAAACCCACTTCATAAAATTATAACGAACTTTCCCAAAACTTCGAATTCCCAGTGTGTGACGAAGGCGACTACGCCGATACGTAAAAGCCGGATAGGAAGTCTTCTTAACAACCTCAGGGGTCGCTTGTAAAATTTGAATATTTCTCATCTACGTTTTCGAAATTCATGCAATATAATATTATTAGGAATTGGCTTCATAAATGAGCTTCATTATCTTGCGTAGGTGTGATGCGTGGTATGAAACATTTTCAGGATCGACCATAAAATCAACCTTGCTTAATCTGTAGCGTAGCGCTTGCCTAATCGGCATAGAATCCTCAAAAACTCTGGTCAGTCTTCTAGTGTGGACAACCGATGACGGATCTAATTCGATGTGATGGACAAATGGCCAAGAACGTAGACATGGTAAAAAGTGGCCAGTCTGCTTCCTCTCCATGACCGCTGTCCGCTAGCGGAACATGGAAAGACAATAGATAACCACCTTGTTAGCACTACTTTTTGAGATAAATTCGCTGGGAAACTGGTCAAATCGCTGAAATTCATCATTTCTTGGCTGTCCAGAAGAAGCTCTTCGCCGGCAAGTACACGTCAATATCCAGTCCATGTCGGAATCATGTTTGGTGATTTTCTGCGGTTCGAATGCGCAGGAATTCCAGTCGCTGAACCTTGAAAAGCGACCGATCAGAGACGGGACGTCTGCGTGAAGTGACCGGTGCGGAAAAAATGATGAACATGAAGCAGAGATGCGATGCCAACGTAATCACTTCGCGTTTTCAGTCATTCGGATTCCTACCAGGAAATGTGTTCGAAGAGTTTGAAGCAATTTGTTATTTAAGCGGTATTCTGTTATCAAAAAAGGTAAAGGTAAAGGTATTAGCGTTGATCAACCCCCAAAGTCGCAGTAGCATTCTCTCCAGAGTCGTAGAAGCATGGAGAAGGCGTATTTTGACCACGCAATGACTTACGGGAGACACCTACTATACAAAATCAGTGTCTTTACCTTTCTAGACAAGTTTGGTACCAATTTACCTAACCCCGGAGGGATGGAAGGCTGGAAAAGGAAGGGATCGACCGGTGTCAGCATAGCCTCTTACCACTGCACTACAAGCGTCCAAAAGTTTCCTCCTCAGAGCTTATCATCATTTGCGATCCAATCGCTCGTAGTTTTACCGACTGATGATTTTCTCACGACCACGTGGGCTTATCTGCAAAGCAGAATGGAAGTTTAGGTGATCCTTAGTTTCTCGGAAATCGAACTAGAACGATTGCATGATAACAGGACTTGTCAAAGAAATGGTGAAGCTGTATTGGAGCGTAAATAGCGAACTATGCGACGATAAAAGAGAGCACTCGCTGAGAGAGGTCGATTTCCTGCAAGAACTAAGTCTGTTTTGAATGGAAAATTGCCAAAGAGGCTGTCCGAAGTTATCTTAAATAAATGTGGATGGGGAACCAAACCTCGCTGCAGCACTCCAACGGTTTCGATTACACTTACTTTTTAAGGTTATAAAATTTACTGCATAAATTTGATTGTTGCCCAGAGGAGCGGGAAAACACTCTCAAAGGCAGCAAATAATTCCCGCTTACTGAGTCATATTTGAAACCTCAACGTTGAAGACTGTTATTCTGGACAAGAGGACAAAAGAGTTCGCAAAATGAGATAAGGGCCCAATTCAGAAATTCAAGAAACCGTAGGTCATATGTCTCCAGTTAAGAGAAAATTTGTGTAAAAAATGCTGAAACTACTCAAAGCGAGAAGTATTAGTGTAATGGTCCTAATCAGGGGTGTGCAAAAAAAATTTTGGCGTAAAATTTTTTACGAAAATTTTTTACGACAAAATTTGTCGTAAAAAGTCGTAAAAATCGTAAAAATCAAAAAATATTGTTTTTCTGCTCATACAGACAGCTTTATGCGCGAACGCGACGAAAACAAACGTTACTGAAACCAAAACGCATATTTAAACTGAGTGCTGAATCAAATATTAGGTTGGTAAGAAAGTTCACGCCGTTTTTTCAAACGAATGTTGTAAATTACCTTCGGCAGCTTTTGCAGAATGTGACACAGCATTTGGAAGAGAATTATATGTTTATTAAAGCAGTATATTTGGAAATTCCTACTTACTTATTCCTATTAGTTGCGTAAATTACAAAGTACCTTCTGAACCGAGGTGACTTCTGCATAGTTTTCTAAACAGAATTTTGCGCTCTATCACATGTCATCTTTATTTTCAAGCTGTTCTCGATTTAAAAAATGCGAGAAAATCGTCTTGAAGTTTCTTACCAGAGCAAACTTCCAGTTTCAGTCATTTCACAAAATCTCACATAACATTCGAAAGAGGATAACACGTCCTACTTTTCTTACTTTTTTTCGGTTTTTCGCTTCTCACTTTACTAGCCGAAGGAGCCATGAAATTCAAATTCATCACAATTTCCTAATATCCTGCTCGAAAGAGCAGATAATTCTCTTTCGAATGCTGTGTGACGCTCTGCTAAAGCTTTCGAACTTAACTTACAACAGTCGTTTGAAAAAAACGGCACGAACTTTCTTACCGACTAAATATGTAGCTCATCTATTTACATTGGACATCATTAGGAAAAAGTGGGAACAAATTTTACAGAAAGCAACAATTACCGGTCAAAACCAATCAAGTGTACATTAATCTTCAGAAATAGAAGTGCAGCAGGCGTGAGCGCTTTCAGATAGTCGCTCAAAACATGGCCGGCTGACGAAAAACCCTCTATCTCAGCTGACCCTGGAGAGCACAAAAATACTTTGGAGCTAGTGATGCTAAATGAGGAAAGAGAGAATGCCTTTGTAGTGCCCTGAGCAAAGGGTCCTGGCACGAACGCTCGCAATTTAGACCTGTTAGCACGATTTGAGCGCCAAAATGAAAGTCGTAAAAATTTCGTAAAATTCCCAATTTTTTTGTCGTAAAATCGTAAAACGATTTTTTACGAAAAATGTCGTGAAAGTCGTAAAATCGTAAAATCGTAAATCGTAAAACGCACACCCTTGGTCCTAATGGATGAGAAATGCAAGGAATCTCATATATTGTACGTGTCGAATCAACGGCGTTTGTGCCAGGAACGCGACGATTCCGAGATGATTCTGCGGCATTTCATCGAAAAACAGCAATGACTTCGAAAAGGTTGGTTATCTGGACTGTGGCACTCGGAACAATTTCGCGCTATCGCTAGACCACGGGTTGACTTGATAACGGATTAGTCTTCGGTCAAAACGATGATAGTTAGCCACTGCACGGGTGTCAAGAGTGGTTTTGCAGACGTACTGCCAGATGAATACTGTAGCCGATTCTTGATCTTCTAACGCCATAAAAAATGGAATATCGCTTCAAAAAATTTAAAAGTCAAAAAAAAATTTCAAGAAATTGGAATGTTTTCTAATCTGTCATAAAAGTGAATGAGACGGATAGTATGTACCTCGGCGCTGATTCAGATAAACCTTTAGAATATTTGTGATTTGTGGAAATCGGCGATTAATTAACAAGCTATCGCGATTAGAATGGTAGATATGAGGGTAGCAAATGAGAGATGTCCACCGTATCCATCTAGTAGGCGGAAAACTGTATTGACAAATTCTCCAAGTTCTCTCTTCTTGAAACCTCGGCATGATGGTGTTATTATCGTGTGCTGCTGTGCCGGACGAGGTTAGTAGGGTGGATCAGATTTATTTGGCCTAACGTTTCGACCTGTTCGTCGTCGTCAGAGGCCTAAAAAGTGGTTTGAAACTACACATCCTTGGTCTGCCCGGCCAAGCGCCGAACCATCCCTAACATTTCTGACCAACTTGAAAAAATCTCCCCCAAGAAATTGTAAAAACTAGAGATATTAAATGACTTACCCCGTGATCCACCGGCAGAGTGGTGCCGACGTGGCAACCAGCTCTGGTTGACAGATGCGACTGAGACATATCAGTCATTCCGAAACCCACAAAACGGTGCAAACGGTAGGAAGTCATTGCTTATCGAGAGACACTCATTTCGGTTGTTCATACAAGGATTCCTTGCGGAAATCCAAAACGCTTCCAATGCTTTCCTAGACGATATCTCGGTCTCATATGATAGAATTCTGCACTCGATGTCAAAATCATTCCCGTCATGCACTTCATATCTGTGCCTTCCCAGCGGGGCTGTTAAGGTACCCCTTCTCTTACTGGCCAGATGTTCATTTATACGTGTCAGCAAAACACGACCGGTCTCACCAATGTACTTGCCGTTGCAAGCCTTACATTCAATTTCATATACCACACCGCCTTTCTCACAATCTCCATTCTTTCCTTAAGGACAAACAACGCAGTTCTCCGACACGCATTCAGTATCGTAGAGCCTGTTTCGTACTAGCTGACGTTTGATGTTGTCATTGGGGATGTTAACAAGGACAACATCATCTTGAAGTTGAGCACGAACAAGGCATCGTTGTATTGCAGACGAAAATGCGTCGGAGATAAAGGGGAGACATAATGGTACCCGGTCGTGGAAGGGTTGAACGCGCTGGACCGTGGTCGCTCTTCTGTGGTATGGGGACTTCTTATAGCCGTTCTGAGAGGCTATCGTGGAAGCTAATATCTCTGATTCTCGTCGTTCTTCGTCACCCGTGCACACTGTTGTAGCGGTCTTAAACATATTCCGTACAACGGCTCGCTTAACAGCAGCTGGGTGAGCTGATTTTACGTTAATCAGGATATTTTTGGAGCTTCCCTTTCGATACCATTTTACGCTGACCATGCCATCGGATACCTTCACCTGCGTGTTAAGATAGGGAAGCCAACCGTTCGATGGGTATCGAAAGGGAAGCTCCAAAAATATCCTGATTAACGTAAAATCAGCTCACCCAGCTGCTGTTAAGCGAGCCGTTGTACGGAATATGTTTAAGACCGCTACAACAGTGTGCACGGGTGACGAAGAACGACGAGAATCAGAGATATTAGCTTCCACGATAGCCTCTCAGAACGGCTATAAGAAGTCCCCATACCACAGAAAAGCGACCACGGTCCAGCGCGTTCAACCCTTCCACGACCGGGTACCATTATGTCTCCCCTTTATCTCCGACGCATTTTCGTCTGCAATACAACGATGCCTTGTTCGTGCTCAACTTCAAGATGATGTTGTCCTTGTTAACATCCCCAATGACAACATCAAACGTCAGCTAGTACGAAACAGGCTCTACGATACTGAATGCGTGTCGGAGAACTGCGTTGTTTGTCCTTAAGGAAAGAATGGAGATTGTGAGAAAGGCGGTGTGGTATATGAAATTGAATGTAAGGCTTGCAACGGCAAGTACATTGGTGAGACCGGTCGTGTTTTGCTGACACGTATAAATGAACATCTGGCCAGTAAGAGAAGGGGTACCTTAACAGCCCCGCTGGGAAGGCACAGATATGAAGTGCATGACGGGAATGATTTTGACATCGAGTGCAGAATTCTATCATATGAGACCGAGATATCGTCTAGGAAAGCATTGGAAGCGTTTTGGATTTCCGCAAGGAATCCTTGTATGAACAACCGAAATGAGTGTCTCTCGATAAGCAATGACTTCCTACCGTTTGCACCGTTTTGTGGGTTTCGGAATGACTGATATGTCTCAGTCGCATCTGTCAACCAGAGCTGGTTGCCACGTCGGCACCACTCTGCCGGTGGATCACGGGGTAAGTCATTTAATATCTCTAGTTTTTACAATTTCTTGGGGGAGATTTTTTCAAGTTGGTCAGAAATGTTAGGGATGGTTCGGCGCTTGGCCGGGCAGACCAAGGATGTGTAGTTTCGAACCACTTTTTAGGCCTCTGACGACGACGAACAGGTCGAAACGTTAGGCCAAATAAATCTGATCCACCCTACTAACCTCGTCCGGCACAGCAGCACACGATAATGTATTGACAAAGTTGCTCGTTAAGGCCATCAGCCGAGCTGGAAGACAGAATTTAAATGAAATAAAGAAAAATTTGTGGAGGTGCGCTACAATGAGGGCACCCTCTCGTCTGACGAGTGAGTACGGTTTACGGTCACGGTGGCTAAGCTTTCTCAAAATCACCATTGTCCTCCTAACATAGCTGAACTAAATCATAAGAAAACCTCCGCGAACTCTTGTTCTCCAAGGAGCTCAATGGGCTCTACCAGCAGCTTCGGCTAGACTTTGCTGATTTTTATCGATAGAAAGTTGAAAGCTGTGCGAAAGTTTGCCAAAAAAGAGACCCTCAAAGAAACAGCAGTGTTTCTGGTGTGAAAACATTACAATTTCATCTTTCAGTAATGGCTCATGTAGCGAAAGCAATCATTCAACTTCAAGAAACCAAAATCATTTCTCTTGGAACTACTTTTTAGTGGCCCTTGAAAGCCCCCAATATGCATCCATAGAAGTTCACCATTTGAGCAGCAACAGAGGAAACCCAGAAATCCAAAAGGAGAAATGGGTGAGATTGTGAGGAGAACTAATCAAAGTTTGCAACAGTAGAGACGCATACTACTACACCATGAAGCAATGAATTAGTTACTTATATAAAAGCTGACTGTGTCCATTTCCGATTTCTTTCGTACTTCTGAAATTCAATGACCCGGTCTTATACAGTAGCGGTCAAAAAGATATGTCACTTTTCATTTTTATACAGAAATAGCTCGAATCGAGAAGAACCTGGTACCATTCGATAGTGCTGACGGTTCTGTCTTAAGATATGTCGAAATATACAGTTGTTTCGAATTCTGTATTTTTTAAAAATATTTTATAGTGATTTTCATATGCTATTTCCAACGAAAATATCTCAAAAATCGCTGAATGAAGGATCGATCTGAGATGATAATTTGATAGAGCATAGTCTAGTTAATATAATGTGATACATATATTTGATTCACATCGCCGCTAAATTATAGATTTTTCTGAGCAAACATTTTGGTGGTCAAAAACTGGTCAAATTTTAGGACCATGTTTCAAACAAAATTCTATATCTTTCTAACTGCGTAGCGGAGTTATACCAACTTTTAGTATGTGATAGAGAATAATTTTCTCTTTGGAGATCACATTTTCGTTTCCGAGCTCTTCTCTCAATTGGTGAGAAAATTCCTTTAAAAGATGAAACCGCGTAACTGCTAAGTTATAAGTTCTTTTCGATTTGAGCTATTTTTGAATGAAAATGAAAAGTGACATATCTTTTTGACCGCTACTGTATATAGACAAATTTCATAATTAATAATATAGAATAATCAAAAAATTAATTATGCCGGATGCCTTTTTGTGGCGCACGTAAATTTTAGGCACCCCGTTGGAAAAAGGACTGTGATGTTTTGCTCTATATTTTCTCTTCTTGAGAAATAACATCCATATTTTTTTCAATAGAAATGTTACCAGTACTCTGTATCGATATCGTAAACGGCATACCCTCTGGGTAAGACTATACCCTTTTGTCTTCACGATCTCGTTGGGACAACGACAACGCGTGGACTACCGTTTCCGCGCCCTGTTACTACCGCTAGCAGTATTTAATACAACGGTTAAAATGTATGAAATGCAGCAAACAAAAATCGAAGCTAATCCTACGCCAGTGGGAGCTATGCTGACCGTCAGCTGTGAGTAGGAGCTGAGAATAATAATTTTTGTCACGTATTCGTGCAAGCGACTTCTTGCCGCGTTATGCAATGATCTCTCAACAAAGTACAACAGTCGCACTGAATTTCTGCTACCAGAGAACACTCTCTTTTGTAGGTGAAGATCAAGCTGAAGAAATGACGCCGTGTTAAGTTTATCAGTTAATTGTGAAGGAGATAAATTCTCGGAAATGAGTTCGCCGACTCACGACCTTCGGTTTTATCAAGGTGATGCTTTCAGCGAAGAGCTGATAAAACCATGTGTCATAGGTGTTATTGTAATTTCTTGGTGGATGATGCCGAAGGAATAGGATAATAAATGACGTGATATGATAATTAGGAATAATAAGGCATATTAAAGATGATATACTAGAGTACTTACTGATAGATCAGTATACGCTTGCCGTTAAAGCGAGATCGATGGTAAAACGTATTCCAGTACATAACTCATACCGATACGCTGTTCTGTTCGAACGTATTCAGAACATTTTCACAACATCTAGAAAAGATACCTTTCGACCGGGCAAAAGACACCCAAAATTTCCTGTTTCAACTATTCGCTCGGCAGAATCTTACTTCGACTTGTCCATAGTAGCATATACAGCACGGCAAGAACATAGGCCTATAAGATCTGAGTTTCTAACTCCAAAAGCGGAAATTTTAGGAGTGATGGTTGCAATCATTGCGACGGAACCACCGCCTAGAAAAGATAGGGAAGCTACACAAAAAACCCGGCATGAAAGGAAAATTTGGGAACATCACGTTCTTCGACACCCGAAACGCACTAATCTCAAAAGACGTTAAGCATTAGGATGTACCGAGGTGCGACGCTTTCAAAATAATAATACCCGAAAGTTAAGTTCCCGAAGAAATAAGACCTGGCGCAGCAAGATTTCACCCGATGTGAAGTTCTCAAAAATATTTATCAGCTTTTTCAATAAGTTGTTTTGACTATGAAAAGAAAAAGTCTCCTGGAAGTAATAGGACACTTTACGCTTCGCAAGAAACAAACGTCGGCCAAATGGTGTTTGATGTTCAAGCTAATTAGAGCAAGTACGCAACAACCTACCGTGAAACATGTCGAGAAAATTATCTGTTCTCGTGTGAAACATTGCGAGAACATTCCCTACATGTACTCTAGGTTCATTTCACATTTGGCAGGAGATAAACAACAAGAAGAGCATATTTGAATTTTCGTACATGAACAAAGTCCATCATTGGATTAAGGAGCGATAGTCATCTAGTGCCAACAACAAATGAGTTCCTACCTGTTGTACTGCGAGGAATCCATCCTTGCTGAACAATTTTTCACTTATCATGGCAAAGAAGACCACCCACAGTATAACTGTGCCGCCTCTTATGTTCCTGCTTGGAAAAACATCTTCTTCCTAAAATAGAGTATGCCATGAGTAATTGGTCTGTTTGTTTCTAGACCGATTACCGTGAAATTTGGCGGTTTTTTTCGTCGAGAAGTGATTTGCAACACAACGAGATTGTGTATTATGGCATACTCTATTTTAGGAAGAAAATGTTTTCTCAAGAGGAACTTAGGGGCGGCATAGTTATAGTGTGAGTGGCCTTCTTTGCATTAATAAATGAAAAATTGTTCAGCAAGGATGGATTCCTACAAGTCAACAGGCACTAGGAACTTCTCTGTTGTTGCCTCTAGAAGATAAAAAAACCTCAAAACAGCAATCCGTGTGCCTCCGACAACTCTCCATTGAAACTCTCCGAAACTCCATCGCAATGATGCCAACTCCACTTACTGTTGTGGCACTAAATAGTGGATGTCCCATCAAACGCTAATACAAGTGGACTAGTTGATCCCTAAGGTTTTCTCGGGTGTCCCTCTCCTACCTGGGTAATGGTTTTGTCACCCTCGTTATAAATATCGCCCTCAAAACGTTCAGTTTTGGAATCACAAGTTCAAATCTCACAGTCATGTGTTTTTTGCCGTGCTGAATTTGATAATGTAAATTTTGTTCGTTTCACCACATCACATGTCTTATTTGAAGTCATCTCGCAACAAGCCCTCTGGAAGATGGTCTTGCCACTTTGTGCCACCACTTTAGTAAAAACAAAATGCATTGCTGCGATCCCTGTGCGATGCTCTTCAAGACTGTAAGTCCTGCTCAGATTCGGACATTGTCACTAATCTCCCTTGTCAAAACGGCGTGGGCACTGTGTGGTTGTGCGAAGTGGCGGTGTATAATCACAGTGCCCTGGGTAGGCCCGTGATTCGTAAACAAATCGCGAGTTCAAATTCACCCAGAGTTGTCCATCGATGTTTTTCCTACTGACTGACATCAACCCACAGAGATGTCTCCTAGACCCAACACGTATGTCAAAACTTGGTACACATTTCTCGAACGCACGTCTACACTCGAGATCAACTGTGCCTTGCTGCTCCACACCACCTACCCCCCCCCCCAATCTACCCTCCCATCTAAGGCGTTCCAAGTTATCCAGCATTTTTGGTGCAATGCCTGGTAGTAGCATGCTGTAAGTTGTGAGCCAGTTAATTTAATCAGTTATGGTTAGTTATACCAGTGTTAGGCTCTTCTGCCGAGGTTGGTATACTGACACGTGCACGGTCGAGCGAACGACCCCTGACTAACCAAGCCTTCCATCCCTCCGGGGTAGAGTAAACTGGAACCAGACTTGTTCGGGAAGGTAAAGACACTAACTTGGTACAGCGGCTGGCCACGCAAGTCATTGTATAGGCCAAATACGCATTACCCAGACAGCCAGGAATTGAATGGAACACGATTATGCGTTCTTACCTTTACGTCCTCAGAAGCTCCAGGAGTAACAGTGTGACTGTGCGACATCACTACCAGATCTGATTAAGAATAGCTTCATATCTAATTATCTATTCTAACACAAATTTCAATGTAACAAGCAAATCTCCAGCCTTCCGTCGGCACGAATTAACACAAATTCGTAACCAATTCGAGTTTCTTCAGAATAAAGTCGAAACAAAGTGGCAAGCGGATATTACATTGGATATTTGATGTTTGGATATCGTGATATTACAGTAATATGGTTACATAGATCTATTGAAAACGTGTTCTGAAGCTATGATGCATGACAGATGGATGGTGATTTGATTTTTGCGCTTCATGGTGGGGTCGCACCTTCTCCCTCAGGGTGATTCCAATACGGGTTTCTCGTTGAAGGTTGCTGTTGCGGACACTAATATGCCCGTCAAGTTCCACCATAGAAATGCCAGACGGAAGAGCCAAACAATTCGTCGAGGAGGAAAGGCAGTGTGTTCATGTAAGTAACTGATTTTTGGTGCAAGCCGCGTTGTGAAATGTAACTGTACATCTTTTCCGAGGATTTTCGGGTCCAGAGAGGGGCGCGTGTAGTGCAGGGGTAAGAGGTGCCACTGGCACTCGAACGGTCGAGCGATCCATCTCTTCCCGCACTCAACAAGCTTTCCATTCCTCCGGGGTCGGATAAATTGGTACCAGACTTGTCAGGGAAAGTAAAAGCACTGACTTGTTATATAAAGAGGCCAGTCCGCGAAGTCATTATACACGCCAAATACAGTAGCGGCCAAAAATCTATTAACACTCGGCCGCGCAGAAATTTTCACCCTTCTTTGACCAGCAGCCCACGAAAGAGTTCGGAACTTTCGAGGAAGGTGTGCACAGTTTTCTAATAGAGTAATTCTCCCTCTTTCAAACAGCTTACAAAAAATTTTTAGAAGTGCTGAATCTAAAGAAATATAAGAGGTTTTTTGAGACATACATTTTTCTTCACTCAAAAATTTACTTTGGTGACTTGTAATTTTTCTACAAACAGCTGTGAGAAAAAAACTAATTAAACTTCTGGGCAGAGCAAACAATTCTCTTTCGAACGGTGCATTTTGTTCTCAACGTTTCTCTACAAATCCAGAATTACAAACATTTTCAAAGTGAAAACTCACGAAGAAATGCAACAGTACAGGGTGCCTCAAAAAACGTGCTTACTGTTTGAGGAGCCATAAGTTTACTGATAGTGAAGATCCAAAGATGGGTTATAAGCCATACGAAAGCACATTAGGGGCAGATCTGATGCCACGTCATTGGTGTGGATTGCGCCATGCATCTCTACGACTGACCAATTTTCACACCTGATTGACAGGGCTTGAGATAAATGTCCCCGGTAATTCAACAGTAGTGTACCTAATAGTTGTAGAAGATGTTCGCAGACAAGCGATGTGCAAAATAGAAAATGATTAAGAAGTTTCCCCTTCAATAGGCCGCGATTCGCGAAAGCTACCATAAGCTGTCATACTCGCCACTTGCTGTTTTTTTTTTTGAAAATTTATGGCGTACTGGGCTAACAAGATATCCTGCTCAAGATTTTTTCGTGAGGGTAATCTGACACGTAGAATGCTATGGTGTTCTTATCTACCCTCGAGATCGCGCTGTTGGTGTACTATCAAGTAAATTTCGAGGGAACCTATAGTCTTGCAATACTTCACTAGTTGAAATTTTTCAAAAATTCATGGCTTGCGACGAGGCGAGATATCTTGTTCAAATTTTTTCCATGATGGTAGCAAGTTATGTGGAATACGATGATTGTATTTCCTGCCCTTGGTGAGCTATCAGGGAAATTTGGGGCGGACCCATGATCTGGCACCACACTGCCTGCTGGAAATTTGTTCAAAAATTCCTGTAATCTTGCGTTCACGGCGGTCTTTTGCTGAAAGTTACTGCACAAAGGCAGCAAGGCATGAGAAACACAATACTTATATTATCCAGCTCCCTCAACGCAAAATTGGTGAAATACCAACTACTTCACTAAAAAGACTCTAATTCTGGATTTGTGTAGAAAAGTTGAAAACAGAACATACCATATGAAAGAGAATTGTTTGCACTGCCGAAGGGTTTGTTTAGGCTCTTGATATCCATTGAAATGAGGGAATCTTTTTCTAAGGAACACACAATTTTCGAGGATTCCGAGCTGAAACAGTCGAAGTTGAAAGAGCAATGTCATATCATGGGTAAATTGGCTAGGCGTAGAAAAGGGAACTTTGCGAAATACTTCATCACAGTCTGAGATTTAGCTTCATCAGTTCCGACAAGCTCAAGTGCTCTTTCAGTTTCATTGTTCAAAATGGCACTTTCCTCTTACAAACATTTGTCTTCGCTCCTTGCTTCATTTCGTAATGGTTTCCGTGATTCCGCCACAATAAGCAGGTTCCAAGCCGAGACATGAAGCGGTATGTTCGCTCAGATTCGACCCCGTCACGATTATGACAGCTTCTCGGCGAGATGTGAGTTCAGTCCCGGTGATGAACCGGTTCCGCACGAGCGACCTTTCCAAATGACTTGTTTCTAAACGGTCTCGCTTCCCATTTCCACTGTAATCTGCCCTCATGTCGGTTGTAGTTCTCGGTCGATAAGATCAACTGGCTCAATTGCTTATCACTGCAGTCGGGGACAGCCAGAACAGGAAATCGCATGATTTCCGCATAATCAGGTGAGAAAACAACAACGCTGGTTGTGACTTCTACTATGTGTTGGACTTCGTAGAAGAAAGGAACAAGGAGGGTTAGAGAGAATCAGTCCCGACACTTCCACGAAAAAAATTACCTCCAGACAGCACATTCAGGCGGTGACTGACGGAATAGCGTTTCTGTATCTTTGATTTCGAAATCGAATGAAGGTCAAGAAGGTTTCCCAGCGCGAGAAGCATTTAAAGGTTATTTGTTCCTTGCTGTTTCTGTCTCGCTAAACATACACATTGAAATCATTGGACCATTTGTTTCTCAGAGAAAGCCTTAACATCAATCACTTTGATGCCTAGCGCCAAGCGCTGTAATCTCTAAAGTTTCACCTAAATTAGCTTACTTATCCAGATACTAAGCGTGCACGTGAAGCAGTGGCAAGACGCGCAGCTGACACACCCACGGTTGATCGATCTCGGCCCGGGCTAACGAGGCCTTCCATCTCTCCGTGAGTTGGTACCAGACTTTTCTGGGAATATAAAGACAGTGACTTGGTGTAGCGGCAGGCCCCCGTAAGTCATTGAATAGGCCAAACGCATTTACCAAGCCTCTACCATTCTGAATGGAACGCGAATGCGGCGGGGCGTCCTTCGGCGACTGATCAACACCGGCACCTTTACCTTTTACCTTTATCCAGGTACTAAGATGGCACAGCTTCACTCAACCGATGCGAATTTATTCCCATTTGTTCGATGAAAATCTCAGACATTCTTTTAGGTGCTCTCTACGAGGCCACGCTAACCTAACGGGAGCCATTCCACCGTCCTTCTTGTCCAACGGTCGTCGTCTCTTCTCATTATGTGACCGGCCCATCGATGTTTGGCTTTCGATGTGTAGTCCGCAGGGTCTCGCAGACGGGACATCTGCCTTAGATCGGAGCTGCGAAGTCCGACTCGGTGTTGGGATAGCAGCGTGGACTTCAGAAGACACCTCTCCAGTGCTATGTTTGTGACTTGCAAGGAACTCGCCGTGGCTGACGTATCAGATCACGTCTCAGCCGCGTGAAGTTTCATGCTCATGGAAATTCCCAGGTAAATATGATTTCGTTTCTGCGAGGGGCTATCCATCGAGTTCGATATCAATGTCAATATCCCCCATCGTACCAGTTCTTCATGAACTGTGTCTTCTTCCGCTTGATAGACAGTCCATTCTTCTTTCGAGTTTTGTCTAGTTTTCGCAGTATCGTCTCTACTTCAATTCTACTGTTCAGGAATATGACGATGTCATCCGCAAAACGAAGGTTTGAAATGAATTTGCGTATTTTCGAATTTTCGTGAGCCATTTCTGCTCCAGTCGAGCGACTTCATCACCCACCGCAATGAAGCGGTCCACACATTTCGCAAATCAGCATCGATTTGCCTCACACTATTCCTGAGTAGTGAAAAATATCACACAATTAAGCTGTTCAATGTCTAATCGCGCTGACCAGCTCGACCCGCTGTAGCGCGCGAGCGCTGATAACAAAATACCGATCAGCTTGAAACAGATGCAAGAGATAAGGTAAATGAACGGCTGGGGTGGAGAGATGGAAGTGATGTGGGAGCCTAGCATCACAGTCCACCAAGAAGGTCTGAGAAGTGCATTCAAATCTAGCTTGATTTTTACCACCCAATACTTTTGAACAATTTTTTTTTTCGGAAGTCATGCACATAGCTCATTATAAAGGCATCAAAATTTCTTTCTTTATTCATGGTTATCCAATCAACAAGTTCAAACAGATGAAAACACTCATATAACATGTGACTATTGGATTAGGGTAATAGTAATGATAGTAAAATAGCAGGTAAACTTTTAAAAAAATGTCTCGCAATAATTTGATCAGGTTATGAGTCAGGAATTACGAAAATAACGAATTTGTGAGCTTCCAGGTCCTCGACATGATTTCCCAACTACTCTCGAGCAAAATGAAACCTTGTAGTCAACACTCATACCTGGTTGATTGTTGTAGCGATCATTATTTCAACTCATTGCAATTTTCGCTTCCGAAAAGTAAAAGGAAAATGGCGTAAGAGTATGGTACTTCCTAGCAGAACATCATCAGCAATATGCTTTCACAGTAATATGCTGGCGATCAATATAGGTTTAACTGGGAAGTTTTAAAGTAGGGACTGATTTCAGATTCACAGAGAGCTTCCAAAAAGCACCTAACACATCACAGAGCGAAGCACTTCCGCAGATTTCGGAAAAAAATGCCTTTCTGATGCTGAAAAAGTATTGATGAGCTGCGAACAGATTACAAGAGCGAGTCGAGACGTCTACGGGAACAGAAGTGGAGACGGTCGTGGAACTGGTTACTTTCAAGACGCTCCAAGTCATGCAAGCTGCCCTGTTCCGTTGTTATCAGGTAGAGAAAGACTAGAAGAATGACCACCTCCCTGAACTCTGGAGAAGAAGCTCAGAAAAAGAATAAAGTAGCAGAAATGGTCATGAGCGCTTGATATGCTTACAGGTGACGTCAGTTAAGGTCGCACCCCTATCGGAGGGGTTTTCACTAATTGTCGCCATCTAAAACACTACGAATCTTTTTTAGATCGACTGATTTGGTCTCAAACTGTAATCCTTTGATTTCGTCCGGCTAACGAAGAACACAAATTTGAGTTGTCATTAATCTGATATCTTTCCACAAACTTCAGAATTCAACTTCAGAAATGATGAAAAGAACGTTTAGAGGGCGAACCTTTGGCAAAGGAAGGTTTTTGTCTGGAAGAGACAAGAGACTCCAACTGACACCACACTCATAAAAAATATTTATCGCCATTCTTTAAAATTAATTTCAGTTTATCCTTACTGCAACAAAATGACTGTCAATGGCAATCGTCTTCGTTAGTTTTTAGGTTCACTATTGTGCTCCGCTACTGGTTTCATGACAGAAGGAGAAGGCACTTGCGACGATGTTGTGCGAGTACGCAACGATCCTTCGTCTGTTGCTCTGAAAATTCAGGAATAGGATAAAATCGAAGTCTATTGATACTACTCAGCAGAAGTGACGCAGATAGTAGAGAGGATGTTCCATTCTCACTTTCTCAACTATGTTCAAATCCCTGCGCTACTGTTCCGATACACAATCAATTCTTGAGAAACTAGAATATAGCCAGAGTCCGTAGTTTAGAGTGAGTACAACATAAGGAAGGGACTGGTGGTAAGTGGCGCTCTAAATGGAACAGGAATGCGGTGCCGGGGACTGATCAACGCCGACACCTTTACCTCTACCTTTTCCTTTACCTTTACAATATAGGGTAACTACTTCTCGAGACGGCTCCATAGGCGCGACACGTGTTTTGAATGTACCCTAATGGGAGTATCAGGTGACTACGTCCGCAAATGATGTATGGTATATAGATAGAATATTTGATCTGATATTGTTGATACTTTCTCGCAATACTGACACCAAATCGTTGCTGAAGAAGTATCGAAGATACTTGGATCTACTATAGTACTAGAAATATGTGTGTGATCTAATACAAATGTTTCCACAACGGCAGGGGAACGAAGGAATTCAGCTACTGGTTTGTTACAAATCGTTATATGTAATCATCGGAAAGGCAGCCACAGAGCTTACCCGTCAATCACTTCCTCGCATTCGGCGGTGTCTTCCTAAAACGAGGATTTCATGGCAATATCGATACTGCTATTTCACTGCATCAAGTGCACAAAATCCGATACTATTGCAAGACGGCAATTGTCTAGGCAAAACCTGACTCATGTAGCTACTACGGTTAACGAAAGGCTAACAGGTGAGTACCTTACAGGTAACTTAATCACTGCTCACAAGCAAAGGCAATTCCGAGATTACCTTCCGGTACGACACAGTCAGAAATGACTAAGATTATCGAATAGACAGAGAATAGAATCTGAAGTGGTGCAAGAATGGAATATGCGGACTTGTTGGGTCTTACGGTCAGGGATCTTGTAGTGAGGCGGCGGGTCGGAGTGCAGACGACGGATAGGGTCGAAATTCATTCTGAGGGACGGACAACTCCGTGACGAAGCTCGTAAAGAAGTGCTTGGCGAGTACGTTATACTTCTTATTCCCCTGATTCGACAGTTTCTTGTCAAACGCTAGGGTGGCTTCGTACAATCGTGATTTTAATCCAAAAGGAAATCTCAAGGGCATACTTTCTTGAAGTGTGGTTGCATGCACATTACAGAATAAGACGGAAGTAAGCTTAATTTCTTTGTTTCACCTAACATGTTTTGATGGGTGGAAGCATGTATGTAGAACATTGTAATTAATATATTTAGCTCTGTCCGCTTTGTAGGGTAACCTATTGTATATTCAACACATCACTCACCAATGAATATTGTGGTGTCACACTCGTGCGCCTAACTCCGTCTAATTTATTCAGTGAGAAGTTTTCCGAGTCCGGAGGTTTGATTTCTTTCGAGACTTTCATTAGGACAAAGCTCACATCTTTCATGTTCGGCCGATCATCGGGGTTAAGGACCCTAGATCAGACAGTGCTCTTCCAACGGTTCGATACACAGCCCTTCCAACGCTTACCATATTCGCGATGCTAATTGTGTAATTTCACTCGGCGTGAGCTCCGGAAAGGTTGGCATACGGCAGCGACGAATCATGGTAGCGACTTTTTTAGGAGGCTCATCTACCCAAGGTTTCTCTCCAAGATTGAAAATCTGCAACAGGTGTGAAAGCGAAATTTCAAATTTTACAAAGCGAACAACCGTCTCAAGTTCAGAATATCACCGAAATTTGAAATATAAAAACCGCAGGTCAGCTCAGCCTTCTATAGAGATTACTGTAGTGATAGTGAATCGAATTAAATCTGTTGTTGTCTATTGCCCGTTAACTAAACGTACAATTTTTCAATTCTAACCGATCTTCGAAAGATGGAAGGCTTGGGCAATCCGTGCGTGATACTGTGGTAAGAGGCACCACTGACACCCACACGGTCGTGCAATCAACCCATCGAGGATCGATCGCACGAACGTGTGGGTGACAGTAGTGCCTCCTACCACTGTACCAAGCTCTCCCCACTACAGCCAGCATCGAAAAATTGACCGTTTCTCGGAATGTCGGACATTCGAAATAAGTCACGAAGTTTGAATGCAATATGTACACGTAGCCGCTCGTAGCTACGTGACGACTCTATCTTAATTTTAATTTGTTTATTCATACCTCAAACAGCATGACGGCAAAGGACCAAACATCAGTTTTCGCACTAAATTTCATTGGCCGTTTCAACGATTCAGGTGCCATCCATCTATAAAAGACTGCTCGAAAATGAGCTGCCGAATTATGCCTCAAGTAAATTCGGGGGCAGCAGTGAAGCAAAGGGATGGAGTCGACGCCAACATGTGAAACAACACGTAAGATCACTTTGCGATGGCAGCGACAATGTGGACTGATGGGCGAGGATCGATCGCTCAACAGTACGAGTGTCAGCAGCGCCTCTTACCGCTACACGATGCGTGTCTAAACAAGAATTGTACCGTTGAAAACTAACCGCAAAGGTATTTGAGGATTGTGTTCGTCCAGAACAGTAGCATCCATTTTTTCCAACTCGTCCGCCAGTTTTGACAGGCCAAAGTCGGATATCTTTATAAGACCTGAACAATGTTCTGCATTATATATTAACATAACAAAAGCTGACTGAAATCTACGACTGCACAGAGTAACTGAAACCTTTTGATGAAATCAAGCAATTTCTGGCTGCAAGGTCACGATGAATGCAGTTTTTCCGGTGAAGAAACACCATACCTCTCGAAGCCTGTAACCATTGCCATTGGCACTGCTATGGATTTTTACATCAGTATTGTGCATAAAAAAGAAAACAATCCAGTCGCAGATTTCCGATCAATCCTAGCTACCTCCAATGCGTATATAATCCTTTCGCCGGTCTCGATCAAATTTCTCTGAGCCTTCAGATGGAGCTCCAAGTTACCTCCAGGGCAAAACTCCATAACGATCAATACCGGCGCACGACCACACGCCACACCAAACATCTAACAATAAGAACAAATCATTCTACGTATCGAGTCTTTATTGATAATCTCTCTAACCTGGACAATGTGACTGTGCACATAGTAGCTCATCATTTGCGCTTCTTCCAGCATCTGCTCACGAGCTGCTTTTGATTCTTCAAATTCCTTGTCTGTTCCGTAACGTTCGTGACCGATCTGGGGATGAAAACATGTTTTTGGACAGCTCATCATGTTTCTTCGCAGGCAACACACTTACTTTTATAGCTACCTCAATTCTTTCTTTTGGAGTCCGCAAATAAATCCCTTTGTAAACATCGCAAAAATTTCCGTTTCCAATGAGGTCCTGAAAACTCATTTTTTGACAGCTGTATTTTCCATAGATTCCTTATTGAACGGGTAATCTACTGAGTCGATCGACATTTGTGCAACAACTTTTACTTAACGACACATTTTGAGATTTTGCGCGATGTGAGAAGCTAGGCACGTTGCGCTGTGCGAGGGGGACGTTTCGCACCAAACCCTAATTGCCAAATCATGGCTCGCGCAGGGTGACAGTACCTGCGGACCACTGGCGAGTTCACCGAGTGCTCCTGCACAAAGTCCTTGGCCCACGCGATCTTGGCAAAGGCCGAGCTCCTCGTTGAGGCGACGGTGACCCGCTAGACGAGACCAGAGCCTAAATTCATGACGGGTATCGGCACAATATACCTGAGAATAAACTCGGTCGGGGTGATTATTCGCATTCATAAACGCGCCGCGGAGTTTATTTGGGGGATATCACGGGTCTATTCCACTCCGCGGCGCGTACATGAATGCGAATAATCGCGCCGACCGGGGTTTATTCTCGGGTATATTGTGTCGATACCCGTCATGATTTTAGGCGCAGATCGGGAGCGAGAGCCACGGCTCGCCGATGCAGATGGAGCGTAAGGCAGAGTAAGGAGTCGAGCATGCACAACACGACCACATGCCTAGATCGAATGAGCTGAGCTCTATTCAATGGGCTCGATCGCTTTTTTTGGAAAACTGCTGAGAACACCATTGTGTGCCATAATTGCATGAAACGCCGAATCTCCACCCTAAGAGTGCTATGCTGTTTGGTGGTGTAGCAAGGGTTTGATCCGTTACAACATCCCTCAACCTGGTCAGACAATTACAGCAGAAACGTATTGTTGTGATTTGGTACTAATGTTGGAAAAGCTGCGAAAAATGTGGCCGGCAGTCGTAAAAAGAAATGGGCCCGTCCTACTTCAGGACAACGCACGGCCCCATTCTTCGGAAGTCACTCGGCAAAAATTAAAGGAGTCGGGCATCGAGGTTCTCCCTCATCCTCCTTATTCACCAGACCGCTCCCCAACAGATTATCACTTTTTCGGGCTTTAGACGCGCACCTGTGGCAGCAGCAATGTGATAATCTTGACCACCTCGAATCAGAGCTCCCTCAGTTTTAATTCTTGTGATGTCAGTTTCTATCATAGAGACATATACTCGCTGAGGAATCGTTGTGAAAGATGTGTAGGATCGAATGGTTTTTATTTCGATGAACAAAGTTGTGTCTAAGCCGAGATATGATAGTTTGAAGATAGACGTCCGTTTCGGAAATTACTTTTACAGCAACCTGTTAATATGTATGTGAGAGGGCTTTAACTGTGATCTGTGCAAAAATAAGGCGAGGGTGTCTCATTTATCATCAGATCAGATGTCTGGTTCTCATCAGTTTACCCGTTCCCATTGTTCCACTTTATTCAACGGCTCAAAAAGCTCACCTTTGTTCTGTCAAAAAGAACATCTTCGTGTCTGATGACCCATGCTGGCCGCGAAATTGCCCGCCGCAATCGAACGCGACCAGGTAATCCGTGGTCCTGGAATGACTTCAAATCCAAACCGTTGAGTTTCACTTTGAACGGGTAGGTCCCACCTTATAATGCTTAATAAGGTCATCAACATGAACGAAGCGCGGCATTGGCGTGCTTCTCCTTCTTATTCCTCCGAGTTGCCATTTCCTCAGCACAACCCTAATTAAAATTGATGTACTCGATTTGCAGCTCTCTTTGCCCAGTCGCTGATTTTGAATTAGAAATACCTTATGGTGAAGTTTAACAATTCTTTTTTATCATTCAGCACAGAAATTATGACTTCGGGTTTATTACGAGCATCAGTAGCACGTACGAGAAAATCTCCAGGCTCTTTCAGCAAGCCGCTGAATTAGAAAGCAGTATCAACACATACGCTGAAACCGAGACGATAGCTTACACGACATCTTTCCGTGGCCGAAAACCATGATAATATTCTTGGTTTTCTAAGTCCCTGTTTGCGTCATCGTCCTAAAGCAGAAAGTTGTACCAGTAAAGAGTGTTAATGTCGCTCGAGACATTTTTATGACGCCATCGAGGGCATGGTGACTCCGCTACTTGGTAGAAACAAGTGTGCTGGATATGATATTCCTCTAACCAAGACAGAAGCATGAACGTTCATTGGTGTCTGCATTTCATTCAGTGCTTGTGGTACGGTGCGCGATATAAGAGGCCTCATTTTATTCGTGCGAGGCTACTAAGTACTGCGTTGTTACCGCAAAATCTCCAAAACAGTATTGCAGTAGTACAATTCCCAGGTTCTCTCTTCTTTGAACCTCGGCACAACCTCGGAAAGGCATAGTAACACCAAAATATTGCGGTAGAGTTGTTCTGTTCTACATTTGCGGCTGGAGCTACAGGCAGCGCCGGATATCCCGATAGTCATAATTTTACAAAGGATACGAACCACATAGTGTACGTCGTCAAAACGTGTAAGGTGGGCATCAAGCTTATGTCAAGCACGAGATGTGTTCACGTTAAAATCAGATATTACTATTTACTGACTAGACCCCTTCACACTATACTACGGCAGCAACGCAGAAGCGAATAAGGGCCCCTTCAGACTTTACTGCGCCAGTAAACCAAAGTAGGGCAGCAAAAAGGGTGAGGGGTGGACGCATTTCCGCAATGGCTGCGCGCTTTTGTGGCCGTCCACTGGACTGTCGTTGGTCAGAAAACTATATAGTGCATAGCTGACGACATGGGTGGTTTTCCCAAAGAAATTGGAAACAGATAGTGCGCTACTGCGCAGCTGGCGCGCGCGCCGCCGGTTCCTATGTTTCATCATTACTGCGGCAGCAACACAGTAAGGTGTGAAAGGGCCTTTAGGGCTCGTTTAGATGTCATGCGGCGAAAATGCAAAATTGAAGTGCAATCAGTAATGAACGTCATAGATCGAATTTGCTTCTTTGCGTTAGTGGCGCAATCCGGTGGGGCCGCGTCCAAGCACAAAAATTAGGCGCATAATCACATAGGGAAGAAATTAAACGAAAAAGTGAATCTCGTCAAGGTGTCCCTCAGTAAGGAATAGCAGCCTTCTAAAAAAAACGAACGACCAGTAAGTTTGCCTATGTAAGGCGCCACCGGACTGCGCCACTAATGTAAAGGCGCAAATTCGATCAAGGACGATATTTATTGATTGCGCTTCAATTTTGCATTTTCGCCGTGCGGCGTCTAAGGGCTCCTTCAGACTCCAGTGCGGCAGTAAACCAAATTACAGCAGTAAAAAAGGGTGTGCGCGTGTTTCCGCAATCGCTGCGCACTTTTCCGGCCGTCCGCTGGACTGCTGGCAGTCAAAAAACTATTTAGTGCATAGTTGGCAATATGGGTGGCTTTCTCAAAGAAATTAGACACTAGATACTGTGCTACTGCGAAGCTGCCACGCGCCGCCGGTCCCTGGGTTTTATCGTTACTGCGGCAGCAAGGCAGTAAAGTCTGAATGGCCCTTAAATGTGCTCTAAAGATAGGGACCTGCGGCACGAGTGACTGCAGCGCAATAACGACAGTGCTGCTACCGATTTCAGGGTTCCACTGAAGCAACAAAATCCGTATCAACGGATCTGACCAAAATCAAACTTTTTTCGCTAAAATTTCGCTTAACGTTGTCACTAAGAGCGCTGATCACTAATCGGATATCCGTTTTCAACTTTGCGGTGAGAAATCACCCATATCATGAGCTAAGTACTAAATACTCTTGATTAACGTCAGTTCAGTGGACGCCGCAAAGCGGCGCAGCTAGTGCGGAAATACGTCCACCCCCTTTTTACTGCTCTACTTTAGTTTACTGCGACAGTAGAGTCTAAAGGAACCCTAAACCTTCAGTTGCAATATTGGCTGGTTAGGAAACAGCACTCTGAGAGTTCGCATCATCGCAGTTCATTTCACTAGTGACCCGATAGAGGATGAATAGATCACACGATTTAGGGTTAGAATTTCAAATGCGTTCTCAGATCAGCAGGCGTATGTGATTCCATCCTCCAGTCCAGTGGACGGGAACGTTACTAAGTTTTCGTTCACTCATGACAGAATCACTATGAGTAAGGGTCGAAATAAGCCACTCAAAGTTAGAGCGGATTAGTGCTTAACAGAGATCGATTAACTCAGGTAGCTTCCTGACTGCTTGACCGCGAATTCCTTCTTCTAGTTTTAATATATCTGCCTACCTCCGGTTTAATAAATTGCCCTCTAGAACATTAGGAAAAATTACACTAAAATTCTGTCACTTACTGCGAGACCTGTTTGCCTTCGACTAAGAGCAGTAGGCGTGTGCGATGCTCTCTTTCGCTAAACGACAACGGTTATTGTGGTGTTGGTCAGCGAATGTTCGGACACTCGTAAGTGTGCTTCTTCTATGAATCCTTACGTTCTACTCTGCTTGATTTACAAATCAGAATTTAGCGTATGCTGTTCATTTAGGCTTTTGTAGGAATGTGAAGAAATATGTATGCAGTACCCGGTCCCAAAAATCCTACTATATAATAAGCGAAACCGCAATGTTTGTAATGGTGGCTCATATGGGTCCCGCCGTGATTGCCCATTACCGTACTCCCAGGGACGCATTTCATCAGTTCAGCTCGCCATCTTTTGCTACTTGTTCATCGTTTTATTTTAAAACTTTTTCTTTTATCTCATATCTTTATTTGATTGTATTAGTGGTTGGTTTTTGTTTTTATTTATTATATATTTAGCAGCCGTTTGTTGGCCGGCAAGCCGCTGAATGGCTGGTTTTTTTTACTATACAGGCCAAGAACGCACCTAACCTAGTTACATATATTATTGTGAGCAAAAAAAAGCAAGTGGAGTTTGATCGCTCAAAAATAAACACGACATCAGAATTGTCGGCTGCCTTTATTGCCTCTAATGCCTTTCAGCATAGAAGTTTATAAATGAAATATTCTTCATTATATTACCAGTTTCGCTAATTCTCGACCCAAAGGGAATGACTGAAAAGGCTCTTTCAAGGCAGACGTCATCCGTCAAGCGTCGTGCGCTGGGGTTTCGCCGCTCGGTTCGCCGCACGCGAACTGCTCGTAATGTCCGCAAGTACACCATGGCCAACGCGACGTCGATCGGACGAGTTACTCGTAATGATGCGTGATAACTCGATCAACCGATGACGCTGACCTACCTATCCTTCATCACACACGCGTCACGCGTCACTTTATCGACGCGTCGTCTGAAAGAGCCTAAATGCAACAATGTTATGCCCTACCTTCTCTTTGTGTGAATCTTGGTCCGAACTGCGTGGTGGCCCGCTCAAACCTTCTGTAACAGTTTTCTGTAATGAATGCGCTCCCTTGCCGGTCTTTCTTTTCTTCTCCCGGAGGCTCTGCGATCTTGAGCGCTGTTCCCTACAGCTTCTTTGCTGTCGCATACTCCGTTTGTTGCTTGATCTACCTCTCGATTTGCTAGCCATTTTTCTTGCATGTTTTGACTTCTCCTCAACAGAATACTCTCTGCCCCGGCTCGTAGTACTCTTCCGCACCCTTTCTTTCGCTTTAGACCGTGGTGCTTCGTGTGTATCCATCTCCTGCGTGAGATCGTTCTCCATCGTCACAGTCAAAGTGTCGCGATTACGTTTGTTAGCTCTAACGTTCTTACTGATGCTGCCCATCGTTGACGGTGGTCCAGCCCTACTGACTGTCCCCATCTCGCTAGTCATCACCTTCGCCACAACATTCTTTTGCTGATTTTTTCTGGTCTGCCGATGGGTTGGACCGTCATACATAGATTCTTGAGTACCACAGATGAGTAAATCGTTCTTGGTGTCACTGCTTGACGATTCAGCAGCAGCCTTCTTGATTGAATCACTAAGTGGTTTTCCTGAGTCAGATGTTGGACTTGTGAGGACTACCTTAAAGAAGGGCTGCAATTTTATTGCTAAAAGACCAACGAATAAATAGCAACTCGTTTTCGAATGAGACTCATCTCGTAGACCATGCTACGAGGTATCATTTGCTAAGTAACTTTTATCAGATAAGACGCTTGTTAGATAGTTCTGTTTGGATGGGAAGGAGTCTTTTCATCTCGCTGCTTTTGCGCGATAGGTCGGTAGTCCATTTCAGCCGGCCCTTGAGAAATAGGGACGTACGAATTCAATCGAAGAATACCGTTAAAGGCACTAATCACCACTGGTGATCAGCTCCTTGACGGTTGGACACCGTGAAGGAGCTCATCATCACTGTGTGGTCGAGGTGCCAAATTAATGAAAGTTGTATGTATCCAAAATCAACCCCGTATTATACCCTGTATTGCGCTCGAGGCATGATTAATATACAAGCAATTACCACGTCGAGAATACCACACCGTTGCCGTGTGATTCATGATGTGTTTCGGAGCGACCGTTCAAGAGCCGTGTGGGATTTTGGCTAGGGATTATGCTTCTGGCTCGAATTATACCATTCCCTAGCTTCCTTCAGCGTCGTTTCGACAAGCTACTTATCGCACTTTGTGAGTATTACGCCTATAACCGGCCTAGGCTTGTTCTGAAAAGAAGTGTGTAGGAATTCTAGCATCTCGTCTGATAACACCTCCCCAAAGCCGCTCTCACTGATTAGCTATGCTCTCTCGACTGACGGCAGAGCTAATTCCTGACGAGTTTCCCTCATGATTAAACTTAAAGATGATTCTTTTTGAAAGCACAGAACTCAAGACGTACCTCAACAGGAGCCGGTTTCGGATCAGCACCATTGATCACCATGGATTTTAGTGGTTTGTCCTCCTTCTTCTCCTCAGTTGATTCTGCAGTTGATGAGGTCGTATCCTTCCCCAGTGGTTTCCCACCAGAAACCTCTGACATAGCGAGTAAAAGTGAGGGGTAGTGGATAACAGTAGGGTTTTATATAGGCTCTGATAAGAAGTGAGGGAAACAGCGGTTATCAGTGATCAACTAGAGAACTGCAATCCAAGAGCAGAGTCATAGAGCCCTCAATTGCGAGAATTGAGCTTCATCTTATGCATTCACACTCTCGAACGCGCCAAAATCAAAATAATACTACAAAATGTGATAGCTAAAGGTCAAAAAATGCTGATGAGATCCCTCAACACCAGGGTTGTGAAGAACCCCTGCTTGAAACCGCCTCTGGTGGCGAAAAAACCCTATAAAGAGGAAAAATTAATGAAGAAGAACATACGGTAGTAAGGCGAGTCGCGACAACTGCTACTCTTTGGCAGTGGAGTATCAGACTTGCAGGACTTGTGTCAGTTGTCAACAGCAATCAATAGATTGATTGATTTATTTATTACACGAACACAGTCGTGCGTAGAACAAAGGATTAAACGGCATTCCGAAGAAACATAACATCATAACAGGAGATACTAATAACCAGGACGAGACCTGGAACAAAGAAAAAGTACGGGAAGAAAAAAAGTACATAGAGACGAACAAACACAGCTACAAGGCGGAAGTAGTTAAGGCATCGGGAAACTACGGGCTTAAGTGGCGCTGCAGAAACTTTTTGAATGCTGGCAGGCGAACAGGAATTTTTCCTCTTGTCCTAAGCTTTTGGTATAAAGGTGCTGCTCTACCTGAGAATGAGTAATGCCTACAGTTGAGCTTGGCTTTCCCAGGATCATATTCAACACAACCGGCTCTGGTAGAGTTTAATCTTACAGCCGTAATTTCTGAAGACTTAATACCGCTCATGTGATGAATAATTTTATGGTTAAGAATGGCATCATCTCGCTTCCTCCTATGTTCCAGTGTTTCCAAACCGGAATTGATATTTCTCGCTATAGTACTAGGAATCTGGTCATAAGAAAAACCCAATTGTTTAACCATAAGCCTTCTTGTAAAGTTCTTCTGGACTCGCTCAAGCACTTCACTGCTCTTCTTATGGTAGGGACTGAACACGGGTGTTCCATACTCCAAAATGGGCCTAATGTATATTTTATACGCTTGAAGGAACACAGTCGGATTGTTTGTGGAGAGCGCTCGAAACAAGTTGTTTATCAAATCTAAGATCTGCCGTAACTAAGAAGCCCAGATCTGATATCGTGTCCACTATCATATTGTCTGCTCCATCACAGAATAAGGAAATCTGTTGTTCTTCTTCCCTAATTGAAGCACACAACATTTTTCTTCGAGAACTACAGACCACAAGTACAGGACCAGAGATGAACCTTGATAATCACTTCTTGAAGAGCAAGAGATTCCGTCAAGTTATCAGCAGTGCTGTAAATCTTGAGATCGTCAGCGAAAGCGGAAAATTCAATGGGCGTTTCGGAAAGCAGGCTCAGTAAGTCGTGGGTATAGATATTGAAAAGTGTCGGTGATAACACACCACCTTGTGGCACTCCGCAGTTGGCTAGCCTAGGTTCAGAATAAGAGTTGCTAACACGAACAACATAATAGCGATCTTTGAGAAAGGATCGGTTCCAAGCAACTATGCGCGGGTGGATCCCAACGACATTCATTTTGGGAATCAACTTATCGTGCGAGACTCTATCAAACGCTTTACTGAAGTCGAAATAGACCATACCAACAGAACTGCCTTGGTCAAGAGATCTAGTCGGATAGTCAAGTTACTGGATCATTGCAGTAACTGTTGACTCCCCTTTCTGAGAGCCATGCTGCTTTGGGGATATTATTCAGTGATCCTCCAAATGCCTCAGAATTTTTGCTTCATAATTTTCTCGAAAATTCTGCAGAATATGGATGTTTACTAACCGGCCGAAAACTTTTTGGAGAGCTAAACGGTGGTTTTTTCGAAATGGGGGTAACAATGGCTCGTGTCCAACGCAATGGGACTTCAGCTCGCATGAAAGAGAGGTTGAAAATATACTCCAGAGGAGTCAACCTGAGCTATTCTCTTAAGAAAAGTCAGAGGTATGCCATTAGGGGTGACGCTTTGGGAAGGCGGCCACTTTCGAATAATTTCAAGAATATCGTCCCTGTTAAACCCCAAGGGGTCACCCATAACTGGGTACATTGACGCTGGTTCTTCATACGACTGATTATGAAAAGTTGAAGAACAAAAATTTTTCTGGTGCATACCATAAGAGGAACAATGGGCTTCATCTCTTTTCTCCCACACAGCCCGGAATATCATAGGAGCCGTTTCATTTCTGAGGTATTTGTTGCTGAATGCCGTCGAGGATTCTTGCCGATAGCTCCCAGCACTGCGCCGCGTCCTCTGCGTTTCTATCTTGCAGCTGGAGATTACAGCGCCACTTTGCTGCCAAGTGTGGACGGTCCATAGTTGTGCAGATCGTAGGGGAGGACTTGTTGAGGCAACCTCTAGAGGATTCAGAACCGCTGAGGCACAGACAAGTTTGGAACGAATTTATCAAACCTCGGAGGAGTGGACGGCGAATGCGTATTTCGCCTGTGCAATGACTTCGCTTTCCGAGTCAGAGTCTTCACCTTCCTAGACACGTCTGGTGCGAATTTACCCAACTAGGGAGATATGGTAGGCTTCGTTGGCCTAGGTGAGGATCGATCGCTAGAACACGAGGGCGTCAGCAGCGCTTCTTACCAACGCACTCCAGAGGATTCATGCCAGAAGCTCCCCAGCAGGGGAAAACAAGTCTCAACCAGCCGATTTCCATCCGATGTGGCCCTCGCCCCTTGGGGATTTTTTGAGTTTCGCGGCACTGGCACGGTGCGCCGGTGATCATGAAGATCTAAGGCGTCGATCGATACAGGACCCTGCACTGCCTTTTGTGTCCGCGGCTATTGTACTCGTCCCCTTCTCGAAATTTTTATCAGTCGTTTTTGCTATCGTTTCACTTTACTCAAAGATGCTTCATATTTTCTTTTCATCATGCTGCTTATGCGGTGCTATGTGGGTTAAGGTAGCAACCGAAGAAAAACGTCTCCGAGAATTCTTCGCTCTAGTCTAAGATTCTTAGATTACTAGATTCTTGAAAAGATTGGCACTATTCAACTTAACGGACTCCAGCACTCGATTTTTTCAGTCAGAAATTTTTTCTTCAGAAATTCTATGAAACTTTGCACAGGGGGTAATTGAGGGCGCTGATCACGAATCTGCTGTCCGTTTTCCACGTGGGCGGTCCCGGACCACCCAAACCGCTACTTGGGTGGTCCAGTCGGGATCACCGATTTCGCTGAAACTTTGCCTAGGGGGGTTCCCTGACGTCCTGAACACGATGGTGAAGTCGGCTTTCCAAATGACGGCCGAATAGGATAGTTATAGGTGAGTCTCACCAGGTAAGGTCGGTAGGTGCCCACCTATAACTACCGTATTCGGCCGCCATTTCGAAAACGGATTTCACCATCGTGATCAGGACACCAGAGAACCCCCATAGACAAAGTTTCAGCGAAATCGGTGATCCTGACTGGATCACCCAAGTGGTCGATATGGGTGGTCCGAGACGACCAGGTGAAAAATGGACTTCACCATCGTGTTCAGGACCCCAAATAACCCTTCATAAGGAAAGTTCAGCGAAATCGATGATCCTGATTGGACCACCCACGTAGCGATTTCGGTGGTCAGGGACCACCCACGTAAAAAACGGACGGCAGTTTCGTGATCAGCGCCCTCAATTACCCCTTTGTGCAAGGTTTCAGCGAATTTCGAATTTAGAAAAAAATCGAGGAGTGGAGTCCGTTAAGTTGAATAGTGCCAAAAGATTTCATAATGTTCTAGATTGGGTGTTTTCCACTTTGACATATAACACAAATTTGGGCAAGTTTAGGTGAATAAATAAATCTTGGGGAACGTTTTTCTTTAGCTGCACTCTCCAATCCACACAACGCCCTCTATGCTAGAGCAAGGCACTTCCCCAACGCTTGATCCCAGCAGTAGGTGAAGGTTTGTCACTAGTTAAGAGTTCCTACTTTACGAATCCGACCGTGGTCAAATAGTTATTTTCCCTTTAGGTTATTTGGGGCGCTCGTTGCAAATCTGTCAACCGTTTAAATTATGGTTGCTGGAAACCATTTATATCGTCAAATACGTTGGCATGTTCAGAACGATGTGGTCCGGTCTCATCCGAAAAATGATCATCGGAATTGTAATCAGGGCCCTAATAATCCTCCTATACAAACTTCGATAGAAAACATTTTCCGGACAAGATCGTATCCCCAGGGTCGGAACTGTTGAAGTATGTCGAAATTGTGTTCTTCGCGAAACTTCAGTGGATTTAGGGGCTGATCGCGATCTTGCATACGCATTGTGCTTTTTTTTTAAATTCCCGACCGAATCTCGCTGCTAATGATGGCGATCATGGCAGAACCGCCGGTTTTTCTGGAATTTCGTATACAAACGTTATTCGGTGTCCTGATCATGAATTCTATGTATTTCTCGATTTTAGGCTGATTCACGAATACAGGTGCAAGAAAGGAGGGGGTGACAGAGTCGTAACCACCGAAGCAACTCAAACATAGCCCATGAGGGTGTCCTTCAATTTTTTACCAGCGGTCCATCCTTGGCGAAGTTGGAGCCGAATCGATGATTTTGTTATGATATGGGTTGTTTCCGGTTGAACATAAATAATTCTATGAAGTGAGCACTGTCCCAATTATAATAATTCCCAACGCAGAACTCTGAGAAAGGTTGGGTGAAACAATTACAGCTCCTGGGGTACAATCATGAAACAGTGTCTATCTTTGTCTACGAGAGATGTCTTGTATATCTTTTCTTTTCTTTTTGCCTCTTGTCTTTATGTCTTTTCTACGAGCAATGGAAACTCCGGGAAGATATATAAATTTTTGACGTAAATTAGTTATGTTCCATTTTCAACCTCCTAGCATCTCTACTGTTGAATCGTTAAAGATCAGCAATGGATTTAAACTTTATGGACCACTTTTTAAGTGGGGTTTGAATTTTAGAGCTGCAATACGTTGCGAGGAAAGGGAGGAGTGTACCATATAGTTCTTGTTGCAAATGTTCTCCTTGATCTGGAGTTTAGGAAGGTAAACGCCTACACATTAGTGTTCTGGCACTCGTCGAATTATGAACAGATTCGACGCGAACACTTCGTTTTCCTCTTCATCTTGACGAAATTTTGGTAAATTAGGTGTTGACACTGCTGTTTTTGATCCGTAAAATTGCGTGTGTTAAGGTATCTGAAATGAACTAAGTTCCTATTTTTCAACGTTCGGCAGCAACACCGCCTGTCCTTTCTTTTTCTGTTCTCGTGAGCTTCCAAATACAATCTCCGACGACGTTAAAGTAATCGCTAAGTAAGTATATGTGCCTCAGGAAGGTTGGTAATATTTTTTCCAGGTAGCAGTGCTCCACCGTCTTTCGCAGTTAAAGTCATGGATGAGGATTGGGGTTGCGCGCCAGCTGCAGCAGGAGGTCAGTCCGTTACTCCGTAATGTTAGGAAAAAGCGATATTGTATCCAGAAGACAGTAGATATTTGAATTGAAATGGATCCCTTCGATCGTTACCTTCCTTGGTAAGCAGTTTCGTATGAGAAGACGCCTTTGTTTCATAATTGGAACCAGTCGTGGATAGGAATCTCCATTAGTAGTGAAGGCATTTAACCGACGGTAGTATCTTCTTATATACCGCCCTTTGCGCAATTTTCGGTTCTGCTTGAGTGCGACCAAGAATAAAGCTAATATTCTACCAAAGTTCGATGAATGAATGCTACCCCACAAAACATCACCAGACGAAGTTGTAGTCATGGAAAAAAAGTTGATTGAATTGAAAAGTTACCTCTGACTTGTGTGGGCCGAAAATTGAGTAATTCCAACTTTTTCACAAGACCAAGGTGGAGTGTTTGCACCGTGCTTTCTCTTCTTCTTGGAAACTCTTCTTTCTACACAGTGATTCTTTTTCTGACTAGAAAATTTTATGATTTATCATATGTCTCTTGAATTATTCGGAGATTCCTTTCGTTACCTTTTTTCGAGATTCTTCATTCTTTTCGGTTAACTTCCCCAGCCCATTTTTCGCTTGTAACTTCTCTCTTACCTGGGAGGTAGCAGAGTTTGATGAAACCGTTAAAGGTGCACGAACGCTGATGAAAATTAGGGCACAACTCAGTGCCTCGAACTTCATCGCTTGGATGTTAAATGGCTCATTTTAAGTGTGTTGAATAATTCTTCGGTCTCCCAAGGCATTCTTATACACATTCAGATGGTTTTGGCGAGTCAAAGGAAACAGACTTCGGTGTGAACAAAAAATTCGGACAGTCGGTTGACGACGACTGGGGTACTGCGACGCCGCGTCGCGATTTCTGGGGCGAAGACACAAACGTCGCGGACGTAGTAGACGATGAGACAAATGGTGACCTAGGATTTGGAGGTTCGGTGTAATTTTTGAATCTTTTTTCCGTTCTTTTACAATTTCTCTAGGTTAACAGTTGGCTAAAATATCATTTAAGCGTTAAGCCCTCATATATAATATTTTAGGTGTTGGACGATCGACCGGCGGTAGAGGAAGAGGACGTGGGTTTGGTGCGAGAGAGAACAATTCAGGAAGAAATAGCGTGCCGTTTGGGGACAACGACGGTGGATTCGATGGCGGAGATCGAAGTGGAAGAGGTGGTTTTCGAGGCAGAGGTGGTAGCTATGCCAGTCGCGGTAATGGCTTTGGAACTGGCACCGGCTTTGCGGGCAATTCGAGGCTGAACAGAGAAACTAATGGTCGAGCTTTTGGATCATCTTTCGAGGATAAAGAAGTGGACGAAGGGTTCGGCTCGGCGGAACGTGGATTTGGAGAAGAGTTCGGAAGGAGCACCAGAGGACGAGGAGCTGGAAACTCTCGTTCAGGCGGAAGAAGCTTCGGAGACGACGTGGGCTTCGGTGGTGAAAGCTATGATAGTGGTCGAGGAGGCGGCGCGGGCAGAGGGAGAGGTGCTCGAAGGGGCAGAGATGGCGGTTTTGGAGGCCTCGATCGTGACAACCACACTAGCGACAAGCGCTTCGGAGGTTTTGAGTCGTCCGGATTCGGATCATCAGGCTTCGGTTCGAGTGGCGATGGGTTCGGACAACAATTTGGATCCAAGCGAAATGAAGGTGAGCGGAGTAGTGTTCCGTTGTTTACTGCAATTATGATTCAATTAACCTCGGTTAAGATTCTCCATCGTGTTATAATTGTGGACAGAAGGGGCACCAGTCACACAACTGTAACTATTCTGGAAATGCAGGTAAGGTCTTTCTCAGGTAGTAGAACCTATAAAGGGACATTTACACCGTAGCTGTTGGGTTTATACACAAATTGTTTAATATTTGCATTTTCTTCTTTTTTGAGTCGATAACTCTTATATAGTGGCTAGCATTTTTCCATACATAGTTACGAGTGGAAATGATCACCAGTTCTAGCAGTTCTTTTCAGATTCCGCCGGCAACGATTTCGAGGGTAACAGAGGCTGGTGATCGAAACATTTGATTTTCTGTAGCTCCAGTCTCCCAAAATTCTTTTTAATTGCTCAACGGTTGTATTGTAACATAGTATATGCTACATGTTCTTTAGGATTCGGTAGCGGTGGCTATAGAAATCAGCAAGGCAATGGCTTTGGTAGTAACGAAGGTCACGGATTCGGTAGAAGATGGGGCGATGACGATGAGCGCCGCTTTGGCGGTGAGTCGAATAGGTTTGGCGCGAGGAGAAACAGGGATGGTTTTGGTGGTTCTGGAGATGGCGACAGGGACAATGAAGGTGGAAGAGGTGATTTTTGTTCTATTTGAAGTATGAGCATGACTAAGGGTTAGTTTAAACGCTGGAATTTTTGAACGTTCAGTGTATTATTGTCATTAATGATGGGAAGAGATCGGCTGAAGGGCCTGATTTCCAGTGTAGCCACTTTTGTGTCAGTAGAGGCAGACGTGGTTTGTTCAAATAACTCACTATATTTCTACGCAGTATCTCTGAACTTTCGGCTAAGCGGTAACCAATGCATTCATTTTCATGCTGTTTGAAAGCAGTCGTCGGAGAAAGTAAGGGACGAATCGTTCAGTAATTTCTTCTACAGTGCATTCACTAATTATGCGTCCCCTGCGTCCCCTTGGTGTTTCAAACTTTATGAAAAAGAATGTAGTTTTCTCCCTGATGACATTTTCATCAACATGAGAAAGAAAACTTTGAAATACGCCACCCTTTCGCTTTCTCTTTTCGTACTCGCGAAACTCGTATGTGAAAATTTGGCACTATTCAACTCAACGGACTCCAGTCCTCGATTTTTCTTCAGAATTCGAATTCCTGAAACTTTGCATAGGGGGTGATTGAGGGCGCTGATCACGAATCTGCCGTCCGTTTTTTTACGTGGGTGGCCCTGGACCACCCAAATCGCTACTTGGGTGGTCCGATCAAGATCATCGATTCCGCTGAACCTTCCCTATGAGGGCTATTTGGGGTCCTGAACACAACGGTGAAGTCCGTTTTTACCTGGTCCTCTCGGACCACCCATATTGACTACCTGGGTGGTCCAGTCAGGATCACCGATTCCGCTGAAACTTTGTCTATGGGGCTTCTCTGGTGTCTTGAACACGATGGTGAAGTCCGTTTTCGAAATGGCGGCCGAATACGGTAGTTATAGGTGGGTACCTATCGACCTTACCTGATTAGACTCACCTTTAACTGCCGTATTCGGCCGTCATATGGAAAACGGATTTCACCATCGTGTTCAGGACGCCAGAGAACCCCCACAGCCAATGTTTCCGAGACCACCCACGTGAAAAACGGACAGCAGATTCGTGATCAGCGTCCTCAATTATCCCCCTATGCAAAGTTTCAGCGAGTTCCGACAACTGAAAAAAATCGAGGACTGGAGTCCGCTAAGTTGAATAGTGCCGAAAATTTCATTCCTTATGTTTGTCGATTTGATATCCTCGCCGTTTTCAAAGGCCTTTTTTCACTGTTGAGCATAAACTGGAGAATTGTGTGCAGGTTTACCGTCGCACTAGAGCGGAAGCTTGGCTGCTACGTAGATGCATCTATTTTCGATGTTTTAAACTTAAGTGAGCTACCCAGAGACCATTGTAGCTCACTGCTAATATGTAAGACTAGGACATATGGAGAAGTAAGCCATAGTAAGCCACTGTTAATATGACATGACAAACGCATCTGGTGAAGTAGTTCCTCATTTGATCGTCTTGCTTCATCATCCTTTTACGTATAATGCAATGTGATTTTTTGCGCTTTCTAAAGTGAATGCTTCAACTGCAGCGTTCAGGACAAGCTTGTTACAATTGTGGTGCGAGGGACCATCTATCCCGTGAGTGCCCTAATCCACCAAGACCCCGAAGAAATGATAGCGGACATGAGCAAAAGAAGCCTCCGTCGACTTTCGTTCCACAGGACGAAGAGATCGATGTGCTGTTCAAACAGCACATTGAACAAGGCGAAATGTTTACGAAGTTGTTCGAAGCAGAGGTGACACTCACGGAAGGAGGACTCAATGGTAGATCGGAAAAAGGAAGAAAGATTAGGTACGTTTATAGAAAACGTCTCACTAGTTCCACGCATCTGTTGTTAGACTTCTTTGGTAGTGAAAAAGACGAAAGGGAAATTGCTTAGATGACTTGTGTGATTAGCCTATTTATTTATTTATTTATTTATCTTTCATCCGTTTCTCTTTCGTCACCACGAGACGTTTGTTCTAGCTCGTTCGAGGATCTAGAACTTCCTGAAGAGCTGGCCAAGAATGTCGTAAGTTCAGGCTACACAAGACCTACACCGATCCAACAATACGCAATGCCAGCCATTTTCAAAGGTGTATTTCTCGTTTCTGTCATGGTTTTGCTTTTATGATGTTCTACTAATGCCGTCCCAATATTACCAGAGTTGTTTCTTTTTCACTTCGAACCAAAATTTTGGTCTTGCAGGTCGTGATATTATGGCCTGCGCCCAGACCGGATCAGGGAAAACGGCTGCGTTTCTGCTACCGGTGATGACGGCGCTCATTCGTTCCGGTAACCTATGCGCCCCTAATGAGCGTACGTGTTATCCCAGGTACGTGAGCTGGATGCTCTGCAATTTTAGCAGTCTTGGTTGTTCGAGCTACCTCGGTTCTCCTAGATGCTTGATCATCGCACCGACTCGTGAGTTGGCAGTTCAAATCTACAACGAGGGAAGGAAATTCGCTCACGGGACTGGATTGACTGTTGCCTGTTGTTATGGTGGAACTTCAGTTCACGCTCAGCGAACCACGCTCGCCAGGGTCAGTTTATTATTTTTGTCAGTTATTCAATGCTACATGCACAGCTGTCATCTGCAACCAAGCCAGCTGAGACTTTCGTGTTTTTGTTAATGAAACATCAGAAAATGGCAGCTTTTAAGGGTGCCACCATCCTCGTGGCAACCGTTGGAAGACTCGAGCAGTTTTTAAACGAGGGATCTATTTCCCTTCGTGAGGTTTGTTCAGATGTTGTGCTCAACCAGCTAATTTTTATGCCCTTTCGGTGTTATTCTTCGTTCAGTTTTCTCCGCAGCTTCAGTCCGTTTCATAATTACGTTGCTTTTCTGCCTGATCTTATCTTGTGTGTCCTTAATGTCTCTTTTGCACCTGCTTTCAGATGTTCCTATTGATGCCTCGTTTTCGTTTACTCTCGTGGTTTCAAAAGTGTTCATACATGCTTTCGGTTATCAGCAGACTGTCCTAAATTCGTAGTTCCAAGCCTACTCCTGCGTTACGGGCGCGCGCGGTGAGAGACGTCACTGATCCCGCACAGACGAACGGCTAACCAAGCCTTTCATCCCTGCTGGGTCGGGTAAATTGATACCTTACTTGTCCGTGAAGGTAAAAACACTGACTTGGCATTGCGGCTGGCCTCCGGAAGTCATTGTATAGCACAAATACGCACTCACCATGATTCGACTGGAACACGAGTGCGGAGGTGCGACCAAAGAGGTACATAGAGGATTGCTGCTCAACTCCGACACCTCTATCTTCTCCTTTTGCTCCAGCGTAGCCGTTGTTGTATCCTGGAGAAATATGTTCTCCAATACTATTAATTATCTGGTTTCACCGCGCTTTAGTCTTTGAGTTATGCATTAAGATTAGGCTATCCGTTGTAGCAATAATTTCTCGTTGATATTCAGACAAAATATCTGGTTCTGGATGAGGCCGATCGCATGCTTGAGATGGGATTCAAGGATTCTATGAACTTCGTTCTGAATCATCCAACACTTACAGCCAGAGAGGAAAGACAGACTTTCATGTTCAGGTTGGTTTACGGGCAGTACATATTTACATAATCAAGTAAATGGAAATGCTAGCAGGATATATTCTTTTGTTTATAATATCGCCATGCTCAACTGTCCCGTTCTTTGCGGAATGAGGTTGCTACATTTAACACTGATAGACAATAGACCTGTACTGACGACGACATGTGAAATTCTACAGTTTGCATTTTTTATACACTTCTCGAATATTCAGGGCGCCTTCATGGCTTTCGTGTATCAAAAACCAGCCCCTATTTGTATATACAACACCCCCCCCCCCCCAATACTTGTATACATGATGTGACGTAATGGTCGTACGAACTGAATGTCAATTAGGAAAGCCTTCGTCGTGCTCTGCGACGCTCTCATTACATGCAGAGGCTTGACGGGCCAACCGGGTGCATTCATTATTATTCTACTGTTCGTACGCTCTATAATGACGTTGTAATGATAGTGCTAGGATCATCACAAAAATCGCGGCTCAGGCGGGGTTCGAACTTTCGTCTCGCGGCTATTCTTACTCGTGTGGTAGAATTTTTGCCCATATGTATGCTGGTAAAGGGTGCTGATGGACAAAGTCCTTCGTTTTTAGTGCAACTTTCCCCCGTGATGTGCAGATGGTGGCGTCTCAGCAGCTGAAGTCTGATTTTCTCATGATTACTGTCGGCAAGATCGGTGTAGCAAACAAGTGTATCAGTCAGGTTTGACTAAGATAATTTCATTGCGTTCTGTAGCAATAATTGTTTTACTGCTCAGGAAATCATCGAGTGCAATTCGATCGCTGACAAGAAAGAGAAGTTCTTCGAATTGCTCAATATAGATCTCAAGAAATACGAAATCAACAAAGGTGCGGATCTCTTGCAGCACTTGCCTTATTGTTACTGTTTATATTAGTCAGTAGTTTTTAGAAGCTGACGTGTTCAAGCAAAAGACGATGGTTTTTGTCACACGTAAGATGTTCGCTGATACCCTGGGTGTATTGCTGAGCGAGTGCGGCATTCCTTCAACCACAATTCATGGAGATCGCTATCAGGACCAACGTGCTCAGGCTCTTAACGACTTCAAATATGGAAAGAAACCGGTACGAACATGTGCTGCGCGGTTCTACCCCAGAACTTCTCACACAAAATACAATCCTTTTGAGAAGAATGATTTCTCACAATGGGTTTCCGGCCATATTGGGAATTTCGTTAAGATTCTTATCGCAACTGCAGTTGGCGAACGAGGATTAGATATAAAAGGTGTGGATCACGTAATCAACTATGATCTTCCAACAAATGGACAAGACTACGTGCATCGTATTGGAAGGTATTTTCAAGATACTTCTCATGGGTTTAATCAAACGCTCTACAATTCAGGACTGGCCGTGTTGGGAACCCAGGTAGAGCCACTTCGCTGTACCTATCTGAGGAAAACAAGGATTTGGCACAGAGTCTTGTTGAAATTCTGACTGAGGCAGATCAGGTCAGTATTCGAGATAATGTTAAGTGCTACATTAAAGAATTGATGAAAAAATTCGTGGTTGTATGTACGAAGTACTTTGAAGATGGTGCCTGAATTCCTGGCGAGAGATGCGAATGGAGGCGAATTCTCAAGATTCGGAGGATTCGGAAGTAGTAGTCAAACTGCTGGCAACGTTGAGGACGAAGAGTGGTGATATTGGTGGTTTCACACGAATGCATAGTATATAACGTTTTCTTTTAATCGATTTAGTTTTATTGTCAATGCAGCTATCAATCTCTCTCAATCTATCCCATCTCAAATGCTCTAAAACATGTTGCTACATTTGTTAAACTAGCTGTTAAGATTTTGGTTGTTGCAACTTAGAGAAGTTTTCGATGTGCATTGATTTTATTTTTCTTCTTGAGGCACTTTGATTACGATGTTCACGGCTAGAATTAAGCTCTATCAACTTAACGCAGGTTGTTGTGTGAGATCTGTTCCTGGTATCGGTGACATCGTCGATCAATCTGTAACAATTGCCGGTCATTGCATGTGCATGGAGAGGTAAATTCTGTTGTGCTGAACTGTTTTTAACGGTCTAAACATTACTGAGGAATAGTGCTGTTGATCACTGTTTATTTTCAATGTTAACTTACTGACACTGTCCTTCTCCTTACTATGAATGCAATAGAAACCTGACAGAGGTCAATAGTCCGGCGCCTTTCATCCCCGCATTCTCCGCAAGCAGAACCATTATCTTCTAAGGGCTTGTACCAACGTGATGTACTACAAGCCGAAGAGAACTTGAGCTTCGTGGGTGGATTCCTGAAGGAGATTTTTTCAGTCTTTGGCAGAGACATATGCAGTGCCGGCCAAAAAGGCATTCGTTTTCACATTGTTGCATGTAACTCCTTAGGGACTGAGGCTTTTGAACTAATTTTTTTGCAGGTAACGAAGAGTGACAAGAGTGTACATATGCTAGTTTCGTTTCGATGAGGGTAAGAAATTTTTGAATTTTTCCACCAGTGAAGTGAAATGCGCACTCTCAGAAAAGCGGCCTCATTGACAATAAATATTTCCTCCTCTAAAACAAGTAATGTTTTTGCTTATGTGCCGTTTGAAAGAAGAAGAGTTTGCCTACAAAATTTTATATTGGCGTCTTTTGTTGTTCTTAGCTTTTATCATTTTTAGGTGGTCCAATGGGGGCGTGTCCAAGAGCTGTGAATTACCTTTGGATGCAGCTGGTGCTTTGTATACCGAGGCTTTCACAGGGTCTTATATGGCGTCTGAAACTGAGTTTCTAGAAATTCTACTTACGTAAAACTACAAAGTAGAAGCGTCATTTTCGCACCCTTTCAATTTTTCTGCTCAGAAGATTTTCCAAAACCTCAAACAGTGTTCGTAAGAAAAAACCTCGCTCTACGCGAAGGTGTTTTTGAAAATTCTCCACATCTCGGTTTTTGTTCGTTTTCAATCAGAGTGAGTACATCCTTGACCACCGATCTCCGCGCGCGATGACTGGGCGCCGCGTGCGACGGTGGGGATCGTGCAGTCATCGCCGCACGCGGCGCGCAGTCATCGCGCGCGGAGATTAGTGATCAATGATGTACTCACTTTGATTGCTTGAAAACGAACAAAAACCGAGATGTGGAGAATTTTCAAAAACACCTTCGCGTAGAACGAGGTTTTTCTTACGAACAATGTTTGAGGTTTTGGAAAATCTTTTGAGCAGAAAAAATTGAAAGGGTGCAAAAATGACGCTTCTAATTTGTAGTTTTTCGTAAGTAGAATTTCTAGAAACTCAGCTTCACAAAAGAATGAAGAAGTATCCGATAGCGCTTTCGATTCTCTTTCAGGCGCCATATAAGACTCTGTGAAAGCCTCTGTATACAAAGCACCAGATGCATCCAAAGGTAATTCACACCTCTTGGACACGCCCCCTTTGGACCACCTAGAAAAATAATAAAAGCTAAGAACAACAAAAGACGCCAATATATCATTTTGTAGGAAAAATCCTCTTCTTTCAAACGGAACATAAGCAAAAACATTACTTGTTTTAGAGTAGGAAATATTTATTGTCAATGAGGCCGCTTTTCTGAGAGTGCGCATTTCACTTTACTGGTGGAAAATCTCACGAAAATTCTGACCCTCATCGAAACGAAACTAGCATATGTACACTCTTGTCACTCTTCGTTACCTGCAAAAAAATTACTTCAAAAGCCTCAGTCCCTAAGGAGTTTCATGCAAAAAAGTGAAAACGAATACCTTTTTGGCCGGCACTGTAGGTCGAGGAAAAAATTTCCAAGGGAGTTTTCAGCAAGTTAAACTTTGTAGAAGGGCACATACAGAACATGTTCTTCGTTGGTGGATCCGCGAACTTACCTACAGCGAGGCAGACTCGACAGACAGGTGGATCAGTAAATTCCTCTCCGCAGCGGTAAGTCCACCCAACCAAAGGAAGTTGCACACTTATCATTCCCACCCAGGAAGATCATCCACAAACACACGCGGTGTTCTTGGGTGGTCCCTTACAGAGTGTTTTTTTTTTCGCGGGTAGACCGGTCGAGACGGTCAGTAGGTCCGTAGTTCTCAGGGATTGGGAGGGCGCGAAGCGCTCGCGAACAGGCGCTCGACGGCGTACACTGGCCTCGTAGCCAATGTTTTCGTCCTTATGGTGCCTCCTTCGTATTCCCCAGAGTCACGATTTCGGGAGCACAGTTATGTAGATTGGTTCTCCGTCGAGCCGCACGCGTTTGTCTCCAACTGTCATCTGCTCTTCTCAGACACCATTCTGGAGTCAAACGGTGTTTGCACATGCTTAGTGTCGACGCAACGTACATTTTTAAACAAGTTTTAGGCTTATGGTATAATTCTCGCAACGGGCCCGTCGCAGCGGAGCTAAAAATGTATGGCTCCCCTCCATATAGCACTGCAGCTGGTTTTTTTTTTTGGATTTTGCGGTGTACAGGGACTCGGATAGTTTCCCGCAAGGGCAAAAAGGATGGTCCAGATCCTCTTAAGGGCATTGCACACTCTGCGATGCCCTGTCCGGCGTCGTCTGCGGCGGGTGGGGATAGCACCGGCGCTCCGCCCACCACCCGCCGTCGACTACGCCGGCGCCGCACGAAAAATGCCCGGCGCCATTCCCTGGTGCGGCGCCGGATGCGACGTCGTCGGTGCCGTCGCCGTGGCCTTCACCGCCGCAGAGTGTGCAAAGGCCCCTCCGGCAGCTGCGGCGCCGGCGCCGGATGCGGCGCCGTCGAGCCAGCGCGGCACTATGTTTCATCAGCCGCAGACGACGCCGGACAGGGCATCGCAGAGTGTGCAATGCCCTTTAGGATAGTACTGTGACTTTCGTCGCAGCTAGCTGGCGCCAGCTGCGATGATCGGGCAACACTGCTACGAGTCCCTGCACACAGCAGCATACAAAAACCCAGCTGCAGTGCTGTATAGAGAAGAGCCATGCATTTTTAGCTCCGCTGCGACGGGCCCGTTGCCGGAGTGTACCATAGGCCTTAGTTAGTAAGAATGTGAAAGAGGCCCGATATGACCTCTTCAGGATTTCCTTTCTAAGAGTTAGCCGTATAAAACTTGGCTCAGGTTATGGTCAATATTATGTGATCTCTGAAATTATGTAAATACTGATGAACGTAAGACGAAGTGAGGACTTCATGCCATTTATTATGTTGCAGACCAAAAACCGATACAATCGAAAACAAATAGAGAACACGGTTGCGTTCACCAAAAGACACACTATATCTGCATGGTATCTACCTCTTGTAGAGACAGGAAATTTGCTCCCATCCTTTTCTTTTTTACTACACTTGTAGTTATCTAGACACCGAGTTCGTTGCCGGTTCAATTGAGGTCACATTGAACAATACAAACACCTTAGAATACAAATCAGTCACATGTAATATACAGGATCATCATTTGACACCATTAAATGTGCAGCAAATTACATGAAAGATACAGCGTATACGGCACAAGAAAGCGACGCTTTGGCGAGTTAACGAAGTGCAAACGGCTGGCTGGGCGCCTAGTCTTTGAGCGCTTGCTGAATGAAGTTGAGCATACTGGCGTCCAGATGAGCGGCACCGTCCGATGAGCGGATACCGTGCCTTTCAGAAGGGAACAGCTGAAATTCATCTGATTCACCTTATTATTAGTACTGTGGGGCAGAATGTTAGTGAAACTGTTCTGCGATCGATGTCATCCATTGACCTTAATTTTTTCCTTAAATCTCTTTTCACTTTTCTAGGTTATGTAAGCAGGCGGGCGATAGAGACACCATTTCCGCCGCTTGACTTTAGTATTGGGACTTTCTAATTTACATATTGATCACACGGAACTTCAGGTGCAGCTCTGAACAATTGATTTGGTTCAGATAGCACTGAAGGTAGTTACATACTACTCGGTCTCGGAAATGATTTTTGTCAGCAGAATTCGCGATAGTCATTTTCGAAGGGAGCTGCCTCTCCGTTGGTTTCAAAGGAATACTCGTTGCCCTTCATCGTACCCTAAGGTGAATATCAGCATCCTATTGATTTTCTTACTAGACTTCCACGGAACGGAAGTGTTCTAAATGATAACACTGTCGATCCTCATAAACGCTCCAATTTCACGCGTTGAAAATTGCAATTCCATGAAGTTGAACAACTCTCCAGAATAAACTGAGTGACTAAATATGTATAGGTGTATATATGTAGGTATGTATATGTGGTAGGTGCGATTCTCTGCAGAAGGTCATAAACAAGGACATACAGTGATGGGTCATTACTTGAGGAAGAGCGACAGATTGAGAGCATGACAAGAAAATAAAAGTTGGAGGAATAGAGAAGGCAACTAATTACCAAATTAGTGGATATATTTGAATACGTTCTTGTGCACAATCTTAATCGTCTTACCTGAAGTTGATAGGGCTTCCCCGCTCTAATAAGCTGTTCAATCAGTGCCTCGGTGTGGCGAAAGTGCACGTTTTCATCCAGAAGACCGTGAACGAGCAACAGTCTTCCAGGTCTGAAACTCGAATGTTCATTAAGGAATGCTACACCACATCAAAGTTTCGAAGTTGAATTTCGATTCGACCTCACGCCACCCGGAACTTTTTATAAACGCAAACGATCATCCCAGGTCTCAAGCATGATAAAGGTAAAGGTAAAAAATTGAGTGCTGATCAGTCCCCGAAGGACGCGCCGGCGTATTCGGAATCGTAGAGATATCGTGAATATTTGGTCTGTATTTGGCCATATTTGGCCTGTACCGACTTGCAGGGACCAGCTGCTATACCAAGTCAGCGTTTTTACCTTCCCGAAAAAGTCCGGTATCAAATGAAATGAAATGAAATGGTACAAATTCACTGACCCCTGAGGGATGGAAGGCTTGGGAAGAGAAGGGATAGACCGGTGTCAGCATAGCCTCCTACCACTGCACTACACTCGCCCAAAAATTTTGGTTGCTCCGTGCGAGGATAGATCGACCGTGCGGGTTTCAGTAGCGCCTCTTACCACTGTGCCACGCGGACCCTACTCAAACATTGTACCATGAACATTTCAAAAGAGTGAGCAATTTAGCTCAAGAAGCACCGTTCGCTGGTGTTCGAAAATGTTGTACTCGAGCAATCGATCAGGAGATTGGCTTTCACCTAGTACACAATACTCACTGATCTGGTAACTTTTCCACATGCTTGATGACGGAAGACTCATCGTAATAGGGGCTTCGATCGGAGCCGAAGCCCAAATATCGCTCAGTGTACGCAGTGTCGTAGAGTTTCCAGTCGGTTACCGCTCCACCAGCTATTGCAGCTCGAAACACCTGCGAAATTCAAAAATGAGCGCTAGACAACTTTATAACAACCTATATTCGGCTAATGTTTGGAGCCGTTGGCTTGGCTGCCGCTTCTGGCACTGTGTGCACACTCGAAAAACTGAGCAAAGTACATATCACTTCATTCCGACCAGAATCCTCCTAAACCCAGCATGTTATTACTATGATATACAGTGGCGGCAATATATTTACAGACGCCTGCCCTCTGCGTGGTTTTTTGGCCGTAACTTTGGAACCAGAGGAGCACGAGAAGTATTGAGCATATTTTTAGAATCCTTGAAAAATTCTCTACAAAACAAACTAAATTGCATTCAACGCCTCTTCGAAATTGTAGAAAAAAATCGAGTGGAAATAAATTGGTCATGAGATAGTAAATGGTAAACACATTCTCAAAATCACAATAAACTACAATGCATCATCAAAACATGTTTATTATAGAAGAACAAGTCAATATTCAGTAAGATAGCTCTTGCTCTTGATCACGGCGAAACAGTCCGGTTTCACATTGAGTCGACGAACTTCATACATCGCTCCACAGGAATAGCACTCCACGTTTCCTTGATGATTGCTTCCAGCTCGTGAAGATTCTGTGGCTTCTAGCGCTTTCATTCTGAAGCCTATCGAACATCTCCTGAGTGACGTGGATAGAGTTTTGGAGCGCTTGAAACCACAGAATCTTCACGAGTTGGAAGCAATCATCAAGGAAACGTGGAGTGCTATTCCTGTGGAGCGATGTATGAAGTTGGTCGACTCAATGCGGAACCGTTTGGCTGTGATCAAGAGCAAGGGCTATCCTACTGAATATTGACTTGTTGTTCTATAATAAACATGTTTTAATGATGCATTGTAATTTATTGTGATTTTGAGAATGTGTTTACCATTTACTATCTCATGACCAATTTATTTCCAGTCGATTTTTTTCCACAATTTCGAGAAGACGTTGAATGCAATTTAGTGCGTTCTGTAGAGAATTTTTCGAGGAATCTAAATGTGTGCTCAGTGTTTCTCATGCTCCTCTGGTTCCAAAGTTATGGCCAAAAAACCATGCAGAGGGCAGACGTCTGTAAATATATTGCCGCCACTGTATATGGTATCGTACAGAACGGATATTTGACTACTGCAATATGTTCGATATCTGTTTCTTTTTGTGGATGCAATGCATCATTCTTTAATGGCACACTGTTGCTGAATATTATTATTAATACGATACTCTACTGTTCTCGTAGGAAATCCTCAAATTATCAAAACTGGAAACGAAGAAGGAGAATCCAATCTCAGTCGCGATTTTTGCGAATAATCTAGCACCTGAATAACCACATTTATTGTGGAACTCAATATGAGATATTGGAAAGTAGCCACTAGTCATAATATTACATTCGAATTTCGTTGCTAGATTTACCACAGTTCACGAACATTTAACCTAAACGGTGGAGTCTGGGGTAGATTTCACTGTTTTCATATCACACATCCCCGACGGAAAAGAATAAAAGTGGCCCATTTTAGCACATCACAACGCGCTTGAGGAAGCAAAGTAAACGAAGAAAATAAATAAGGAAAAATAACAGATAATAAGGAGCAAAAAATGAACAAATAGATCTTCTGACGTGGCATTACATTCGTAGCGTCAAATCTTTTGTGATTTTTGACCGCAATTCAAGCGACTCCACTTAGCACTTACGTTAGGAAACTTCGCCAGTGCCAATAACGACATGTAACCTCCATAGCTCCAACCTTGCACCACCACTCGAGACAGATCTAGCAGTCCATCCATAAGTTGGGCGACCTCCTTCAACCCTTCCACTTGGTCTTCGACTTCACACTGTCCCTGGAAAAATACTGTTGTTCATGCGGATAATTTCAAATCAATCCTTGGGTATCTCACTAGCTTGCCGAATATCGGAAACTCGAAATCGGTGCCTCGATTACTTGACCCTCGTCCGTCGAGCATCACAACAACAAAGCCAAGTTTCGTGTACTTTTGAAAAGGAATCCACCTGAACAGGAACGCAATAACTTCAACGAAGAATTTTGAAGCGTCATCAAAACAACGATCCATCGTTTGTGATAATTAGCCACATGATGTGTACTCTCAAGGAATGTTTCTCTCAAGGAACTGCTAGTACACAGCCACAACTGTGCGATGGGTATGCTGTTCATCTTTGGTGTAGAAATTACAACTTAGAACTTTCCTACACTTTTTCTTACACTTCCCAGTCGAAAAGAGGGAGGACAAACAACGACAAACTCTGAACCCTTTACTGTGGGAAAACAATTATCTTTTGTTTATAAAAGTTTTATAAAAACTTACGTGCTGAAGTCGTTTCGAACAAGTTGTATCCCTGGACCACCGTACACATAATGCAAGACGGGGTAGCTTCGATCAGCCTCGTAATTTGCCGGTCTCATTACCATAGCGAACCGTTGCACAGATCTTGAAACGGCAATGACGACTGTAGAAACTCAACAGCTTCTCCACATTTACAAATAAACTTACTTTGATTGGTATTCGACTATGATAGGTAAATCGTTGACGTTGATTGAAGTTGGTAGTGTATAGCCAGCCAAGCCAATCTGCAACAGACTTGGTAACTTTTGGAGTATTTTCGTTGTGCGAAGAACAGGTGAAAGGCGGAAACATGGAGGAAATATGGAAAACGTGACAAGTTCATCCCAGCCATGATTGTTACTATGTACCCTGGAAAACGATGCATTTGTTTGGCATTGTGGTTAAAAAAGACACTGTAACCACCGCTCCAGTTCACCTGCTATATGAACTTTGATAGACTTCATTACGAAAAAAACGACGCACTGAACTAAACTAAGGCGCGCGTGGTACACTGGTAGGAGGCGCTACTTACAAACACACGGTTGAGCGAACGAACCCCGCCAGACTAACCAAGGCTTCCCTAATCCCTCCGCTGTCGGGTTAAGCAGTACCAGACTTGTCTGGAAAGATTTGCCTTCCCAGACAAGTCTGGTACCACTTAACTTCTCTCAACAGGCTCGAGACACTCACTTGGTATAGCGGCTGGCTCCTGCAAGTCATTGCGTGGTCGAAATACGCATTCACCATGCCTCTATAATTTGAATGGAACATGAGTGCGGTGGCGCGTCCTTAGCTGACTGATCAACACCTTCACCTTTACATTTATAAGTAAGTAGCGGAACTATCGGGAAAGATCAGCTCCTAGGACGGGCCACTCACTGGGGTGCCAGTCAGAATCGAGAGCCAGCGGCTGCATTAGTGTCACTGTCTTACAAGACAAGTCTGGTACCAATGTATCCAATTTCGGACGAATGGAGGTTTGGCTTATCCAGACGAAGATCGATCGCTCGACCGTGTGAGCGGAACTAGCGCCTCTTACCGACGCAATACGCTACCCGGACATGAAACAAACAGTATATAATTGTTTCAAAAAACACTACCTGGGCGACCAAAGTGGCCTCGGGTAGCACCGAATCCTTCGAAAACGTCAAAGCATAATAGCGGCACTGTGGTGGCTGACTGAGCGACGTCATCCAGCAGACAAATCCTGTTGACGGCAACAGGCACATTTGATGACAAGCTCGCTCGCCCCTGAGATCGACAAAGACTCTTTATCTTTTCTTCTTGAGTCTTCTTGACATTTGAATAATGCAGCCTAACATTTGGGTGCGTCTTGAAAATAACCACTACTCTGACCTGAATTAATTGAACTTCTCGAATATGACCTCCCCCCACCACGAAATGCACTTCTGTTCACACAAGTAGTCTGCTGGGGCGACCACCAGCCTTACCATCACAATTTCTCCTCAGCAAATTCGTTTTATATCCAAGTAAGCACTTATTGTTTCGGTTTCGAAGCTTAATCTCTCTTCCGATATATAACCAAAATCTGTGTGAGAAACGTTCACTTTCTTCCTATTTTTCCCCCTAATGAAAACATCAGAATTATCAATTTCACAACTACCGCTTACTTGAACGATAATCCGCTTTCTGTCAACGTTCGCATCCCATCAACGGCTTCATCATAGCTAGAAACACACCTGAAAGTAAATCACATTAAGGCTCATGTCATCCGATAATACTCCTTCAAATGCTGTATAGATGCAACGCCTTGTTGTGCCAGCAGCAAACACCAGGGATTTCGGATGCGACGAACACGCCGAAAAGCCACGACAGCGAAAAGTGTTTGACTGATTTTTAGTGGGTGAGGGACCTTCCGCACGGAACCCTAATTGCCAACTCATGGCGCGCGCAAGATGATAGTACCTGCGGACCATTGGCGAGTTCACCGCGCGCACCTGTACCGTAGTCCTCGGCCCACGAGATCTTGGCCGCGTCCGAGTCCCTCGTTAGGGCGATGGTGACCCGACGGACGAGAGGAATCACCAGATCGACCAGATCGGGAGCGAGAGCTATTGCTCGCCGATTCATAGGGCGCGTAAGGCACTGTAAGGAATCAAACATGCACAACACCTACACGTGCCTATGTCAAAATTTCGGGCCCTATTCAACGGGCTCAGTCGCATTTGGGAAAAACTATCGATAACACAACTGGACATGGCCATTCTGTGACAAAATTGCATAAGGGTTTCAATTAGGATATTTATTTTATCGAATAATTGGAATCGAATTGAGAAATAATGGCCATGTTCAGTTCATATTGCACGCCCTGCGACGTGCCTGGACATTTTGACCCAGAATACCGTCACTTCTCTCGCACTAATCCCTGTTCTATAGTAACGGCCAGCAAATCTATGAAACACTATTATTCCAAAAAAAAAAAACTACAGAAAACTAAACTACAACTTGTAATTCATACAATACCTCGATACCTATCTATCGACCTCTTGTCTTCTCTCAGCATCACGCCTTTTATGACGCTTCATTTCACTTTTTTTCATTTTTTTCATCGGGATTCTGAAACCAAATTAGGGGCTAAATCGTTTCTATGGAGTTCATGTTGTTCAAATCTTTACCGTCATTTGCCGCTGCATCGTGTAGTTTACCTTCAGGTTAAGAACTATCAGGAGTTCGATAAGAGTTTTTCTTTATTCGGTATTTGATATAATGAACATCATACACTGTATAAAATTTTAGTTCAGAGTTGTGTCGCCGTCGACCCCCAAAAAATAAATTGTTGTCATGTTTTTCATGCAATTGTGACACAGAATCGTGTTCTCGATAGTTTTCCCCAAATGCGAGTGAGCCCATTGAATAGGGCCCGAAATTCTGAGATAGGCACGTGTAGGTTTTGTGCATGTTTGATTCCTTACAATGCCTTACGCGCCCTATGAATCGGCGAGCGATAGCTCTCGCTCCCGTTCTGGTCGATCTGGTGATTCCTCTCGTCCATCGGGTCACCATCGCCCTAACGAGGAGCTCGGCCGTGGCCAAGATCGCGTGCGGCGAGGGTCAGGGTGCAGGTGCACTCGGTGAACTCGCCAATGGTCCGCAGGTACTGTCACCTTGCGCGTACCATGAGTTGGCAATTAGCGTTCCGTGCAGAACGTCCCCCTCCCATTTTTACTCTTCATCTTCATCCATTTACAGTAGTTCGCGAAAAGATATGTCACCTTGTATTTTTGGGTGCAGCTCGCGGAAACCGAAAGGAATTTGATTTCAGTTGATAGTTCTAATAACTTTGACACCAGACTTGCAGATGCTCAGTGGTCCCTAAGATACATCCGTTTGAAAATGCATATGAAAACGAGATTAAAAATTTCTAAAAAAATCTAGAATTCCCAACAGGGGCACATAATAGTGTATTTTCAATAAGAGTTATTAGAGCTGTCAATTGGAATCAAATTCCTTTCGGTCTCCGCGAGCTGCACCCAAAAATGCTAGGTGACATATCTTTTCGCGAACTACTGTATGTGCTCTTTCAACTTATGGGAAAATTTCTCATTCATACGAGGCTATAAAATTTCAAACAATAAAAAGGCACAGAAATGAACTAGTTTCTCTTCGAGCTAAGGGCCCCATCAGACTTTACTGCGTTGCCGACGCAGTATTGATAGAACATAGGGGGAGGGACCGGCGGCGTGCGCTGCTTAGGCTTGGGCAGCAGCGCAGTAGCGCAGTATCCAGCTCCTAATTTCTTTGCGAAAACCACCCATATCGCCAACTACACACTAAATGTTTTTCTAACCAACGACAGTCCGGTGGACGGCCGCAAAAGCGCGCAGCTTTAGCGAAAATGCGCGCACCCCTCCCCACTTTTTGTCGCTCTACTTTGGTTTACTGCCGCAGCAGAGCCTGTAGGGGCCCTAAGGCTTTGCTACAGAAGCAACAAATACGTTAGTAGTAACAATAAAAGCCATGCCAACAAACGACTAGATACCCAAACTCAAAAAATGAGCTTTCAATATCCACATCTTGTGACATTGAAGGGAGAGAAGCTATATTCTTACATTTTCACTAATTGGCGATCGCACTGCTTACTAGACAAGCAAATCCACCCTCCGATTACACACCCTAGCAAAAATCCCCCAGGCTTCCAATGGCGTCGTCCCAATGGCGTCGTCAACTATGTACACGTAATGTGATGGAACACTTACAAAACTCACACGCTCCATTCAGTCGGGTGATTGACATTGGCAATATAGTAAACTAGTCGTCGATTCTCATCCAAAGTCAAACTTGTCGATTTGCACACCGAAAAATTTCCCTGCGTAATGACCCTTTCACGTAGATCCACCACCTCGCCGCTGTAAAGGAATTGAGCGTTGCAATTATAACAGAAGTATATGTAGAACTGCTGATGCTAGGTTTATGGTAATGATTGGCTAACATGAACAGGATGCGAAACCGCTAATTCGGCATTTGCAAAAGTTTCGACTACAGTGACGGCGCCTGAGTCAAAAAATAATTTTCGCTGAAACTTCGCCTGTGGGGATATTTAAGGCGTTGACCACGAATCTGAAAACCATTTTCCAGATTTAGTAGTAAAAGATATTGTCGATTTGGGTGATCGGGTCAAAATCTTAGATTTGGCTCAAACTTCGTGGTGGACCTCAGTCGAAGATCGGGAAACGGGCATCAGATTCGTGATCAGCGCTCCAAATAATCCCCATAGGCGGAGTTTCAGTGAAAATTAATTTTTTTACCCAGACCTCGTCGGTGGAGTCGGAACTTTTAACAAGTGTCGCTAATTCTTCGGTCCTTTTCTTTTTATGCATTACTTCGAGAATCCTGGGTAGAAAACAGAACAGCGAAACCTACTTCAAAATAGCGGCACTAATGAGGTAGAGGTGACAGTGCGACTGCTGCTCGCTGGCGTAGACAAATTGAATCGCTGAGGAATTGCCATCCAGAGGCACAATAGCGTTGTGAGTCTGCAAGGCAACTGATGTATCGAAGACTTCCACCTCTTTATCACTGATGAACAATTATAGGTAAAAATACAGTCGATTTATTAGGTTATAAAGAAAGTTCTGTAGCTATATTCAAAACGCCATAACTCAGATCCAGTTTAAAAAGGGCCTCAATCGCGAAAACACGAAGATCCGGATCAAGTAATATTTTCGACACGTTGGTATTCGGACCATCTGCTCGGAGTGCGATTGAGAGTTGTGGGTTCATTAATTGGAATGGATTTGGCGGAGCCACTTCCCCAACGATTTCTAACTTGCGACGAAGAATGGATGTTATACTATGATAACAAGAGCTTTGCACGCTTTTTACACAACGACGAACCTTCTAAGACGTTTAATAAGTCAGATCTTCATGACAAAAAGGCACTGGTGATGGTATGATGAACTGCAGCAGTACTAGTATGCCTTTTGTTCCTTACTCTTTACCAATCGATTGAGAAAGAAGGGCGCATGGCAAATATGTGACTTTCGAATATAGCCAAATACAGCTAAAGCCAGGAACCATGAAGCCCCGCTACTTTATACAGCAACGCAAATCCGCGCGTTTTAAAATATGACCCTTCAAAAATCAAACCAACGATAGATTGAAACTTTCCTTCGCCCATCAAAATTGTCAGGCCTCGTACTAACTAGCTGCCAATTTTCAAACGTTCATATGGCTTTTCAGGGAGGAGAGGGTCCGAATAGCAACACGGTGTCGAATCCACCTTCGAAGATTCAACTTAATGCTTATCTTCAGGCTGTTTCGATAGCGGTACAATTTATATTGTCTTCCTCAGAGAAATAAGTGGTCTTTCGAATGGCAGATAAATTAAGAAAAACGGAGGACACGAGCCGAGTTAACATAAACTGTAAAAAAGGACAGAACTTTCCTGACGACCTAGTACATAGAGCCTACATCTATTGATGATCAAACGAATGTGACGACAACTTACATTTATCCAAGCACTCGAAACTTCATCCTTTACAATACATGCTTCACGAACTGGTCCACTTGTGCTAAATCCCTCGAATTCAGATTCCGGCAAAAGAATCAAGGCGGCTTCAGACTGAGTGCGATTCATGACCTGCACCCATACCCTGCAAAACAATTCTTTTCTGGTAATTTATTTACGAGAACTCTACTTTCTCACGTTGTGCCGTCGTTCAGGAAACCAGCCCGTGCAATATACTCCACCCAGGGAAATCGCTTTTTGAGCGGTGTTTTCATGGCACAATCTACCACCTGAAAGTACCACTGAATTATGTAGGGACTGAGGAAGCAACGAGTGCTGTGGGAAACGCCAAACTGAAACCATACATTGTCCCCATCGATCACGATAAGTCGTAGCTCGGAGACTGCATTGTTTGTACCGGCGACGGGATATTTCATGGGTTGGCAAGCCTCCCTTCCGGGACACACAAACATCAGCGAACGCACCGACGTTTCGTCTACCCGTTCGTACAATACCCTGAGGAAAATGCCATCAGGTAATTTTTGAACACAAATTAATCGTACCGAGTTTTTGTACCTAGTCGCCGTTGGACTCCACCACACCGCTTGGAACCTGTCCAACTCCTCTTGAGCAATGAACGGAGACACCCCGTTAGAAATATTTGGATCTGTAGTAGTAGTCCGATAAATCAAAACACCATCCCGTTCGATGTGCACCTGAACTTATAATTGTTCATTAAACTGATATTTTTTCCTCACAATCTCGACTTTTCCACACATTAATTTTTAATACCTGTTTGTTGAGAACGTAGGAGACTAGATTTGAATCAAGGGGACAAAACTGCGTGTCGAAGACAAAGCCTGCAGATATACAAGAATCCTTAGAGTCGCCACCGATGGTCATAGGAGTGAGAGTATTTTGACAGAACCTGAAGATAAATACGGTCTTCTCCGAACAAATGAAAACATATAGGAAAGTTACATCACAGCAGATTAATCAATTGCATCGTGCTCTCCACGAGTTAAGAAGCCATCTAGAGACGGCGAGAGTATTTTGAGAAGAACTGAAAACCCACCGGAACACCTGTTCACCGGTAGTGAGCATAAGTGAGGAACCGTCTTTATCCACTACATAATCAGTTATACCGCTAACAACGGTGGCGCGCTGTCTTTCGCACATCAACGAGAATTCAACGCTGGGAGCGGCAGATCTTCAAGAAGAGTGGTTTACATTTCCGCGACAGAGAAGATAAGTTTTAACTAGAGATATAATGGCTAGAAGAATTCTTACTTGAACTGATCTGGACTGAACATTGGTTCTAGGACAATACTAGGCGATACTCCTTCTGAAGGAATTTCTGCCGACAAGACTGTCTGGTTCGAGGAACACATGGGCGTGCCCAGCGCATACCTATAAAAGCATAATATGGACAAAACTGATTTAAGATATAAAGTACAAAGAAGAAAACGAGTCCGCTGAACTTGATCGTGCCTAGGCTTAAAGTACTTTTTTTCAAATTCCGACATTTTGAAATGACCCAGAGTCATTTCCTTTCAGTTATAGACGACGTGTGCATCATCGTCTCGACCATCGAGCATATTATTTTCAAATCTTGTCATCAAGGCTACAAGATGTATTTAGTTCGAAGAATATTTGGCTGAAGTCTTCATCAGCAGAAAGGAATTTCCACCAAGCGATTATGTCACACACCTCTATAAGTCCCAAAATAACATGGTGAAGGTTCTGTTATTGTAACTATCAAACATCTAAGAATTTGGCAATACGAAGGTAGATTACACCAACATGCACACTGGTTAGTATTATACTCTAATGGCTTCGAAGAGGCGCATCTTGCAGTGGGTCTTACAGTACCATTTTGACGAGTTGATGATGTCGATGACCTCAACCCTACCTCATTTCAGTGCCCTCTTACTACTACTACGAACAGTAGAGGAGTTCTACTGGAAAGACCGACGCACATGGATGAACTACTTCTACGCAAAACGAAAAGTCACAATTCAAATATGCCCTGCTACAAATCCTAATTGCTTCTCAACCCCAGATCCACGGAAACTAAGGGAGACTAGTCGTTGGCGCAACGCCTACCCCAAACCTAACCTTCTACGGATTGTGGCGGGGTGTTAGGTGGGAAAGGGACCGAGAGCATGTGCCTATCAAGTCCTGCCATTTTGCCGGTTACACGTCTAATCCACGTACTACCTCGCATCGAAAAAATAGCAAGGCCTGTTCAAATTCGCCACCTGCGGCCCGCACCTTAGGCTGCCCACATTACTTGTGTAGTAAGCGTTTGCTTCTGTTCGTTAGAAGCTGCACCTCTTGTATTTTGTAAGGCTTGAGTTCGAGTTCCCTATTCGTCGTTTCGTACACCGAAAACGAGCTGATGTCGATGTCATGAGAGATCTTCTTTTTGAAAACCTTTAAATTTCAGTTCCGTCGTTTCCGATGATTTTATGAATCCTGGGCGCATTGGCGCAGCATCTCCTTGCTCGTACTGTGCAGTGGCCTTCGTGGCTGAGATGAATGAGTCGAAGAGTTTCACTGGAAACTGTCGATAGTGCGCAAGCAAACGTTGTCGCTTTTGCGTTTTTTTCTGAACATAAAGCACCAAAAATTGCAGCTTTTGATTTGCTGTTTTCGCACAACTTTCACTCATTGAATCAAATTCAATCTAACCTGGAAGGATCGAAAAAATGTGCTGAAAGAATGACGGTATTTCATTCGCCCTACCGTCACACGCTGCTACGTCCGAAGACATCAACCCTTCACAGATTATTTTGGGACACCTTGATAGTAAGGATCTTTGCGAGACTCACAACTTGCATCCTTCGTTGGTTGCGACAATGGACATTCTGGAGAACGGTAAGGCCAGTGACGAACGCAACTCGGCCCTCAGTAATCTGGCGTGAGCCACCAACTGATGCCATGGCACATTTGGCGTTGGTGACCTCTCCAAGGGTGCCATCTGCGGGCAGTCCTAACCCTTTTCCTGAAACGCACACAGCAACGCTCTTCAGACTTTCGCTGTATTTCAAGATTTGAACATAGCGTGGAAAACGATTGAGGGGCTCTTAGTCTTGTGGTAGTGTAGACTGGCAATAAACCTTTCGTGACATTCACAATTCAGGATAATATATTTATTAATTAATGATTGAAGTAGAAAGACGGAGGAGCAAATTCTTCTTCACGTTCTTCTCGCTGCTTTTGAATCCAAGTATTATAACGGCCTTTGCCACGGTCCCATTCTCGAACAGGTTTCTTTTCCTGCTTCTGAAAATGGTGAAGTTTCAAAATAGCAACTGCGGAAGGTCACACAGAATCTAAAACATTCAAAAGAAGAGCCCAACAGAGGTAAGCACTGGGACCAAAATATTGCAGTGTTTATACAGAAGACTAAAAGTTTCAAAACACGACGAAATGGACTGGGAACTGGATATAAAGGTGATCGCCGAGTAGGCAGAGGAACTGTGGAAAACCTTACATTCGAGGATTCATCGACTGGAAGTGGAATTTCTTCAAGATCGACTGCTGGTACTTCCGGCTCCGGTTCTGGTGATGGGGTTCTCACTTCTGAAAAAAAGAGATTCTCAAAACTCCACGATCAACAATTATCGTAAATAGTTCCCTCGAGAAAGCGAGTAGCCAAATTTGTTTCTCGAACTCCCACTTCAATCACTTCACAAACCCACCTGGAAGTCCCTTCCTTCGTCTCAACGCATTCAGCTTTTCCCTCTTGAGACGAGCCTTTTCGTCCGCTTCAGCTTTGTTCTTAGCTCGGACTTTGTCAGTTTGAGCTGACATATCATATAACGACTTTATTTGTGCTTGTCGTTTTTCCTCATCGGATGAGAATTTCATGTGTGACGGACCATAAACCCTCCTCTCTGAAACAAATCGATTAATGCAGGAATTTGGAAAACTTTTTGAACCCTACCTTCATCGGGTTCATAATGCTCCACGAGAGGAGTCGGTTTTTCAACTGCAACCGACGTCGACGGTTCTGCGTCGGCGACGAAAGCAGACGCCATCTGTTTCTCTTGCCTTTCCTTCACTTTGGCATTGAAATCAACTAGGAATCCTACTTCCAAGCCGTCGCTTGTTTCCAGTGTAATGCCACCCTCAGCAAGTTTGTCATAGAGGTCAGATTTCTCCTGAAAGGTGTAGTAATCTTAATATGAAACATTACACAAATGTTCAATCCAACTGCAGCAATAGTCCTGCTGCGCGAATAATTTCAGGAAATCAACAAATAGGAAATGTTTGAGAATGAACTGAAACAAACACTAAATCCAAACCTTCAACTTCTTCGATACAAGAGCCATTCGCTCCTCTTCTTCTTTCCTCAAGGCAGCCTCATGTTCATTTATTCGTCTTTTTCTTTCACTGGCCTCTTTCTTCAATGACACTTTCTCTTCCTTCTTGACGGCCAAAACACTCTAAAAACTTTAAGCATAAAAATAGTAAAATAACACGAAATTCTCACATGCAGTTTATGACCTACGCTTTTCCCAGATCGATACAATTCAGCAGTGGTGCTTCGGACAATGTCATTCTTCTTCTTCAAATACTCGCTTTTCAAGTTGAATATTGAGGCCACTTCGCTTGTATATAATTTCTTCGGCTCGTACTTTTTCTTCTGGTCAACTTCGTCTGGATCTCCATCAGCAACCCCTTTCGACAACGATGAGGACGCAAATGTAGCCATATCTGAAAAGAACGGCAAACTCGGGATTCTGCCAACCACGAACTGCTCTAGAGAATGAAATCTTGAACAGCGCACGAGGACCAAAGCAACGAGTGTACATAGAAGGGAACGGGCCACAATACTTACTTACAATACTTAGGCCACAATAGTTTCTGTGCCACTAGTGGAAACACCTATAAACTATAATGGTAAAGGTAAGGGTAGAGGTGTCGGCGTTGATCATTCCCCGAAGGACGCGCCGCCGCATTCGTGTTCAATTCAAAATCGTAGATGCATGATGAATGCGTATTCGGCCTATACAAACACTAGTGGGGCCAGTCACTATACCAAGTCAGTGTTTTTACCTTCCCAGAGAAGTATGGTACCAATTTACCGCCTCCGGAGGGATGGAAGGCTTGATTGGTCCGGGTGAGGATCGATCGACTGTGCCGGTGTCAGCAGCGCCTCTTACCGCTGCACTACCCGCGCCCGAGTTCGCCGATATACAAACCAAATGAATATACTTCGTTAATGAGGGAGTTGGTTTGTTCGGACACCAATTTTCGAAATCTCAACCGAGGAATACCCATTCGTATCTTGAATAGCCGGATCGGATTCAACAGGTTGTTCGGAATGCGGATCAGGAAAATGACATCAATTTTCGAAATCTCGCCCTCAGGTCGATCGCAATGATCCGACGACTTATTCTACGATACAGATGGCCACAATTTAAAAGAACACGCCAGATTCATAAGCAGCTCAAATAATCACCACAGGCCACGTTTAAGCGGGACCAAAAGTTTCATCCAGAGCACGCGAGACAGCGATACGAGATGCGCAACGAAGTTCCGAAAATGGATGTCAGATTTCTGATCGGTGTTCAAATCCGCCAAAGTAGGCCTTTCTAGCGAGGAAAATATTTCTTGACGAAAAACAAGCCCGTAGAGTCGGTATGTTTAACGGGTCGACATATTTATAATCGAGGAAGGCGAAGGGTAACAGTTTGAGAGCCGTGTGTTGAAATGTAAAGTGAACAAATGTGAAAGTAGGTAAGATTTCGTGCTCCAGAGTCATTTTGCGCGCCGAAACGCACGGGTCAGAGTGAGGCGACGGGAGTCCGTCCTTCGGCGGCGAGGCACGCAGGGGGTACGCTACTCGTTCGTGCGAGCGTACGGCATAGCAGTTCCTGCCTTCGCGGTTCCTCTTTTTGGGCCTTGCATCGGTTTTGCACTTTCATTGTTTACCCATAGGTCTGTAGTTCGGGGCCATCGGTTAGGTTTTTTAACCCATGCCTTTGAATAGCTGATGTAGGACTACGTATTGTGCTTGGGTGATTTTGGGCCACGTCAGTCGTGGGTGGGTGGTGGTGAAATACCCATTTCTAGAAGATTCAAAAATTCTATTTAGAATCGTGGGGCTTCGAAGGACTAACCGTTAGTGTAGCCAACGGGTGCCTCTATCTCAGGTTTGGGTGAGATTGTTGTAATAATTGAAAGTTGTGGACCGTCTTCCCGTCTGTTGTTGTTACCTGTAATCTCAAATTTCGTTGTTTTGTTCGGTTATCTTTCCTTAGTGCCATCACAAGTGCTTCATGTCTTCCGCATTAAGCGCCGAAGTTCTTGGGGCTCACACATAACCTTGTTACTCCAGATGGCAGGACGAGACGATTACTACGGAGGTGGTGGACGCGGGGGCGGAGGCTACGGAGGTGGAGGATACGGCGGCGGACCAGGCGTAAGTTCTTTCACACTCGTCTACCTTATTACGAAAATAGCATGGTTTCAAAGTGCGCACAGTAGCTGCGCACTCCGAGAAAGTTTCGTGGAGATATGGGCCCGTATGCTCGTCTCCCCCGAGATAGCTGGGGATGGGGAGGGGCTCCCCGCGCGCCGCCTCCTGATCGCGTCTGAATGTCAACCGGTCCCGTTGGGTTTTCAACTGTCGGGTGCGTCGCGTCGCGCGTGCGTTTTGCGTTCGCGCGCACCAGCCATGCGCGAGCCTAGTGTTGAGTCCAAACACAGGCCGAAGTGTGAGCTAAGGAAGTGTTTATCACCAAAGTGATATCTCAGAGAGGTTTACCTGCCTTATATCTGCCTCCTATCTGTTATTATAGAGGCAATACTCTAGAACACTTCTCCCATTGTCACGGCTTACTCATGTTTGTCTTCACGGTACTTGTTTTCCACCGTGATCGTTCTCCTCTTTGACAATTCCCTAGTAGATGTAGGTGATTTTGGCCTCCTACAACACATGAGAAGATTTTCGAAGAGGTTGATCGTTGGAGCACAATCTTTGAGGCTTTTTTTAAGGTCTATTACACAATGAAAAAATCGGATGACATTCCCTTGTTCATCTCAAAGGCGATTTCTACCATGTTCGTTCTTCTCTTCCAGTTGCTTCCGAAAGCAAATATTCAAATCAGTCACCAATCCCACCTTACTGCCTTTACTGACTTTCTTCCATGTATACTGGGTAGATGGCTGTGTAGTGGGATAGCTCTACAGCAGCGATGTCAGATCATAATCTGCATTGCCGCAGGCAAGGTCCCACGAGATTGGGAGAAGTTTACGATGTCGTGGCAGAGTCTACGTTACCGCAAGACAGCCGTAAAGAGAATAACAGAGAGAAAGAAGGCTCATATCCTAATCAGGTTCAGACAAGAGCAACAGAAGCCACACCCCTTATGCTGCAGTAGCGGTTGTCAACCGCATGTGAATTTTGTAGTGACTTGATGCTTTCGGTTGTTTGCGTAATCTGTCAACGTCACCATTAACCTGATCATGATAGAAAGTTTCTTAAATCATGGATGTACGCCTTATTACTTTCATTCCAATTGGATATGTAATCTACATTGTTCGTGTGGTGTGGTAAGGTGATACTGAGGAGGAACTTGGCGTCGCATTTGGAAGTTTAGACACGAATAATTAACAAAAATTATTGGCAAATCACTGAAAAATTAAAAAAAACGGATGATCTCCTTAGAAAATCCGCAAAACGGATGCTAGAATAGCGTTCAGCACCCCAGATAACCACTTAAGGCAAGATTTCAGCCAAATCAGCAGTTCCGACTCCATACTCACCTGATTTTGCCAATATCAGCTGAAATTCTTGAAACAAGCATCACTTTGGTGATGAATAACCCCTTGGCTTGAACTTCGGCTTGTGTTTGGACTCAACACCAAGCTCGCTGGCGCTCGCTGGTGCTTGGCTGGTGCGCGCGAACGCAAAACGCACGCGCGACGCGACGCACCCGACAGTTGAAAACCCAACGGGACCGGTTGACATTCAGACGCGATCCCGCCTCCTCCTCCTACGTTTGCGTACTATCTCGGGTGGAGGGCACCGGCGGGGACTCCCCCACTCGTTGCGGGGAGAGACGAGCATACGGCCCATGAGCGTGGAGATAGGAGGTCGAGCTGTACAGTAGGTGTTGTGTGGGTTAAAAGTTGCTTGCTAAGGAAACGTTTTAACAGGCCTCATTTTTGCACACAAGCCTGCTCTAATTGGTGTTTGGGTGTAGGAGTTCGAAATCTTAGCACTTCTCAATTTAAAGACACCAGTACTCGAATTTTTTCCAGTCGTCGAAGTTCGCTGAAACTTTGCACGGGGGTAATTGAGGGCGCTGATCACGAATCTGCTGTCCGTTTTCACGTGGGTGGTCTCGGACCACCCTAGTCGCTACTTGGGTGGCTCAGTCATGAACACCGATTTCACTGAACATTGCCTTTGGGGATTATTTGGGGTTCAGAACTCGGTGGTGAAGTCCGTTTTTCAAATGACGGTAGAATACGGTAGTTAAAGGTGAGTCTCACCAGTTAAGGTCGGTAGGTACTCATCTATAACTACCGCATCGGGCCGTCATTTTGAAAACGGACTTTACCACCGTATTCAGGACACCAGAGATTCTCCATAGACAAAATGCCAGCGAGATCGGTGATCCTGACCGGACTACCCAAGTAGTCGATATAAGTTGGCCGAGACCACCTGGTGAAAAACGGAGCTCAGGTTCATGTCCTAGACCACAAACAACCCCCAATTTCAGCGAACTTCGACAACTGAAAAAAATCGAGGACTGGTGTCCGTTAAGGGCCCCTACATACCCGACGACGCGACGACGAGCATTCTCGTCCAACGCGGTGCCGTCGTGCAATGCAGTGTGTTGAGTGTACTCAGCGAACAGCCGCGTTGGACGAGAATGCTCGTCGTCGCGTGTTTCGCGCAGTTGCACTTATAACAGCTTATTCGTCGCGCACTGCTCGTCGTCGAGCATGTAGCGGCCCCAAGTTCAATAGTGCCGAAAATCATCACATTTCGGAAAAAAATCGAGAGTGCCAATAATCGGTCGGCGACGATCGGCAACCGAAGCAGAAGGGGGTGTGGCTGCCGAGACATCTCGTCCCGAGGCTGCCGTTCACAGTGTTATATTTAATGGTCTCGGCACGATCTGTACGAGTTGCGTTTCCGATCGCCGGCGATCGGGAACGGTTGTATAGCAGCAGCCTTACCCGCCCCGCGCACTCCCGAGCGCTTGGGAGAGAGGAGCACAGGGCCCCAGAATTCGCAATTGAGTCCATACCTGGGCTTGTATTGTTGCTAAATGCACCACCAAAACCGACATCCAGTGGCGCATAGTGGCGCTGGCTCCATAACAGGAAATCATTTATTGTTGCACGGCATGTAAATCGATAAATGCCTGGGATGGTACGCGTCTAACCGTCTATTGCCGTGTATATCCCGGATTATTAAGCGGGCTGTGGCTCGGCAAATAATGTGTGGGGCATTTGGTTTTGCGTTATCGCTATGTGTGGTGCGCCAAGCCCGCTATTTTGTTATCAACAATTAACCGTTCTAACTCGAATTTCGTAAGATTCCTGTTATGTAGTGTTAGACATGAATTTAAAATTGATAAAGATTAGACATGGATTGCTCACCACGTGGAAGCGCTTGATATTGTTCATTGGTTACCTTCCGATCATCTCACGCAGTTATTCCTATCTTGTGTCTCGTTTCATGAGAAGCGTTCACAGTTTTTAACCAAGTCGTTTGGGTCTGAATACTGTTATGGTTAGCCGTTACTTTACGGTACTTACTACAACTATAGACCGCTGCGTTTTCTATAAGCATCCTAGCATCGCTAAAAAGTACACGCGTGATACATTCGCTCACCCAGATCGTCGTGTATTAACAAGTGCTTTCTACTTCTCGGCTAGATGTCTTTATCCCTCATTCGCGTGCAAAATGTGATTGCAGTCGTTGGATTCGTATTGTCGTTGCAAACGGGTAGTATGCAACAACCAGTTGAGCAGTCTTTTTTTCTGCGAGATTTTCAATTCAGTCAAAAGAGCCAGATGATCAACTTGAAAACATCTCAAATAATATATAAAAGTAACCAGTTCCAGGTTCAAAAATGTATTGTCCTTTAATGCCTCCTTACTTGCAGTACGACGGATATGATGGCTATGGCGGACCACCTGGCGGCGGGTACCCTGGTACGTCTTCGTGTTGTACTGCCTTGACTTTATTCCTAGAAGATAGTTGGGTATGATGTTCATGACTCAAAGTGGCCCGTGTTGTAGGACCTGGAGGTTACGGCGGTGGAGGTTTTGGTGGAGGCTTTGGTGGACCACCAGGTTTCGGCGGACCCGCTGGCTTCGATGCTGCGCAAAGCCCGCTGGACGCTGAAGTGCAGGTCTGTATCTGCCATTATTTTTCAAGGTGTTACAACTGAGCAGCTACTTTAGGTTGTTATAAGAGAGATTCACAACGAACTTGGACTCTTTGATGCGTCGGGCGAGTACGGAGAGCAGTTCAAAAACGCTCGCCGCCTTCTAGCAGCTGGTCAGTTTATTGCACTTATTCGCGTTTTGTGTAGCAGATCAGGCTCCTATGCTTATTTTGTGGTCTAGAATCTGACAAGTTGGAGAACAACATCGATCCTGAGTGGCTTGAAGTAGATATTCCAAAACCTATCAAGGTCACCAAGAAGGTCCTCATTCCGAACTTCCGTCATCCTAGGGTATGTTCTGTTCTACTTCTTATTAGCACATCTATGTAGGAGATTGAGGTTGTCTGTTTTCCAGTTCAATTTCGTCGGAAAGATTCTCGGCCCCAAAGGAGCGTCGCTGCAAGCGATGGCAAAGCAACACAAATGCCACATCTACGTACTTGGGCGTGGTTCTACAAAGGACAGAAATAAGGAACAGGAACTTCTCAATTCAGGCGATCCCCAATATGCTCATTATGGCGGTCCCCTCCATGTTAAGGTCAGACGCTGTGACGGAATTAAACAGTAGACAACTTCGCAGGACAATGGAAAGTAAAACTTGAGGTTTAGGTCGAGACAATTGCTCCTGCTCACGTGGCCTACCAGAGAGTCGCAGGAGTGTTGGAGGAACTCAATCGCATTTTGCAACCTGTTAGTGAGCAATTTGGGTGTAAGTTATTTTCAACATAGACGTACAATTGTTTCATTGTAGGTTCGCGAGGACACAACTCCGGGCCACATGAAGGAGGCTGAAAATGGTAATGGCGGATCTGCCGAAGGAGGCGACAGCAAGGAAGGCGGTAGTTGCTTTTTTTTGTGGACTGTCAGTTGTAGTGTTGATGAAGGGCGTGTAATCAGATGATAAGCAAAATTCGTTCGGAGGAGGACGTGGAGGTTTTGGAGATCGTGGACGTGGTGGTCGTGGTGGACCACGCGGTGGAATGGGATTCCGCGGCCGTGGTGCTCCGGGAGGAAGAGGCAGAGGGTGAGAGCTTGACTATGGCTTCTGTGGTAGAATTAATATCTACTCATTTTTTTCAGATTCCGCCCGTATTAATGGTCGAGGTAGAGGTTCGATGCATTCGTAATGCTGGTCCATTCTCTATTGCTTCTACATTGTCATGTTCGTCACCCGTGCTGGTTCGCTGATCTGCTGTGGTGCCCAAGGTTTGTTACTTGCAAAGGGTACTCAATACTTTATTCATGCCTGGGCACCATTATCATTCCTTACAACAATGCAAAAACAATGCTAAAATGCTCACATATTCGTGGCTACTAGCACTCACTGGTCACTGTTTGTTTCGTTGTTGGATAACGGAAAAATATTTGAACTGGGCGAGCTTAGAATTCAATCACGCAAAAGGGTTGTTATATGAGCACTTCGAGAGCAAGGGGTACTATCTAGGAATGGTAGTGACTGCAACGAAATAAACAGCTGAAACTAGAATTTGGTTCTGTTTTTTTTTTCTGAAATATTATCAATGATAAATTTATAAATGCAAAACCTGTTTAGGCTCCGAGACACCCAATGATAAATAAAAGAAAATAAAAATGAAAAATAATGATCTAAAATTGCTGCGGGCGACTACATCGAGCGGACGAGCACTTAAATTATTTTCCCCCAATCTCAAACTTCGTTAAAACATGTGAAGCCGTCTGTTATATCATAATTAATGTGTTTGGCTATTTGTTTTGTAATCGGATCTCTTGATCAAGTAATTGAATTGCAATCTGTTCTTAACTATCGTCAAGTGAACAATAAATGTGTTGTGTTATATCGTTAAAATATACGTAATTTTTGCAGATGGATAACAGGTGAGTTAAAACAGACAAGTTCCGTATATTACAGTAGCACAGTAAAAAAAAAGAAAGCTATTCACATCCGCTTGATGTAGTATTTTCAATGACAACAGTAAAATATCAATAACGTAAAATGTTGAACTTGCAATTGACACGTGGCTAAGAAGGTCCGGAGAGAAAATACCTGGACATTTCATCAAGAATGGGGATAATGTGTAACATCGGCTCTATAGAGCAGCTTGGGATGAATGCACAATGTGGATATAAATAATGAGGCAAACCGCAATCGCCTGGTAGAGAGTATTGTCGGGTCCAGTATTACTTATTACATGTGGCCGTGCTCTTTTCTAGCGCTCGTTTTCTAGTGAACAATGTCATTTCACAGTTGGGTATATATGTGGAGAAGAAGGTAGAGATTTTATTATGGTTCTAGTGTTGCAAGTGTTGCGAATAGGAGTAGGTAGAAAAGTTGGAAAATATAAAAATTGAAAAAAAAGGAAATGCAAAAGTCGCTCAGAGCACCTGATATGAGACAACGGGTGAGCCAGAGGAATGTAGTTGCAGATGAAATGTGGTGAAATTGGCAAAATTGGTTGGGAAGGTGAGCAGAAACTTTTCTCTTTTCTGGTGGTCGATATCGTCAGAAGTATCATAAGGTTTTTTTTTTGTTTGGTGAAAGATTGCCGAACATTTTCAAGGGCTAGTCGATTTATCAAATTTGATGGATGAGATCACTGATAGGCTTACTGTAGCTGTTTACGTGGTGTAGCCATCAGAACGCGAACCAGGACGGAAAGGATTGACGTGCCGTCGTTGTAGTAAAATCTCACCGAATATCTGACCCAGGATACGAAGTTGTAGCTGTTATGTGGAAAATCACTTATCAAAGAGTTGAACAAATTGGTTCTCACGAGGACGGATTTCTGAACTGGCCGGTGGATGATATATGTTCTGAGCAATATGCGTCGGCCTTTGGGGCGGACGCATATTGTTGAGAGATATTAAGTTGAGCTGCTGGAGCATTATCAACGTTAGGGAATGAATTTCAGAATATAAATCTGCCAATTCTTCTCTCCATCTATCTGTTCCATTATTTTCTGCACTAATAAGGCGAAATGTAACGCCTGCCGAGGGGAACAGGCCCGTACGTTGAAGATAATCCATTCAGATTCACCAAAGATTTTCTCATGGGTGAAGATCCCGCTGAAGTTTCTAGACTAGTTGCAAAGCTGCTGTTGATGTTGCAGTGTCAATTATGTTGGAAACGTATTTTCGCATTTACTTTTTTTCTGATGTTCGGTTGTTTGCTTCTGGATGATCAGACATTCGGCGTCATGTTGGATTTTGCGTCGAATATTTGGTGATGTACAAGAAATTCGAAGGGTAATGGAAATAATTCAATGTCAAGCAGGGGCCCTGGGATATCGAGCTACCAGAGCAAGATAGTGAGGTTCGATTTCGGTTGATCCAAGACATAGTGCGACTCTTTTGCTCGGAAAACAATGGGGACTCGGAGTGAGCCTTGCTAAGCTCATCTACTTGTGTTGTGGGGAATCCCGTATGACAATGTTGGCGAATTTCTCACTCCGATATAATTTTTGTTTAAGCGGAGGCCAATCAGTGCTCAAGGACTTGGTCGAGCTTGGGCCAAGAGATTTTCATGCATGTTACCGTGTTGTAAAGGTGAATCTCGTCCTGTGAATATTTCAGGAGAAGCAACGAAGAACACGATGGCTGATCGAAGGAATGCATGTAAGGTCGAATCTTTTATTAGATGACAAACAAAGCACAGTCCTACTCGAATCTGTACGCGCCTAGTTAACTAGCACCGGTATTGTTTATGATTAGAACACGACAGAATGTGTGCAGATAGTGGCACTTATTAAGCGATCGCTCCAGGATAGGATATCAGATGCTTATAAGGTGGCAGAGGTTGCATGTTTTCGCACAGTCGCGAGCCATTGACTGTGGAGAAGATCTGAAAAAGCATATTCATCGGGTTCCAGTTTACGACAACTATCGGAGGCGATTCGTACGAGCAAAGTTGTGGGTTAGTTTCAACCCAGTGCTTGCATCCTTCCAGCCGATCGCTACACTTCTGCTGCCGCAACATATTTAGTTGAGCTGCTTTCTCTGAAATTGGAAAGGAATTCAGTTCTAAGGGCGGTATTGTGAAGGTGAGGGAGGGGATAATTAACCCTAGCCACTGATCACGGCTCCGATTCGCCATGTACCCCAAAATAGCCTGCGAGTGGCGCACAAACAGAAATTCATCAACGCGTGCAGCGAGTCTGTTCGGGGCTTATTCGGTGTGACTAATATAGCTAACTGGCGCAAAAAAGAATTCGGAGACACCGAATGGCTGACATACAGCGATTCATCATCGCGCAAAGGAGTTAAGTGAAGTTTTTTTTCGCGGGCATATGACATTTCATTGGCACGGTGAAGCTTCAGAGAAAGAGAAGAAGTCGAGAATAAATTTTCAAGTTATAAACAAATAAATCCGAAGAAATAAATGAAATCAAACTGCAGGCTGATGGGTTCTGGGCCGGAAATCATGAACGCAACCGCCGGTGAAATTTCATTGGCGGTTACGTTTCACAGGCCATGCCCAGCATGAGCGTAACCGCCGGTGAATTTTCACAGGCCTGAGCGCTGGTTTGCTACCCAGTTGGGGTTTACAGAGGGTACAGCCATTCCAGAATTAGCTCACCTTTACTGGCGACAATCTCATCCAGTACGACGGCAACTCCAGCCCATGTTTCTTTAGCCGTTGGTATAAGCTGATTCTTGTCTAATACGAATCCGTTCCACTCTGCAACAGTCAGAGAACGTAAGCCTTCATAATATTAGCTGATCTAAGTGGCTCTGGCGCATTAATCTATTAGAAGCGCGGTCCGGATGAAACCTTTAAAAGCGAGAAAACTATTTTAATAACGTGACTATTATTCGGGTTATAATTTATAATTGAATCGCGCCACTTTGATTTAGTCGGTGTTAAGGGGTAGGTTTCAAAGTGAACCCTCTCCATACGCAGTGTTACGGCCCCGTCCATACTAAACTCCGTGCTCAAGGGAATGTTAGCTATAATGCTCTTTTTTCGAAGGTTTTCGGATATTCCTTGTTTGGGACTGGATCATACCCAAGGTTTCCTTGTTAGAGTAGCGTGGACAATGCATCGATTTCAGAGGACTTGGGTAGTGACTTCTAAAAGGCTACATCGTTTTACTAGTGTTATATGGTTCTACGCACAGCATACGACAAAAAGCCCACTAAGTAGCCATGTTTGTTGGCCTGGACCATGTCCTGTTTCTTGGAACACCTTCACTCCTAGAATAATTAGGTTGTTTTATAAAGTTATCTGTAGAATACCGGTTTCGATTATGGAGAAGAGATTCATAGGGCTTTTATATTTATTGGACTCCGACTATCACTGAGTACGCCTTTAAGTATCGCTAAGTAGGGTTTTTTTCACGGTTCGGATCGAGTAGATATATGCTTGGTAGTATAAGTAGTGCAAAGTTGAAAGAAAGGCGTACTACCACCTAATGAGCAAAGACCTGTCAGAAAGCTGCCAGTCACTGCACTAACTTATCTTGTTTTTAAAGAATTTTCCTAATTACCCTAGTTGTTTTTCTTTGTTGAGGAGTTAGGTCTCGTCATGTATTTCAGTGGAATTCATACGCACGTTACCTCCATCCACTCTTGTAGTGGACAGTTGGAAATGCTTTCGTTAATATTATACCTATAATACCTTCGTAAGTCGGCCTCAGCTCTATAGTGTAGGAGTACTTGACTTTGAGCGTCTCTTTTGCCCAATCCGTAGAGCCACCGGAGAACGCATCTTAATAAAGAAAGGAAGAGAATTTGATGGTCGTTTTGTAATATCCACCAGTAGACTTACAAATGATCTCGGGGCCAGTACCGTATCGATATTTAGTACCATACATCTTGCTGAGTTCCGCGACAGCTTTTTGTGCGACTCGTTTCTGCAATTGTAGCACTGAAGAAGTATCGTTGTACCTGAAGAAGAGCAGCACTAACCGTTTCCTCAATATCTGGAGCGTACGTGAATTTTCTGTGGGAATAGGAGTAGATCCAAAGCTGCGAATACGCGTGCAGCGTTATATAGCCCTCTAGTCTGCCCTGGAGGGATCGCAGGAAGTTCGAGAACGCTCTGAAAATTATAGGTTGGCTTTTATGCCTTCAAAATTTACTTAATAAAATGTACAACCTTGATTCTGGTTCACTGAACGCGGTGCTTCCATGGTAGATTTCGGAGCAAGGGTACCGCGAACCGCCAATTTCTGAAATTTTCAAGGAAACACGTGCTGATCTCCTGCGTTAGTAAGTCGAACATATGAAAATTTTAGGCATGACTTGGGTAGATAGTTGTGAGGGGATTCAGCACGCAATGAATTTATATTTCGCTACCATGGTAACTATGTATGTCGTCGCAGTTTTTTTCAGTCGATAGTTCCACTTCTAGCCAAATATTTTGAGGCAGTATTATGAGCTATTATCGAAAGATTAACTTCTTCCGAGTTTTTAGTGTTCAAAACGAGGCTTAACGAAAAACTGTTAAATGAGAATTAGGATAAGCGCGGTACATAATTTTCCAGTAGTGACCACGTGTAGTGAATTGGTAAGAGGCGCTACTGACACCAGCACGGTCCAGCGATCAAAGCCTAATCTAGGCTAACCGAGCCTTCCACCTTTCCGGGGTCGGGTATACTGGTACCGTATTGTCTGGGAAGGCAAAGACAGTGACTTGGTAAGCGACTGGCCCCGCAAGTCATTGTACAGGCCAAATATGCATTCAGTATCTCTACACGATCCTGAATTGAACCCGAATGCGTCGGTAACCATAGGGAAGTGATTAAGGTCGGTACCTTTATCTTCTACAATGGGTGCTGCAAAGACTGTTTGTCGTGCTTTCTTGTCACCGGAGAGGTGTAGGTCTCGGTTTCGGCTAGGAAAGGAAAGGTTGCAGGCACAATCTTGACATTTCTTCGCTAACTACCCCTAGCTTTTCTTTCTATAGAAATGCAGGGTGGCAAGTCTATGTAATGACTAGTGATAATGGCAAGTATACGATAACAGCGGCACATACTTGACTAATCAGCGCCGATTCCTTTGCCTTTAGCATTGCCTTCTACCCTAAGGTCACTCAAATAAGAACTGGTGGTGCAGCGCAAACTGGCACGAAGTGCGTGCTGTAGAGCTGTTTTGTCTGATGTCATGCCACTTTGCACCTTCAGCTACCTGGCCTAAGAATATAAAGGTAATCAACATAGGTGGGAAATTGGAAGTCCGCCAGTTAGTTTGTGATAGATGGAAAGTCTTACCTGCGAAACGGAAATCAAAGTTCCTGTTTAGGTCGACACCTTGACAGCAAGCATTGGAGATACCGTCGAATGCACATGCCTTAGCTGATCGAGACTTCCGCCACATGCGAGCCTGTGAATCACGTTACTATCGAAAAAGGCTTCAAGAAGGTGAGAGTAACTTTGGTTGTTGTTGGTGTTTGAATGTGGTTGTGTGACTAGCTATTGAATAGTGTTTTTCTTTGAGCCCACTGAAGATGATTTTGGTAAGGGTAGTTATCGCGGGGAGTTATTTCAGGCGGAAATTATGCTTCGTCATCAAGTTTACTCACTCTAGGATTGGTCCTGTCGGTTCGCGTATACTCATAACCATCAGGGTTTAGAACAGGGAAGATGTAAATGACGAGGTTCTCGAGGTAGCTGCGGATTTTAGGATCGCTCTCCCGGTTGTTAACAATCTGAAATAGTTTGACGAGTTTCAGCGAGCGGCACTGAAATTGAATTGCGAATCAGCTTACAAAATTGATGAAGTACATCGCTGTATGAACTGCTGCCCATTCTCGTGCATGAATTCCGGCGTCAATCACTACTATTTTCTTGTCGGGCGCATCGCTGCCGAACTGAAATACAGAATTTAGCATTTATTTGGTGTGCCTACTACCAGAGCGCTGGTTACTATTCATTGCGGAAAGGCCGGAAATCTGCGTAGACAGTGGCTTGAGAACTCAAGTGTGACCGAGGGAATCAATTGTGAATTTTAGCGTTCCGCAGCAAATTGTAGTAGCAATTGTATTTTTTGACTCCAAATTTGCCTCTATCGGCAAGAAAAATAGCAAATTTCCTTCGTGTTTCTCCTTATTATTCCTTATATGAAGTAACTGGCCTGTATTCCTAGGATTGATCTTCCCTCAATGGTTGAGCCGATGTCGACAACCTTGGCCACATTTGGCAGGTGATCAGCAATGCGTTTCATCCACTCAACGATCGTTGAGTAGGAGTAGTACTCTCCCATTCTGAAATCGGATAATATTCAGCAGTTGTAATTATAGCAATATTTACTCGTTCAATTGTGTGACCAGAGATCCTTCTATTATCATAAAGGCATATAATATCTATGTTCGTCGAATTCTCGAATATGGTGCAGCTACTTTCTATCCATTCCAAAAGATGTATTGGACAGGCTGGAAAAGGTCTAAATCAGTTTCATTAGGAAAGTTTTCATTCCAGTTCTAGGCTTCAATTACAGCAGTATCTCTCGTAGCTGTATCAGAAATAAAATCCCAATTTTGAACAGTTTTCATCTTAGGAGGAAAAAGATCGATTCGATGGTGGCGTACAAAATAATGGATAGGATGATTGGACTAAATCCTCAAAAGTTCTTTTCCTTTGCATATTTACGGACCAGAGATGCTGAGAAAAAGCTGGTTCTAATGAAACTGCAAACCAGACTCAGACGAATCTTCTTTTTGGTCAGAGCGGGGGTGGAGTATTCTAAACTGAGCAAAGTAGTACAAGGTCCTCACGGTGTGAAAACTTATCAAAATTTATATCTGCTTACTTAGAAAGGTGACACACAGGTTCCCATCTCTTTGAAGCCGAATGCTCAGATAAGAGCTGTCTTAATGTTCTTTTGCTTCTCTAACGATCTCGCAAACTTGTTTAATTTGGTTTTGTCATTATGTTGGTGTTTTGTGTTGTTAGTTACTGTATTATTCAGCATCACATGCGGTAATACCGCATGTAGTAAATTTGAATTTGAATTTTTTTTACGTAGTACATGAGAGCATTTGAATGGCATCTTGTGTTGTAAGGGTTGTTGTGAGTGAGTTCTGGTTATTGCTCAAAAACTTAAACCGCAAACTGAAAAAGAAAAGACCAGTTTTGGCTATTTTGAAATTTACTTCGGGCGTACCTTGGCACAATTTTTAGTAACGGAGCAGCAGCCGCGAAAACCTTTTTTGTTTTTGTTGTGAATTAGGGAGGTTGTTCAAAATCGTGAGGAAACGTTGTGTTAAAATAAAACAAGATTCCAAGCTGCTGTTGCGGTGGCAGCGGGAGCTGTGTTAGGCCTATGGTATACTCCGGCAACGGGCCCGTCGCAGCGGAGCTAAAAATGCGTGGCTCGCCCCTATGCAGCACAGCAGCTGGGATTTTTGTATGCTGCTGTGTGTGGGGCTCGAATAGTTTACCACAAGAGCAAAAAGGATGGTGCAGATCCTCTCAGGACAGTACTGTGGCTTCTGTCGCAGCGCATTGCGCTGCGACCAGCCGGCCCCAGCTGCGACAGATCGGACAGCACTGCTTCGAGTCCTCGCACACAGCAGCATACAAAAATCCCAGATGATGTGCTGCATAGAGGCGAGCCACGCATTTTTAGCTCCGCTGCGACGGGCCCGTTGCCGGAGTATACCATAGGCCTTACTTAAAAGGTAAGGGTGAAGTGCTCAATGTCTTCATACTTCCTGATAAACATCTATTTACACGACACCGGAGAGGGGATAAAGAGGCTGAGCTAATCCGGATGGGAACGCTCTACATTGCTATGTAATTCCTAAAGTTGTCGAAATTTATAATTTTCAAGGAATTTCTAATTTATTCAGTTTCTAAAGTTTAAAAATACATCTCCGGTACCTATGATTCATCGTTACTGCGGCAGCAACGCAGTGAAGTCTGAAGGGGCCCTTATTTTATGTAGCGGGAGAATTTCATTGCAGTCTTTCTCTTGAGTCTTGAAAGAGTCTTGAAAGAGATTTGACGCTGAGAGAACAAACCGTAATCTGCTGAGAAATGTGCCGGTGTCGTCGTGCATTCGAACGAAATCACGTAGGTCGACTCCATCCGGGTTCATTTTTATGCTTCCCTCTTTCTCGATAAGCAATCTGAACAGGTTGTTTTATTTGATGCTTCTTTCCTTTGTGTAAGTAATTTCCACTTTGAAAACTTCGGAAATAGAGTTTACGATTTGAATTCAACCAGCAAGTAATGGCTAAGCAGGGCAGTTGCGGTTCAACAGCGTCTTTCCCAGCAGCCGTGCCAAAGCAGAGGGTTAACGATCGGGAATTGAGCTCAGGTGAGGGAACGGTGTAGGGATTCAAAACGCTATGAATCCAGAAAGTTACGCTTCCTAAATGGTATTCCTCCTGAACCATGTGATTTCATAGAGTACTTTGTGATCGAGATTTCTATGAGAACCTGAGCTAGAAAAATAAATAGAACATTCTTTTTCAAGTCCTCAATGGCCACATGGAATGGATAGTCGTGCTTTGTGAGGAAACTGGCAAATTTGTCGGTGAAAGCCGGCGACACCATCACGTCTATCGTACTGTTCACGACACTGGGTGCATGCCAGAAGTCGGCCTCCTGAAATTGGGAGTTGAAGCGCAAGTTCGAAAATTAAAGCTAAGTATTATGGTCCTCTAAGTGACCATCGTGCCCCTGACCCACTCACGTCGCTTTTTGCCGTCTCAAATAATGTAATCATCTTCTTCAGCTGCACATTAGTTGTAGGAACGACGCGGAAAACCTTGAACGGCCTAAAAAACCGGATCGTCATTAGCAGCGTTGGTGGTGGCTGATATCGACTTGATCGCCATCGAAGTGCGAAGTTACACAAATTGTCTTCTCGAACGTCAATCGGAATCGCCGACTTACCCATCACTATCATCTGTTCTTGCAACAACGAATGACAAATATGTACAGACACACCATAATAGCATCTGCAATTGAAGCTGTTTCAAAAAGAAACATTAAACTGTCCACAGTGTGACGAGAACGAGCGAAACGGAACTCCTATAAAAGCTGAATTCCAGAAGAATGAAATCATTCATGATATAACAGTTTGATGGTGCGATAATTACTTAAATTTCAAATTGTCACTGACAGAGAAGAACAACAGAAGAGTGCCAGATGGATTGCTAGGTTTCAATCGTGCTACATAATTTGTGGATTAGGAGAAAATTTCCTCTAATCACAATTATTATTTTGAACTCAGGATTTTATAGGAACTCTTTGGTGCACAGTGGTAAGAGGCGCTACTTACACCCGCGCGGTCGAGCGATCGATCTTTGCCCTGCGTGGTTAAGTGTTCTATACCTACAAGAAGGGGAAAATTGGTACCAGATTTCTGGGAAGGTGAAGAGACTGACATCCATCAGTGGTTAGCCCTTGCAGGACATTTTATAGGATATGAAATAAATCAAAGGTTCGATAGAGCATGGTCGATTTGTCATAAAAGGCTACGAATGATTTGTCATAAAAGTTGTCATAAAAGGCTACAAAAGTTCAGATTGCCAATAAATCAGATTTTTTGGACGAAAATTTTTATGGCCACAAAATGGCAAGGTTTCGAGACCTCATTCAGATAAAAATCTCTATATCAGTAGAGGGTTGACGGGATTGCATCAAACGTGAGGTTTCTGCGGAGTATGATTTTCTCTTTCTAGTACCTAGTGTCTTTTACACATCGCTCGCAAGTCATCGAGAAAATGGCTCATAAAGTTGTACTTAAATAAACTGTCATATCCGAAAAATCTGAGGCGGAGTCGACTTCAAATTTCTCCATTGCATAGGAGACCTTCTGACTTTCAAACAGCCAGTTAGTAAAAAATGGATTTAACTCCTCTGTGGAAAAATTTCATCCAGTTAGCACATGTTGAAAATGCCCCACCGTTGAAATTTCATAGCTTTTCCAAGGAATTCATAGCTTTTCCCTCTACCGTACACTGTACTGGTGGGGTATGGCATTTTCAGCGTGTGCAAAATAGATGTTTTTCTACAGAGAAGTTGAGCTCTTTTTCTTTCTAACTCACTGCTTTAAGGTTAGAAGGTCTTCTACGCAGTGCAGGAAATTGAAGTTGATTCCTCCTTAGACTTTTTGAATGTCACAGTTTATGTAGGTACAATTTAATAAGCCATTTTCCCGAAAACTTGTGAGCGATGGGTGAAACCTGAATGTGAGCTAGAAAGAAAAAACCTTGTTCTATATCCTCAAGTTTAGCGCAGTTTCGTCCTTCCTTTACTGATACAGCGAGTTTTATTTGGAGTGAAGTCTCAACATTTTGCCATGTTTTGGCTTTTTTATCTTTGGCTCTCAAAATTTTCGCTAAGAAAATCTATAGCTCATTGGCAATCTGAACTACTAATTTGTAGCCTTCAATCACTCTATCGAAGTATCAGCTTGGGTTGATTTCATCTCCAACGGTTCGTGAAAAGTAGTGTAGAAAAGATAGAAAACGCATCCAAACTTTTTGAGAATTGCCAGTTTTTTCCAGCAAGTGCATACATCAATGTATTTATGACTTAACTTACTAATACTACCAATTGGGCTAGGATTACTCCTGGTTTCGACTATTTGTATTCAAAAATGGAAGGTGACATATCAGTACTTATCAGAGCTCCACTTTTCTGACTGGAAGACGAATGCGGACGCGTCTATAAGACTGGTCAATACCCACCACGTTTCTTTTTTCACTTCATTTGAAGAGTAATACTAATTGAACGGATAGCGACTTACGCACCTGAATACAAGTGAAAATACCAAATATAACCTTGAAAGTGGACTTCCTATTTCTGTTTTTTCAAGAAATTACGCTCGATAGAGTGAACGTTTTCGTTGCAAACCTAGGAGCAATAACATTGCTGCTTTAGAATTGACTTATCGTAAGTCTCCGTAGATTGGATGCATTGTGGCTCAACAATAAATTGAAATTTTGAAGAAGATCAAAGAAAACGACTTGATGGGAAGGTAAAAGTGAAAGGGAATTGGTTGATGTCGATCAGTCTCTCAAGAATGTTCCATCGCACTATTCCTCTTCCCCTAATATAACACGATTATTATGTAGAATAATATTCGTATTATATTATTATCATATTATCATATTATCATATCATATTATTACATAATATATATAGAAGGGCCCGTGTGGTACAGTGGTAAGAGGCACTGCTGTCACCCGCACGGTCGAGCGATCGATCCCGGCCCGAGCTAACCAAGCTTTCCATCCCTCCGGAGTCGGGTAAATTGGTACCAGACTTGTTTGGGAAGGTTAAGACACTGACCTGGTATAACGGCTGGCCTCCGCGGGTCATATAGGCCAAATGGGCATTCTCTATGCCTCCACGACTTGAATGGAACACGAATGCGGCGGCGCGTCCTCAGGGGACTGGTCAACGCCGGCACCTTTACCTTACCTTTATTATATATAAAGGTGCTGTGAATGCGAATTTCTCTTATGCAATCACTTCCAGAGTCCAACAGCTAAACATGTCAGTGCCTTCGCTCTCCCAATCATGTCTGCTATGAATTTATCTCGCCCTAAAGGGATCTAACTCTTGGCTTCCGTGCAGTAGGAACTACTACGTTTCACCACTGCCACGCTCTGCAGAATGATTGGAGCATTAAAAAGACTGAGAAGGAGAATTCTTGCGTTGCAACTGAAGGACAGCAGGATCATTGTCTGACGCACCCATGTTCCACTGGCTACCGGTCGGCCATGCTGCAAAGAGTGACCTTCAATTTGATAGAGTGTGATAGAATTCTCAATCCTGAGCGAAGGAATTTCTAATTTCAGATGCTGCACTCGGAAAATATCACGCTACAGCAATTTCATCTCGGCGTTACAATAAACTTCTGACTGTGGTCCGATAACCCTTTCTCACGGCTGTATTGCTTAAAACTTGCAAAGGCGGGCAAGGTCCAGGTATACATTAGAAAATTTGAAGCTGGGTCATAAACATCTGGGATTTTTCTCGTTTTTTTTGCCGTAACGAAATCGCTCGGACATACTGTAGTTGTCGGGTGTTTTTGAAACCTCACGAGCATAAGTAGCTAAAACATCGTGCTTCAAAACACACAAGATTCTTTGGCACGCTTAAAATCATTATTCGTTTTCACTTTACTGATACTTGTTTGTTGTGTGCCAATTGAACTCACACGAAAGCCGGAAAGCTCAATTCTCACCCACCCACCACCCTCAAATGTAGGTTCGCGCCAAAGATTGTTACTACGGCGGTTCGGGAAAGAACGAGAAGTCCCTCTGCAACCTGCTCATAGAAACAACTAGACAGTCATGACCAGGCTTTTATCCGGAATTGCTTCTCAAAACCCGACCCATTAAAGAGCGAGAGTGGCTTCAGCGGTCGTTGCTGGAACGTTTTTCTTGCAACGGTTGAAGCGACGGTTCATAACAAGGAAATGCGCTTCGAGTTTTTCGAGCTTTAGCCAGGCGCTAGGACAGCCGAAGGAATCTGACTTTCTCCCCAGGTAACTCTAGCCCACACAGAATATGATTGATAGTACGAGAGATAGAAAACTCAAGAAGAATGTGAGCCGCTGCACTCCAAATTCTATCACTACAAACAATTAGTGATCCTAGTATTTGACAGGTAAAGAGTTAATGATAATATTCGCGCCACATTGAAACTCACCTCGACCGTAGAATGTTCTGTCATCTATATAAATTTTAAATCCAGAAAAAGGCACGGTCTAATTGTAGCTCCTCGTTAAGAGGTACGTTGTGTGCCGGAAATCAACAGAAATTTAGGCAAGAAGAACAGCTCAAAAGTGCTGCGACGGTTCATACAGGGTGTCCCAAAAAAATGTACCCACTGTTTGAAATGTCATAACTTTGGCGAAAGTGAACCAATCGAAACGAGTCATAGCTTGGATGAAAGCTAAGAAAAAAGAAAATTTTCCGGCGTGTGTATGGTGAGGATTGCGTCATGTACTCGACCATGGCCTCGGATTTTGAACCTGATTGATAGTGCACGGGTTATATGCTAGTTCTATTTTGGTCGTAAACAGGTGATATCGCTGCTATGAGTTACCTCCGAGGTAGAAAAGATATCGGTTTGCCGATGTTTTTGATTAGGCATGAAATAACATCAATACCGGCCAATAATTGTAACCACTGTTTGAGAAGCTAAAACTCTTCCAACAGTGACGCAATCATAAGAAAAAATTTACAGGAATGTAAAATGTGTAAACCATGAAGATTGCGCCATGCACCTCTTCGAACAGTTGGATTCTAGACCTGATTGAAAGTTCACGGATAACATGCTTGTTCTACTTTGGTCGCCAAAAGGTGGTATCGCTGTTACGAGCTTCTCTTGATGTAGTAAACATCAAAACATCAAAACGTGAGAAGTTTAGCGTGCACTCTAAGATGTTTTTGCACAATACTGCTTACTCTGTTCAAAAATCCAGGGCTCTTGTAATGAGGGTGTAATAGCAACTGTTATGTTGTTAAACTTGTTATGTTTTGATGTTTTTGTGTTTACTGCCTCAGGGGTAGCTCACAGCAGCGATATCACCTGTTTGCGACCAAAGTAGAACAAGCATATAACCCACGCATTATCAATCAGGTCTAGAATCCGACGATTCGGGCAGGTGCATGGCGTAATCTTCATGGTTCATACATTTTACATTCCTCTGAATACTTTTCTTATGATTGAATCACGGTTGGAAGAGTTTTTGTTTCTCAAACAGTGGTTACAATTATTGATCGATATTGATGTTGTTCCATGCTTAACCAGAAGCTGCGGCAGATCGATATGTTTACTGCTTCAGAGGTAACTCATAGCAGCGATATCACCTGTTTACGATCAAAGTAGAGCAAACATATAACTCATGCACTATCAATCAGGTCCAAAACTCGAGGCCTTGGTCGAGTACGTGGCGCAATCCACCCCAAACACATATCAGAAAATTTTCTTTTTTCTTAGCTTTCATACAAGCTATGACTCGTTCCAATAGATTCACTTTCGCCAAAGTTATGACATTTCAAACAGTGGGTACATTTTTTTGGGACACCCTGTAGTTTGGCTCTGAGTACCAAAATTCTGCCGCAAGCATTGTATCTAGCGACTAGCTCATCAAGCAAAAATAAGAGGCACAGCCTCCTTCGGAGCCCCTTCGCATTCAATTTCGAGTCGTAGAGGTATGGTGATAATGTGATTGGCTTATATAATGACTCACATACATTACATCCATCAGGTCGGTGCGCTTACCTTTCCGAAAAAGTCTGGTACCAATTCATCTCACCCGTAGGAATGGATGGCTTCGTTGGCCCGGATGAGGACCGATCAGGTCTGACAGGTGAAAGAAGTGGCCCTCTCCCTTTAGCAATTCACCACGTGTGTGAAACTGTCTGATAAGGCCGTTCAGCGAATTTACTCGGAAAATTCTCAACACTGCCTGTATGGCGTTATAGAGCGTGGGTAATAGGAACAAAAGGAATAAGTAGCAGAGAAAATAAACCCACGCTCTCCAGACCATTCTAGACACTGTCGCAGGTCCCTCACCTTGCAGCCTGTTCGGCGTGTTCGGTGTTTTTTGCCTCCTTACGACCATACGAAGTAAATCAGCAAAGATAAAAATAATTTTTGTGAGCTTACAATATGTTTGAAGCCCTACAAGACCGTGTACATAAGCGCTGTTGAGAACCAATGGGGAAGATTCACTGTCCTTGTATGAAGTGATCCACCCGTCTACAGTCTTATAATCGACTGCGTACAGGATGAGCAGAATCGATTAAGACGGTTTTTCTGATGAGCCGGTGGCATTTCAGCAAGATATCAATCACATATGGCATAGCGATTGCTTGTAGAAGCCGAAGATCTAAGCTGGCAGTGTTTCTCTCATCACTGTTTCTCTCGAACAGTGCGTTAAATGACAGACACTTAGCACTGGAAGAAAACTCAGAACAATTCATTCACTTCATGATTTTACAGTTATTCTCCTCAAATACTCCAAAACTCCAAAGCCGTGAAAACGACCAGCTACAACAACGACCAGCTAAGGCAAAGAAACTACAGACCCTTGGGACGGTCGTTCTACTGCTTAATGATATGATGTAGTTAGTAGTTACAAGCGATTATACACGATACTAGATAGATTATAAGAAAGGATTAATGTAATCCTGTTTCACCTTTTCGCCCTAAACAGGATATATGGTGTGAGGGGGGGGGTGTGCCTACGGACGGGTAGCACTCCCTTAGGATCATCAGTAGGGCTAGGAGTGCACCACGCATAGGAAGGTGTACGGGTGGTATTTATACCTGTCCGAGGTCACAAAAGGGGGGGGGAAGGGCGGTTATGTTGTAGTTGGTCAAGGGAGTACAAAGTCATTGGTTTAGAGTGAGTATACTGTGTATTAATTTTTTAATGTTACGATATTTAAGAAGAAGAGAATATTTATGAAAGATAAATTTATTTTTCATTAGACATTTGAAAACAGCTTTATGAATTGTCGTTTGATCATAGTTTGAATTTTTTAATAAAAGAATTAATTTTCTAATGTTAGTATAGAAATCATCATACTCACTGCACTTTCTAGCAATTCTTATTATTTCTGAATAAATAACTGCTATTTTAATGGAGTTACTTATATAAGTATCACCAAATGTGAATCTGACTACTTTGAATTGGAAATAATCTGTTTTATTGTACAATTTTGTAATTATTCTGTTATTCTCAATACTTATTGCGTAATCTAGAAAATTACTCTTGTAGGGATTAGTATGAGTTTTTTCAATAATCATAATATTATTATATGTATTATTTATGATATTATCTACCTCTTTCTCGTCAATGTTGTGAATTATAAGTAGATCGTCCATAAAGCGAAATGGATTAAATTCATGAGAGAACTTATTAATTGTACAGGCATATTTATATTCTAGGTAAGAGAGGGTCAAGTCCGCTAGAAGAGGACTAGCATTACCTCCTTGTGGCACTCCTTTATTTTGTATGTATATCTGATTACCGACTTTACAGTAACTGTTTTGTAATAAGAGCTCTATCATGTATATTATATCGTAAATAGAGTAACTTTTGTAATTATCTTTGTTGGTACGTGAGCTAGTATAAAAAATGTTTTTATAGCTGCAGGTTAAATAATCTTTGTTAGAATTTTTGAAACAAATTTTTAAAATTTCTATGTTGTTTCTCAAGATTACATTATGAGGTATATTCGTAAACATATTTGAGAAATCTGCTGTGTATAACTTAAGATTATTATTATGTATGTTCAAGATCTCGTTGGTAATATTTGTATCTTTTATAGACCAAAAACACTTTATAGTATTTTTTAAACTGCAAACGTTATTAGTGTAGTTTTTAAAATGGTTTTTAATGTGAGTAAGAATTTTTGTAAGTTCCATAGCGAGTGGTTTAATGCTACTGTTAGCTGCACCTGTAATATATCTAAATTTTATGGGAGTTTCATGTAATTTGGGGATACCATATAATAACGGTAAGATATTTTCACAAGGTTGAACTTGAAGATTGAGCTCTTTCATTATTTTTTCATGTTTATCAAGAATTAATGCTTCAGTTTCTTTAGATTTAATATAGGTATTATTGAAGTTACTGTTATTGGTACTATTGATTTCATTAAGAACGTTGGTAAGGTAAAATTTTTTACATATAATACCAAAGTTAGTACTAGCTTTATCAAGAGGTGTTATTACAAAATTATCTTTAATATATTTAATGTCTTTAACGTATTTATTAATTTCATGGTTTTTACTGAATAACGTATTTATTAATTTCATGGTTTTTACTGAATAACAGTGGTTTATATTTTGGGTTATTGAAAAAATTATCGTAAATGTCAGAAATCTTTTTTAAATTGTTGTTATTCAATTTATATCTATTTTTTATTTTATTTGTAATTAATTTAAATAATTCCGACCATATTTTTCTGATTTCTGTATTATTGTAGTTATGAGGTAATCTATATTTTGTTCCTTTACTCATTATTTTGAAAATGTTAGTATTTTTAAATATACTCAAATCACCTGTAATTATATGTTTGTGATGGGTATCTATATATTTAGTATATTTGGAGCAAGGACAGTTATAATTATTAATGTTATCTATTTTAAAATTACGTAATGTGTTGTTATAGTTAAATATTTTAGTGGCTATTGGTTTATTGTATTCATACACAATTCGAAAGGGTTTGTATGGAGTATTACTATTTTGTGTGATAAGTTTAACAATATGCGGATTATTTATAATTTTGTTGATTCTAAAATTATCTAATTTTTTATCATAGTATGGTATTTTTAAATTGATATAATCTTGGTTAACTTTAGTAGTATTAGTTACATTATTGTGGAGACAGAAATAACAGAGAGTGCTTAGTAGTAATTTATTCTGTTCTTTATTAAGTTTTAATTTATCAATATTATTAATGGTTAGAGTGATAAGGATGTCCCTAAATTTTTTATTTTTGTTCTTAAGGAACTGAAAGACTTGATATTTTGTAGTATTGGTTTTGTCGAATATATTATTAATTTCTTGTATAATATTGTCTACTGTATATGTATTTTTATTGGTCTTTCTTTTCTTACCTCTATTGGGTCTATCTTTAACTATTTTAAGTGAAAAGAATGGGTGATTATGTTTATGTAATAAGGGATTACTTATGCTAGTTATGTTTCCGTACCCTTTAATGTTATCATTCAAGCCGTATGGATAAGCTGTAAGTAGTAATTTAATCCAAAAAAGTTCTTTTTCGCGTAGAATTGTTAGATCTTCATTTTCTTTAAGATTATCTAAGATATTAACCTTAAATGATTGACATGAGTTGGAGGAGAAATGTTTATACAATAGTTTATTAGAATTATTCTTTTTAATATTGTATAGATGTTCTTTAATTCTAAATTTGAGTTTTCTGGTTGTGAGGCCTACATATTGGAGATTACATTCGTTACATGTAATACAATATATGACATTTCTAGAGTTACAATCTGCTCTTTCTTCCAAATAGGATTTTATATAAAAATTAGTAACACTGGAAATAATTCGATTTTCCATGCATGTAATTTTACAAATAGTGCAGTTATCGGAACATTTTTTAGGAGTGATGTTTGTACCAAATGATACCAGGTTATAATTACCCCCTACCTTGTTTTTGCGAAGAAAAGGTGCCTGAAAGTAAGAGGTGGTTGGAGTGTTTGTATGGTGGTTGTTTTTTGGCCCTGATCAAACGATAAGGGCGGCCCAGCCCTTAGCGAGTGGGAAGGTTACCCGAAGGTTTTGGAGGGGCTGCCTCCTGGGGTTGGCGCTCCCATAATTATTAACTTGCTGGAGGCGTAGTACTTACCCTCCCTTGCCAGTAGCTACTTTTATAACCCCGTCAGCAAGTTAAATTTGAGAAATAAAGAAAGCAAAAAGACTTAAGACTCCTTACGACCATACGAAGTAAATCAGCAAAGATAAAAATAATTTTTGTGAGCTTACAATATGTTTGAAGCCCTACAAGACCGTGTACATAAGCGCTGTTGAGAACCAATGGGGAAGATTCACTGTCCTTGTATGAAGTGATCCACCCGTCTACAGTCTTATAATCGACTGCGTACAGGATGAGCAGAATCGATTAAGACGGTTTTTCTGATGAGCCGGTGGCATTTCAGCAAGATATCAATCACATATGGCATAGCGATTGCTTGTAGAAGCCGAAGATCTAAGCTGGCAGTGTTTCTCTCATCACTGTTTCTCTCGAACAGTGCGTTAAATGACAGACACTTAGCACTGGAAGAAAACTCAGAACAATTCATTCACTTCATGATTTTACAGTTATTCTCCTCAAATACTCCAAAACTCCAAAGCCGTGAAAACGACCAGCTACAACAACGACCAGCTAAGGCAAAGAAACTACAGACCCTTGGGACGGTCGTTCTACTGCTTAATGATATGATGTGTTTGTTAATAAAAATTTGTGCTGTCGTTGCTTGAAATGAGGAAATTATTATGAAGTACATATATTTCGCAAAGCTGTCCTAACTACGTTCTAATAAAGGCTTTCTTACAAGCCAGGGATATCAAGTAGCTAACAAAAAAGTACAGGCAAGAAGAAGGATTGTTGTCTTAGAGCAGAGTACAACTCCGACTGTTCTGATATTTTACTTGTCCTTGAAATTTGGTGACGAAAGGACAGCTGAGCTTTCTTTATGACTTAAGAATTGGCAGCTTAAAAACCCCCATTGTTCGTCAGGCCACAAAGCTGATTGAGCATTCATAGCTAAATTTTAATTAGTCGAAATATTCGGAGGAAAAAAGAAACAGAGTGATTTTTTGAAAATGGCACTTGAAATATGTGCATCAGAAGAACCAGAAGAAGATTCCACCGCATAGTTCGTCATTTTGTACACACGAAAGCGATGGTTGGAAAAGAATACCGTCGAATCGTGCAACTAGATGTGGTGTTGGAAGACAGTCGGGGTAACGGGAGCGCCTCGCACATCAGTAGAACTCGTTCCATGCCACTGAAGAAGCATATCGTCATTCCAGTCATGAAAACACTGGCAGTGGCGCGCTGTTGCTGGCGGGGCCGGGTTCGCGCCGAAGAGGAGGTTTCGCTTTCATCGTTTGCCCTTTTCACATTAACAACCTTTGTCTCGTTACAGTCATCGAGATGGTCACACACAGATGTAAGAACACCGCGGCATTGTTCTTCTGCTTTGCACTGGAAACCGACGACCACTGGGTATGTGGAACTCTATGATTTTCCACAATTAGAGGACGTTCTTTGGACAATTCTTGGAAATCTTTACAACTAGAAATATGAAAGGAATATTGGGTGTGACAAACGGCGAACTAACGTCCTAACAAGTGGAACTGCTGGACGCTTTCTAATTCTTCTCACTTAGGAAGCACTCGCGTCTTTTCACAATGCGCTGCTGAGCTTATCGTTGTCAGTGTTTTGTTCTTTATTTGTCGATATAGTAAGGATAATCGGTGATAAGTGATCGGTCATTTGCAAGCGTTCGGGTTCAAAATCCAATTAGGTCACTGGTCGAAACATGCAAGATATCAGTCGATAGAGAGAGAAAAACACTACAAAATGATCAGCTACATTCACTTCGGAAAATTGCTAACTGTTACAATGGCTCCGGAATTCCTGTGAAATGACAGCATCATATTTTTGGTTCTCGAAATTCAGCACTGGGGGCTACACCATACAGGACAAGGGCAGGCCAGGAAGCTTGATGGAGTTGGGTTTGGATGCAAGGTGAATACGGAACCATTCCAAGCAGCTTGTGAAATATCAGACGGCCCTTGGTGTTATTCAGTCTTCTGCTTCGTAGACTAAAATACAAGGTTAGAAACTTGGCCGTTGGTGACCCATTTGCTTTGAATATCCGATTACTTGGGTTTTAATCTAATAGTGGTGTGGCTTCTACAACAGTTCCACTAGACTTGCGCAGGAATTGGAGTTGTGTAGGTTAAGGGCTACGAAGTGGTGTTGTCTAACGTGAGTGGAAACTACCTCTACTATGCCCCGGGATGGAAAAAGGAATATTTAGGGCTCAAGACTGGTTCGGTTCCCGAAAGCGCCAGCCAGTCCATTTCCTCCCTGTCTCGTGCAGCTCTCCAACTCTCTGACAAAGTCATTCGTAAGAGTACCTCTATGTTTCGCTTAACTGGAAATTTCAATGATGTCGCAGCAAAAGTGGAACTTCAGGAAACTCATAATGTTCACGAAGTTATGGTTTTTTCGGCTATGCTGTAACTCCAAGGTCAAGACATATATTAAACTTCGGAGATAGTTCTTTGAACTACTGATCCAACCACTGGAACTTATGGCATTCAATTAATCTGCTCATCTTCTACTCATTATTGTTTCGCCGCCCGTTTTCTTAGTTGGTTTTCCTGATTGTAGAACCAGAACTTAATTTGAGAGTTGTTCCGTCATTGACGAGGGGAAGCAAAAAATGAATGTCACTGTCACCGTCTCTTAAGTCGTTCTGCTCGTTTGTGCTTTGAAGAATCTGGACACTTGAGATGCAATAATTCTAGCTTGGTCACATCCAAATATGAGCAAAGTATTAATTACTAAATATTCAGGAGATGGGACAGCCAATCTCTGCGTGATCCAGTGAATTGCCCGGCTTCCTAATTCTCAGGAAGCTGCTCTATACCATAGAATTCTTGATTCTTTTCAAGTGACCGGTCTTCAGAGCCTCCCATTTGACCTACTTCACATTGGTGGACCGCTTTCCGGCCATGGAAAAAAAGAGAACGACCTGATTGATCATTGTTAAGTGCACAATATGTACCGCAAGGAACGAGATCTCGAAATTTTAAAGGCATGCATACCCATCCTCTACGATGGTGAGGCAGCCGTAAGGCATCTATTAGGTTGTTGCAAAAGTATTTTCCGTTTCGGGGTATGTTGAAATAGACAGCTAATTTTCGTAGGGATTTACCAGCTCCAATGGAACTGTATCTACTATAAAGTAGGTTTTTTCTCCTCTTTCAGAATATGTCTTCAAATTTCACCTATCTTCACAGTGGGCATTATTATAGGGGTCCGAATAAGCGATGAACAGACGCGACTTTCGAGTGCTTATGCTGTATCAGTTCAAGCTCGGACATTTTGTTGCCGAGGCAGCTCGCAATACTGGCACTGCATTCGGGATAGAATCGCCTACCGAACGCACAGTAAGGCTTTGGTTCGGAAAGTTTACCTCCGGAGATTTTAACATCGAAGACAAGACCAAGCCTGGTCGGAGGACGTCGCTTGACGATGGGATTTTGAGAGCAGCCGTAGCTTCAAAGCCGGACACAACTGTCCGGCAGTTAGCGACAGACATGGATGTCCACTGTGCCACGGTAGCAAGACATCTGGATTCGATCGGCATGGTGAAGAAGAAGCAGAAGTGGATACCCACGAACTGACCGACGAGCAGCGCCTCATCCGATTCAACAGCTGCTCCAACCTTCTCGTCCGTCTGGAAAACGATCCGTTCTTGGACCGGTTAATAACTGTAGACGAGAAGTGGGTCCTGTACGATAATAGGAAGAGAGGATATGTCTGCGTGGATGAGGATTGCCCACCAACAAGCTTTCCAAAGCCGGATCTCCACCCTAAGAAAGCTATGCTAAGTGTTTGGTGGTGTAGCAAGGGTTTGATCCATTACAGCAACCTCCAACCTGGTCAGACAATTACAGCAGAAACGTACTGTTGTGATTTGGTACTAATGTTGGAAGAGCTGCAAAGAATGTGGACGGCAGTCGTGAATAGAAAAGGGCCCGTCTTACTTCAGGACAACGCTCGGCCTCATTCTTCGAAAGTCACACGGCAAAAATTAAAGGAGTTGGGCATCGAGGTTCTCCCTTATCCTCCTTATTCACCAGACCTCTCCCCAACTGATTATCACTTTTTCCGTGCTTTAGACGCGCACCTGCGGCAGCAGCATTTTGATTATCTTGACCACCTCGAATCAGAGCTCCGTCAGTTTTTTAATTCTTGTGATGTGAGTTTCTATCATAGAGGCGTATACTCGTTGAAGAACCGTTGGGAAAGATGTTCAGAACCGAATGGTTTTTACTTCGATGAATAAAGTTGTGTTCAAGCCGAGATATGATAGTTTGAAGATAGACGTCCGTTTCGGAAATTACTTTTGCAACAACCTAATATTTGCCGGATGCCGGAAACCCAGAACGATGCAGAACTCTTTTTACGTGGGCATCTGAAGTCCTGCGGCACTATAGGTGTTGCTGAGCTCCGCAAAGGTTATTCAACAGTCAGTGTTACAGTTACGAGCTGCAGAGGGCTCTGCGCAGGTGCAACACAGATAACGGTACAGTGCTGCGCGGGGTCCAAATATCTGGTCAACTTGTGAGTTTGGAAGGAGTCTCGACGGTTGTTCGATGTGTTGTGGATCCTTCCCCCATCTGAGGAACGTAAGATTTCCGGCGCATTACTTCCTCGTGTTGTTATTCTTTTGCGAGTAATAAACACTGTTATAAGATCGGTAGTGCCCTGATTTTCTACTCTACGATTACTCTTACCTCTGGAACAGCGCTAACCATCGAAATCGAGCTAACTTTGTCTTCCGTAGTGCACATTTTCCATCCTTTTTGATCGCAAGTTGATCTTCTTGAACGCCATCAATGGCCTTAGAACATCATCCGAAGGTCCAACACATACTCGTCGTCGGCCTTCTGCATAAGGGGTGGCCAGGTAGTCATGAAAGGTAAGGTAAAAGGTAAAGGTGCCGGCGTTGATCAGTCCCCTGAGGACGCGCCGCCGCATTCGCGTTCCATTCAAGTCGTAGAGGCGTAGTGAACGGGAATTTGGCCTATACAATGACCTGTGGGGGCCAGCCGCTATACCAGATCAGTGTCTTTACCTTACCAGACAAGTCTGGTACCAATTCACCCGACCCCGGAGGGATGGAAGGCTTGGTAAGCCCGGGCCGGGATCGAACGCTCGACCGTGGTGTGACAGCAGCGCCTCATACCACTGTACCAGGCGAGCCCTCGTGATGAGAAGGACTTCGAAATACAGGTTCTGAGTGTTCACTTAGTACTGAATAAAACTCACAGAGAACAAAGATTACAGGACCACAACATGGTCCCGGAAAGTCAATTATATGCGCTGCCTAAAAGTGGGAAGAGCAAGGAATTTAGGGCATATCCAAGCAACCTGACTCTGTTCAGCAATCTCTTCGAATCGCTCCACCTTTCAAGAAGATAGATTGCTACGCTACCAAAAGTCATATGGATGAAAACGTTTTGCAATTTGTAGTGCATTGAAAATTCGAACTCGAACAGGAAAAGGTTTTTTGCGAGAAAAGGGAAGTGCAGATGGAGCCCACCAGTGACCTATTTGTTGCACTTACTTGTCTCATTGAAGATCATATTGTTTGAAATGAGTTTTTTTCAGACTTCTCAGACTCTTATGCAAATTAGTCTATGTTTCTGTGGAAAATTAGAGACTAAACCTCAGAGATTATTTCCTCGGCTGCATCCCGAAGAAATAGTACCTTTCAAAGGGTATCCGAGGGAGAACGGAAAGACATTGTGCTAGGACTTCGTACTCTTTATGGAACAAAGGCGAAGCATAGGCTCAACTCAAAATCACTTCTGCATTTCAACATTAACTTTAGCTAGGCTAAATGTGACAAGCCACATGTGGTCAGCTGTAAAGTTGTGAAGAAGCAGTTTTTTGAAGAACAAATCAGCCTCAACGAAAGAGCGCAACTAAGAGATGAGTAAGACGATAAAAAAGGAAGGAAACAATGGGCGGAAAGTGGAAAGATGACAATAAGGTTGCAATCGTGAAATGCTAATTTTATACTGCATTTTCTGCAGGTTATTACCAAGTAGACTAGGAGTAGGTGTTGTAATGATAATGCTACGACCGTCGCGAAAATTAGATTCGCATCTCGCCTGAGCGACGATTTTTGCGATGAGTTTAGTACCACCGTGCAACAGCATGCAATTGTTTACTATGCAATGCAGTAAATATACGACGTTGTTTGGCTTCCGATTTGCTTAATATTTGCAAGCTTTTTACAGCCTTAAGTTCTTCCCAAGTTTCAATAGCCCCGTGGAAACTTCCATATCAATAACTCAATGCTCTACGCTTACGGCTCCATCCGTCTCTCAGCTCTGACCAATAACGCCAACGGCGATGGTTTCACTTTGATTCGTACAATACGCCGGAATGCCAGAAAAACATTTCAGCTTGTGCGTTTGCTTAGCGGGAAGCGTCTCTCGGCTTTTCAGTTCGGGTTCACATGTTCACAAGGGGCAAGATCGACAACAAAATGGCGGTTCATCGAACGGGATGCTTTCTTGCATGTGCCGATTATCCCAGTCGGTTTGCTTTTGGCTTTATTTTTTTGAAACCTAGGACGACAGAATTAGTTAAATGCAGGAGAAGCTGTCGCCGAGAGAGAGGCATGCATAAATGACAACAGAAGCGCTCGCAAAGAGATTCGAGAGTTCCGCACATATCAAAATTTTTTCAGAAGATGAATGATCTACTGCTGACACCAGAAGCGCTGTGCCGTCGGTAAACATCCGCCAAAGAGCAATATAAGCGAAACAAGTCGTTTTTGCCGTTTCTCTAGCGTAACTGTCTCCAACATTACTTTTATTGATTAGAAAGGGTCCGGATGAAATCAAAAAAGCGTTCCAATGGTAGAGAAAGTGTAGTGAAGTTATGCAGTAGGGAGGAGTTCGAGGATGGAGATGGGGAATGAACTATAAAGTGCGACGTCGGCAGAAGTTCATTGAACACTCACATTAGGGCACAAGGACGTCTCGTTGATGACTGTGAGACGATGAAAAGGATTCTCTTAACGAATTCACGCCGGTATTACTAGCCGCTGACCTTGCATGAAGGCGCTGTGTGTGCGTGGCGAATCCAGTTTCTCAGGCAAGTATCATCACATCGTCTCAGCGATTGTGTTCTCCGCTTAATGTATAGCCGATACATTAGGTGTCGCCATACGTCGTGTGACAGCCGTCACAAACGAATTCGTAATGCAAACTGCCAATACCTAAGCACTCGAGCATGATACTTCACCTTTTAACTAACTACAGGGTGGCGAATAAATACGTGCGCGTAAAATTCGGTTCGATTTTGACATTTGTGTGATATATTTGAGCGTACTTTTTCTTTGCAAAATATTCACGTGATCCTTCTTAATCGTTCTGTATGGGTGAGATTTGTTCTTCATACTGTAGCGAGGAACTATTCAAACTATAACGCAATGGCGCAGGAAGCTCAGAGCGGCGTGGCGGGCTCGCTGATTATTTCGAGGCTCAGAGTTCCTCAAAGAAACGCGTGGAAGACTGTCAAGCTGTGAATGTAGGGAGGACATACTCCACCCAATCCATGATAGTAACGGAAGCGGACGGTGAACGCACTGGTGGGGCATGGGATTATTGGAAAGAGGACGGACCGACATGATGATGTTAGCTTGAACAATATGTCCAAGCAGCTCTACCTTTTTTGCAAATTGGTTCAATCCATATTTGAAGAAGAGGTTGGGCTTTGTAGTTATCATATCCGGAAGGTACAAGTTCTCACCTATCAAGAGGAGAAAAATCGGAATAAAAAATGTAAGAAATTGCGGCATTTTGTCTGGGTGCGCCGCAGCAAGGGCGTCCTCTTCCTTTAGGTTAAAATTTTTACCGATGAGATGCCTAGAAATTTTCACAATCGCCACCATCTCACTAGTCCAACCCTCATGTATAATTAAAATCAAAGAACTACTGCAAAAAGTGTGTTTCCTGAATTCTTGATGTTTTAGAACAGTTTCGGTGCTCTAGACAGGACTGTTTTGATTTTATCAATAAAAAAAGATATTAAATCATGCTAAGTTAGTATTGCATTCACAGGAGAGCCACAGTACTCGGAAAACAGAAACGTGCCAAATAGTTCTTTCAACGAAGTTGTGCTTTGCTTCATGGAGCAAAAATAAAAATGCGCTTCTTTTAACCGAAATCAGCTCTTCACCGACGAAAGGTGTATGGCCTTTGAATAGTCCGATCTTGAATCCGTTTCAGCTCTCCGTCGAATATGTTTTGGAGAAATATCTTAGGAGTCTACGACAAGAAACGTGTCAAATTTCGACGAGCCTTTTACGAAATATGAAGCAACATAGACAAGGTGGACTTGCGGCGCACCACCTATGCGATAAATGAAGGAATGAGAGCCGATATCAAAGCTCATGGCAGCTACTTTGAAAACCTTCCTTAATTATTGAATGGTATGTTCTACTCCTATATATAATCATATTTGTTTTGATATTCGTTGGCAGAAAAGAAAGTTATAACACTTTTCGCGGCGCACGTATTTATTCGCCACCCTGTATTTGCCACGAGAAAGATATTGAACTGAATTCGATTTCTCCTTCTTCAGAACTTTAGAGGAAATAAATTTAACCATGACATCTCGATCTAGGATCTCCACAATTCTACAGGATTCTGAAAACAAGTGAGCACCCACGAAGAAAAGAGAGAAACAACAAACTACTTCACTCAACCGTGGACCGCCAGGCGGTCAGAGCAGTGGTATTATCTAACTGCCTATGGTTGGAGTTGTGCATATCAGAATTTCGGAAAAAAAATTCATGCGGATTGGGGGATTATAGCTAAAGGAGAAGTTCCAGGCTTTACTTTTCCACAAAACACTTTAATAGACTAATAATAAAAAATGGAAAACAACCAATGTCTGTTTCGTTCCCACCATTAAACGGATACTAACTTTACACTAAACATCCCCGAAATTCTATTACGGTTACTTAATGTTCAGACGATGGCAATTCGCAATGTGAACGACTCAGACGGAACCCAAGTTTCATCTCAGATTTTAACAGGGTGTTGAATTGCTATACCAAACATCTCATCACTCGATCCTCCTCCTTTCCGAGGCATTCGTTCACCTTGTCCATGGCATATTTTAACGAGATTAAGTGAGTAGGGCACTAGAAATTGAACCTGATAGGCCCACAGCTTTTCTGGTGTTACGTGCGGTTGGTAATGTATGGGGGATCGTGGTGCAACGGGAAGACGTTCTACTGGTACTCCCGCAGTCGACAGATCGAGCCTAAACTGAGTAAACCAAGACTTCCACCACCACCGTGGTCGTGCAAATTTGTACCAGACATATGGAAGGTGAATACACTGAATGGATACTGTGGGATGTCCACCACAAGCTATTGTGTGCGGAAAATACGAATTCAGCATGCCTATAGGATTCTGAATGGAACGCGAATACTGCGGTGCGTCCTAAGGGGACTGATCAACGCTGACCACGTTACCTTTTACTTTTAAATGTGGTTGATCAAACCATGCCCATGGTTCGATAACTAGATTCGAATAAGTAAGTAGATTCAAATCAAATCCCAATCACCACCACCAACAACAACAGCTAAAGCTACACATACAAAAAGCTGACATCAGATGAACAGAGTGAATCTGTACGTTTAAATGAGCCCGTTTTCAGCACGTTAGCAGCGATGACTTAACTTTTATGTGGTGGTTGAGCTGTGATTAGACTGACCCTCTGTTGGCTAGCCATCATTGATTTCCATCCTGACAAAAAGATGTTCGCTTCATTGCTGGACGTGCTGTGATTTTGAGATGCGTTGTACGATGACCTCTTTCCAGAGCAACGCAAATATACCTTTTTTTAAATAAAAGCCCACGGAAAAAATGCATGGAGAAGTAAACGTGAAATTTCAAAGATTTCTTGAATTGTTCTGTAAAGAAGGGCGATGTGAAAGTGATGTATTCATCAGCGACAACTGAAAACGGCCTTGAGACGTGAACAGTTACTATGTATTTCCCTACGAAAGCCAGTGTAGCGCAGTCTAAACACAAAGAGACGGTAACAGCGGCCGTGCATCGAGGATAGAATGTTCTGAATGTTTGCAATATTCTGCGAAAGTATCGTGGGAAGTATCGTGTTCCGGTGTAATAGCAGAAATTCAACATAATGTTAGTGAAGTCATTGAGAAATAAAGTGAAGGGCATTATGTAATTAACAATCTAGAGTTCCTTTTTGCGTGCTAGAATAGCGAAAACGTTGAGAATGAGAGCGGTGAGCAACGAGGTGTGAGAACCACACTTTCTTCGCATTGTTACCCTGTATGATGAATTTACAGCTTCATAAAGGAGTCCGAGAGGTCGCTGTAGGGCAGCAGGTTGCGAAGCAAGGTTTTTGCCTTGATGAGTGATTCTTTGGTAATTTTTTGAAAACATTTGCAAGAAGAAACACCGAGTTTGGCGATTGCCGTTAGTTCCTCGTCTTCTCGTCGGCAAATCCTCGTACATGGAGATGAACTTCGATGGAGTGAATCGCTCGATATTCTCGGTAGAAGGTGCACTTTCTTCCAATGCGCCATGTGCGTAGAAATTCAGAGTGAATTTGCTTTAGCAAATTGTCCTACAGAAACGGTTTTTCATAGCCTTGCTGCCTTGATTTTGCTTACACAGGGTCCACAAGAGCCCTTTTAAGCAGCGCAACGCATGTATTTTGATGAATTAAACCACATTAGTAAAGCAAGGCATGACACAGACATCAAAAAATATAGTCGTGTGTGGTCCAATGCTAACATTAGGCAAAAACGAGCGACGAATAGAATTTAGAACTCAAATGCTTGGGAAAGTAAACCTGAAAGGGTGTTTAAAGTGAGTGTTATGGACTCCGTACACTTGTTGACATGGGAATCCCATTTTCGGTGCACACTATAACAATATGCAAAGCAGTAAGTAACGCGAGATAAGTCTAGCATTGCTGGCGCATATAAAGGTTAAAGGTAAAGCTAAAGGTGTCGACGTTGATCAGTCCCTCAAGGGCGCGCCAAGCACTCGTGTTCAATTCACAATTGTAGAGGCATAGTGACTGTGTATTTGGCCTATACAATCACTTGCTGGGTTCAGTCACTGTACCAGAGCAGTGCGTTTACGCTTCCAGACAAGTCTGGAACCAATTTACCCGACCCCGGAGGGACGAAAGGCTTGGTAAGACGGGAGGGGGACGTTCCGCACGAAACCCTAATTGCCAACTCATGGCGCGCGCAAGGTGACAGTACCTGCGGACCATTGGCGAGTTCACCGAGTGCATCTCCACACCGACCCTCGCCGCACGCGATCTTGGCCGTGGCCGAGCTCCTCGTTGGGGCGATGGTGACCCGATGGACGAGAGGAGTCACCAGATCGGCCAGATCGAGAGCGAGAGCTGTCGCTCACCGATTCATAGGGCGCGCAAGGCACTGTTGTTAGTACGGGAGAACCGTTTGCGCGTCTGCTGGTTTACATGGGGTAATTGTGCGTCGAATGATGTGTGCGGAGCGTATACAAGATCCATAATCTTAGAGTATGATACACGTGTGCTATCAGGTGCAACCTGTGTTACCAGTTATTGATTATCTTATGTGTTGCATGTATCTTATCTGTGTTGAGTGTTATTCGCGGTGTGTTATAAACGTTGAAAGTGCAGTCTACTATATGGTGCATCGGCACTCATCGGACCAACACTCAAGGAGGATCGCAACGACCAGCTGCAAGTATTAACGTGAGCACTTTTTTATTACGATGTCAGTGAAACTGTCAGTATGCCGAAGACTTCTAACACTGGCGTGCAACCGATTGAAGAAAACGATAGATGACGACGACAAACTTCTCCTAACAACAGCGACGGGAGAAGAGACAACGATTTTCAGAGGCACGTACGCAAAGCTCTACTCGTAACACCGGCTGAAGCAAACAAAGTGGAGGAAGCGCTATACAAGTTGTGCGAGACATTCGAAGCGCTATCGATGGACAAGGATCTACCGAAGCAACGAAAACTCGACGATGCTATTCGAGAAACGGAAGTTCTCCTCGGACGAACACAGGAGACAATATCCAATTTAATGATACTTCAGGTGGACATCGAGCAAGCAGCTAAACAAGAAGCAGCTGAAACTGAGCCCCAAAATGCAAAATTGGCACCCATCCCGATCCCCAAATTCAAGGGTGACATCTGGGAATGGGATACATTTTGGACGTCGTTCAATTACAACGTGCATTCGAAGAACATTGACGAATACTGCAAGCTCCACTACTTGTTGGAAGCACTCCAAGGGGAAGCGCTACAGTTAGCGAAACAGTTCGAGATTTCTGGCAGCACCTATAAACTCGTCCTTGCCCATCTCAAGGAGAAATATGGCGACAAGCAGGCCTTAGTGGATTGCCTCCCGCGCAGATTACAATCCACAGAATCTCGAAGTAGTAGCCTCGATGACCAGATGACATTATGCGAACAACTTCGCTCAATAGTCTCTCACCTCAAACTAAAAAAGGAGCATATAGACAACACGTTTCTTCAGAAACAGCTGTTAGCAAAGTTTTCGGTAGATATTCAACGGCACATATTACGCGAAAAAACACGAAATGAAGGAATGGAGTGGAATACCATGAAGATGCTGACCACCGCGCGCGAGTTTATAAAAGAAGAACTTCAAATTACACAACAAACGGAATTCGGCAAGCACAACCACGAGCGAACGGAGAATCTCCATTCAGAAGCGCCGAAAGCTGTCAGAAGACAACTACAGCCGTGTTTTTATTGCAGAAAAGTTGGTCACATTCCAAAAAACTGCGACGAATTTTCAACGTATAGCCAACGAGTTCAAATCATGGATACGCGAAAACTCTGTCGCAACTGTGGAGTTGATGATCACATAGCAAGCAAATGCCCTAGAGGAAATTGCCGAAAGTGTGGAATACATGGACATCACACCTCAATTTGCAAGAAAATGTTCGAATCACCTGAGCCAATGCGTCAACCTCGTGAATCGAAACAAGTTCAGAAGACAGTAGCGAAATCAACGCCGCCACCGTCCAAACCGTTGACGAGAGCAAATACAGTACTCTCAAACCAACCGGCGAACAACCACCTACACCCAGACACAATCCTATGTACTCAGGGAAACTCGAAAACCATGATCCTCGCAGGACAAGCACAAGTTCTGAACCCAACGACGGGAAGATTGGAGCCAATTTTTGTTATGCTCGATACCGGCGCCGACAGATCGTTCATCACTAACGAATTGGCTAATCGACTGCAACTCAGTGATGTAAATAGCAAACGGCTAACTATCAACGCTTTCGGGCCGACAGCCCCAATAACTGAAACGTGCGGGATAACCGTACTGAAAATGTGGGACGCTGCTGGACAACCACACAACTTTAATGTAACAAGAATCGACAAAGTCACTGATGCTCTTCAACGCAATCGACTTTGTATCGAAGATAAGTGATTTATTTGCGATAACGATCTTCAGTTATCCATAAATCCTTCTTCAAGCCACATTCACCCCCAAGTGCTTCTCGGATGCGGTGACTTGTTCTCACTTCTCAACAACGGGTTCGAATCGCAACATATTCTCCCCTCAGGACTGCGGCTCATACTTTCAAAGCTCGGCTACCTGGTAGCGGGAAAAATTTGCAACGACTCGGTTAACATTGAGAAGAATGACGCGACAATGATCTTCACATCCCAAGCATTCCCAAGTGGTATTTCTTATCAATCATGGGAGGGTTTTGACGCCTTCGAATCCTCCGGAACAGAAGAGTTTGAGGGACCTCAGACGCAAGAACAAGACGTGGTCGACGCTAAAGTTTGGAAGCAGTTTGAAGAAACGATTGAACGAAAAGAAGACGGATACCATGTGAGCTTTCCCTGGAAAAAGGAAGCAGCCCAACTTCCAGACAATAAAGCAATAGCAGTACGCCGTCTGCAATCACTGGCAATGCGAATAAAGAACGACCAGACAATCGTCCAGCAATATCAAGCCACCATCCAAAATCAATTGAACCAAGGAATTATTGAGGAAGTCAATGAGAAAAGAAGACCGGATGGTGACGTGGTACATTACCTGCCGCATAGGGCAGTGATTACCCCACACAAAACCACCACTAAGATTCGCATCGTTTTCGATGCCTCCGCCCACTTTAAAGGCTCCTTTTCACTCAACGAAACTCTGTACCGAGGTCCCGTCCTACTTCCCAAGCTCTGTGACATCCTACTACGATTCAGAATAGGAGATGTTGCCCTAACCAGCGACGCAGAAAAAGCCTTCCAACAAGTGAGACTTCATCCAAAAGACCGTGATGCTACCCGCTTCCTTTGGCTCAAAGACCCTAGCCTACCTGTGATCCCTAACAACGTAGCGAGGGAAATTTAGCAAAACATCTTCTTCATAGAAACCTTTTCTGAAGAATTTTCGGCACTGTTCCAAATTTTAGACTCCAGAGGTCGAAAAAAAATTTTTCGCTGAAACTTTGCATAGGGGGGTTTTTTGGGGTCCTGAACACGATAGTGCAATCCGTTTTTCGATTGGCTGCCGAATACTGTAGTTACAGGTAGGTCCTGACAGGTAAAGTGGGCGGAGTCAAAATCACCGATTTCGCTGAAACTTTGCGTAGGGGGTTTTTTGGAGTCCTGAACACGATGGTCTAATCCGTTTTTCGATTGACCGCCGAATACTGTAGTTACAGGTAGGTCCTCCGTGACACTGACTCCGCCCACTTTACCTGTCAGGACCTACCTGTAACTACAGTATTCGGCAGCTAATCGAAAAACGGATTAGACCATCGTGTTCAGGACTCCAAAAAACCCCCCTACGCAAAGTTTCGGCGAAATCGGTGATTCTGACTCCGCCCACTTTACCTGTCAAGACCTACCTGTAACTACAGTATCCGACAGCCAATCGAAAAACGGATTGCACTATCGTGTTCAGGACCCCAAAAAACCCCCCTATGCAAAGTTTCAGCGAAAAAAAATTTTTCGACCTCTGGAGTCCAAAATTTGGAAGAGTGCCGAATTTTCTACCAAGATGTCGAGGCACAGAGCGTGCAATATGAAGTGGATATCGTCATCATTTCTCTGTTCGATTCCAATCATTTGATTAAAAAATTCTAATTGAAATTCGTATGCAATTATGACACAGAATTGTGTTCTCAACAGTTTTCTATGAACGCGATTGAGCCCATTGAATAGAGCTCGAAATTCTGATATAGGCATGTGTAGGTGTTGTGCATGTTTGATTCCTTACAGTGTCGTTGTTGTAGAAATTGTTGTTGTTTTTGTAGTGGTTGTTTGTGTGTACGATATTGACGTAGCTGGAATATACAATAAAGCGCTACTCGAACAACCCGGCTGGCAAGATGCCGCAGGGGTCACTATTTGGATTTCGGGTCCGTCCCCGGAGTCGGTGGCCGTCCGATCCGGCTCTAGACCGTTCGTCTGAGGCGCGTCACTTAACAAGGGAGCGTCTGACATTTTAGTCTTCTCAGAGATTTCTCCAACTGATCCCTCGACGACAAACAAGTAGATCTAGCGATACCCCTCTAACGTTCTTTCTGAACCCTACTTCCACTCGACGAAAACTATCAAACTTTACTGACAGAAATCAAAAAATAACAACTTCAAAACTTCAGAATGGGTTAGGACAACTATATGAGCACCAGTTTCAATCCACCTGAATAAAACGAGTATCAAAATAGCACCTGGGTTAGTGAGGATCAACAGATACTCGAATTCAATATTGAGAAGCGTTCAACCGTCTTTTATATGCAAGAGATAATAATGGAACGCCCGTCGCACAATCGACTCCTAAGCTGTGTCGTTCGGATAGCCTGAGATGACAAGCAGAGAAGAAAGGAAAGACGTAGGAAGAGACGTGGCTCTATAAGACCCCTGTTATAGTCCCGTTCCCGATCGCCGATCGCCGGCGACCGGAAAATGCGCGGCGACGGCGATGGCCGGCGATCGTCGGCGACCATCGCCGACCGACGGCGATGGCCTGCGACGGCCGGCGACCGTTCAGATTGGGGCGCGTTTTCGCGCAGTTCTTGGAATGTTGCCAAAGAATCTAAAACTAAAAAACTACCTATAAAACTACCCAGTAATAACAGCAACAAAGTACTGGTAAGGACATTACATCCCAACGATTGCAAATAATAGCAAACAACAAATGAGAGCAATAGCAATATCTAAAATGAAAGCGAGAATTGAGAAAAAGAAACTTAGCCGTTTCGTCCCTGAACCTTAGACGGAAAAAAAATTAAAAAGAAAACAACATAGAGCCATCCCCGGGACTCATCAGTAAGGTAGGAATGGCTCATCAAAAAAAAATAACAAGGCAAAATGTAACAATAAACTGGTAGAAAGAAAGGAAATAGAAATACAGGATAAAAGCTCGACTCTAATCACAAAACAAACATTGGCAGGACATAGAACATACAGAAAACCGAGACATCACTAAAAAATACAAAACATATCTAGAAATTCGAAAAAACCCTACCATTGAAAAAAAAAACTTACCTCGGTTGGCACCGGCGACGGCCAGTCGCAGTGCACAGCACAGCGACCGGCCATCGCCGACAATCGTCGGCGCCCGTCTGCGCCCGTTGGCGCCCGTCGCCACCCGTCGCCGATCGTCGGCGATCGGCGGCGATCGACCGACGGGACTATGGCACCTGTTATAGTCCCGTTCCCGATCGCCAATCGCTGGCGACCGGAAAATGCGCGGCGACTGACGGCGATGGCCTGCGACGGCCGGCGACCGTTCAGATTGGGGCGCGTTTTCGCGCAGTTCTTGGAATGTTGCCAAAGAATCTAAAACTAAAAAACTAAATATAAAACTACCCAGTAATAACAGCAACAAAGTACTGGTAAGGACATTACATCCCAACGATTGCAAATAATAGCAAACAACAAATGAGAGCAATAACAATATCTAAAATGAAAGCGAAAATTGAGAAAAACAAACTCATCCGTTTCGTCCCTAAACCTTAGACGGAGAAAAATTGAAAAAAAACAACATAGAGCCATCCCCGGGACTCATCAGTAAGGTAGGGATGGCTCATCAAAAAAACATAACATAGCGCAATGTAACAAAATGGTAGAAATACAGGATGGAAGCTCGACCCTAATCACAAAACAAACACTAAAACGACATGGAACATTAAAAAAACAAAACAACACTAATAAAATACATAACATGTAAAAATTCGAAAAAAACCCTACCATTGAAAAAAAAACTCACCTCGGTTGACACCGGCGACGGCCAGTCGCAGTGCACAGCACAGCGACCGGCCATCGCCGACGATCGTCGGCGCCCGTCGGCGATCGACCGACGGGACTATAACAGGGTCCGATCGTCACCCATCGCCGGAGGGGGGTGTGACTGCCGAGACAACTCGTCCCGAGGCGGCCATTCGCAGTGTCATTTTGAACGGTCCCGGTATGACCCGTACGAGTTCCGTTCGCCAATCGCCGGTGATCGGCGATCGGAAACGGGACTATAACAGGGGCCTAAGTCCTATCGCTCCCCGATACCTGCTATTCAATGACTGGAGGTGCTACCGCGACCCGGTACAGAGTTCGCATGCAGCGCGTCCCGCCTAAATCCGGTATAGAAATAAACGTAGGCACTAACCTGCAATAGCGAATGGCCCGTCACCAGATCCACAACGGTCCGGCCATGAATCCTCCGTGTTGGTGGGTGCACTCTTTCCAGACAATCTCCAAGGAAACTTCCGACGAACACACTACGACTCGACTATGTCTACGGCGATAACTACTCCGAAGTGCGGCACTCAACGATGACTCCGACAATCGCCAGGAATCACGACCGACACGACAATATAAACGTCCTATTCGGAACTCATCAAACAATCACGCAATAGGGAGCGACGTTAGCCCAGTGCGAGGTAGAAGAAACGACGATCCGGAAGAAGCGGACCAAATTATAGTAGAGAAAGACTCGGATTCCAACTGGAACAAGAAGGAAAACGAGAATAAGAACTAGAGCTAGAACTCCGACTCGGCGAAGTTACACAGCAATCTCACCAGGAGTTAGTTCCATGACGAGGCCACGAAGAGTGTAGGCCTAAGACGAGCGAGAACCGAGAACCTAAACTTAGTCCCAAAGCAAAAGAGCATCACAATGTCAGTTTGGTTCCTTATAAAGGCGCTTGCCCGCGCGATCATTTTTGATCTTGACGGTTGATACGAACTCAATATCGAATCCAATACACAAATCAATGATAAGAGATAAGCGAGATGTGAGAGGAGGGCGACGACATGACGAAACATTTGAATCACCGAGATTTCTCGAAAGTCGCGCTCTATAGTAGACTGCACTTTCAACGTTTATAACACACCGCGAATAACACTCAACACAGACAAGATACATGCAACACAGATAAGATAATCAATAACTGGTAACACAGGTTGCACCTGATAGCACATGTGTATCATACTCTAAGATTATGGATCTTGTATAATTCTCCCGGGCGCATTGGATTGTTGTTGCGACGTCGTCGGCGAACCAATGGTCCACGCAATAGTCGATGGAGTTGTTGGTGGTTCAGTGGTTTTGAAGTAGTTGTTGTAGCTTATGTCTAGATTAGCTGGCGATAACGTGTTCTTCTTTATTCGTGGTCGCAGTTAATAGCGATGTTGATTTTCGATTTGCTCGTTTTCTTTTTCTTCTTCTTCGTTTCTGTGATCAATGTTGCCAAGTTCAAGCGGTATTAGTAAGTTTATGGGACGACGTATAGTTCGTCCGCTTGGAAGTCTTAGTTCTACTTCACGTATGATGTCGTTGCTCGAACGATTCACCTTGATTATTTTAGCTAATTTCCAAACGTTGCGGGGCGTCATAGGTTCCGAAATAAGAACAACTGTTCCCTCCGCGGGAAGTACATTTGTTCCACGCTTGTTGTCCATTTGAAGTTTATGACTCTCCCTCAAGCTGGTCAGATATTGGCTTCTCCATATTTTCCAGAACTGTTCAGTTAGTTGATGGCTTGCTTTGAGAGCTTTTTCCGCTTGCTGTCTTGTATGAAGTAAGACAGCTTCAGACTGCGGATGGTAGGCGGGATCGTCTTCATCTGTTCCAATACTTTCAAAGGGGAATGTCACGACAATGTCCCTCTGAACGAAATCTATCGGCCTCAGTGCAGGTGTAGCTTCCCATTTTTCTTCTTGATATGTAAGTGGCCTACTGTTGATGCATCCTTCAATTTCCACTAGAAGGGTATGTATGGTTTCCAGTGATGGGAATGTCCTCATCGTCACTTTATAAAGGCTCTGCTTTATTGACCGGATCAGCCTTTCGTAAAAGGCTCCCAGCCACGGAGCGAAAGGCGTGATTGTTCTCCACACAATACCTTTTGATGACAATGATTGAGCTAGTGAAACGTCGTTGCGGCAAGGGCCAAGGTGCAGGTGTACGCGGTGAACTCGCCAATGGTCCACAGGTACTGTCACCTTGCGCGCGCCATGAGTTGGCAATTAGGGATTCGTGCGAAACGTCCCTCACCCTGGTAAGACCGGGCCGGGATTGATCGCTCCATCGAGTGGGTGTCAGTGGAAGACGGCACATATAAAACATAAAAACGCGATGTTAACAGATTAGCAATAAATCTACGATATAAATAGATTAACTATTTCATGTCCGCTTACGAAACCGACGCTGGATCTCGATGTTTTTTATTGTTGAGCAGTGAAGAGCAGTGAAGTTCTTTTCTCGATCAATCGTTTCAACAGAGGCACTTCGCCCTGTAAGGCAATTTCCTTCAAAATCAGATTCAAGATCGATTCAACGCATAATGAAACTGACTGACGCGATCCCATTTTCGCGACCCACACTCGGTCTTTTCATCGTCTGCAAATTTGCTGGTGCAAAAAATTATTTGCAGATCACTTCATTCCTTTCCTATTGTATGATTTCCTTTCTACCCGATAGTGAGGATGCTCTTACAATTTATGCGTGTTTCAGTTAGTCAGTTTTGCATTAATTTTTATCTGTGTGGTCACGAATTCTTGTATGCCTGTCGCATTAAAACAATGATACTGAAAATACAAAATTCACGGGCAACATTCACTTTCAATTCACAATGATCATCTTGTTCAAACCAGGTATGTATATGATGTTTGACCACACACGTGTATATTATTTATATAGCTGTTCAATGTAGGGGTTCTACGGAATTGAATTTGTTTATTAATGCTGTTTTTAAATGTGTTTGTTGCAATGTACATACTACCCATTTACTATCCTTGTTCTTTTCGAATGCGTTGCATCGATTTGTATTGCTTTTCCCCAATTGCTGATCTGATTTGGTGAATGATTTGCACGTTGTGAAGTGTTTTGGTCTAAACTTTAACAAATTTATTCTTCCAAACTGACACAGAAAAAATAAATCTTAATTAAAACAGAAAATCGCCACCCAATGTTTTGTTTCGAGAGGATTCGCTTCACATTCGTTTCAAGTTGTTTGTTGCCAAAATCATTAGCGATACCACGATAACGGTGAGCCCAACGCACAACACGCACACGAGGCCAAGTATAACTTCTGATGTTCCTGCAACTTCTCCACTGAAATGTTGAATGGAGACCATCACAAATTGTGAGACAAACACGTCCTTTGACTTTCAATAGACCCACGATTCTAATTCTTTCAAGGGAAACTTGTTTAGGTAGTCATCAGGCAAGGATAGCACATGTCAGCTTTATACTCTTGACCACCATTAAGAACTGTACAACATCTTCGTCTCTCTCTACATTTTTTATTGTCATTGAGAAAATAGCATTATATACAGGGTGTCTCAAAAAATGTACCCACTGTTTGAAATGTTATAACTTTGGAGAGAGTGAACCAATCAAAACGAGTCATAGCTTAGATGAAAACTAAGAGACAACGAAATTTTTTTTGGTATGTGTATGGTGAGGATTGCGCCATGTACTCGACAGTGGCCCCGGATTTTGGACCTGATTGATAGTGCATGAGGGGTCGGCGTTGGGGAGTCCTGCAACGATACTCCTGCGCATTCGCTGTTCATTTACAATGATTTAAGCTGATTGAACAGCTTCTCAGACACGTCTGGTATCTATTCGCCTATCCTAAAGCGGTAGAGGGATTGGTTGGCCCTGGGAAAGATTCGATAGCTCTGACATACAGCTGAACATCCGGGCCGCTTATCACTACACCCCCATGATCTCCACAGAGCAATGACACCCGACATTGCCTTTTCATTTCTATTTTTTTTCTTACCAGTAACAGAATCCGGGTCACATCTACATAGCTTTGTGAAAGATGGAAGCGTCGCCTCTGCCAGAGATTAAAGATTCACCGTAGATCTTCTCCTGTTGTCGTGGGTTGAAAAGCTGCGTTATAAGGACAAGCCTTCCTCCAGTTTTGTTCATGGTTTGTATCCGTCCTGCATCTGAAATTAACATTACTACAACATTCACAGTGATCTCGAGTACCCGTGAGTTGATGGAAAAACTCGAGTGCCATGTACCGTCACAAGCTGCCCTCTCCGAGGCTTTAAAAAGACAAGGAAATAGGGGACGTAGTTGAGCATGCTTTAGCGACAACCATCTACAGATGGTGACGGATGCTTGCACAACCATCTCAACTTTCGGAAGAAATTTTCATTCGCCCGGCAATTTGGTTAGTGGCATCAAGGAGTGGGTAGCGTACACCAATCACACGCCAAATCTCCTGCAGTTCACTTGCAGCAAAATCAGCGAAAATTTCAAAACCGCAGGTCCACCCGAAATGAGTGATGATCGGTGTGCAGTTGAACTGCAAATGAGGCATTCGATAGGAGCTGCTACCTGCAGATGCTACTGTCATCAACGATGTTAACATCGCCACTTCGATGACGACGGAGCAGCCGTTAGTGGAAAACATGGGAAAACCTTCTTCAGTCACCATGACGCGCATTCACCTATTGAGAAGGAGACCTTTTAAAAATTTCAAAAATATCCGACATTTCCGATGACCTATCCAGAACATTCGTCGAACCTCGTCCCAACAAAATAATATTTGTTCCATTCGTTTTCCATTCAATTATAGAGAACCAGCTCGACGAGTGAGAGTACCTCAAAATGTGGCTCGCCGAATTCTTTTCATCAAAACTCTAGATATTCTGGAGGAGGAGAGTTCCAATTTTGTCTGATTAATGACATGATGTTGTTGATGGTAATCATGCATAAATGTGTCGGATGTCGAGTGGAATAAAGGAGAGGAACAATTTTGAAAACATTGGCAAAAATGGCGGGAAACTTTTCCGACGACCTAATAGTTCGGCCTTCGGACCGATTCGGTCTGAAAAAGTATGGTACTTACAATGCCTTTTCGTTTTGCTGTCTGCTGACGTACTGCGCTCTGCTTTCTGAAAAGTATCATCAGCCATTTCGAGCAACAACAGGGTGGCCAGAAATGGGGAAAAGAAATATTTCATAACTGAAGACGTTTCTCTCCTTCCAGATTCATGGATTTCATCTCATATACGTACAGAACTCATAGGACGGAAGGTCCCCAAAGCCACCTACATTTCTGGTAGGAGCATTTTTTTGTCCAAGAACAGAAATTGACAGCTTGGAACCTCTAATTGTAAGAGATAGCAGCTATACAAATGACTGTTCTACGAACCCAATTTAGTAATGTGGTGAATGTTTTGAGCTATCATGGAATTTTGGTCATTCATGATGCGTGTTACCTCATGGAACTCTCGGAAGGAGAAGCAGCAGAATTCATATCGGTTGAGTACGCCCTCGGAAAAGAGCTAATTCAGAAAAATTCCTATCCGGAGGCGATTCCGTCAACTACAAGCGAAATGGTAAGAGAGCTCCAATGATAAGAAAGATTGCTGAGTGAGAATGAATCACCTTTCCTGTTCGTTCTTGACAATTCGGAACGAAAGCTTCTGACGTGGTTTACAACCGGTTTGGTTAGCATGTTGGATCCGATGTTATCAGTTTCCACGGTGCTAATAATGTTGAAAAAACAATGATTCAAAAACGGGCAGGCTAGACGGTAGGCGAGTAACAGCGTGCCACTGGAGCTGGTGTCGCGTTCTTTGCTCCAAAAGGTCATTTATACTCGGCGGCAGAGCAGCATCAGTGTAAATGAGCTACGTTACCGCTGAAATCTCAATTTCCCTGAGCCTCGACTTCATGTTCTCCCCACGGCACGGTTGACAGTCATAATGATACTCATTTTTTAACTAGAACATTGCTAAATGCTATTGCTGTCTATGATTCTAACCATTTCCAATATTTTTATAAGCGGTATCAGCTCTATTTCTCTAAATCTCTAAACCGTAGACGCTGAGTGCTTGAAATGTGGCTCTATACTGAATTTGGGTATTATATTATTGTACTGCTGCAGATGGACAGGCTCCTATTAAAAGTTCCGACTCCACGGATCAGGTATGGCAAAAAATTCTTGTCAAACCTTCCGCGGTTATTTCGACCGCTGACCACGAATCTGATTTCTATGTTTTGAATTTCGGCCTAGGCTCACCAGCAGTGACTTTTCGGGTAACCTGGTCAAAATTCCAGATGTGACTCAAATTCGGTTCACCTAGATCATTCAGCATGCTGAGTATGATTATGATGTTTGTATAGGGAATGTTGTGGATACACAACCTAAACTACAGAAAGTAGCAGTTAGCCATAGGGAGCCCGTAGGTTAGAGTGAGTGCAATATATGACAAGTATCTCTCGAGACGGCTCCCTAGGCACGACCCAGCGGCATACCGCGAGTGAGCACTTAGGAATCTAATCTTTAGCTCCACTCAGGTGCGGTGCCGTCTGATGTATTTAGCCATTGGGTCTCTCAAGTAGCCCAATGGGATTGTTCGGTGGCTACGCCCACAAATATATGCATAAATAGGATGATTGCTGTGATATTGTTGATATTCTTACGTGTACGTAGCAATAAATCGTTGTTACAAAAGTATCGAAGAACTATCCCTTGGTTAACCACCAAAGGGAATTTTAAACCACATCGGTCTTTACGATAAATATGGAACATTTTCGTATAGGATTTTAGAAACACTTTTTTGTATCTTGGCGAAGACCTCTTATCTTTCTGATGTTATTATTATTGGAAAGAGCTAATGATTGGTATATTTATTTCAAGAGATATGTATAGCTAAATACAAAGAGAGCAGTTTTGGCGGAAAAATATTAGTGAATGTAAGAGTAAAGTTTCAACGATCGAATATGTATACCACAAACTTATTCCAGTATCCGCTATGTGAGTTATCAATTTCGGCGCACTGTTTGAAAAGCTCTCCTCTATCTCCTGTCTGAAAGAACGCGAAATGGCCTTCTTTGTAAAAATAACTTTGAAAAATATGGACGTACTCCACAGAGCGGAATCAACGTTCTGCTCTGCTCTCCACGACAAAAAACTGTGAAAAAGTGGGTACGAACCGCATTTGTTCACTATACATATTACACTACCAGCTGTTCATCGGCCTATCGGCCGCCGTTAGTTGGCCATCCACAATTGGATTATCGGGTCAAAATCAAAGAGTGACTAAAACTTCGTTTAGGTAGGTTATTTTGAACGATGATTTTGCTAGGTCTAGCTGCTATCACCCCTCTCCTCTCAATCCAACTAGCACATAGAGTCGTGGTCAGCACGCAAAATAACCTACCTGGACGAAGGTTGAGTTAAATCTGAATTTTTGACCTGACCACCGTTTGTGGTACTCTGCGTAAAAATCAAATAATCAAAATGAGCATCATATTCGTGATAAGCACTCTAAATAGCCCATTAATACGAAGATTGGGGAAGATCGGTTCAAGAAATTCTCATCAAAAGTGCAATAACGGAATAAAGGCGAGATTTTCACTTTATTTGGGGAGACTGATACACGACTATACGGCTGGAAAATGTGGAGGTGTTCTTATAGAATGTGGTAGTCAAAATAATTTCATTGCTAAGCAGCCATACAACCACCTCCAACCGCTCTCATTTGGAAAATGAAATCGACATCCATTCATCCATTCATCCATTCATCCATTCACCCATTCACCCATCCATGCTTTCATCCACTCATCCATTCATTCATCCATCCATCCATCCATCCATCCATCCATCCATCCATCCATCCAAATAAACAATAGAGTTTCGCTTCTTATATAGTGAGGATGACTCGAACTTTTGCAACATCGTAACAACTCACTCTGGAAAATGGTGGACAAGCTCGACCTTGAGAATTTGGGTTTAATTGAAAAGTAGCAGGAATGATGAGCAGCACCGCGAAGAGACTCTTCATAGCTAAATGAGAGATAATGCTTTGGTTCTCCATCTCGTTCTGAAAATCTTATCAATAGATCTTGAGAAACGTGGTAGCAATGAAAAAGGTTGATATAAGATACTGAGATTGCAGAATTTCGTTTTCCTCAAAGAGGAAGGGACGTTGGAGGAGATTCTTGAGATACGCGGTTCTTGAGAATTTGGAAGTGAACTGTACTGTTGTCGTCAATATTGACGGTCGACGTTCATGCAGTTCAATACAATTTTCACTACCTTGAAAGGCATTCGTTAGACAAAAAGAAGGAGAAATACAATCTCTTGAACATATAAGCTAAGGCTTTCAAATGTCTTAAACCCCGAGTTCACTGCAAGGTGGTTGAAGTAACCAAGAGATTCACGAGAAGGTGCTATGTTATTTTCCAACGTCAGGTACAAAATGCTGGCCCTTATTTTGAATGTTTTTGATACTGTATTTCGTAATGATTCCCTTTGATATTCAAGAGAATCTGCTTATAAAACACCAGCGAGTTCGTACATAAAGGTGAAGGTACAGGCTTTGTCGTTGATCATTTGTGTTCAATTCAGAATCGTAGAGGCATGGCGAATGCGTATTTGATCTACAAACCTGGTACCTATTTACCCGACCCCAGAGGTATGAAGGCATGATCATTTCGGGGCCGGCTCGATCACTCGACCGATCGGGTGTTAGCAGCGCCTCTCATCACTGCACCACGCAAGCCCTCGAGTTGTGCATAAGAATTTCAAAACAACAATCATCTGCCCATTTTCTTCGCGATTCTAGTGTGTGAATTGCGAAAAATTATGTCGAAATGCCGAATCTGAAAATGCTGGAACGATCCGTCGTCCTTTTTACGAAAATCCTGTTGTAGACGAGTTGCACTGCATCTGACTTATCGTTAGTTTACCCACATTAGGGTTATCAACGTTAAGCCTTTATGAAAGGCTTGATGTGGTGTTCACACAGCTACCAGCATCTGAGAAAAGCTTGATGTGGTTTTATTCCACATGAAGCCTTTCACAGATGCTGGTAACTATGGAATGTTTAATCCACCGAAAAACTCAACTATAGTTAGGTTAAACTCAGCTAGTTCCACATTGAATTATTCGCAAGATCAGGTCCAGATCTGTAACCCTTTATTTTCTCAAAAACTGGTATCGGAAAGAGTAGTTCAATGCGATCACCAGGGGTGAGACTTCTGCTGGAAGCATCCTGACTTTTTTGTGACGATAATAAATCGACAGAGAATTTGCGCAAATGTTCGAAATTATCAAAAGCTGAGCTACATCTCTGGTTCTCTCATTTACAATCTCATAAATTCAAGGCGCTGAACGTCCTTCTCGAAATGGGTTTCTGGTGCAAACCTGTGCAGCGGTTTCGGCAGAGCGCTAAATCCAAAGGAGCCCAGCGTTCCCAAAGTCAAGGCCATCTCAAACGTTGACAAGGTTGCCGATGTTGCGAAATATTCTCGCAACCTCATGTTCGAAGTTCTTTGTTCGTAGTTGAGCCAGAGACAGTTCAAGTCGTCTCCGAGATATTGCAATGAACGAGTTATTAGTGCAACCGTAGAATAATCTGTCCGAATTTCAGGATGGATATTGGCACCATTGGAGGCATTCTGGATCTGGGCCATTAATCCCACAGTCAAGAGGGACTTATATATAACCTAACAAGTTAGGAACAAGCCTCCGACATTATACGCATTACATTTCTATCATGTACCCTCGAGTTCATAGACTTCCATAACTCAAAGCATACCGACTGACCCTCTTTCACGTACACCCATTTCTTGTTTTTTTCTATTTTTTTGCTTCTTTCAAATTTTAATCTCATGAAACTATAAAAATAACGAATAATAACGGTCGAACGAACCTAGTTAGTCGATCGCTCAACGTATTCCAATACTGGGGAAACCCATGTTTAAATTCAATGAAAGTCAAACATGGAGTATCCCTGTAACTGTATAAATTTCGCCCAAAACTTGGGTGGCCATTGCTGTGTCTCCATGTCTTTCAATAGCGTAGCCAGCTGGGATTGTGTGATAGCTCTCGCAATCCAGTGCCAACTTATAGGTACTACACCGAATATCCTCATCAAACAAGGACTGGTAAGGAATCTAGTAATCGTGTTGAAATTGCGAAAGTTACCCCTGTGAGAGAAAGCCGGTACTTCATGGACATGGAAAGTGAACAGATTTGGGAAGATTCCAAGTTTGAAATCAGGATTTGGGCTGGCTTGATTACTACTGCAAGCTGGGAGTTTGTACTGACCCCGGACGGTCTTTCATGCTGGTACGTGCCTTCAGCGAATTCCGTTAGGAGGTCCTCAAGGATCTTGTGGTTCTCATTCCCAGTAGTTTGGATTGATCAACATTAGGTGGTTAACAGCGGACAGAACGATCTCCGTCAACATTCTCCGAGGAAATTTGGTGTCTTCACAAATAATTTCAGAGGTGTGAAATATCAATGAAATTATCATTTTAACACGTTGACGACCGTGTGACACATATGGTGCGTCACACGTATTAGGCCGCGTGGGACCGTATGACGCAATGCTGCGTCACAGTTTTGAAATTTATTTTTCTGACTCATCCCGATTTTTTCGGGAAATATTTGTCTGGCCACAATATACCTCATGATTAGAAATCATTCTAAACCTCGTGGTCCGTTGAAACAATTCTTAGCTTCTGATTTACTGGAATTTTTGATTGTGCACTAGTTTTCTTTACAAGTAAAAACAAATATTGGTTATTGCAAGAAACAAATGAATGCAAACAAATACTGTTTACTGAAACAAACACATAAGTACAAACATATATTGGCTATTAGAATAAACAAATAATGAACAATAAACAAATAACAATTTCTTTATAATCTGGATAGGGGAAAAGGACATTCTAAAAGCTTCCAGCTGTTATTTTTCTATTTTCATTGCAAAAAAAAGGAATAGTCACAATCCCCGATATTACAGGACTGTATATGTAGTCTTCGAGATTTATTACTCACTTTCATTTTGGTAAAAATTCGCCGTGTACCGGCATCATGCCACAGCCTCGGCGCGCTAGAAAATCGGTTGGTCCCACGCGCCAGACACGCAAAAAAAGCGCTGTCGTCAACGTGTTAATAATATTTGGCTAGTTAATGTGCAATTATCGCCCTTGCTAGGGGATGAAGTGCTCCCTACATCTTTCTATTTTTTCTCACCGAAAGGTGTGCACATTCCAACACCAAAGCCTCGTTTATCTTCATCAGAGCTCCCACGCGCGTGGAATTCCTGTACTGAGAAATAAACGGGTTTCTGTGACAAATAGACGTCTCAATCAGCGAAAACAAACCCCCGCGAGTAGAAACATCGCCGCCTCCACGCAATCCACCTCCCCGCCGTTCGTTGGAACGCTGCCAATGCTATTCTTGGACCACCCAGTGTGTTTGTCAACGAAAGAAGTCGGTTGTCTCGTCATCCGACGATCTCCGCTGGGGTCATCTCCTCGCGCATGGCGTCTACTTCGTACGCAAGATGAACTGTTTCGCAGTATGTTGCGTCACTATGACGACGTAGCTTCGAAATGCGTAACGAAGCGCTGTTACGGTTCGGCGGTTCTATGGTCAGCTGGATTGAATCTGACCCTAACAGATCACAAATGTTGAGGCAGTATCAAGTGAAGTTTTTTCCCCACCCAAAGAGCATAAGTTGTTGATTGGATGTCAAGTCGTTCAATTTTACCGGGCTCTAATATCGCGAAGGCGCTAAATTGCACAGAATATTCTCGACAACCTGATAGGATCGCGCGAGCCCCTGGTGAGACTGATAGGTCTGCAAAGCGCCTGCAAACGACTCAGTGACGTTCGAATCGGTTTTTCTCAACACAGCGATGGCGGACAATCTACAAGTTTCCGATCGGTGCTCGATCATGATGGCATGTTCGGGTGAAGATGGCTATCTCGTGTCTGATCTGCCTGGCACCGCGTCAACATCAACATCACCTATGCGGGCGACAACCCCCGCGCTTTTTCGCCTGAAGTCTATTCGAACTACAGGTTGATGGTTGGCTGATGATGAAACACAGACACGAGAAATCGCCGGTGCAGTTAACCTTCAGTTATGTCGACCCCGCGTGACTGGCACGCTCTTGGTAGCAACCCCGGCCACAAGGTCGCTCTGGCTCCTCGCCAGCGGGATCGGACTCTGATCAGCGCAAAGGTGAACGTTGGAGAAAGAACTTCTATTTCAACCGAATTCACAGAAAATCCCGCAACATAGGGTCTTTTTGATTGTGCTCTCGCCGAGTCAACCAGCTTGATTTTGGTTTAGCTGAGATGCTGTCACCTCCTCAAAAGTAGTATTGCTTTCGCAAAGGGTACGGCTTGCTTGTGCTGGTTTTTCCATCACCCGGTTCAAGCATCAGACGTGTTCGAGGAGTGGCAGCGATCCTTTGTAGTCCTGTTATTTATACAGGTTGAATGATTGTGCTAATATCATTCAGTCTGCATAGTCAGGTGATGCCACACCATCTCGCCAATGATATTTACTAGCGCTTTGTAGTTTGCTCTGAAATCTCTTGACTTCTACAAAAAGGGTTCACTTCGCGAGGTATATTCATAAACAACTCGACGAATATCCTCTCACTGAAGCGAAGTGCTGTGTTTATCTGGAGAGCTCCATGAACATGGAGAACGCCACCAGCGAAATTTCTTCAGAAAAAGCAGAGCTACAGGGTCAATTTGGTGCACTCTCGATTACCAACTCCTAGGCGATTCGGTGGTTCTTCCTGATCGTACCGGCTAGCTATGGCTACGTAGAGTACCGAAGAGGTGTCTTCTGAAGTTCACCCGACTTTGCAAATATCGGCACGGGCTTCGCAGTTTCCATCTAAGGCAGGTATCAGGACAGCTAGACTCTGCGGAATGCATGTCGCAAACCAAGAATCGATGAGCCGGTCATATTATGAGAAGAGAAGACGACCTGGGCCGAAATTCACGAACGGACCAGCGGTCTCCGAAACCGCGGCGCCGCCAGAGCCAGACGGCAGAATCGATGAGAGATTGCGTTTAACATAGGAAGTTTAGGATACCTAGAGAAAGGTGCGCGCCGTTCACAGGCTATATCTCGGGGTTTATCGGGGGTTACCAATGATGAATGTGGGCCCTGGAAGGAGGAACTGAACGGTTGAATTCTCTCTTCCTCGTGCATGCCGACGTCTGAAATGGTGAGAGTTGTTCTTTGAAGGAGCGAAGAGTACTGTATCTCGGTATTGGGCTCATTTTATTGTTAGTCAATTCCATTCAGTGAGATGACTGACGGTCGCGAGATAAAGATACGAAAGTCTTGTTGTGGCCGCGTAATCAGTGAAGCCGAGCCACCCATTTACCCACGTAAGTGAAAATTTTTCTTATCGGGATAGCTCTTTCTGTCGCCTTCGCAACACGCCGTACATCTCGCTAGCCGTGTCCGAAATTGGGTATATGGCAGATGCCGAGAGATGAAGGCAATAACTGTTATCATGGGATTCTGTTTTATTATCGCCTTTTGCAGGTTACTATTATGCGTAATAGAATATGATGTTGTAGTGGCGGTGCTCGGTCCCTCGCAAGATGGCAATAGCGTTTGTGATATTTGAAAAGAGGTGGTACCCCATACAAGGATGTTGCCTCGACTCTCGAGTTACGAACATTCTCTATCCTTCCGATGGATTTCCGAGTGATGACCCACGGAATGACTTATCTAAAGGTGTTCTGTCAGTGCCTTATTAGAGCTCTTATTAGATAGTCTCTCTTAGGAAATCCGTCACACTTCCTGCATGCATCACCGAATCTTTGCGTGGCTCACGTACGAGAATGAATATTTTGATTGTAGGATGGTCCGGAGAAGTGAACGAACCGGATCACTCAAAAAAAGTTCTCGTAATGAGCTCAGCTATAAGAGCCTAATTATCGAAAAGGTCGCCGTAAAAGGATGTGTGGCCTTATCATAATTAGTCCCGAATTGAAGCATTGCAGACGGTCATTACATTTGAAATCCTAAAGGACGATGAAAAACTTATGTGACTCTGAAGTGAATGTTGGTAAGTACAAGAGTACGGCTACTTTCGAATATGGATCTTACTTTTCACGCCTTACAGGGACTTCCTTTGAGCTGTCTCTTATAAGAATCTTCTCGACCACAACAAAATTCAATCGATTTGGGGAAATTGTGCTGCAATCGATAAAGCCCGATCTCGATTATAAGCCCATTACTTTGGGATGAAAAATTAGAATGTTGTCACGAAAAAAGCGTTGTAAGATGTTCCGTTTCGATTTTTTCATCGAATGAGCGAAAGACACGTCCTGTATCGAGTGAATCGGTAAAAACATTGCCCCCCTTGTTTTCCCGATGGTTCACAACAGCCAAGCCTTCAATGCGTTACTGTAAGAAGGTCAATTTTCGTTTCTGTTCACCTTCGTTTCTTTTGCGTTAGCCAACCTTCTAACATTTTTTACTGATTTCAAAATTTTTCCTTTATAGCTTGCTTTCTTTTTGAGTTACATTACACTGTCAAGGGCGCGCGGGGTGCAGTGGTATGAGCTGACACCCGCACGGTCGAGTGATCGATCCTGCCACGGCTAACTATACTTTACATCCCTCCGGGATCGGGTAAGTTAGTATGAGACTTGTCTGGGAAGGTAAAGACACTGACTTGGTACAGCGGCTGGCCCCCGCAGTCATTGTATAAGCTAAATACGCATTCATCAAGCCTCTGCGATTCTGAATTGAACACGAGTGCGGCGGTGCGTCCTTCGCGGACTGGTCAACGCTGGCACCTCTACATTTTACCTTTTTTATTATGTTGTCAACAAATAAATTGGGTTCCTTGAAGTGCAACTTCAGATGCCCATAAACTCGACTCAAACATGAGAGTTTTGAACAGAATCACTTCTGCTTCGCCTAGACGTGTGGTTTGGCGACATGTTGAAAACCGACTGCACCTATTCTTTCCACTACTCCTGGATTCGCACAATCTGCGTTGCTTGATTCACGCGGTTTCATAGACTCATATCGAATCTAAAACTTCTGTAGAATTCCACTGAACAGTGACCGTAGTCATCTATTCAAGCAGTTTCGGCTTCGGAACAGGTTTTGAGGGTTCATCTTTGCTCAATCACTGTGCTGTGCGTAGAAAGTTACTGAACAAGATCCGTTTCACGTTGCATCTAGCAAAGTAACCAAGAAAAGGCCTGTTTTGGTGGTGCAACAACAGCGTCATAGAGGTCCGGAACACAAAAATCTAAATCAATGGAAAACAAAAATCGGAAGAGCATTTTATTCACTTCAGAATGGTAAAAGGTGCCGGCGTTGATCAGTTCCCTGGGACACGTCGCCGCATTCGTGTTCGTTTTAAGTCGTAGAGGTGACTTCAAAATGGTATTCAACGTAATTACAACGAATCAACGAATTAATATTAGAAAGAAAAATGAAGTTGAATATTTATGTTTCATTTACAAAATGTAATCTATTTATAGGTAAGTTAATACTTGTCATATTCGTCGACGCAACAAAAAACTTCGTCTTCTTTGCCATAGGAAGATTTAGCAAGCTAATGAGAGTCTGAGCGTTTAATGCTGCCTTCCTGGCAAGATCTAGACGCGTCTCGTCTGAGGTGATAGTGTTTCTGACGTCATTTAGACGTGATATGTAAAATACTATTCTTCATTAAGCGCAACCTTAATCGCGAGAAGAACTTAACAAAACAAAAACCTATTGGCCAGAGTCCAACTAAGGAGCTTAGCGGATTATGACGGTTCTAAGCGCGTCGCGTCTGTGGTGCAGTTTGAGTGTTCTAAAAAAACGAAACCCAAATCGAGTCGTTCTGTGCTCTGCTTGACTGTGTGCCTTCATTGAGAAAAATTTCGCATAAAATGCATCAACAAGAACGCGGCTGAACGGGAACCTAGTAACGGTTGAAACTTCAACAAAAATTTCATTTGAATCAGTCTGTCTGAACTGCCCGCTGCTCCAACCCCCACTGGTGGTTGGGAAGTGGAAACGTGGCTGAAACGTATTCAAGGTGGACCAAACAGCAGAAATCCATGTCGGCCAAGCGCCAAGCGCTTAGCGAATTTCCGATAACGAGTCGACTTGGTGATAACGGACAGACCCGAAGAAAGCAAAAACGTATGGTATGACCATCTGGAGGTACGGAAGTGGTCTTTGATTCGGCACGAATCCAAACCACATTTTCAGCAGTGAAGTAAGAATGGTGAATACCTCGGCTTCATCGAAAATGTGCCATTGCTTGCGCATTTCCTAAAATTTATTACCACCAATATGAACTCCAACCCTGTCCGGATTATCACTTGATTCACTTTCTAAAATTCTAACTGTTGCTGTTCCCGTGGCAGGATTCCTAATCCCTGGGAAAAGTATGGGTAACGAGAGATTGATGGGTCTTCCAAAGTCGCTCCACGCATTCATATTTTATTCCACTCATTATTGTAAAGTCATGTTGAGTAAGTTTCTAGCCTATGGAACAGAATGCGGTCAATCACGTGAGCAAGTGAGCGCCTACATTTTATCAGACAGGTTTAGTATCAAATTTTCTTATCCGAATGGGATGGAACGCTCGGTTGGCCTATACCAGGATCGTTTGCTTGGCTTCAAATCTCGTGGGAGTCGCGCTTTCTGTGTTGAGCGATAGAGAGAGCAGCAAAGGCGATCTTGTTGAGTCATGAGCAGAATGAAGATCAGTATCATTTAAAAAACCTGCAGCTGAATATTCACCATGCAGAGGTTCATTGAGAGTGGAGCTATGTCGACCACGGTACTTGTGTGAAGAGCTTTTATTATATTATTGTCCTTCATCGCCATTCAATAACTCAGCTCCCTCCGTCGATACCAGTCAGACTGTGAATGTAGATGATGCAAGTATACCTATAATTAAAGTGTTTAGATTACCCTATCTGGTGAGCGTCCCTCTGGGTTGTTTGAATTGTAAAAGGTAAAAGGTAAAGGTGTCGGCGTTGATCAGTCCCCTTAGGATGCGCCGTCGCCCTCGTGTTCCATTCAAGTCGTAGAGGCTTGGTGAATGCGTATTTGGCCTATACAATGACCTGCGGGAGCCAGCCGCTATGCCAGGTCAGTGTCTTTACCTTCACAGACAAGTCTGGTACCAATTTACCCAACCTCGGAGGGATGGAAGACTTGGATAGCCCGTGCCGGGATCGATCGCTCGACCGTGCGGGTGTCAGCAGCGCCTCTACCACCGTACCAGGTTTGAACTGTATACTAGAATAAAATGTTGTAATGGTGGTGGTGCTGGTGGTAATGGTGGTGTTAGGGTCATCTCAAAAATAGCATCTCACAATCAGGCGGGATTCGAATCGGCGTGTCGCGCTTAGCCGGGGCCAGGCTCAAGCGTGAGGTTCGATTTCTGCAAAAAATTTACGACCCCCCCTCTATTAGTGGCGGTCCCAGCACGACCCCCCTTGTTACATAGGCTTGATCTTAGAGCAAATATTTTGTGATGAACATTCACTTTCATAAACTCTGAAAGAAGCAAACAAAAATTTTCAGGAGAGAAATGGACGTAGAAAGATCGGTGAAACGATGGAAGCATCTTCTACTACAAATGGAACGATAGAAATGGAGATCAAGAAAGCGACCGATTTTGAATCAGCACTCGATAAAAAAACAAGAATAAAAATTTGACTGGCATATTCCATACATATTAAACAATTCTACACAAAATATCAGCATATTTTACAATTAAAACGCGACCGATTTCGCCGCGTTGCTCTTCGGTAGCAGTGGCAGTGGAAAAGTTAAATATTTCTCAGGAACGACTGGACGTATCGAAGTGAAATTCTACACACTATGAATTCGAGTTCTTTGTTAACATTCGCGAAAAAATCAGGCTCGAAAATTATGTTCTTCTTGGTGAACAGGGTAGGTTCGATTTAGCTTCGATTTTCGCCTGAAATCGAAGCAAAATCGAACCTACCCTGTTCACCAAGATGAACATGATTTCCAGAAACGGTTAATTGATGGAAGGTAGCACAAATTCTCTAGTTTCAAACACCGTTTAAAGTTTGACGAAACTCCCAAAACTGACAGAGCTATAACTGTTTTACTGACATCACTGCTGGTTCACTATAGCACGTCGCGCGGCGACCGATTTCGCCGCGTTGCTCTTCGGTAGCAGTGGCAGTGAAAAAATTAAATATTTTTCAGGAACGATTGGACGTATCGCGATGAAACTCTGCACACTATAAATTTGAGTTTTTCCTCAACATTTGTGAAAAAATCAGACTCGAAAATTACGTTCTTCTTGGTGAAAAGGGTAGGTTCGATTTAGCTTCGATTTCAGGCGAAAATCGAAGCAAAATCGAACCTACCCTGTTCACCAAGAAGAACATGATTTTCAAGTCTGATTTTCACACCAATGTTGAGAGGAACCTCAAGTCCACACTGTGTAGAGTTTCATTGCGATACGTCCAGTCGTTCCCGAAAAATATTTAATTTTTTCACTGCCACTGCTACCGAAGAGCAACACGGCGAAATCGGTCGCCGCGCGACGTGCTGTAGTGAACCAGCAGTGATGTCAGTCGAACAGTTATAGCTCTCTCAGTTTTCAACGTTTTATCAAACTATAAACGGCGTTCGATACTAGAGGATTTGGTCTATCTTCAGTTAAATAACTGTTCCTGAAAATCACGTTCTTCTTGGTGAACAGGGTAGGTTCGATTTTGCTTTGATTTCAGGCGAAAATCGAAGCTAAATCGAACTTAGACTATTTACCAAGAAGAACGTGATTTTCAAATCTGATTTTTACATAAATGTTAAGAGGGTATTCGAATTTATAGTATGAGAAGTTTCATCGCGATACGTCCAATCGTTCCTGAAAATATTTGATTTTTTCACTGCTACTGCTACCGAAAAACAACGCGGCGAAATCTGTCGCGTTTTAATTGTAAAATATGCTGATATTCTGTGTAGTATTGTTTGATATGTATGAAATATATCAGTCAAATTTTTATTGAGTGCTAATTCAAGATCGGTTGCCGCCTTAATCTCCATTTCTATCCTTCCATTTGTAGTAGAAGACGCTTACGTCGTTTCGCCGATCTCTCTTCGTCTATTTCCCTCCTGAAAATGTTTGTTTGCTCCTTTCAGAGGCCGGAAAGGCAAGAGTTCGGTAGTAAAATTTTTAAAACAATCAAGGCACTTAGATGTCGTTTGAATTCCCTTGAGTGTTGTAATATGTAAGTGTTATCTTTTTGGTTGTTATAAAACCATACGGATGCACACGGTTGGTTTCTCTCCCCTTTTGTCAACATCTTCTTCTTACATTTCAAAAAATGGAATGGATGAGGAAATTACAGTTTTCTTTTTCCATAAATGTGCTAATATTAATTAACACTTGCGCAAAGGCAATTTTTTATATGACTGCACTAGTCAGAAAATAAACAAAAATAAATAAATATTTGAATAGAAATGAATAATAAAATGGGGGTAAAATAATGCTGCGCACAACTAGAGTGCTGATTTCCTACGCTCCTAAGAAACGACCCTTCCGATACGACCCCCCACTCGACGCAAGCCAAATACGACCCCCCAGCTTCGATTCTCGAACCTCCAGCTTGACCCTGGCCGGGGCTCATGGATATCCATGACGGCTCGTTTCTCCAACTGCGACGATCGTTTGCGCTCCCTTCGCACCTTCCTTGAACCCCAGGGGTTTCACTTCCAACAATCATCTCTAATGAGCCGGCTAGCCGGACTCGGCTGTGCACAAGTTAAGCATTTACAACACAATATTCTAGTATACAGAATAGTAACCCTACAAAGCGGTAAAACTAAAATTTCACGATAATTGTTAAAATTGTGTTTCTGTGATCTGCGGGGCGAACATTCTCCTTGGTCTACTCTGCGTGGGATTCCCATAGACTAACTACCGAACTTTGCTCAAAAGAGGGGTGCAGCGCTTACGACGATTAAAAACTTCTTACTGGGAATATGTGTTCGAACTGCATCGTGATAATCGCTTTCTTCTCGGCTCCGCTTAATTGGGAAAGCGTTCATCCGTCGTTCACCTGTAAGTGCATTTAGCTTAGTCGCTGAAAATGCCACTAGTGTGCCCGTAGCGACGTTAAGCTTTCGCTCTCATCAGGATTTAGTAGTAGGCTGTGACTTTCCTAGATTACGCTGGTATTCGTGACTCTTCGGAACGTTCGAGATCAAACCTGGCTTCTACTTGCACTTGCACCTTGTAGCGACCTAGATATTTGATGAAAGCCGAAGACAACGATCAACGACTTTGAAAGATTATGGGGGGATTACGGCCCAAGATGGTCTTATTTTTCTGTCACTTTCTAAGCGTTTCGAGATTGTTAGATAGAAAAATCATTAACGGCCCGTACGTTTTGACCTGTTTCTCGTCTTACGTTAGTATTTTTAGTAAGGCTTACCTACTACCAACTCTAAACTTGACATACATATAGCGGTGGAAATGGGGTGCTTTATTATACCGTTTTCGTCGCTTGTATCGATGTGCAGTAGACTCTTGTGCACAGGCAGGCTGTTAGCATTCGCCTCAGACCTTTCCGGAACGCTTTTGTAGTAGACCTGCTAAAGGTGCTATATTAGGCTGATTAAAAATTGTCATTTTCCGACCTCAAATTTTAACAGCCCATAACTATCTCCGAACTTCTGCAAACATAGTAGTAACAAGGATATCCTGTTGTAATGCTGGCAAAATATAGGAGAGCTAGCAGAATATGCCTGGCACCACCACTACAGAACCCTGGTAAGGTGCTAGATGCGGGTTCGAAACACGCTTGAGCCGCGATTTTAGCGATGATTCCAGCACCACCTTTCATATCCTAGTGTGCATAATAGTGACCCCCAAAAAGCGTCAATAAAATTACGATGGCAGTAATAACCGTTCAAATGATCAGATTATTCAACACCGTAACGGAAGCCAAAACCCTCAATTGACTCAACAATCCGAGCTTCTAATGTGGACGAGGTTGGTAATTTTTTGCTTCCTTTTGGGTTTTCATGAATTTCTCACGCAGTGAGATCTTGAGGTGCTCGAGATAATTTGATACCGCACACAATTATAAGTTTCATCAACCTTTGCTCACCTTCCGGCACACTACATTATCCTTGTCATCATTGAAATGTGGTTCATTCAAGCAGACGGCCGAGCGTTGCCGCTGAGAACAAAAGCCTCGTTCATTGTGATCAACATCGGGCACCTAAGTTTCAGTTTCTAAACGCTGGGTAGAACTGTTGACTATACATGCCCGCCTTAAAGAGGTTCCAGGAACGTGTGGTGCTCGATACCGCCTGCTGATCACTGGACACACCAATGAAGATGTGGCTTGCGCACAGGTTACGAAGCTTCGGAAGTTTTTTGGAGCAAAAAAAAACAGGAAAACAACCACTACTCCACCGAACGTCGTCAGTCGTCGTGCATAATCCATTTTACATTGTTCGGCACATTAAATACGAGAAACAGACAGTTTTTGTTCTGCAGAAGAAGAAGAGCACAAGACGTCTTCGAGCGATCGATCGCGCGACCGTGTGGGTGTCAGTGCCACCTCTAACCACAGTGACCTCCGTGCCCACAGTTAAATACTGCAGGTAAAGGGCTTCAAGACCGAAAATTTCCAACAATAGTGGATGGATACCAGCAAAAAGGAACAACACACTACCTCTTCACTCGTCCGATAATTTATAATAAAATTAAGCGATGCTGACAGCGAAAGCGGAGAGAAGATGATCTTAAGTTTCTGATTGATAGTTGAAACAGCCAACCAGTTTTTGTCGCTTCAGTTTGATTCGGAAGCCCACTTTGCACGAGTTGTGCACTCCACTCTTTCAGGGGTCGTAGTTTAGGAAACAGGTGAAATTTCCATTCGAAACCTTTCTCCGTCCTCCATATGAGATACTGAGGGTGCGTTCAAGCCGTACTCGTTCTCTTTGAGAGGTATCAGTGGCTGCGGTGTCTACATGATTGTCAGAGTCAAAGCCCAAATCAAAGATATCCCCAAGGTATCGGAGATCTTCGAGGCCTTCCAAGATTAGTAACCCCTGTATCTGATTACATTATAAGCGGCCAAATCCAGGCTGTGTTCGCCAATTAGTATCCAAAGGGATGAACATCGCTCATCGAAGACGGAAATACGGCATACACTAATGGTGAGCTTCCATGAGCCGATAGCCCTGCAATGGCTTGAGCTCACTCAAGATCCTTGTTCTCATAGACTGCAGCTTGATCACCACATCCCTGCTCATTAGGATGGCCACACTGCGATATTCCGAGGAGTTCCTCTGCGCTTCTATAGTGAAGTGAGTAAGAGAGTTGTTATTAGGTCATTTCATAAGTCCTTGCCGTTTTTTTCGACATCCTTCTGTAAGTTGAGTAGGAAAGCTCTGGCAAAGAGTTAAACACTGTTCGATAGAGAATTGTTTGCAGTTTTAGGATATGTGTTTCGTTTTAATGGATACTCAAAATTTTGCTAATTTTTTTTATCAGTGAAACGGAAAATGAAATTTCGCAAAAATAGTCCTTTGCGGCATGGAATTTTCTCCAGAAAAAGTGGAACATTTTGTAAATATTTGCACATTGTTTGAAAGAGAAGATCCTCTTCTACGAAACATTGTATTGTGTTTTTCATTGCTTTTAGTTTTTGACAACTTTAAGGTCCTCAAGTCGAGTGACCAAAAAGTCGTTAATTATTTTTGGACTCAACGCTAGCTCTTTGTGTTAAAGTATTTACAATTCTTCATACATGTATTGAGTCAGCATTTATTGCCCTATCAGAATATCTGTTCGATTTTTCACGTCACCGTATTTTAAACAAAGTTTAACAACAACGACTACCACTTGGTCGAAGAATCATTAGACTTTTTGTTGAGATAGTTTTGCCAAGCTACATATACTGTTCGAAAGAGGAAGATTTGTTCTATAAGATAGCATATTAGACGATTTTATGCATATCGAACTGCATACGTTTTTAGCCCGTTCAAAGTGGCCATAAATGAGCCCTCTCGGCGGCCCCGATGCAGCGCGGGTCGTCCAACGCGACCGTCGCGCGATAACGACTTTTGGTCACTCGATTTGAGGACCTTAAAGTTATCAAAAACCAAAAGCAATGAAAAGTGCAATACAATGTTTTGTAGAAGAGGATCTTCTCTTTCAAACAATGTGCAAATATCTACAAAATGTTTCACTTTTTCTGGAGAAAATTCCATGCCGCAAAGGGCTATTTTTGCGAAATTTCATTTTCCGTTTCACTGGTAAAAAAATTAGCAAAATTTTGAGTATCCATCGAAACAAAACCCACATTCTGAAACTGCAAACAATTCTCTATCGAACATTGTTCAGCTCTTTGCGAGAGCTTTCCTACTAAACTTACAGAAGGATGTCGAAAAAACGGCAAGGACTTATGAAATGATCTAATAATAGAAGACCGCAAGCGGTACCTAATTCCAAAATTTGATTTAATTCAATTTAATTAATTTTTTACAATTTTCACACCGTACAACACCGTACAAGTTGCGCTCATAGTCAAACAGCACTATTGGACGAATTGATGTAAATCAAACATTGATTAATAACTTTCAAAGAAAAACCAGTAAAGACAGCCAAGCGAAATTCCGATAAAACAAACTTTCTGTGGGGAATGGTTTAGTACACTTGCAGAAGCTCACTTTCAGTGTAGTTTCAACCTTTCTTCATAAACGCCGACAACGACGATTAGTTTCAACTTTTTTAGAATTTGGTCGGAAAATGTATCCAAGGAGCGCTTCTCTTTACCAAGAATGCCCTGAATATGCCCTGAACATACGAAAATTCCAGAATTCCAGAGTTCCATGCCTTTCTATCGTGCATTTCTGGGGCCTTTGGAGTTTTTTCTATTTTTCGTAATTTTCTTTAACTTTCATAATTTTGTCTTAGATTTGCTGCCGCTTTTGTCCTTCCAGTTGGAAACACAAACCTGTCTGAAAACCTCTGAGAATTTCTCCCAATTAATCGCCTGTAGCCGATAACAAAAGGGCGCGCAAGGTACATCGATAAGAGGCGCTACTGACAGCCGCACGATCAAGCGATCGATCCCCTCCCGGGCTAATCAAGCCTCCTATCCCTCAGGAGCCGGGTAAATTAGTGCCAAACTTTTCTGGGAAGGTAAAAGCACTGACGTGCTATCACGGCTGGCCCCCACAAGTCATTGTATAGACCAAACATGATTTCACCATGCCTCTACGATTCTGACAAGTTGAAGTGAGTTGATCATGGATGCTGCGGTACGCCCTTCGGGGACTGATCAACGTCGGCACCTTTACCTTTACCTTTTACTCACTGACCTCTCTTTTTAGAGGACTTCTAAGCCATGGCCCTAAACCGGACGGAGAGCGTTCAGGGGCCGTATGCTCGTGTCTCCCGAGCTTCAGAGATCTCAATCCATGAGAGCGCCTCCCAGTATGCCGTCGGGGAGAGCTCCCCAGTTCGGGAGACATGAGCATACGGTCCCAGGAGTATCACCAGAAATCTCCTTCCCACCGCATGGACCTGATCTTGCATAGTGGTTGCTCCCGCTAGGCATTGTATAGGCCAATACCGCATTCACCATGCCTCTACATTCTATATGGAACACGTATGCTTGAGGGACTGGTAAACGCCGACCCCTATACTTTGACTTTTACCTCCATGATGAGGAAAAAGGATTAAGATAATTTTCGGACACGAGCAGAGAATACAATAGTGATCACTATAAAGATGAGTGCTCTTCTGTATCAGTAGTTTTTTTTTGCGATTTTTTGCGGTTTCTTTTTTGTGGTCTCTGCCTCTTCCGGATGCCACAAGATGCGTCGAGCGAAGGTTGTGTTGAATGACGTGAGTGTCTGTGGCGATTGGTTTCATCACGCTTACTCATGCACCGGAAATCGAGGTGCCCTCGCGAACCGACTGCTGTTGAACGCAGTGGAATGCTTGGCATGCGGCCGAATTTCGAAACTGTTCTTCTAGTTCTTTTTACACTGGGAGCGGTTGTCGAGACGCTGAAAACCTGGTGATGCGCTCGACTGTTTGGAAACGAAAAACTTGTGAAACGTCTGGAGAGTCTGAAAAACTGCACAGAACGAGCACAAGATCACTACATCGTAGGCGAAACACTTCGTAAAGGTTTCAGTGAGAGCTCTTCGCTGTCAGAGTTCTCTTTGTTTCCCTTTTCAATGTTTTGAACTCTGATGAAATTGCATAGATGTCATAGATGTGCATCAAGTCATTTATTTATAGTACAACTTTCTTCTGATTTCTCCAGCCTTCCTTCTCTCTGTTCTCTTTTCCTTACACATGAAGGCGCTCTGCATTGCAATATCCTGACTCAGCAATCAGTGTATCAGTGGTATTTCTTAGATTCTGATTACGGATGGCACTTCCAAGGTAGAATTCGTTTTTCAAACTGATGATTGTTTTGCGAATAACCTAGCATCTCCAAATATATAAAATGATGGCTATTTTGACTCTTGCCAAACACCCTTCGTGTCTGTCTTACTAGAACTCCACTGGGAGGCCAGCTGATTAGCCGCTAAACGATCGTACCTATCATTTTATACTAAACCATGTACTCTATGATGAAATCAGACTGCTAGATGAACTCGAGATGCTATTTTTCAAAGAAGACTGATCTCAGCTATTCTGTTAATTATCACTTCTGTTTTGCGAGTTATAGACGAGAACTTGTTGAATTACTTATATATTTGTGTAGAAATATACATACGTATAAGTCATTCATTCTCAGCGTTCCAGTCTTGAATAGACTGTGAGGCTTTTGTAATTACTATACCAGCAAATCGCATTTCTACAAGCTGAGGAGATCCTGCATACGTGTATCCCATACATTTTCTTCGACGAAATAAACAGTACAGGCAGGAAAGATGAGATACCCACAACAGCAGCTGAACGACGCGAACTGTTCAATTTGAATGCTCTCACCCTTTAGGCTCGTTGTACCCGTGTAGGTGCCGAAAAGGAGAGGAAAACGCATTATCTGAGAAATTCATTGATCGCCTTAGAGCTTTATTCATTTCCTCTATTTATTCGTTCGTGACGTGGGTCGGAGCCGCACGTGACAATACACAATAGTACAAATGCACTTCACAAGAATAACATCAAAATGAGTGACTATCAGTTGAAATAAATGTGGTAGTTGAGGACACTTATCAAAACAAGCTAGAAATTTCTGAAATCATGCAGTGACGAAGACGGTTAGTCGAAGGATAGCTGGGTTGAAAAACGAGCGGATGTCGTAGCGGCATATTATAGAGGTACACACGCGGATGTTATTCATGGAAGTAGCTGTACTCAACCTTAAGAAATGTTGCAATTTAGCGATGATTGCTCCTTTTCACCAGTAAATTCTTTCTTTGAGTTTAGCCAAGCAAATGTGCAGAGAAGACGGAATGGAGCTGTTTGAAATTCCCTTATTATTACCTCCTCTTTTGTGGCTTTTCCCTGCATGTGAAGTGTTATGGTTTTGTTTCCAATTTTACAAGTACGTCGGCGTTCCAGGCCGACACCAAAAGGAACTGACGGCGCCTCTCACCAGCTTCCTCAACCTGGCACGCACCACCTCGGACGAAGATCCTAAAAGGCGATTCAGCGGATAAGTGACAACGTAGTTCATCAAGAATGGATTTTGGTCGCTAATATCCGACCGCCCGCGCCTAATTTTACGAAGTCAGTGATGATAACAAGGCTGTTGCATTAGGGGATTTAACTACACCGTATACAACTAAATATAGCCGCAATCCATTCCCGCAAAGTGTGACGAAAATAATACCTATAGGACGTACAGCTTGCATTTCTCAGTACAAATTGCTCAAATCAAAAAGAATCTCGATGGTAAAATGTGAAATGGAAAAGTATCGTTGATCAGTTCCTTGAGGAAGCGCCACTGCTTTAGCCTTCTATTCAGAATCGTAAATGCATGATTAATGACGTATTTGGTCAGAAGCTTGTAGCAATGGTTTGTGGGGGCCAATCGCCTTACCAGGTCAGTGTCTTTACCTTCACAGACAAGTGTGATACCTATTCATCGACAGAAAGGCACGGATTCAATTCCCGTCCGATGTCAGTGTTTTGCGAATAAGCTAGCATCTCCAAATATATAAGTCAATCAACTAGTTCTCGTCTATAAACCGTAAAACAAAAAGCGGAAAATAGCAGAATGGTTTTGTGTTATAACCAAATGAACTGTTTAGAATCCTGAATATTGCGAGAATTTCGTACATCGATGTGTTTTTGAGTGAAGTCATCAAAGCTATTGAATGGATTGTAATTGTTTCTTGAACGGGATCTACATCTAAGCTCAAGCCGGAGTTGGTAACGTGTTGGGGGTTCCAACGGATCGGGGTCATTGTAGGTAGACAGATACATCTGTGTAGAATTATAAGTAGATCCACACATCACAACTTTTTCAGCTACAGTTATCGTTCCTTGTTGGACCACGTGGGTTTCCCTGAAGGTTAACGTTACCTGGATATTGCATTATCTGCTCTTGACTCCCTTTTTCCTGAGGACTTCACTTAAGATGAAGTGGCGTCAAAGCGTGCAGGTTCCTGATATTTTTAACTTCTCGAGCTCTGAAGCAGCCTAATGGAGGAGGTATATCAATAATTATCGACAGATAACGTCAGCTCTACCAACGTGTAACGTTTCTACAAAGTGTTACGCTGTTATGCTGGATGAAGTTAGTGGGTGGTTCTAACTGACATCACTGGTCTCAGGGGTGTTGTAGAGGTTGGTCAGATCTTCGGCACCAAAACTGGTTTAAGTTAACCACTTTTTAGGCTTTTGAAGACGATGAAAAGCTCGAAACTTCAGGTCATAATAATATTAGATCCACTTACTAACTTTGTCCGGCATAGCAGCGTAACACAAGCACAAAATCATGTCGAAATTTCAAGAAGAGGGCACTTGGAAGTTTCTACAAAGGAATTGGGTCTCCGAGACAATACAGAGACGTAGGGCAAGAAAGCCTTTACTCAATGCGTCATCACCACACAATCAGCGCAATTTTAGGCGTTCACTTTCCAGACTAGAACTGCATATAGATGAAACCCGACGATGGCCTGAACGGCAAAAAATTGCCTACGTAGAAGCATCTGTGTCGGATGCATATGTAGTATTTCTTTGCAGCTATATTTAATCATGTTCCCCATGGTTTTTCATATAGAAATGTTCGACAATGCCTCTTTGATGAAGGATGAAGCTCTACGGAATGAACCTGTTCGTTGTGAAAAAAATGAAGTGGTAGATGTTGATCAGTCTTTAAGAATGTGCCTCGAATTCGTCTTCTACTGAATATCGTAGGGGCATGGTGAACTCGTATTTACTCAAGCAGTGACTTGCGCTGGTCAACCGTTATATAATTCTAACGCTATACAGATACTAATTCAGTGCCTTTACCATCTCAGACGGTTAGCCACCATACTAAGGCGGTGTATTTACCTTACCTTCTCAGATAAGTCTGTTACCTTTTACCCGACCTCAGAGGGATGTACGGTTTCAATAGTCTTGAGGAGGATCGATCGCTCGACCGTGCGGGTGGAAGAAGCTCCACTTACCCTGCACCGCACGTGCCTTAATAAATATGTGATGACATAGAATGAACTGATCGTTCAATAGATTTTCTTCGTTCAATAGAGATGATGGTGCTGCGCAAGACACGGTAGATAGTGATATTTATTCGCTTTTGTGGATAATTCATTGATACATCTCTAAGACATACAAATACCATTTCTGTAAAGAAGAACTCTCCAGCATAAAAAAATACATGAGATCAACTAGATCGGTTGTGAGCATAAGGTGATGAATGAAAGAATACAATGATGAATTCGCGTAAGTAAAACTGTGAGGAGTAAGATATGTTCAACGATCCGTTCCGTATATAATAATCGAGTAAGCCCTTGCGGGCACTCCTCCCGAGACACGCTATTGCTTGCTTTTCAGCCTGGCCCTCCTCGAAGGCCGCGCTCACTGCTGTTTACTCTGACTTCAGCTCTCCGCCGAGGCCGCGCTCTCTACTGTACTCACGCGCTTTTCACTCTTACCAAAGACAACGCTCTCTGGCGAATGCACGCTGCACCCCTAACCAAGCGATGGTGTCTGCAACATGGGGTTCACGAGATCGAGTCGCGATCAGTGAAATGGAGTTATCAATTGTGATAAACCGCTGAAAGCAGTGATAAAATAGCAGCAATGCTCTTCTGCTCGGCCATCACTGTTTCATTGTCCTACTGTGGATATCTAGCTACAGTAGAACCGCTGAAAGCAGTGATAAAACAGCATCCGTGCTCCTCTGCACAGCCAACACTGTTTCATTGCCCTCCTGTGAATAGCGAGCTATAGGAACATGCCTCAAGTAACAATAACGCAGGTGTTTCATTCTGAGTACAAATTCGGTGATTATTCAGCGCTGTTAAACCATGGGGTTTATGAGATCGAGTCGCTATCACTGGAATGGAGTTGCCAAGTGTAATAAGGCACTGAAGGCAGTAATAGCACATCAACGATGCTCCTCTGCTCAGCTCTTCTGCTGGATAACTAACTATAGTAAGAGTGCTGAAAGCAGTGATAAAACAACAACAGCGCTCTTCTGTCCAGCCAACACTGTTTCATCGCTGCTCAACCAACACTGCTTCATTGTCCACCCGTGGACAACCAACTATGGGATTTCTCGATATATACGGAACGGATGGGAACATGCCTCTAATAACAGTAACCCCGGTGTTTCATTCTGAGTACAATTCGGTGAATCTTCGGCGCTGTTCGGGGTTGTATGGCTGCACTGGCCACACTCTTTTTTCCGATAGTCTTCGGTACTCTTATTTACCACCACCGCTCCCCACCACCACCCTTCATCTCACTGCATATATACGGCCCTTGAAACGGTGATTTACCGAAGCCGCTCTTTGACTGCATTTTTCGAAAATTCGGAGGTTTACGCTGGATTTTTCGTAAATTCGTAGGTTTACCGCTAGGTTCAGTCAAATTCACAAGCATTTAGTGACTCTTCGACAGAGTAATACTCACGGGGCCCAGTCAAAGAGCGGCGAAGCCGCTCTTTGACTGGGTTTTTCGAAAATTCAGAGGTTTACGCTGGATTTTCCGGAAATTCGTAGGTTTACCGCCAGGTTCAGTCAAATTCACAAGCATTTAGTGACTCTTCGACAGAGTAATACTCACGGGGCCCAGTCAAAGAGCGGCGAAGCCGCTCTTTGACTGGATTTTTCGAAAATTCGGAGGTTTACGCTGGATTTTTCGTAAATTCGTAGGTTTACCGCTAGGTTCAGTCAAATTCACAAGCATTTAGTGACTCTTCGACAGAGTAATACTCACGGGGCCCAGTCAAAGAGCGGCGAAGCCGCTCTTTGACTGGGTTTTTCGAAAATTCAGAGGTTTACGCTGGATTTTCCGGAAATTCGTAGGTTTACCGCCAGGTTCAGTCAAATTCACAAGCATTTAGTGACTCTTCGACAGAGTAATACTCACGGGGCCCAGTCAAAGAGCGGCGAAGCCGCTCTTTGACTGGATTTTTCGAAAATTCGGAGGTTTACGCTGGATTTTTCGTAAATTCGTAGGTTTACCGCTAGGTTCAGTCAAATTCACAAGCATTTAGTGACTCTTCGACAGAGTAATACTCACGGGGCCCAGTCAAAGAGCGGCGAAGCCGCTCTTTGACTGGGTTTTTCGAAAATTCAGAGGTTTACGCTGGATTTTCCGGAAATTCGTAGGTTTACCGCCAGGTTCAGTCAAATTCACAAGCATTTAGTGACTCTTCGACAGAGTAATACTCACGGGGCCCAGTCAAAGAGCGGCGAAGCCGCTCTTTGACTGGATTTTTCGAAAATTCGGAGGTTTACGCTGGATTTTTCGTAAATTCGTAGGTTTACCGCTAGGTTCAGTCAAATTCACAAGCATTTAGTGACTCTTCGACAGAGTAATACTCACGGGGCCCAGTAATTCGGAGGTTTACGCTGGATTTTTCGTAAATTCGTAGGTTTACCGCTAGGTTCAGTCAAATTCACAAGCATTTAGTGACTCTTCGACAGAGTAATACTCACGGGGCCCAGTCAAAGAGCGGCGAAGCCGCTCTTTGACTGGGTTTTTCGAAAATTCAGAGGTTTACGCTGGATTTTCCGGAAATTCGTAGGTTTACCGCCAGGTTCAGTCAAATTCACAAGCATTTAGTGACTCTTCGACAGAGTAATACTCACGGGGCCCAGTCAAAGAGCGGCGAAGCCGCTCTTTGACTGGATTTTTCGAAAATTCGGAGGTTTACGCTGGATTTTTCGTAAATTCGTAGGTTTACCGCTAGGTTCAGTCAAATTCACAAGCATTTAGTGACTCTTCGACAGAGTAATACTCACGGGGCCCAGTAATTCGGAGGTTTACGCTGGATTTTTCGTAAATTCGTAGGTTTACCGCTAGGTTCAGTCAAATTCACAAGCATTTAGTGACTCTTCGACAGAGTAATACTCACGGGGCCCAGTCAAAGAGCGGCGAAGCCGCTCTTTGACTGGGTTTTTCGAAAATTCAGAGGTTTACGCTGGATTTTCCGGAAATTCGTAGGTTTACCGCCAGGTTCAGTCAAATTCACAAGCATTTAGTGACTCTTCGACAGAGTAATACTCACGGGGCCCAGTCAAAGAGCGGCGAAGCCGCTCTTTGACTGGATTTTTCGAAAATTCGGAGGTTTACGCTGGATTTTTCGTAAATTCGTAGGTTTACCGCTAGGTTCAGTCAAATTCACAAGCATTTAGTGACTCTTCGACAGAGTAATACTCACGGGGCCCAGTCAAAGAGCGGCGAAGCCGCTCTTTGACTGGGTTTTTCGAAAATTCAGAGGTTTACGCTGGATTTTCCGGAAATTCGTAGGTTTACCGCCAGGTTCAGTCAAATTCACAAGCATTTAGTGACTCTTCGACAGAGTAATACTCACGGGGCCCAGTCAAAGAGCGGCGAAGCCGCTCTTTGACTGGATTTTTCGAAAATTCGGAGGTTTACGCTGGATTTTTCGTAAATTCGTAGGTTTACCGCTAGGTTCAGTCAAATTCACAAGCATTTAGTGACTCTTCGACAGAGTAATACTCACGGGGCCCAGTCAAAGAGCGGCGAAGCCGCTCTTTGACTGGGTTTTTTCGAAAATTCAGAGGTTTACGCTGGATTTTCCGGAAATTCGTAGGTTTACCGCCAGGTTCAGTCAAATTCACAAGCATTTAGTGACTCTTCGACAGAGTAATACTCACGGGGCCCAGTCAAAGAGCGGCGAAGCCGCTCTTTGACTGGATTTTTCGAAAATTCGGAGGTTTACGCTGGATTTTTCGTAAATTCGTAGGTTTACCGCTAGGTTCAGTCAAATTCACAAGCATTTAGTGACTCTTCGACAGAGTAATACTCACGGGGCCCAGTCAAAGAGCGGCGAAGCCGCTCTTTGACTGGGTTTTTCGAAAATTCAGAGGTTTACGCTGGATTTTCCGGAAATTCGTAGGTTTACCGCCAGGTTCAGTCAAATTCACAAGCATTTAGTGACTCTTCGACAGAGTAATACTCACGGGGCCCAGTCAAAGAGCGGCGAAGCCGCTCTTTGACTGGATTTTTCGAAAATTCGGAGGTTTACGCTGGGTTTTTCGTAAATTCGTAGGTTTACCGCTAGGTTCAGTCAAATTCACAAGCATTTAGTGACTCTTCGACAGAGTAATACTCACGGGGCCCAGTAATTCGGAGGTTTACGCTGGATTTTTCGTAAATTCGTAGGTTTACCGCTAGGTTCAGTCAAATTCACAAGCATTTAGTGACTCTTCGACAGAGTAATACTCACGGGGCCCAGTCAAAGAGCGGCGAAGCCGCTCTTTGACTGGGTTTTTCGAAAATTCAGAGGTTTACGCTGGATTTTCCGGAAATTCGTAGGTTTACCGCCAGGTTCAGTCAAATTCACAAGCATTTAGTGACTCTTCGACAGAGTAATACTCACGGGGCCCAGTCAAAGAGCGGCGAAGCCGCTCTTTGACTGGATTTTTCGAAAATTCGGAGGTTTACGCTGGATTTTTCGTAAATTCGTAGGTTTACCGCTAGGTTCAGTCAAATTCACAAGCATTTAGTGACTCTTCGACAGAGTAATACTCACGGGGCCCAGTAATTCGGAGGTTTACGCTGGATTTTTCGTAAATTCGTAGGTTTACCGCTAGGTTCAGTCAAATTCACAAGCATTTAGTGACTCTTCGACAGAGTAATACTCACGGGGCCCAGTCAAAGAGCGGCGAAGCCGCTCTTTGACTGGGTTTTTCGAAAATTCAGAGGTTTACGCTGGATTTTCCGGAAATTCGTAGGTTTACCGCCAGGTTCAGTCAAATTCACAAGCATTTAGTGACTCTTCGACAGAGTAATACTCACGGGGCCCAGTCAAAGAGCGGCGAAGCCGCTCTTTGACTGGATAAACTATATGTGCGGTAAGAATATATATGCAGCGATATGAAACAGAGTAACAAAAATACAATCTATGTACTAATCAGTAAGAAATCACCGTGTGATGAAGCCGACTATGGAACGAGTCGTCTGGGCGAAAGCAGAGAGCTCTGATCGTAATCGGAGAAGGCACGTATGAGATCGGACGAGAGATTGCACTGACTGGCAGTAGGAAAGACATCGTAGATCATGCTCGCAATGGTTCTCCGGAGGATCATGTCAACAGTGAAAAAACGATGACTTTTAAGCGAAAATCGAGGAAATTCTGATGCGGAGGTGAGGAGGAGTTGCCCTTTGTTAAGGAGGATGCTCGCTTCGGAGCAGCGACTCCAGCGGCCAACAGCAGCACCTCGCGAGCTGGTCGGACTACAGTGTGTGGAAGAGGATGACAAGGAAAAAAAGAGAAGGAGAGTAGTCGGCCGACCAGTGATGGCCTTGGTGCCGTCATGCAAGCCAGGGTCACCGACTAACCCCGACGCGGGGTCAGTTCGTCACTGTCGCGAGCGGCGGCGGCGGCACCGTCTTACAATCGGAAGTCCTCGAAGAACTTTTTCAGGCCCTGCACTCGGTTCGTCTTCAGGTAGCGCTTGTCGCCTTTGTGATGATGATGGTGGTGGTGATGGTGCGAGTCGTGCTTGTGCCGCGGCTCCAACACACGATCTATCACCACACCGGCCGCATCGTCCTCGAACATACGATAGTCGAAGTCCTCTTCTGTAAAAGGAGCACTTCATAACACCCAATCTATTGTCAAGTAAATTCCAAGTGACCAAAACTATCTGAGAAGATATCGCTCTGGACTTAATCGCGACTGACACGATGAGGGAGGACTTGTGAATCAAACTGGCCCAAATAAATGCGATGCATCCTTCGCTGTTTTTAAGCTTTAGCAGTACATTCCCTCTACGCTAGTGAAGGTCCAGCAACTCTGTACGGAGCTGAACACTTGAACACTTTACAATAGGCCGAGCAGCTAATGGGGGTTAACAGTACTCCAGTACCGCAGAACTCGGGCGGAACATATCAAAGTGAAGCCTTGTGATTGTCATAAGACATAGTTCAAATACCAAAAAAGGTACATACCGCAAGATCAAAAGACCATTATGGCCAAAGAGTGAAAGTAAAAAAAGAAGATGTTACCTTTATATTGCGGCCTGGCTAGAGCCATTGTGCAGAGGAGGACGAGTGCGAGAGCGAGAAGTAGGCTTTGGCTCATGGCTGACATCAGTCTGCAAAGCAACAATAAAAGTCCTGGAGAACTTGGCACGATCACAGAACTTCACGTTACGCAGCGATAAGGCGACGGAAGCCACGCCCCCAACAACGAAGGATACATTCATAGCGACGACCGGTTGGACGATGAGAAAACGAAATTACAAGTATGTTTGGGCATGCCTCCGCGCACACGCCCTTCAATGATGATGACCAGCCCCAACGCCACGCCACGCCCCCTAGCCCGAATGGGCGGAGCTAGACGATGGTGTTCCCATACGCTTCAGCAGCACATCATCGTCAGCATGGTGATGCTCTGCTGGACTGCTGCAGAAGCACATTACTGACAGCGACGAGTTTTTCGCTTCGATCTGCAGTTTGTAATCAAACTGCGACCGTCGCGAGCGCATTAGTAGCTCGACCGTTGCTCGAAGTCTAGAGGTCAGAACCCCTTGGCAGACGTTCGTAATTGGCAGCAGAACGTCGATCTTCGACCCATCTTCGAATTTCTCTCGTCTGGTGCGAGGCAGCGAACGACAGCAACAGAAATCGGTCAATGTATGGTCTACCGTCGAACGATGGACACTCCCCACAAGAGAATGTGGCACCGATGCCAGACTAGTGATGGCTAGTTCTCCAGCCCTGAGAATTCCCTCTAGTCATAACCTAGTAAACATTAGGATTCTTGTGAAAATTGTTTCCTTCTGTTACAAGAGGTTGGTGGATCGAAGTTATCTTATGCCTTAACGTTTCGGCGGGACGCGTTTGGTGCAGTGGTAAGAGGCGCTACTGACACTCGCATTGTCGTTCGATCGATCCACGCCCTCGTCTAACAAAGCCTTCCAAACCTCCTTGGTCAGGTTAATTGGTACGAGACTTGCCTGAGAAGGTAAGGACACCGACTTGGTATAGCGGCTGGCCCCGCAAGTCACTATACGTGCCTCTTCGATTTGCACGGAACACGTATGGATGGCGCGTCCTCAGGTGAGTGATCAACCCTGACACCTTTACCTTTATCTTCAACGTTTCGATCTTCCTGTCGTCTTCAGAGGACTCAATCCTTTATCGTGGAGTTTACTTCTCAGGGTTTGTAATAATTCGTGCCGTACGAAACACCTTGTTGCAAGCTATTTCTAAGGTTGAGAAATAACCTCAACGGCGGAAGAATAAGGTTCTTGAAGTCGTAACGTTAAGCCGTTCAATTCAGAAGAACTTCCATTAACAACCTTGTGAGGCAGAAGAGGATAATATTCAGAAGATTACAATGGAGGTTAGAAGACGACTGCACTCGGAGAATATTCAGAATCACTGTGCGAAAGTATCAACTAAGTCTGTGGTCTTCTGCACTTCGTTTGAAAAAAAGATTAATGGCGGCCGAAGATCGTCTACACTTATCATCGAGCTATATCCGCACTTTCAAACATCCTCAACAATTGGGGTGATTTTTAGAGCTTCAATGCTTCAATTTCCTGTCTTGTGCACTTCATTCTGAGCTCTACTATAGCATTCAAGCTAAAGTTTAGGTTGCAGGTGTTGGCCAGCCCTCTTTCGTCGCGCCATGCACCCCGTATTTGGCCTATTCAATGACTTGTGAGGGCCAGCCGCTACACCACGTCAGTGGCTCTACTTCCCCAGGCAAGTCTGGTATCAATTGATCCCACCGCGGAGAGATGGTATGCTATGATGGATAGCGCGACGAGGATCTAACCTCTCACCAACCCGTCACACGCCCCTTTACCTTCAAATATGGAATACCTTCGAGAAGAGAAGGTCAGAGAGCCTTTTTTCATTTTATCGAGAAAAGTAAAAACAGGGACCAGGTAGTACAGAAGGTTTCCACTTTCTTCAAAAAAAAAGAATAATGAGGTCAAACTGTTGCATATAATACTGTATGCGCATTAGTCTCTGCTATAATTTTGTTCCTTAGTGTTTCGGGCTCCACACGATCATTCCTGGAGTACTGCATGCCTGATCCTGAACACCTGCCGAGTTTTTCGTAGAGCTTTTATTTCCCAGATTACAGTCGAATGATTGAGAGCTGTGCGAAAAAGCGACGCGAAGACGAGACTCATGCACGGCGCATCCATGATGCATTCCCAGAAAGTGAGCAAAAAGCACTGAGAACGTAAGCAACGAAGCGGCCATTGTAAAGCAAAGGACTCTTGGAAAAGCACAGGCTACAGACGGATCCAATGTACAAGCATCTCAACGAGCGGGAAGAGTCTGAGCTGCATTTCCACAAAGAGCCCTATCTATCCAATGCTCGATTACGTTGACGCTAATTTAAGCAAATGTCAAAATTGCATTGGAAGCTGCCCAGAGTGGAAGATGGGCTTGTACAAATAGAAGTTTATACTTCTCGGCTGCGGCGCTGGTTCTGGAGAGTCTTTGAAAGGCACAGGAACGACACAACCCACATGGGACAACATTTATGGCTTCCACCCGGTCGAGCGGTCAAGTCCGGCCCGGGCATACCAAGTCTTCCATCCAGCCTGGGTCGGGTGAATTGGTACCTGATTTCTCGGAAGGTAAAGACACTGACTTGATCTAGCGGCTGGCCTGTGCAAGTCATTGTCGGCCAAACACGCAAACCCCATGCCTCTACGCTTCTGAATGGAACACGAATGCGGCTTCGTAACTTAAGGAGACTGACCAACGGCGGTATCTTTACCTTTACCTTCGATGTGAGTGGCCGTCGAAAGGATCTCCAGGACTGGACACCATATTCATGACCCGTAGGCTATTCTCCCCGCATAGAAAGAGTTTAAGCAAGAAATAATTTTTGGTCGACGACCGTTCAATGTGGTCGGAACTTTTAACTTGTGTTGTACTTGCGGTAACAGGCACGGCGGCGGCAAAAAAGCCCCACCCCCTTGCCCTCTCTGTTGTTTCATGAAAATCCCTCGAGGATAAGTAGAAGCAGTGAGCAAAGTTCAATTTATCTTGCGTTCGATCTTCAGATGCAATCCTTTGCCTGTACTAAAAGGTTTAGAGGGTCGGCTAATCATTCGAGACCAAGTCAGAGTGAGTGGTATAGAACGCCATTTCCCCCTAATATTAAAATGTTGAAACGGTCTGGCATTTCTCGACAGCTAATTTGAGCTAGCTATTTTAGCTATTTTACCTACTTCCCCTTCTTATGTTCTTGTTTTTCTTATTGGAAATTTGGGGTTCTAGATTCGAGTACGACCGAAAAATGGTGTCTGAGCAGTCCCAAGTTCTTCCTGACTAAATGAATTTGCTGCTGGTCTAAAATCAAAGGTTACCAGGTTACCAGCACACATCCAAAAAAGACAGAACAACTCCATGGTTCTTCTGTCTGCACCTCAGCGTCGTAAGGTGCTGCAACTTTTGCCGTAAATGATAGCGACAGATTCACCTCGCGGCGGAAAATTCTGAAGTCAATCACAGAGCTTGGTTCCAAGCTCAGGAATGGTTTCGGTGACCTACTCCTCAAGTACTCATGCTTGCTTGACAGCTACTCAACAGTTACGTTATGAAACAGAAAGTAAGGAACTATGAGCTGAATGACGTATGAGCATAAATTCTATGGACAATTCACAAAAAAGAACTGCTGCCTTGAATAGAGCTGTGCTGCACCACCTGTGGAGCGTGGGAAGATGCGAAAGGTGAACGAAGATCGAACTGAGCTGATCGCCACATCTCCGCTGTTTCTCTTTATAGCGCGAAGGCGGTCGGTGGGTGGGAACTGGCAATGGCTCCCCTATAACCTGTTCTCTCCCACTTTTCCTTGTCCAAAAAACCGTAGATTAGTAAGAGAGTCTGAATCACTAAAGTAACCTTCAGCGTGTCTACTTTCAAAAACAATAAACAGCGGCCAATTCGAAATCATCCGACGTGACATTTCTCCATAGTGCGCAATGCCAATCTCGCGAAATAACGCGAGTTATCTCATTCGCTGGTTATTGTTGTCTGATCGTTTCGCATGCAGCCCTTTATGAAGTATGTTCTCATACAGATGTTCTGGTCTGTTGGAGATTGATGTAAGGTCGGTGGGTGGAAACTGATAATGGCTCTACACAGAGGTAATGAGTAACTAATTTAAAATTTGCCCTCATTTTTTACTTTCTTTTCTTTGATTCGACACCGTTCAAAAACCAAACTTCTCAGACTTTAGTCTCGAAAATTCCACTGCGTTTCTATCACAAGGAAGGATTACTCGAACCTTTTTCTAGGTGGCACCAGAAGTCTGTTACAATGTTTCAAAAAAGTATCTCCCTTTTATCGTTGATGGCCACTGCTGAATTAGAGTTGTACTGATCACTTTCGCGTATTGCTTCGGTCTCGAAAAAATCCCGCTCTAATGAGTACTTTATTAATGCAGCAGAAAGTGCTGGTTTTTGAGCTGCTGAAGCGTTGCAGCGGCGGAACGCTAATTACACGTTCACCTAATCTTCGGAGGATTTGTGAACAGATATCAGCTCACGCCAGAGATTTGTCTCAGCTTGACAGTAATCTCATGCTCGGCGCAGGGTAGCACAAGGCGGGAAAGTTTTGTTTCAATCGCAGGGGTGAAAATAGTGTCCCGGTTCATCTGATATTGTGAGGAGCACTCAATAGTAATGGCATATAATATCTCCTCCTTTTATCTCAATTTATAATTTCATATATTTACCCACAGGAAGGTTGTTCTGTGTATATCCTCATCTGCTTCGCTCTGACGCAGGGATTAATGCATTATGAATAAATCGGCGAATGAACAAACATTATCACCTCAATGGGCCGCAGGTGGTATATTGGTAAGAGACGTCACTGAGACCCGCAAGTTCGAACGGTCGATCCCAGCCCGTGCTAACTGAGCCTTCAATCCCGCACGGGTCAGGTAAATTGGAATAAGCCTTGTCTGCGATGGTGAAGTCAGTGATTGTAAGGGCATTCGCCATGCCTCTACGATTCTAAACGGAACACGAAGGCGACGGGGCTCCCCTAAGGTATTGATCAACGCGGAAAGCTCTACCTTTACCTTTACTACCTCAACAAGGAGAAACTGGCGGTCAATCCGGAGCCAATTTTGGTTTCCAACCAAATCTCTGAAGAAACTCTTTCCGAGTTCCCAAAACTACTGTCTCCAAGCAGCACCATCATAGTGCATACGCCGCCCAAGTGTTCAGGAACTCTGGTGCAAGGCACGGATGTTGTCTCATTAAGGTCGTGTTGCTGTGTGTTCTTGAGCGACGTGTATCATGCTGATCTGATTGTCCACTAGAGAAGAGAACTGTTTTCGCGTGATAACCGAAACGAATCTCTTTTCGGGGTGTTTGTAACAATCAGGCACTGTCACACGGTTACTAACGTGATCTACATAGTTGTGTCCAAGGGTGCACGTGCCGTCTAAGAGAATCTCTGCCGATCAATGGCGGGTATATTGATGGTAAGGGTCTTCAACCTTCATCACGTACCGAGGGGAAGACATTGCTGAGAGGGTGTCTAGTGCAGAATGCCATCCGACTTCACCGGCTTTAACTAAATAATTTCGAGGTCGGTTCTTCCTCACATCTTCATGTGTGCAGGAGGGACATCCTCTGTCGCCAACGCGCTTTGATTGTGAGAGTGAGATTTCTTCTGATAATAGTAGATAAGAGTTGTAGAAGAGCGTGTGTCATAAGCGCTACCTATTTCGGCTGTTCCGTTATAGAAAATGAGCAAGCAATAAAGAAGAACAAAAGAAGATGAAGAAGAAATTATCTAAAGAGCGAAAGTGAGCATAAAGAAAAATAACACTACTTCTTCCGTCAGAATGAGTACAAAGTTGTAAGAAAAATATGACTGTAGAATGACTTGCGAGGGCGAACCGCTAGTCTTTACCATGAAGACAAGTCAGACCAATTTAGCCGACCCGGAGGCATGGAAGGCTTGGCTAGCCCGATCGGGGATCGATCACTCGGCCGTGAGGGTATCAGCAGAGCTGATTGTACCACCTGCTCATGAATTATCTACACCGCCAATTAGCTTGGAATCTTCTTGTTCCCTTAGGATGAGTCATCTTGGCTTGTTACCACACTCAGAATTGTTGTGTCATAGTGCTAAAATATAATCTGCAGCTAAATTTTTCGAAACGATATTATTCCAGAAAAATCTGGAGAACGATTCAGCTCTTCTAGGATATTTGGTTTCGGTTCCAGTCAAACTTGTATTATTCAGATTTCGCAACAACATAATTCGCAGGAGACATTAGCAAGGTCAGTCCGCGTCCGGTGGGCCTTGGCGTAGTTCCGTCGATGACAAACGATGACGGCAGTTACTCTTTAGCAATAAACTAAAACATGTAGCAGAACTTTGTCCACTCACTGTTCGTCGATTTCACTTCCTTAGGTGTCGACAGTGCGTTTAGAAACTTTTTTTCAAACACTATGTTTTTCTCCGTTCAGTATCGTCGTTTCAGTGCTTCCATCCAGAACATTTGTCAGCTATTGATAAAAACACTTGCTATGATTCTGACGAAGAAAGGAGGAAGAATGGAGATTGTCTTGACGTTCTTTGCTTGGTGCTGCAATTGAAAACATCGCGTTCAACTGAATGACGGCACTAGCTGAAACGTGCAGTGTGAATTGAGACATGGTGTGGAATAACAAATGGCATCAAGCTTCTTTTCGTAAAGGTGATCTCAATAAGGCAGTTTTTTTCTGGTCGATTGCAATTCGCAGCGAAAGTGTGACGTGAAAAGAAGCAGCTCAATAAATCTGGGAAGAGAAAGCGCCGACTAGCCGGTTGAACAGGTTCCGTATTGCCGACGGGAACCAATTTCGATACTTCGATGTGGCTCAATACGGCTTATCATTCGTCGGTCGGCTTCTGACAATCCCATATCGGGACTCTGTTGGGGTAGTCGCTAGCGGACATGATTCGAGACCAATGAGAGTGTGTCTTGATTTCGGTTTTGGTTCGCTCTGTCTATCGGCGTAGTTGTTATCACATGAGCAAACCGGCGCTGTTCACCTTTACCTTGATCCCGATCATGTTACGATCATGGGCTATAGCGGTCTTCTGTCCTTTCGTAAACATCATCGATCTCACATGCTATGCCTTTGATCCGCTAAATGAGTTACGATAATAGACCTTGAACAGTGGTTAATGAGCGTAAGAGACATTTGAGAATAGTAACTGCCATAGGATCCAAAAACAATGAAGATGGTCGATCACACGACAGTTGAGGATCGGTTTCAACGATCATTTGTGTTAGTTCCCATAGAAAGGGAATTATAATAGTTGAAAGCAAGTGAATTGCAGCACTTCTCGGGACAACTTAACAGGAGGCGCTGTAGCACTCCTGAAATACACAGATGTTCTACTATAAAATTTGGTAACTCGACTTGTTCGAAAGGACTTCAACCATCAGCATGAGCATGCGAACGTGGGCTATTTTTGAAGTATGTTGCAAGACCGCGGAGGCCCTTTATCTTCGAATGTTATCTTTCCTGAAGGAGCCGTGCCGCAGATGGCGAAGAAAGGGTGAATCTTCGACGAAAAGCCAGCCTGTATGTGTTCCCAGGCGAAGTGGGAATCATTTGGGGAAGCTGGTTTTATTGTGCTGCAAGACAGCACTTTCTTGTGGAGGTAAACCGCCTGATCTGAAACACATTGATAGAAGTGGAAGTATAAGAGAGGCGGAGCTGGGTCGCATATAAGAAATGACTGCAAGGGCAGAGCACGGCAAGCTACCCATCACACGTATGGTAGAGCTTGACATGATACCCCCAATTTCTCGTAGGACAGGAATTTCATTGATGAAAGAGCCACATCATCCTAGCCACTAAAGAGGCCCTCATTGAGGTAGCGTTAGGAAGGACCACGAATGTGCGGTACTAGCACTTCTGGACCTAGACCGGGTGCCAAAAAAGTGAATGGAGATAGTACATACGCTGTTTGGGAGCGATGTTTGACCTTTCTGCATGATCGTGCCGATTTTCGGATGCTTTTGTTCCACTTTGTCAGCTGTTTGGGTACTGCCCGTAGTTGATTAGCAATGATTCGCATTTTCCCGCATTTTTCACATTTTGTACGACTTTTGTCCAAGTTCTCTTTCCTCGATTGACTTGCACTAGTACCAGCCATCATCACAGAAGGCCACTCTCCTGTCCCGGAAAAGTTATTCGTCACCAATTTTATCAAAGATAAACGTGATGGCAGTGATGCTATTCTTGCGACCAGTAGATACTAGAGTGTTATTTTTGGAACTGCTGAACAACAACTTTTTCCAGCGCCATGCAATGTAGAACTTGGCTGAAGTGCGCAGAAACGGGGGAACTGCTTCCTTACTTGTGATGACTTTGAACATCAGAGATCGCCAAAAACAGATCTCTGATAAGAAAGTAGCAAGGTAATAGACGAAGGTCATTCCAAAGTCTCCATCGTGTTTTCGAATGTAAGGGAGAGATACTGATATCGGATAAGTTACCTGTAAACACAAAACAGTAAGAATGATGTGAATGATCAATGATGTTGTTGGGCTACTCGAGATACACTTTTGAGTGATCGATGTCCGTCATCTTAATTCGATCTTGTTTACCATTTCGGAAATTCGAGATGACCTTTTGATAGAATACTAGAGCGGATTTTGAAAAACAAGGAGTACATTCCGTCGAAAGGGAGATGTCGCTGAAATACTCGTCCGTCGCAGGTGACCAAGACGATGACAGCCAACAGCCTTCACCTTCGTCAAATTCCTAAAAAGCACGTCTTGTGATTAGAACGGAACTTATCGTTGTGTCAGGAAGAGAAAGCCGATGTCAACAATCAGAAAGGCATTTGTGACATCTCTTTTTTCATCGATGCTCATTACCCGCGCGAAGAACGTCGAACGGAAAGTTTGCAAAACCGTAGAAAAGAGCGGTGAGCTCTGGCACAATAAGTTTGAGGAAGAGGGTATTTCTGTCTAAATGAAATATAAAAGCAAACTTCTTTCCATAAACTGAATGTGTCAGGTACACTCTAGCAGCTGCAATACGCATCCGCGCAACTTCACAAAGTGCTAATTATTGTTTCCAGTTTAGACGGTCTCATAACTCCAACCTGCTCTAACAGACTGGATAAATGAGTTTACCCGAAAGGGGATAGTTTCCTTCACATACTAACAAAGGCCACAAAAAGGTAGTTTCTGGTTCACGAAGATGGCTGTGTCATTGGCTTACTCATGTGGGGTCTACTCAACATCCATCAGTAAAGGTCCACCCAATCACTTGTTTACAACTCTACACGGGTTGACTGAATTCTGTATTTAGCACTTCAGAGCACTGCCTTTTCCACGGACACAGGGTTGAATAGCAACCGTAGCTAGAAAAAGCGCGGGAAAGAACAGCGGTTGAGTTCCCAGTACTCGATTTATGGAAAGCGGAAATGCTCTAAGGAAAAGAGAACCCATCCATACGTCAAAGACAAACTACCCACCTTCCGGTGAGCCCATTCACTTAGTGGTTATAAATATCATGGAATTCTTAGGAAATGCTGCATAGGATCCGTCACCGGAGTTCGAAAAGTTCCTTTTCTTAAACGTTTTATTTTTTCTCTTTGTGACGTCAGCGGAATGATGCCGTATAGCTGTTGCTTACTTTCTTCCACACAAGCACACAACGCAAAAAAATAAGCAAAACACATACAGAATAATAGTATGTGGTGCCCATTTTTAGATCCAGATGCTACCTTGCATGGAGAACAACGACTTCTGTGGTCGTTTCTCAGAATCTTTAAGGCTGTATTGTTCTTTCACGGAGGAAAAGAAGGGGAAATGTTTCCCGTTGAGCAGAACCGGTTGACGAACGTACATATATACAAAAAAGATAATAATCATTTATTATGGTGGCTTAACAAAGGCGCTTTAAGACCCCTTACCAACCAAAAAAGAATGTCTTTAAAGTTGTCTTCAAAGCATATCTAACATACAATGGCACTAAGCGCGGTCGTTCCCCGTTGGTGAAGGAAGCAGCAGTATTCTGAGAACAATGAGCGAACGACTGCCTAAGCCAGGTATGTACGGATTGCTGGCTTGTTCAGCATTACAAATTCCGTAATATGCGAGGTGATTGGAGCACATGGCCCTTCGTAGACGACAACGGACGGACCGTCGATGCGTCACCCAAAATTATTCGATACTGTTCTCTTCGGTCTGACGATCGAGTTGAACAATTCTATTTCAAATGTGTTACAAATGCTGTTAGAAACTCAGCGGTGAGTTTGATCAAGCTGATGTGCTCTCTAATAATGAGTATGTACGTTTCAAGCGGCCCATATTTTTCGTCAGCTCTGTAATAACAATTATCTGTAATAAAGCACTATTTATAAACACATTTTTTTAGCTGGTGCTTTTTGATATTGCTTCCTAAACTCCACAGCCTTATTATTGGCAACTGGTAATTTTGCTCGTTCTCCCTCTACCTTGCACCTTTCACTGACTACTGAGTTGTTTTCCTGTTTTGCTTTTAGCTGCAGGCTCCTGAAGGCCGGGGACGCTCGTTTTCTCCATTGGAAATTTTCCTTGGTTACGAGACTGTTGTGTCTACAAGTGTTTTCAGAGTGGATCCTTGTTGATTGTTTGTTTGACATTGTTTGATTTTCTCTTTTCTTTTATTGTTGTTTAGTTGACTTTCCGGCGCGAAGTGTGCTCGTAGGCATGAGTGAATGATATTGTTTTCGTTGCTTTCAATACACGAACATCCCTCGTTCATTCCATGAAGGTTGAGATTCCTTGAAAATTTCATTGTTCTTTTATTTCATTTTCAACGATCCCACTAAATACTTTTGATAGTTCAACTATGACTTTAGAGATGAGTCGAAAATTCATGAAATATAGGCTTTCTCTTCTTCTCAGTAAATTCAACAGCAATCGCCATCGAATTCCTTCCTTCGTTAAGTCAACGTGCACGTGCTCAACTAAACTAAGTGCCGTTCATATTTCCGTCAAGATTTTTATTGGGTATGCTTGCGAAAGCTGTCTGAAATAACCGCGTGACGATTAAGCACTCCAATTTGCCAATTAGAATGATGTTTCAATCACGTAAATGAGCTGCACGTCACAAGAGCTCGTTAGTTAGCGCACGATTGTAGCCTGGACATTAAAACTGGCTCATGATTGTAGTGATTAGGATTCGCAGCCTGTCCTAGGCGATTGAAGCTCTTTTGTGAATAGTTTTGATAATAAGAGTTATTGTAGTAGAAAAAACGTTCCTACAGGGGGAATACGCGCGAGAAGATAGTAGTTTGTCTCGAAAAAAATCTCTTATCTTTTCCAGACAGCGTAATAGGGTGTCTGGGTCTGTCATTTGTGACTTTTTTTGTAATTTTTTCTTGCAAAAAATGAAAAGGAAAGGCAACGTTTTACATTATTCACAAACAGCGATGCAAGGGTAATGTGTCAATTGCTTCCCTGCTAAAAGCGAACTTGCAAATTTATGTTCGTTCGGTTCAGACACATCAATCTGGCTTGCGTGTTTCACCCACGCTTCGAAGCGATAACGATGCGGTGACATATCGGAGAGAAATTTTCGATACATTGAGTAATAGTTGGTTGTTAGAGTTTAAATCAGAAGTGATAGCGGAGAAATTTGGTACGATGACTCAACGAGGGCCGCAAAGTGGAGTAGAGAAGTTTGGTGAACTGCCGCTGACGGCTGCGAAAACGGACCTCAGAGAAAGGCGTTGTAGTCGTGAGCCGATCATAAATACGTGTGTGTGTGACGTGATTTAGGGCACTGACTGACCGTTTCGCGCAGCTCCGATGTAATAAATAGCATACAGTAAAGCTACTCGAACCGTTCGTCCATTCAAGCGTTTGCGGTGAGAACGAGATTCCTGGCGATACTCCAAGGGCCGTATGCTTGTGTTTCCCGAGGCGCTCTCCCCCGACGGCATACTTGGAGGCGCTCTCAGGGATTGAGATCTCTTAAGCTCGGCAGACACGAGCATACGGCCCCTGAACGCTCTCCGGGAGATCGGTAAGTAAAAGGTGAAGGTGCTGGCGTTGATCAGTCCCCAAAGGACGAGCCGCTGCATTCATGTTCAATTCAGAATTGTACACGCATGGTGAAACCATGTTTGGTCTATCTATGACTTGTGGTGGCCAGCCGCTATACAACGTCAGTGTCTTTACCTTCCCAGACATGCGTAGTACCCGACCCCGGAGGGATGGAAGGCTTGGTTAGCCCGGGCTGGGATCGATCGCTTGACCGTACAGGTGTCAGTAGCGCCTCTTACCACTGCACCACGCGGGCCATAGGTCAGTGAATACAACTGTGAAAGGAGTACAATTTCTGATCAAAGTGAAGGCAGAAAACGTCCGAACCTCTGCCCGAACCCCTTGGTAATAGCATAGTGGCCGTTGGTTTCTAGCTTTTCTTGGAGCAATCGCTGGCCCGCTGCACAAATAAACCACATTGCTGTGATCCCACTCGATGCTCTACACAGCTATGTATATAGATCTCGCTGCGAATCTTTGGTTCAATCATCTTTGTACGGGAGGTTCTTATGTGTGAGATTTATTAGGATGTAAACAAAGTTCAGTCCTTTTCCGCCCTTCCCTGATATTTTTAAACATCAAATTCGAAGGGCAAGACGAGTAATCAACAAGTAGTGCTTTTTAGGTTGACAAATAGTTCTTCTTCCTACATAACCACTTCTTTGACAATTTCTCACGATTCCTGATTTTTTATAAAGCTTCAAACACAGCAACGCTGAGATGGCTTTTTGAAAGAATTCACTTAACCGCTCCAAACTTTTCCGAGTGGTAAAGTTGAGCGCTGTATATCTTAACATCGTACACCTAAGAAGTACACTTTCACGAGATACTATAATTGTCTGATTTAGTAAGTTCCCTGAAGAAATCGAATCAGTTGAAACGGGGCCATCATTTGACGGATCTTTGTTCGTTAATCCTTGTATCCAAAAAGAAGTGGGGAAAAAGAAGCCACCACAACTACTTCAGGTGGAAGCAGAGAATCTATGCTTCTTCCACACCGTTGACATTGGTCATCTTAAGCCGCCTAAGAGGGTGAAAAAAGTCGACAATTAATGGCTCACAATTTCACCGAAGCGCGCAGCTGAAGCGAGTGACGGTTGTAAATTCATTCAATCAAGGCGACTTTAACGAAGCGATTTTGGTACATCTCTAACATGCGGTGAAGAATGGATCCTATACAATGAGAAGAAACACTTTGCACAGTTTTTCCACGTCTACTGTCCATCCAAGTACTTTCTGATGAGGAATTTCCACTGTGAGAAGGTAGTGGACTCCATACTGTCAGCTACAACTTTACTAGACTTACCTTTTCTTCATTCCTCCCAGCCAAACGATGAAGAAAGAGATGTACATCGGAAATACATGTGACATTGGAATGGTGACAGCGTAAGCTAGGAACCAACATGCCCCGTTACTTCTCCAGGACACACTGCATGTACGTGTTTTAGAGTTCACGCGTCGCAGAGTTCACGCGAACTGCATATTGAAACTTCTTCTTCGTCCACCATATTCATCGACCCTCACTCCAACTCGCTGCCAGTTTTTAGACATCCGCATTGCATTTGACAGAAGAGACAATCAAGAAACGAACATGATGCCGAAATCGCCTTCATCGATTTTACTCGACGCAGATCTTCAGATTCTTTCGCTATTGGAACGAGTGACTAACGGTCTGCTAGAGAAAGAAATGCTCTTCAAAATGGTGCTTAGATTAGGAAAAACGGTCAGCACTGAGCTGAGTTATGACGTTTTAAAATAGGGTGCGAAAAAAGGACAGAACTTTGTTTACAACCTAATATAGAGCAGTTTCCAATCACCTACTGGTACTTACTTTAGTAGACCTTACTAGCACAATTAACAAAGGGTAAGCTTTTCTGACCTTTTCTCACTTGTACCAAGGCCGTTCAAATTTCTCTCTTCCTCCTCTTCTGAAAAACTATTCGCTGAACACCATTTCAAACTCGCTGAAAAAATGAGATTTCATATCGTCCTTTTTCAGCGAATTTGGAACGGTATTTAGCGAACAGTTTTTCACTTTGAACATTGTTGGTTCCAGGCTCTGAAGAAGGTGAGGAAGCCAAAACGTCAAGCGATCCAAAGTGTTCATAACGATTTTGGTCCTACAAAGAAGAACATTCACTGATTATTTCTCAACGATCTCTTCCCATAGGTGTCACGCAAGTGTCCTCTGCGAGAAGGACACTTACATACGGACGCATTTAGGATGTGCCTCCTGTTGGGCACTATTCGCACCCTTCACCTCTACCCGATCTGCCATTATATAGTCTCTGAAAGAGCTCTTAATTGTGACGTAGGGCCACTAACATAAGCGTGCCACGAATCATTAAGGCGCAGTATTGATATTTATTTATTTACTTATCTTTATGTCAGCACTTAACGGAAACACAACAAAAGAGTTAGTAATACCTAGCGAAGCTGACCACGGAAAAAAATAAAAATAAAAAGTGATGATCAAGGAGGGGATGACTGCGGGTGCTCATAGGTAATTTTAGTTGAAAGGAGTTAACTTGGCTATAGTAATGGTTAAAAAAGTGTTGTCTCCTAGTAGCAGGACTTTCGATCTACCAACGCGCTACCTACGACCTTAAAAGCACGCAACTGGAGGTTCCATTCCGGGCTGGTATCAGCATTGATTAAGTGGAGATAATCTTTATCTGGCTGATAGAGCAATTTTGGCACCTTGGCTGTTCTCAAACTCTCTACAAAATAGTGTGTGTGATGACGTTTCTCCAAACGTTCTTGAATGTTTACTATTGCATCGCTGCATTATCCTTTCGTTGATTTTCTTTTGGAAACTTTCGGAATACCATTGAACGCCAAACAACTCTTCAAGGGCGCATGACTTAATGTCGATGTGATGTAGTAAAATATAACAAATTATAGAATATCAGAAAACGGCAGGCTTGCTTGGTCCTCAAGGGTATGAGAAAGACGAGCCGGGGGTCCTCTAGCCTGTAGGAACCAGTCATTGATTCAACAGCAGCTTGGCCACTATTGGTAAGTATTTGTTCTCAGAACGCATAAATCATCGATAGAGCGGGCGCTACCACGTTCACAGACCGATGTGTGTTCGTTGGTGGCCGAAACCGCTGATTACGCCACAAGGGCGAACGTCCGGTTCGAAAACTTGGCGAGAATCGTTTGTGTTGCCAGACACGACTGGCGCGTCGGACAATGTGTGTTCGTCGTTTCGTCGTTGTTGCCATCGACGCTAATCAATCAGTCCCGCGATTTTGGCAGACCTGTTATGCGCACGGCGGCGTTGTCACGTGTAGGAAGTGATCGCTAAGAGATTGCACATTCTCGCGATACTGTAGACACAAAGCACTGTCTCGCCAATGTCAGGGATTCGCAAGTACAGCAACATCAGAACACCATCTCGAGAATAGGAAATGGGAGAGAAAAGCAAGCAACACTGAGGTCATAATTAGAAACCTACTTGACAGAAGTGTTTTACCGTCTTCCTCAAGTCTGAGGAATCTTCTAACAGAGGGAAGATGCCATCTTGAAGTATAGGTTCCGTTTTTGCATGCCTATTATATGTTGTTTGCTTATTTCCACATAAAGTTGGCTTTATTAGATGTGATTGCTTTGTCTTTTTCGCTTGACTGCTCCTCCTGGTTTTGACAAAGTTCTGAGTTGAATAAACTCATTCATTCACGTCTTTCCAAGATTCTCCAGGATACGGTACTCCATACTGTAGATGAGGCGATTTGAGGTCGTAGAATTTTGATTGTATACCTTCCATTGTTTAGCGACATTGCGCTCCTCTCCTAGTTGAAGGCTACAATTAGACAAATCGAATTTTCGTTTTCACTTGTACTTCGCGCTGACGCGTTCAATTTAGCAATCTCTGATTGCTGCTAAACTTGCTCTATAAATAACATCGGCGAGGGAAAGAATGAGTGACAGTTGCACACATATCCTATAGCTGAGTGATAATAGTGACAATTCCTATGGTTATTGGCCAACTATGAATTCATTTGGTTGGAACCGAAGGTGAGAAGGAAATTTATAATTACTCAACTCGCTGATTACTCATGTGCGATGCAGAATTTTCTCCAAGACAGTCCGTGCCCCTCCGATACGTTTAACCAAATAAACAAAATCAATAATCAATGATGAATCAATAATCAAAACAACAAAAAGAGTAACAATAACAATTTTAAAATGAGAATGCTGTTACTAATTCTTAACTTGATTTATTTTTGATCGAACCAACCGCGTTATATCTACATCTATCATCACCCACTCAGCTCACAGAAATGACGAAGTTTAGCCGCTAAGGGCCCCTTCAGACTCTACTGCGGCAGTAAACCAAAGTACAGCATAAAGGGGTTGCGCGTATTTCCGGCCGTCTACTGGACTGTCGTTGGTCAAACAACTATCTAGAGCGTAGTTGGCGATATGGGTGATTATCGCAAAGAAATAAGTAACCGGACACTACGCTACTGCGCAGCTGCCGCACGCGCCGGCGGTTCTTATGTTTCATCATTACTGCGGTAGCAACGCGGTAAAGTGTGAACGGGCCTTAATGCTGCTCGATCACCATTTCATTTCCCAGAAGGTGAGATAGCACTCATAACAAATTATACCCACATGGGTGTCCGTTCATTCATCTGCCGATTAGTAGGGTGATGGCTTCCCAACCCAGTCCATGTGGTTATTCAGAGGTCGAGTGGTATGTCAGCAGTCTTTCATGTCATGGAAACGTGTCTTGTCAGCTCCTAAGAGTTCAACGTAGCGTAGCTGAGTTTCGCAGTGGATTGCCTTACGGTTTAGATGGAGGTAACAGAATAGTCACCGGAACGCAAAAATCCTTCAGAACAAAGCCTATCTCTTTTTTCGAAATCTGTCCACTTCGAGACGCCCACGGCTCGCCTCCGTGCGCCGAAATCCGCCCTCCACTGAAACCCAAACACCCTTGGCAGCGCTCTTTATAACGTGTACAGCATACATTCCTAGGTGCTATATGGGTTGGAGATGCAGCAAAAAAACTTCTCGGGGCAGCGTTTTTTCCATGGTGGGAATCTGTTTTTATTGGGAACGGATGACGGAGAATTTGAAACCACACGTTTGAGAACGATTTGATCTTTTTGCGGATTCTACCGGGTACAGCACCGGACGCGCCACAACGATAAAACGGCGGTAGCGGCGCCTCCGTGCGCTGAAATCCGCCCTAAGAAAGCCTTAAGGGAGCGAAACAGATGATAGTCAGAGGGAGCTATGCCAGGAGAATAAGGAGGATGCGGAACCGTGTCCCAACCCAGCTCCTCCAATTTCTTACAGGTACCTTTAACTACATATGGGCTTGCGTTATCGTGTAGGAGCTGAACAAATGTTCGTCTCGGCCGATTTGCTCGAATAGCTTCCGCTAACTCTTGAAGTTGGCCGGTGTAAAGGATTGATGCTCTTCCCCGTCGGGAGTAGCTCAAAATAGACCATTCTTCTCCAGTCCCAGAAGCAACACATATGGATCCTTTTATTTGTTTTGATATCTCCAAATGTTCTTTTTTTCGTTCATTACTAGTAAAATATTCTCTAAATTCTTATCACTATTTCATTCAGGGAAGACTCGTTCTTCATACCCATCAGATTGATTGCGCACAGGTAATCTGAGGTGGGTTTAGGTATGCAGCATATCCTAAATCTAAATAGATGTCTTACAATCTTTTTAGGATCTTTTTAAGGTGTAGGCCCAATCTTGCTTGCGTTAGAGGGTCTTCTCCTCAAGGGACCTACATGGCACGGTGCGCATTAGAATCGTAGAAGATGCAGCTCTCATCTCCGGTCACCAGACCTTCTAGCAACTCCTTCCTGTGCGAGCGAAGGAGGGACTGGCAGATGGATACTCGAGTGTACCGCATGTCATCTGTCAGATGACGGGGATCCATCGCGCCACGGTTTTTCGGTATCCAAGGGCTCTGAGGCGGGTGACGACTGTCGATTGAATACACCGAAGTCTTCTCGCAAGGCTACGAGTGTTAGCTTCTGGATCCTCTTTGACAGCAGAGAGAACGGCGGGATCTTCTACTGTAGGGGCGGGCCCAACCATGGCTTGTCTCTGAAAATTGTCCTTCCTTCTGCAAAGCTAGCAAACCAATTATGAACAGTGCGAGTGGTGCTTTCCTCCAACGCACTGTTGATATTGTTCGCAGTCGCCGTAGCTCCACTGCCACGGCGCCAGTGATAGAAGACAATAGAACGAAGGTGTCCCTGCAAAATTGCCATTGCTGTTTGATCCTGGGAAGCGTATTGTTTGTCTATTATCTATTTGATCCTCCCTTGTGTATTTATTTATTTATTTGTATACGCCGTTTAAGACAGTCGTAGGAAAGTGTAAAACAACAACATCAACACATAAAACATAAATGTGCCTAGAACAATTAATTAGTGAGAATAGAGTTTGCTGCATGGCGTCTGAAAGAGGCCTCAGAGTGGGGGATGCGAGCAGTTTATTGATTGAAGATAAGCAAGACCTGCTCTAACAGTAAAGAACTTTGCTCTAATGGTTGACTTAGGTCTGGGAAAATGTAGTTTCCATATCCCAGCCCTTGTTATAGATGGACGTAAGGAGTAAAATTGGGAAAGATGAACCGCGGACCGACCATCCAGAAGTATTCGAACCATTCGTACATCGAACAGTTTTCTGCGTGACTCCAGACTTTGAAGACCGAAATATTTGTTCCTAACCGCGGATGAAGGAATTCTGCCATACAGAAATCCTCCTCGCCGTATTAGGATTTTTCTGGTAAAATTATTTTGAATACTTTCAAGCAATGCAACGTCTCCCTTCTTGTGCGGTTCAAAAGCAACAGTACCACATTCAGCACATGGGCCGAATGTAAGTCTTATATGCTTGGATAAGCACTCTGCTGTCGTTAGTGGTCAGCCCCCTGAGTATGTTGTAAGTGCGAGGATAAGCTTTCCTGTAAATTTCTTTATAATGAAGTAAAAAACTGACTGAATCATTATGACGAAAGCCAAGGTCTTTAATTTCCTTTACTTTGACAATTTCAAAACCATTAATGAAATAATTACTCGAATATACTGAATTCCCCAACCTCATGTGGAAGGTTTCCTGCGGAGAAAGCGGCAGCTGCCATGCTTCAGACCATTTGGCCACACGATCAATTCCCATCTGTAGAACACCGTGGTCCTGACTACTGCTTACTTCCACATAGATTTTCAAGTCATCGGCAAACTGTTTAGTCGTTATGTTCAACTGCCTTAAGCTGTCACCCAGATCGGCTGAGAATATGTTGAACAGTATTGGCGAGAGGACTCCGCCTTGGGGGATCCCGCTAATAACATGAAATGCTTGCGAAAAGGTAGAGTTCACGCGCACTTGAAAGGTCCTTCCTGTGAAGAAGCATTTCAGCCACTCATAAATTTTTTGGTGAAAACCAAGCTTCTGCATCTTGTAAAGAAGTTTTTCATGAGTCACTCGCTCAAAAGCTTTAGCAAAATCTAAATATATTACATCAATGCCTTTTTTGTTATCCAAAGCGGTAGTCCAGTCATTTAGGGATTCCAACATGTTGGTGACGATGGACCTACCCTTTGAAAAACCATGTTGCGATGACGGAATTAGACAGTTGTTCTCCAAATGTTCAACGATGTACGTATTGCAGATGAGCATCGAGCATTCTACGACCTCCACATGTCTGAACATGAATACCTTTTAAACTTGGAAGTTACGCTTTTTAAAAGGGAACCCTGAAAAGACTTCCCAATCAACCTAATACAATTTTACGGCCAATAGAGGGACTTGGAGTCGAACTTAATAGACTAATCTTCTCGATCACTTACATATCAGTCAAAGATCAAGCGTCCGGAGTAATCAATAGTTCAGGGCAAACTATGAGAGTTCGTTCTCAACGATCGTTTTTCGCTCTCTCGATCTTCAATAATGTGCTTTGATCAAAAAACTCTGCAAGGAAAGCTTGATAATCTGTCTCTAAATCTAGCCACAATGTTGACTAGGGCTCATAGTTGTTACATTTGTGAATCATCAATCAAATGTGACTATAAGAAGGTTCCCGCTGATTAATCAGCGAATGCCGCATTAGAGGCATTTATTGGATAATAAGCTAACGAACTAAGCTGCCGTTCATTATCTTACGCGACTCGCTAATCGGAACTGCACGGTCGTCGCCTGAACTGGCCGTCAAACTCGAATAGATTCTCGCAGCGACCGGATCGTTTAGCCATCAGTGAGATCATACGGTGCCGGAGGTCGTCCAGAGAGAAGATCAATATTATCTTTGCCGTTTTCTATTCTCCGGAGATGAAAGTGTGTGGAAAGGATGGGGGAAGGGAGAGCAGAAGCGAACAATTACCTCTTTCACAACGAGTAAATCAGAGAATTCTTCTCTGTTCGCTAACTCTTCCACGAATGCACATAGCATGCAAAAATTTCGCCAACTTTCTGAAGCCTCCACACAAAGACATGATTTGATGTTTCATTTGTATGATGAACGCTGTATATCAGTTTCTCCGTTTCGTTAAGCTACTTAGATGGCCTGCTGAACGGAGGTACTTTTTGCGAAGAGTACGATGTCTTCTGCAAAACGAAGGTTCGTGAACAATTCTCCTTCCACACGTACGCCCTTGCCGTCCCAGTCAAGCGACTTCATCACCCACTGCAATGCGGCGGTAAACAGCTTGGGCGAGATAGTATCGCCTTGCCTGACGCCCTTCTCGATGGGATGTTGATTGGACGTTGGAAAAGCTGAACTGTCGCAGAACAGTGGCAGTAGCAGTCGGCCAGCATTCTTATGTAGGACGAGCTGACTCCGTCGCTCAACATTAAAGTCGGGCGGTAATTGGGAAGATAATCCCTGTCACCTTTTTTGTGTTCGATGATTGTGGGTAAAATCCTCCACTGATTCGGGATTTGCTCCTTCCGAAGGTAGGAAGTCATGCGCACCGCAAGAGGATAGTGCAGAGCATTATTTCTTGCACGATGAAGATCGGCGGAGATCTTTTCCGACCCTGGAGCCGTGCCGCTCTTCATAAGGAAATATCGGGACCTCGTATAGGTTGCATAGAATAAAACAGATTGGTGTAAGATCTTTGTGTGTTCGATTTCATTTCGAAACGGGAAATGTCGCAGGTCGGTGGTAATTTCGTGGAACAACAGCAATGTAGAGCAACATACTTAAGTGTTGACAACTATTGACATGCTAACAGAGACTAACGAAAAACGACTTGTTAATAACGGAAAGTAATCAACCTTAAATAAATGAAATCTCAATAAATTAACAAAATACCAAAACACGCCATTCATTGGAGTATCTGAAGCTACCCGAGATCTCTGTAGAGCCCGGGGCGACTTAGCTTCAAGGAAGACCGGGCCGGGTCGTTACGGGGCCGCGGGGTTCGTACGCGGTACGGGTCGCGTCGGATGGGTCAGGGACGAGAATAGAAAGGGGTGCGGTCGTTCGGCCGTAGGGACGAAGAAGTGCCAGGCCGGCGCCGGCCATGGTCTGGCCACCGCCCGCGAAATGGCCCCTACGGGAATCGACAGGGCGCATGACCGAAGGTGATCTGCGGTCGAACACGTCGCAAAACGCGACAGGAAGTGGTGGCAGTTCCGTCTTCACGTTTCAGTACCGATAGCAGAATAGTGGACTTATTGAGGCCCCATCGACAATTCTTCTGACTTCGTCTTTCTTGTGCCACTTCCAAAATTTTCTTCGTGTTTAAGATCTTCCTTCTGAGGTCTTTTTGCATTTGATTCTATAAACCAGCCGGTCTAAGAGGGCTGCATTCGGATAGAACCTCAAACTTCTTCGCTGAAGCGCGAGCATGCAGCGTCGGGACACGCTAGTAGTCCTTTTAGAAGCAGCAATTAGTTCTTGATCGTGTCCTCAGCGACTCTGCACTTATAACTGGATAGGCCCTCGATCAGAGGGTCCTTGTCGAACTATACTTGCCACCACCCCTTCGGTCTATGACAGGTGTTCTTCTCCTGACCGCGATCGCACCTAGTCTTAGTCGGAAGAAGGCGGTGATCGTATCAAGGTACCATCTTTTGTTGGCCAGAATGTGGTCGATGTGAGCGTGAATCGTGCCATAAGGTGATTCCCATGTCCCAAGTCCACCTACGATGTTGTTCCTTCTGAAACAGCAAATGGCCGTGGAAGAAACCTGCAGCGGGCGTGCGGCCAACCAGATCATTTTCATTCTCTTCTTATCGTCTATCCCGTATCCTCCGATCCTGTGAACCTCGCCGTTGCCCTTTCCGATCCTTGCGTTGAAGTCACCTACAACGAACTTGTACAGGAACTTCTCTTTTTACTGACTTCTTTCAGCATTCCTAGTCATCCGCTGCCGTGTGTGGCTGGTAGCGATTGATGATTGAGAAATGTGTTCACTATGCCTCTACGATTGTAAATGGAACACAAATGCGGAGGTGCGTCATCAGGAGGTTGATCAACGCCGACCACCACCAAAATCATTTATGTTGGCCTTTCAATTTGAATAGGCTGGTGTCTCAGTATAGGTTTTTGGTGACATCGTCTCCACCCACTGAATGCACACCTTATTCACTTCCTGGTGAAGTTGAAATTCTATTACCTTCTCTGCTTAGTAGACGTCAAAGGCTATACCTGAGGGCCGAATCTTTTCAGTAGTCCATTATCCAAATCCAATGAAACACATTCACCAACTTATAGAACATCTTATCGATTTTTGCGTATAGCACCTCGGATCGATATTCTTCCCTGCTGCAGAAATCGATCCGTCTGAGCAGAAATAAGCTCCAACTTTCAGCTGAAAGAAGCCGGATGATTTAGAGCACGGAATCGGGTGGCAAAGGATGGGTTTAATGCTACCCGTTGGAGTCCTTTTCAGAACTTGCAAATTGCACTGCTGCAAAAACCTGTTCCACCTGCCTTTGTTATTCAAAACAGAAGTACAGTTTTAGTCCACAAAAACAACCCCTGCATCTGTATTTCCGCAAAAACCAAGGACAAAAACGATTGAATTACGAGGCTATGCTGTAATTCTGGTACACCATGGACTTACAACTTCGAACGAATAGAAGAACATAAGAAGTATCCGTTTCCAGGACGGGAATATCGGAAAAACCAAGCTAGCAAAGAATTTCTACTTGTGGATGGGATCGTATAATTGAGTAGCACTTCCAAATTAACTTACTTCACCTGATCTCCCAAAATTTGTCGTAATCATCCGCTGCTCATCTTGAACTCCAGCGCGATTGATCTGGATGTTCTAGTAGGGAACTCTGCCCGCAGAACTTACGAAAGGAGGAATCACGTTGGAGGGCGGACGGATGCGCTCGTGGCTGGATCCGCTTCTTTTTAGAGCTTGAACGCACACCGTAGCAGAGTCCACTGCTTTTTAAACAGTAGATATGTCTCCCTATCCATGGCGTCCTCAGGTGTTGCTTTAATCTCTTTGAGATCGTTCCATGTGATCGATCTCAAATAGTGCTCGATCTGAAAGAGTTGCTATCATTAGAGCAGGAACTGTAAGAGAGAGGCAGACTTTGGTTTGGTTCTTTTATGGTGAGAAAAATTGATTTGTTCAAATACTGGCACCTCAAAGCCGAGCGTAGGCGACACTTCGCACGCTTCAGAACAATGTCGTAGGGGAAGAAAGTATAAGAACAAGATATTCGTTCTCAAAATCGGAACCACTATCAGAATAAGTGCGCCGGAACAAAACTGCAAATTCGAAATCTTCAAGTGAAATGCCACAACAGTACGGTGACCACAGTTGCTGTGAGCCACGCCCCGCTTGGGCCGAACGGATACGGTTTCTTTTTGATACTAAACTCTTCGAACATTGAACAAATATTGAAAGGTATGCGGACACACCTTCAGAGGTCTCAATTACTGTTGGTGTTCACCTCTCCTCTTCTTCTCTCTGACCCGTGGATCTTGCTCTATGCAGACGATGTAATGTTGGAAAAGAAAACAGAGAAGAGCTTCAGTTCCTCGTGCAGGCTTGGTGTGATCGGCATTCGTGTCAGTGTGAATAGGACGAAGTACCTCACACCCTCAGTGAACGATCCAGGCGCAATCAGAACTTATGGGACGGAATTATTAAGCGTCAGAGCCTTCAAATATCTCGGCTCGACTACAGTATGTAATGGTAGTCTCAGCGGTAAGCTACAGGTGTTCTCTGCATCAGGGAAATGCCCAAGCAATCGCTCGGAAGTTTCGTGAAACCTGGCCGAGGTGATACGGTCATGTGCTTCGGCAGAATCTAGCGAGAATCTGACACTATGTCATACGAAATATGAGATAGTGTCAGATACTCGCTTCTCACGAACCAGGAGCAAGACCACAAAGATGTCCGAAAGTGCTTGTTGGATACTGTACATGCCCATCCAGACACGGTGGGAATTCAACCAGCCCAACCAGAACACGATAAAACGGTATACAGACAACTACAAAGTTGGACAAACGGTGGAGAAGGAAACTATTATGGCATGCTCATTTGCGCAATTTTTCTTTTGCAAAACGGCTGATTCGCTCCTTCGTCACAGTGGAATTCGTCCAACAAGCTGAATGATGACTACCGCGAGACTAATTGTATGATGCGAATGAAAGTCGCGTAAGGACCTGGCATATGGAGGAAGCGGTATCCAAAGTGCAAAAAATTTACTCTCTGGGGCGAGAGTAGATGTAGAACAAATACTGTGCGCTTTCCCTTTCACGATGCAGCGACTACGAAAATCTCGCTTTCACCAGTTTTGCCTTGTTGCTACACCTGCAGAGCAGGGATGCGTCCTGAAACTGACTTCCCGTCTAGAATATAAAAACATATTTTTCAGCAAACACCGTCCGGGATCGTCCAGACTCCAGAAGTACCGAAAACTGTCGAAATACCTAACGAATGGCCTCAACACATTGTATTCACACACCACATCACTTTTATTAACATTTACACATCTTTTTAAATATGTTAGTATCACCGACTCAAAATAAATAAATGATGCTTTTGAAATCGAGTAAATCACAAAGTTATTGGAATACGTGTTGTCACCAATGAAGGAAACATGCTGTAAAATATACAAGTGATTAAACAACTGGTCCCATTGAAACGAGGAATTATAAGTTATTCAGGTATAAATTAACTATGGTAAAGCCGGAACCCTCATCCAGATATACAAAAATCGTGAACTACAGCAGTTCTTTGGGTACTAAACACAACCACCCATGGAGTAACTTCAGTCAAGATTAACACTGAGCGCAGATGTTATCAATACAGAATGTATCTATATATTATCTACGGATTGTTCGTAACTGAACCATGACCACGGTGCACTATCGTCAGCACGGATCGGCTGAGGTATAAGAAGGGTATATCAGAAAACAACAGCTCCACGAGAGTGCCAAAGCGATCCGAAACCGATAACCCACAAGGTAAAGTCGTGTAGTAATGAAATTAGGGTACCATTTGCACATTTCCGAGCTAAATATCACTGCAGAGTAACGATCAAAGTCGCATTGCGCCAGAATGTTGCAGAAGTCTAAACGCCCATTTATACTCGGCCGCAGCAGCAAAGCAGTAAGAAATGGTTGCCGCGGCGCAGCCGCACCAAAAACTATGAGCATCCCCTACTGCCGTGGGTGAATCGGTCGTAACTTGAACGGATGCGACAATTGCGAGCAGCGTTTTCGATAGAGAGACGATCCTCAAGCCATACATTATTCTATCACGATGCGATTACGCACTACCCTTCAGAAAGGTCAAACATCCATTCCTAAGGAGATCGCCTCGATTTTCGCGTACAGCATCTGAGCTCGATATCCTTCTTCGCACTTTCTGCAGAAATCGATGAGTCCGAGCAGGCGTTTGATTCCAATTCCATAGCTGAAAATGGTTAAATAACCGCACGTTCAGAAATCAAAACTTTCTGAAAGTAACAGAATGTCCATGATCATATTAAACGTCTTAAACAGTTAAAACAGACACAGTGAGGTGGATGTTCATCCATAACTGCGCGAGGCCCTCGGTCCCGCGAAAATTACTAGGTTCAAGAAGAGTCCTCACCTCTGCTGTTGAAGGAGATTCTTCAGGTCGACTGCCATTTTCTCCAACTCCTTTGGTGTAAACACGTCGGACTCATGGAGCACATGCATGATGTGCTCCGATGTCGACAGCACCGGCACATCAATCACATGGCCTAAAGACACAGCACTCAACGAAAATTTCATGCTCTCACACCAACGAAACAATAGCTTACCGAAAGCATTTATGAGCTCAAGCTCACGTAGGAATGATCTGTTTGAAGATGTTGCCAGCACCAGAAGTCGATGGTTCTGGAAAGCAATTCGGAAGTTCAAGACATTCAGAATACGTACGGAAAGGGTGACTGTGGGATTTATAGTCCAGAGGGGACGTTTTGAAGTACACTACTGCTAATATAGTACTTTACATGACCCATTTACAACATGTGAATGTGGCCATACTAGGTGTGCTCTATGACTTTGTGAACATTTCTTATCAACCCTTTCTTATTGTTAGATACTCCACCTCCTCCTTCTGCCCAGTCTAGCAGCACATCATAAGATTATGCACGAACTACGACCAATGTGTCCACGAAGCTCATCAAAGTGACTTACAACTGCAGGACAACACCAATTAACATAAGAAGTAAGTCAACGTTTACAAGTCGCTGTGATAGCCGCTTACGTTGATTGATGGAACGATGATTATTCCCTTCCAGCATCTCCTAATACCTGAAAGTACTCACCGGTGGTGGGGGCTCGTTCAGTAAAACTAGCAAAGCTTGAAGAACAAGATTCGAAAATCGTGGTCCAACAGGTGAATAATCTGAAGCAGCAAGTTAAAGTTGGCACTTGGACACTACAAATGTCGACTTACCTAATAATCTCTCAATATTGTCAATGAGAAGAACGCTCAATTTCGACCGCAAAGCATCTCCGAACGCTTTCCGAAGGGTCTGGCATTTTGCCGATTCTGAGAAACCTACCATGTCGCCAGGTGATACAACCTGAAAGATGGTACATGGTAGAGCTGTTTCAGCTGTGAATTTCTTGAGCAACGGCGAACCTTTATGAGCGGAAAATCGGATGCTCGAGCAATTTCAGCTGCTAAGAAGCTCTTCCCAGTACGCGGAGCACCTTGAAAAGTAAGAAGAAATTTATGGTGAGTTGGACTTCTGCAATGTTTACCATCAACCCGAATGTGAGAAGAAATTTTCTAGATGTGATACAGAAAACTAACCTGCTAGTACGGCGGTGACAAATCCTCCTGCGTCCGGATTTACCGTCTCCTCTACAAGGCGAGCGCCTTCCTCCAGTATACGAGTGACTTCATTACCCCACACGACCATTCCACGACGAAGGAACTTCTCCAGCGACTCATCGCTGCGTCCGAACGCCTGGAGTGATCAAGATATTGCACTTTCTACAGCGAAAATTCTACAACGCTCCTATTTCACAAACCAAAGGTAAAATGGTCGGTGTGGACCAGTTCGTTAGGAAGCACCGGCTTCCATTTGAAATCTTAGAGGCGCGGTGAATGAACATATAGCTTACACTTTGATTCGCGGCATGGTAGGACTGCTGCACACGGTCAGTGTCTTCGTCGTCCCAAACAAATATGGTACCAAGTTACCCAACCTAAGACTGATGAAAGTCTTGGTTAGCCCGGAGAAGATCGACGGTTCGACCGTGCAAATGTCAGTACCGCACCTTACCGCTGCATCCCGCATATTCAATTTGGCTAGATCGATTGAACACTCAGCAATAATTAAATGAAATAAAAACTGAATCGTTAGAACACTAACCGGCTTGATGTCGTTTTCTAGTGCGTAGTCGAAATCGGTTGCATTAATCATCAGCTTTTCTATAGCATCGGCATCCAGTTGGACCTAAACCGCTGGAGCTAATCTAATCACCATAGATCTCTGGATTATAGCTTTCCACGTACTTTTCCCCCAGCTTTCACCAATCGATTCATGGCACTTGACTGAGCAGCTCTTACGAGACCTTCTATCTCAGCTCCGGAAAAGTTTTTCGTACGTTTAGCCAACTCCTCGAGGTTCACCTCAGGATCGAGTTTCTTGTACTCTCTGAATGATAGCATTGCCAATCGGACCAATATTTCAGTAATGCACTACATACCGCATCCTGGAGGTATGGATCCTCAGAATCTGAAGTCTACCAAACTCGTCCGGCAGACTGACCTCCATCTGTACTTCAAGTCGTCCCGGTCGGAGCAACGCCTCATCAATCATATCCTTTCTGTTCGTCATACCTACGATAAAGAACAATCAGCCAATCATAACCGTTTCAGAGATAAAAAAAATTGGAAAACTGAAAACCGAATTTCCTAAACATGACACAAATACTCACCAATTACAAGAATATTGTTTAGCTGTTCAACGCCGTCCATTTTTGACAACAACTGGTTGACGACTGTGTCATGAACCGATGATGAACCGGCCTAAATAAAATCCTTCAGAAAAGCTCCTAGCGGTTTTCTCCTGATATACAAATAGCCGCTCAAATTGTGACTCACCATAGATCCTCTCTGTTTACAAATAGCATCGATTTCATCGAAAATTATAATATGAAGTCCGGAGTTCGAACCACACCTCTTCCACTCCTCCTCAGCATCAGCAAACAACTTGCGAACATTTGACTCAGATTCTCCTACATACTGAAAGGGAGCTTCCGTTTATCCAGAGAATTCCACAATAAAAATTAACCACATACATATAAATGGAACAACGACATTCATCATGTCACGAACGAAACCCTTGTAACGATTAAACTAAATGCCTTACAACGTTAATGCAACAAAAAACTAATCAGCTCACCTTGTCGAGAATTTGAGGTCCGTTCACAATTTTCGGCTCACGTGCATTTAACATTTTGCCGATTTGTCTGGCCATTAGCGTTTTACCGGTACCGGGTGGTCCAAACAGGAGTATGCCTCTCACGTGCTTCATACCTGACAAGACAATCATGGAATTTACTTTGCAAAGAAGAAACGAAGTTCTATAAGAAAAGAACCTAATTGTTCGATGAACTCCGGCGGAAACACGCGACTAGCAAACGCTCGCCGGAAAATCCCTGAGAACTCTTTGTCCAAGCCACCGATTCCCATCTTTTGGAAATCCCAATCGGGATTTATAATCGAGCGGTATGCAGATTTCCTGAACATTCAACATCGAAGAAATACGAGAAGCTGAGAGGGTATCGATAACTCACCCCTTGCTTTTTCCAACCAGGTTCAGAGTGGAACCTTCTTTTCTGTCAAAAATGATGGCGGAGTTAGGCAGCAGCTGTCCGCATTTAATCTATAACAACGTATAAGAGACAGGTTAAGTTTTGATTGCAGGGTATATGGGTTACCATACCGGAAACGGCTTCGATTTCTCATCACCAGAAGCAGCAGAATTGAGATCAATGCCTAGAAATGTAAGAGATAGGGCAAAGAAAGAAAATGAACTGGGGCAGGCAGAAAAAAGCAAAGCGCACCATCAATACTTTTCACGTCTAGAGATAAAGTGAACGTTTTCCCCTTCTCGAGATCATTGAACTGGAAAACTAATTGTTCTTCAATTGTGAACGCCATGCCGCCGAACTGCATTGAGAACTCTCGTGCCATAAAATCCGAATTTAACGGTTCAGCAGTGGCACTGAAAATAGATACGTTTTTGGAAGACTGTCTGAATTTTCAAACACAAAGGTGGGTTCGAGCGGAGGAGCTCGCTTTATAGACGTTTTTCTTGAGATACATTTTTGAAAAACAGCTGGTAATATGCAGCCAGCCCAACTAATGAACTGATGAAACATCCTGGCTTGAGTGTTTGTTAAGTAGTATTCAGGCCTACGATTCTCTATCCAAAATCCCTTCGCAAAGGGTGAACATCTGAGTCTTTAATGAGATATGTGCGACGATAGGCATTAAAAAAAGAAGAACCGATTGCTGAAACTTCCGGAATAACACATATCATTATACTCCGCACCCGTAAATGACCTAAAGGTAATCACAAATTCCGAAACTCACTTCTTTTTCAGTTGAAAATCAGCCGAAAGCGTAATGGATCCGATATACTCATTGCTCTGAACGGATAGTTCACTTTAAAGATATGTATTACTAACTTGGATATCAAGCTCACCTTGAAAGAAAACGGTCTTACAAGTACTTCCTGATCCAAGGTCAGCACGGCCCATCTCCTCTGAGCAATAGCAAAAGCTATTTCTCCGCGTTTCATGGATGGATGATTGCGGATTGTGCATACGAAGCGATGACCAGGGCCAGTTTGCATTTCGATGTGCCTGAAGGATTCTATTCAAGAGTGATGACAGAGGATGCCATCGCAACTGGATAAAGCAACTTCTAACTAGAATGTAAAAACTTTCAGACGAATGAGAACAATATCCGAGAATCTGCTCAATCCATAGATGCAAGGAAGCACCGCCACTGCTACTTTAATGACAGCACCCAATTTCTGGCCATTAACGGAAACAAAAAACAAAATATATTGAAACGAACAGGAGTGAAAAGACTACGTTCAACATCGGCCAACGAGGCTGAGACTTGTAATTTCACACCTTAATCTGTGGATCAATTAACTATAAAGGTTGCATGTGAGCCATAAGTTGGAGGCGGAAAGTATGAAATATGTGTATTTGAATGACCAGTATTAGTCAGTTATATTCTTGGCCGCGAAATACATCTTGACTATGCTCAAGAAAACATTTCTTCCATTGATGTTCTTCATTGTACAAACAACTCATGTTAGTTTATGAGCATGAGACACGATATTTGTCTTCTTTTTTAACTCCTTGATGCTCTCTAACGATCACTAATTCGCTCGTTTTCTCCTGCTGAGATTTGGACTCAGTTCATGATTAGTATACAAGGTATATTAGTATTCAAGGTTTACCCGCGGTACCGAGGTGTGGTCATGGATAGCAAAGGACTTTTTGTAGTTAATTTCGTAGTAGCAGTGATGCATTTATACCATGGTTTTCTTTTCCAAAGGAAACCTGACCATATCTTGGTGGAAAGAGATCTATAGAAAACGTCATAAATATAGTAAAGCCTTTGTACTTATTACTAAGAAGGACAGTTAGGACGGATCAGCTGTTCCATGGGGTTTTAATAGATATCCTTTCTACAGAGACTCCTACTACACCTCCCGTTTGCTGGCGCATTCAACGATTGCTCATCTGTGCATTGCAAAAACAGAAACGCAATTTTCGACCGCAAATACCCCTCCCCGTTTAATGAACCTCACACATAAAGACGTACCACTGAAAACAGCGACAAACTGACTTCATTAGTCACTCTAGCAGTACAATTTTTAGATCCTCCAAGCCACAACAATCTACGAATTTTCTCAACTACCTCCGCAGGAGCCAGTCACACTCATTCGGCTTTTCTGCGCGGTGGTGAGATTCGATTTTCTCAGCAATGCCTTTATTGGATAAACACACCCACTAGCAATTCGTCACATCTCATGGGACCTGGGCTTCTGCGCAACGCAGCCGAATCGATGCATCACGAAGAAAGTGCGTCATTTACGGAAATTAGCGCGATAGGCGCAGATGCTTGACGAGGAGCTTACAGAGGCAGTTGACGATTGCTGATGGTCAACTACAAGAATTTTAGCGAGACGAAATTCGAACCGGGACATATATAAGCAGTAGAAAAGAGCTCACTGAATGAGACACCAACACAAAAATTGTAATTAATGCAAATAAAAACGACAATACAATAAAAACAAAATGTTGAAGCAAACAAGAGCACGGTGAACGACTCACTTAACTCCCTGCGCATCAAAATCATCCCGACTCACGACGGCCGTATTAGTGATAGCCAACTCGTCCGTTGGACATTTCCGCACCTTCATAGAGATCTGAACATCACCCATAAATTCTTAACATTGCATTCTTTGCAGTCCTGCCGTGCACTTCATACTTTCTACCCGATCTCGCTACCGAAAATTTGCCAAAATTCAACAGTAAATAAAATTAAAAGAGAAATGAGAACTACAAAATACACTGCAACTTTTTTTTGAAAAACTTACGGCGCTCATGGTGCCAAGCAAGCTGAGACCAGTTGGTTTCGACCTAGAAAAACGGATGTATGAAAGAGTTTGAAGAACAATATAATAGTCTCGAAGGGACGATAAAGACATGCGCAATGAAAACAACAGGACGACGATAAACCGAGCTCATATTTGTGAGTCATGTACACGAAATCAATTCTGAATCTTAAACCAACACCGGTTCATCAGCCACTATTTCGTTTAATCGGATTTTTTACGCCGATACAAATTCAGTTTCTCTGAACACAAGCAATGCCAGGCTGCTGTCTAAACTTCGTATATTCCCTGAATATATACACTTAATGAGCCCCGCCTCAAGTTTCGATGAATCGCAGATTAATGGTGTATTCCGAGCATTTATTTCAGGTGTACTATTATACTACATGGAGGGTAGGTTTCATCGATCTGGTGGAAGAGCAACCACTTCACCGGGATTGTCCTTATCACTATGTCACACTAAAGAGGGAAATTGAAACTTTAAAAATGTCCTTATCACCATATCACACTAAAGAGAGAAACTGAAACATTAAAAGCGGGAAAAGAAAAGCAAGAGAAATACGAAGTGTGCCTAGAAATTTTATACAAACAGCAGAAAAGTTGGAAAATCTTCTTTAGTAACGCAAAATAGAGCTGGTTATGATTCAGGTGAAGAACGAGAAGTGTCCACAATCAGGTGAAACTTTTTGGAGGGACATATGTTTTTACTTTTTTTTACTTTTACAGTTTTTACTAAGGAGGCCGACGACGCTGTTACGTCTCTCTGTCGCATAGAATTCGGAAGGATTATATAGGATGAAGGACGGACGACGTTGTAAGCCGCACCAAACACATTAGGGCTACATCGTTTAGGCAGACAGATCGCAGGCAGAAAAAAAAAACAAAAAAGCTGCGCTCGACATAGCCAAGACGCCCGAAAAGGGATTAGTGCCTGTGGATTACCTACAGAACCGTAAAGGTAGGAACATGCAAGATTTTTTGCACAACAGCCGGATCAGAAAGGGAAAAGAGAACGGCTTTTCTATGGTCCATATGTGAAAGACGGTACGAATGCGAAAGGAAAGCGGGCAAAAAGCCTCACAATATCGCGATACGGATGCGTAGGTAATTTACCTTGATATAAACTTGGAAGGGTCGTATGAAAAGGAACTAATAGGAGAACTATGGCAATTTTTCGCAGTTGTTGATCATGAGACGCCATCCGCGGCGGAGTAAAAGGATTGGAAGTGGTCAACTTTGCTGTTTTCTTCCAAGGGCGTGCCAGCGCAATCGTTTGACCGTCAATCAGTTCGACCCATCTAGTAGTAAACTGAGCAGACTAGCCGATATACGGTCCAGCTCTTTGGCTTCCCAGGAAGGTCTAGGTTATTTGACCGACTCTGGCAGAACGGGCTGTTCGATTAAACTTCAGTGAGGAGTGATCGCTCAACCGTGCCCATAAAATGGCGCGACATACCATTTCATTCAAACGTACAAGAGCCGACATGATTTCAAACTCGCGTGTGAATTCAACATGCAACAGGTCATATGAACAATCATATGAACGACCATCTTCGAGTTCCTCGTCCTGCGCTCTACGCTGTTATTATTCGGAGTCCCTCACTTCGCTAGACTGCTCGTTTTCATGTTTTTCGAGACACCAAAAACATGCAACGTTTCCTTTTGGGCTTATTTACTGAGCTCCTCTCCGAATCACAATTCTATTCGATTTTCCGCTAGTTGTCAGATGCTACTACAACCGCTGTGCCGCTACTGTACTGCTGTACAAATATTGCTGAGCAGAGACGAAAAACAGCGAAAATTCAACGCTTAATACTGACAATCGTATACCAGATGCTAGGATTACGATATATCAATTCGCGAATGCCGTTTAGCATGCATTTTTCATTTGCCCTCTACACATTGAATCCATAAATTCTGAAAGATCTCATGGATAAAACGGAAACTATGGCAACGACCGAGGATGTGAAGGTGCACATAAGAAGGACAAGCTACACTGAGGAATGCGAAATCTGGGGCAAAGACATACCGCTGCCATACGACCACACACATGGATCCATTTCTCAACCCAGATTCATCATTGATAACCCGCCTCTAGATCACATCAAGGTTACACCGCTAATCACGATTCATTCAAAGTGAATCTGTGGTACTTCCTAACCCGATAGCTCAAAGAAGTAAACTTTAATAACTCAGAAGTCACACAAATTCTTGTCGAGAAATCCAGTTTTGAGACTGCGCAATTACGGAAAGCGCGGTTTCGTACATGAATCCCATATTCAGGTACGAAACCGTGGATGCAGAAGAACACAGCAAAAGACAACCAGTTTCTGTTTTGATAAGGCCAAAGACTTACGAGATTTCTTTTGAATCTGCACCGTAAATCACCCAAGGGGAAGATATCGAAAATCTAATAGAACCAGGCAAATAGAGTCAAAATATAATAAAATATCCAGAGAAGCTGTACTGATCCAAAGAGATGGGATCGAAATCAATCAGAATAATTGACAGCGGTTGAAGACAACATACGAATGCGAAATGACTCAGAATCCCATCTCGTCTGACAGCACAAAATGGAATACGGCAAATTATAAGGTTCCTGTACGAAGGTTACCAGAGGGAAGATGAATAACGTTCAAGCACTATAAAGTCGACTCTTTTATCGGCAAAAAGCAATAGAAGCACAAGACGATTGACCTGCAACATCACAGTTGAGAGAAACGAGTTAAATCGACGGAAGTAGCAAAAGTTGTAGAACTAGCAGAGAGTAAAGCCTGAAAACATTAAGAAAAAGAACACCACAAGTCGCTCTCAGTGAACCAGCGTTCATGGCAACTACAAGACCAGCTATCAAACGCACATCGAAGTAACCCAGAAAAAAGCTCTATAACTCTTCCTCGCCCAAGCATTAGTGAATAATTCGCGGGGCAGTGACGAGCCTGCCTCCCTCTCCCCCATGGGGAACGAGGAATCGATGAATGTCGCTCGGTGCTGCTGGGAGTGGTCGCTTTGAAAACGCTCGCATCCGAACTTCCGGCTAAGACTTCACTTCACCGCTATCATAAATTGTAAAGGGTTTCGCCGAAAAGAAAAGGACGCGGCCAGGAGCGGGGAAACACTGACGTGCGTTGAAAATTAGGTTTGCCTCGGCACGCATGAAAACTTGCACTTTCGTTGGAATGATGAGTGCTGGATTTCACGCGACATAGATTCTCAGAAAATATAGACGGCGTTTCCAGTAACCAGACTAGAAATTGCTCAGCCGCTCAAGAGAATAAGAGGACGACGGCAATATCGGTTAAGATGGGAAAGACCCTTTCAACTCATTGACAACTAATTCACGCAATGCTGTATCACAGCTGTTTTTAAGCCGTCCTGAAAACTTTGACGGAAATTCCTGTGTCATCTTGGAATCGTAGACGTGAACCATCAGAAGACAGCAATGGAAGATTATAATTACTTCTGTTTGCTGATTTCAGATTGTCCGCAATAGTTGAAAGTTCCAAATCCACGAATCACGCCTGGGTCAAAACATTTTCTTCGAGAAAACTTTGCGTTTCAGAGTTGTTCGGGGCGCTGACCACGAATCTGATGTCCGCTTTCCGACTTTCGGCCAAGGATCATTCACATTGTCGATTAAGGTGGTCAGGTCAAAATCTCAGATGTGGTTCAAACTCTGTGCTTCGCGGTGCTTGGTTTTGCGCGGCCAACGGAAAAGTTGCGATCCCGCGCGCCGGAGAAGTATTTCAAACTGAAAAGTAGTCTAAATCTCATTTACGGCAGAACACAGGTCGTCAAAGTATGATCAAGAAGAGATTCATAATATGCCTCTCGCAGAAAGGCAATTGCAGAGCTCGAGTTGTCAATACGAAGATTGAAGCGATAACGACAGGGTCCTCTTCCTTCTGCTCCTACATTCGTCAACTTTTTCTCACAGCAGACAGCAGCTTGTCCCGTATAAGTGCAGCACCAAACTACAGAACTGAAGCCCATAAAGATGAGCTGCTCCAGAAGTCAGGCACAATGGCATTTCGTATGCTTTCTGGGAACGCTTGCGATTTATGAGCAAGTTCTAATTGCTCTATTTCTGCCAGAAACGAGACATAAAAGCCAATGAACCGACAACTTTACTATGATCAAGACAATGAGGCGGATCTCAGCTCTTATACGATGGATATAGATAGGCAATTATATAAATCCATGAAGTCGCATGACGGCGCCGCCACTAGTTGGCAAAAGAGTACATGTTGTTTCCTCAGTTTCATTCCTTTTTCCATTCAGCGGAAGTGCAGCACCAACAATTCTCAAGAAAGTTTCTGAAAGATTTCCTGTCATTACTGCTTGCTGACGATTTTCTCAGCCTGGAAATCAGGAATTCAGCATTTCGCACGAACTCCTGGTTCATTAGGCCTTCCATGGGAACTAAGTAATTGATGTTCTTCAAAAACTATGCACAACACTAGGAGAGAAACAACCACTGACGACATTCAACAGGCAAAAGCAATGTCGAGAAAAGCAGCATCGAAATGGAGACAAAGCGCACAGCGAAAGGTCGATTAAGCTTAATCGGATAGCGGTAATTACCAACGTCGATGGCAACTCGAGCTTAACCCTTACGAGTGTCGCAACTCTTCAGGTGCTCACATACCTGAATAGAAGAGGTTGCGAAATGGAAAAACAGAAGTAGCAAAGAAAATAAAAGGAGAAGGAACACTGAGTTTCACACCTGTCGTTGCAGCACTTCAATGCCGAGAAGGTGTTAACCTTTCGTCAGCCATTTATGGAGTAAATCAATACGCACTTCCACTAATTCTTCATACCAACCAACTCAGAAATTCAATAGCCGTGGAGTGGACCAGCTACCTGCGAGTGAGAAACAGCGGTGCGCTCTAAGGACCGTACTTCAACTGAATAATTTGTTATGTAATAATGAACACATTTGGAGAAGACGCTTGTGAGACCATAGAACTCATTTCCCACGTATTATTTGCGTTAGCTGAACATAATTTTCGGGACCGAACGAGTTTTTTCAACGGATCCAGTTCGAGTCGCTGTTCGAAAAAAAGAGCAACTTGAAATACCCACTTGAAAACAATTCGACCTCTTTCGAAAATTCTGAAAGTGTAGCAAAGCCCTTCTAGAGGCTGCACCGACCAACTCACAGAGCACCCTGATCACCATTCAGGCGTCCGCAGTTGGTGTCGAATTCGGTAGATAAAAGGTGGGGGAGTGTCGTTTGTTCGCAATGTCGGCTCGACCAAGGGCGGGCGACAGTTCCTGTGGATACAATTAAGGCCCACTCAGACTCTACTGTGTTGCTGCCACAGTAATGATGAAGGATAGGGACCAGCGACGCGCGCGTCAGCTGCGCAGACTCTGAAAGCGGGTGCAGCGCTGCACCCGCCTTCAGAGTTTTACTGCGGCAGCGGATTTGCTGCCGAAAACGGATGTGGGGTGCGCTCATCCCCCCTTTCGCTGCTAATTTTACTTTACTGCGGCAGTAAAACTCTGAATGGGCCCTTAGCGACGACTCGCCCAGCGACGGTAAGCTGACTCCGGCAACTCGACCGTAGTCGGTGGTCCCGATGTGGACCAAGTACGAAGGCGCCTGCCCTCCATCAATGAAACACCTCACGAAAGGATTCGAATAAGCGTTCATTGGATTGAAAACCATGGAAACCCATACATTTTCTGGATCAGAATTTCACCCTCTATCGAATCACCTAAGAAGGAACGCTCTTTCAGTAACATTAACGGCTGTGGTTCCTACACTTTTCTCTGAATCGTAAACCACTTCCTCATTTTCTAATTTTCAAAAACCACCGAAAGGGACATGATACAAAGGATGTCCTGTGCTATAAGAAAGGAAGCGAGATTTGGGTTGAAGGGAGAATTCTGAATCGAAGCAATCAAATAAGTCGGGCAATACACTTCAATGTTAATACCGCTACTGTTTCTTTTTCATCAATTATTAAAAAGTTCCGTTAGTGTTACCAAAAGAGCGATCCTTGTTAGCTCATTCGATAGAGAGTAAAATTCTGATTCAGAAAATGTATGGATTTCCATGGTTTTGAATCCAATGAGTGCTTATTCGAATCCATTTGTGAGGTGTTTCATTAATCGAGGGCAGGCGCCTTCGAATTTGGTCGACATCGGTACCAACGACTACGGTCGAGTCGTCGCTAATTGTATCCACAGGAACTGTCGCGCGCCCTTGGTCGAGCCAACATTGCGAACAAACGTCTCTCAACCATAAAATGTAGAGGTAAAATGGTCTGCGCAATGCATTGTCCATTCCGAATCGTAGGAAAATGGTGAACGCGAATTTGGCATACAATAACATGTGCGGGGCAGCCGCTGTTCGAATAAGCACCTCCCCTTTCCCAAAAATTCCGATGTCAAAACTTCGAAACGAATGAGGGCTTGATTAGCGAAGAGATCAACGGCTCGACAGTGAGAGTGTTACTGTAACCCCCTACAACTGCACCACGCGCGCCTCGAACGGACTCTCACCGAAATCGGTGCCCACAACTCAACTTCCATGATTATCTATAAAAATCTGGGGAAGACCGTCGAAATGTAAGCATCAGAATCGTGACGGACACCCCGAACGACTTCCCGGAGTTCGGACAGAGATGGATGAAGAAAGAATTCCCACTGAGCTTTGGAGGACAGTGGAGGAAATAGTGCCATTCTCGATAATCTGCAGACATGGGAAGCTCAATCCGTCTAGTCATGTGCATGTTTTCACTCCTAACAAAAACAGCGAGCGACGCGGTTTGTCAGAAATGCATGACTGGAAGGCACGTGCTGAAGCTGTGAGCAGTGAAGCTTTTCGCCTTTTTTTGGGAATTTCACATTTGAAGGACTCCAGTCGAGTTCAGCTCAATTTTATGAGTCGCTTGGAGGCCTTCTGGGTGGGTCGTTTTGCTCTTCTGATCGTGAGTTCATTAACTCCTCCTTGACGGGCCCACATATGAGTTCGCAGAAGAAGTTGAAAGAGAACAAAGCGATCCAATTGATAAACGTTTAATGAATCTAACTTCCATTTCAACATTATATGTAAATAAATGAATATATACTATTTTAAATGCTTAATTAGGACTCCACTGATCAAGTAAATTGCATCCTCTCATTCCCACAGAAAATGACAGTGGTAATTCACCGCGAATTCAACGCAAAACCCATCCAAGGCGCGGCTAGAAGTTCACGGTTTTACAATCTGTCCGATGTATTTAAGAAAAAATCCAGAAAACGTGGTGAGTTAGAACATCGGATACAATTGAGGAAAGGTTACAGTGGTGAAGGAAATACAGTCTTTGCTGAATATGCGCAACCACGATTTCCCTCATACGAAAGCAATAAAGGAGCGCTTTCACAGAAGATAGGACATTGATTGTACTTTAGAAACATACATCACTGCCAGGCTACCTAGTTTAAGATGCTAAGAACGGGGTGGAGGCTTATGTGAGGAAGTTCCACCTTAGAAAATACACTACCAAGGAGACGATGAAGTGACGTGAAAAGAAAATCACGACGCCAATTATGAAACCTAGGATTATAAAAGATAGATTAAAAATTATAGTGGATTATAAAAAAACTGCCCAGCTCTCAGTTTGGGAAAAAGCGAAACTATCCCGGGATACTCTCAATGGGCAGTTTCGGTGCTCTACGGGTTGGAAGTACAGCCAGTACAAGTGTTGTACCAGCTCGACTTCTAGAATCCACAAAAAATCACATTGGTTCCAATACCGAACAGCGTTGTTTCTTAGAGTAAAACAAGCCTTCCAACTGTTCCTTTGGCGGCACCCCAAGCCACATAGCACCTATGGTTTCATGAGCGCAATGCTATTATTGAGGAGGAAGATAAACAGAAAATTCTCTTCCAGACTTTGTATAAGGAACTGCTGAGCATTACTCAACGAATTAGAAGGGATAACAATTCTCGTACTGCACTAAAGATAAGCAGATCGCGACACACAACATGAAAAATAATGGATGAATAATTCAATAATTTCAGTCATTCAATAACGGCACAAAACAAACGGAAAATTTGCGTTTTTTTCTGGAACGAAAGAGCGTGATCAAGGCAGTGAATTTCAACAGTATTTAAAGCGCTGGAAGTAAATTAGCACTAATATTCAGTTTTTTGCACTGCGAACACTCCACCCATAACTTTTGGAGAACTTGAATCGATTGAGAGATTAATAGAGGAAGCAAAACGGCAAAACATTTCCATCACCATTTGCCAACGAACATTGCGACACACGGCGATTTGTGCGCTCCACGACGAAAGCGCAAGGTCATGATACGACAACCCTGATTTTCACGCGAGGCACCAGCACGTTTCAAATATTTTCCAGACGAACCAATTTCGTAGGCACCGGTCATCGTTCCACAAAGTCTACGACATTCTTCTTCTTGTTTGAGGTCGCGGTCATTTTTTGCATTTCTGTTTCCCTTGTAAAGTGATGGTAATGATGTTTGTGTGGACTACGTGTGCTCTTGATCTGTATTTCTGGTTATCGCCTTTTTCATGCACCTCAAGAGATTTTCACATCAAATTCTTGAGTTGAGTATAGATCTTATTCTTTTCATAATGTTCGTAATCGGGAACATTGTATGGTTTGTAATTACCCGGAAGTCTGCCAGTGAGGAGTTGTGTTATTTTAGGACTTATTGCTTGGTTGGTGTTCCGTAGTTTTCTGGTCATCTTTATGGTCATTTTTATCTGGAAATCGTACGTAAACGAGGCGAAAGCCGCCAATAGAATTTTAGATCAAATCTGAACAGTAATCAAGTGGGAGGAGAAATCTCAGTTTATTCTGTACTTTTAATAAGGAGTTGTGCTGACAATAAAGTCATGGCCGTTTTCCAAATCTTGCATTCTGCAGGTAGGTATTTCTCACGTAATGCTGTAGTTACGAGAACGGCTGTATTCTTCATTAGAATTGTGTTTTACCTCTGCCTCATGCTAATTTTCAATGTCTTTTCTCAATTTTTCATTTCTAACTCATGGCGGGGCCGAGACACTTGGAGTGCGTGAAATGAGAAATACAAATTCCAAGTCAAGCTGGCTGCTATAGAACGCAGAAAACCGTTTCAACATAGCAACAACCATAAAACAATTCAAAAAAGCGCGAAATGGTGAGCAATGTAGGGAAATTACAGTCCTTTTCGCCGCACTGCACCGTTACTTGATCAGTACTATTTGAAGTTTTCTGATAGGGAGGCAAAGTGACTTGCCCGATACCCCTCATTTTCGCGCAAGGAAAGCTCTCTCATTGAAGTTTGGGAAGAAATCGCAAATGTTACTCCGAATATTTTTGTAAGATTACGTACTTCTTTTTTCGTCACCAATGGAAATATTGGCTTTGTAAGCGCACATAGCTCTCGAAACCAGATGCTGCTGTCGTTATTGGACATTTCGAGTGTGTTTTTCATTAGGTAGTTGTTTAATGAGAAACACTTCAGCCATGTTCATAAGAGAATCTCTTCGACCCAGTTCTATCCAAACTCAGTTGGAAGGGTTATTTGTGGTGCTGTATGCGTGTCACGGGTTTCACTAGTTAATTTAGGCGGCTCTTAACTACGGAGCTAAGTATCGTTGTTATCTGACAGCTGAAAACGAAGGAAAACGATTCTGTTCAAATCAGTTCGGCCTTAGTGATAGTGAAGTGCAAAGAGTTCTATAAAAACAGTAATCAGGCGGTAGCACGAGAGAGTAGCTTGGCAAGTTCGCGTGAAATAAAAATTTGTCCTTTCAACACTTTGCATCCTTGGATTTCGCGTCATTTGCTATGAGAGCTTCCGAGTTAATTTTCTTTTTCAACTCTTATTTTTTGATCTGATTCGAGTGCTTAGATGTTCGGTTGAGTTGCCTACCGCCTACCTGGGCATATGTTACGTTTTCAGGCGCTCTGCTTTCTATAGTTTTTGGAGCCTTTCTTAAAAATGGCTCAGTTGTTGCTAGATGTACTACAGAAAACAATCTCACAAAGTGAGTATTTTTCTATGCGTTTCTTTCCCGTTCTCCCATAATATTTAACCTTTCATCCTTTACAGATCAAGAAGATCAGAAGAAGGCGTTGGAATTCTTGAATGAGGCTTCCACGCGAGATTTTGTAAGTCATCTTTTATCCAAATTATAATTGATCTGAAGTAATATTCCGAATTTAGCCCGCTTTCGTTAATGAGCTGAGTGTGATATTGCGGTCAGAAAGCTGCCAACCATTCGCACGTCAGGCGGCAGGGTTACAGTTGAAGAACGTCTTGTACGCTAAAGATGAAGAGACGCGTGCTCATTATCTGAATAGGTGAGGTGAAAAACGTGGTTTGATTTCATCATTGGGCTTACGGTCATCTGAGCAATGGATCTGGACTCAGCTGAAGAATTGAATTTTATTTTAAAACTCATCTTTTACTGTGTTGTTCTGCTGAATCATCTTAGGGAAGAATTTTGTGTCTTTGCTTAGCCAACCAAACGCTATGTCGCACTGCTAATGACCTATAGGGTTGTCAGAGAGTCTTGAGACGCATCCCCTTGGTCTCACACAGCTGAAGTGTCACGTAAAAATTTGCAAGAATTTCGTTGAGTATGGTACCCACGCAGCCTACTTTCCCGACTAACCCTCTGTGACTATCATTCATATCACTTCCTGAAAACCTTCTTAACTAAGAAAAATTCAACTAAGTAGAGCTCAGCTCTACTTAGTTGAATTTTCATAGCAATAGATCATTGATATACTTAGGTTGACCACTATCGTTACTCACTATGATGATTAAATTGTTGGGTAAATTACACTACACATTTATTGTAAAAACGAGGGAAACATCGTAAAACCGTTCAAGATTCGCCACCTTATTCGTATTTTACCTTCTTCATCGGCTCTGAAGTACTTGTTTTTCTATGTGAATTACGACCCCCTGAAACCGGCTCCTCGATTAAGAGCGATCAGTCCTCTCACTACCCAGGAGAACGGTAAGGGTTGGTAAGTAAATATTACCTATTCAGGTGGTTGGCTCTGCCAGCAGACATTCGAACTCATGTGAAAGTGCTTGTCGTGCAAACACTCGGCACTGAGCCGTTTCGTCCGTCCATCGCCGCGCAATGTGTTGCCGCTATTGCGTGTGCCGAGCTTCCATCGGGAGTTGGTTTTCTCACTTGTAGATTGTTTCGTTAGCTATTTCACTTCTACAATTTCAATTATAGCACTGGCCTGATGTCATCGATGCACTGCGTGGAAGCGTGACGAATCCTGGAAGCTCTGCGTCGTTAAAGGAGTCCTCTCTCGAGACTTTGGGTTACATCTGCCAAGATATCGATGCATCTGTAAGTTACTCTATGCACGTCATCGACTTTTGCCCGAACTTGTCGATTCAACTTTTTATTTGAAGGTACTTGAACAACAGTCAAATTCCATCTTGACTGCTATCGTCCACGGTATGCGAAAAGAAGAGCCGTCGTTTCACGTGCGGTTAGCTGCAACGAACGCGCTGTTGAATTCATTGGAGTTCACGAAGAAGAACTTCGGCATGGAGGTACGCACTTATACGTCGTGTGATTTTAGTTAGTTTTTCAAATTCCCATCGAACCTAATTCTAATATCATATTTATTAACAGTACGGTGCAAAGATCGTTCCTATAAGCGCAAGGTTTCTTCATACTTGTATGATTTCTTTTGGGCCGAAAACGCTGTGTCCGAACGCGATCCATTCAAGCGACTTTCGAAGATTTGAAAAGACTAGAAGGGGACTAGTAGATTTGTATTATTTGATTGACTGTCATTGAATCTTGGCATGGTAATATAGTAGTAGCTGATAGGATGAGTGTAGCCAAATAGCCAAGATGATACAAGTTTATTTCGGTTGACGTTTCGGCGAGTCCGCCTTTAGAGCCTGGAAGAGACAAGAGGAATTTGAGAAATCACTCGTTCAAGAACAATTTCAAGTTCCAGCGGCGAATCAAAAGGCACTAGGAGAGAAAGACGAATCGCGAATAGGGCAACACAACCAGACCTGGGCATGTAGAAAACCAATGCAAACCACAAGCTACAGGCGGTACAAAAGACTTGTATTAGTCTCAAACGATGGAATCGCATTCAATCTAAGTTGACTTGTACAGGCAATTCATTCCAAACATAGAGGTTCGTTCTGGTGTAATATTTCCCATTCTTTGGCAGATGACTCAGCAGTGGAGGGCACAGTGACTTATCAGACGTTCTTCAACCATTTCTCTATTTTTCTCTTCCCTGTTGTATTATTATCTCTTTTCATCCTGTACCTTCATTTTTCCTCCAAACAAAGGACATCCTACCTTACCGGACTTTTTTTTAGGCTGAAAGGCATATAATCATGCAAGTTGTCTGCGAAGCCACTCAGTGTACTGATACTCTCGTGAAAGTGGCTGCGCTGCAGTGTCTGGTGCGAATTATGTCCCTGTATTACCAGTATATGGAGCAGTACATGGGATCAGCGTTATTCGCGGTGGGTTTTCATATTTCTTCCTCGTCTGTGAATCCCGTTTTCTATCAGAGGTCGCTTAGATTTCACTACAAGCAATAAACTCTGACGTGCCCGAAGTTGCCCTCCAAGGAATCGAATTCTGGTCGAACGTCTGTGAAGAAGAGATCACCTTGAGTCTGGAGGCAGAGGAAGTAGGTGTTGCTGATCTTTTTTTATGGGATTTTCTTAATTTTAGGTTATGTTTCAGGCTCAAGAAAACAACAGAGTTCCAGAGCAGGTGTCACGACACTACGCAAAAGGAGCCGTTAGCCATATTTGTCCGCTTATGCTTGAAATTCTCACGCATCAAGGTAAATTTCCCCTATTTTCATGTTGCTATGAAATGAAAAAGAATGTAAGTTAAGATGAAAGTGATGACGACGACGACTGGACTCCATCGAAAGCAGCCGGCGTGTGCATAATGCTCATGGCGCAGTGCGTTGGCGATACTATCCTTCAATCTGTGATGCCGTTCCTCAAGCATTTCAGCAGTACGGATTGGAAGTACAAGGTTGGTTCAATTTTTGATTGTTCCATCAGATGCTGAGTTCTGCCTTAAACATCTTTAGGAGGCAGCAATTATGGCATTCGGAAGTATACTCGATGGGCCTGATCCGGCAAAGTTGATGACACTCGTTGAACAAGCAATGCCTGCTCTCATAGAGAGCATGGCAGAAAAGAACGTGAGCGACGTTGCCTGGCAAATTTCAGGAGGGGAGTGCTGTGCCTAATCAGTAATATTCAGGTAACTATTCGCGATACGGCAGCATGGACCATTGGACGTGTGCTGGAGATTTGTCCAGAAATTGTTAACAAAGACGGTATGCTGGAGAGGTTGCTGCCTTCTCTCAGTCAAGGACTGCAGCAGGAGCCTCGGGTGGCCGCTAATGTTTGCTGGGTTAGTGCACAAAGTGTCATCTACTCTTCGCAAACTTCATTGTATGTCCACACTTTAGGCTATGGTGGCACTGGTGAAGTCCACGTATGATATGGCTTGCGGACAAGGAACTGATAGCTCTGGTCAGCCAGAAACTTATGCTCTTTCGCCATGCTTCGAGGCTATGGTAGCTGAACTGATCAAAACGACTGACAGGTTGGTTTCAAAACCATGGAATTGTGTGCTTAATACATGCATTTTGATTTGGAATTCTTTTGAATTTCATTTACCTGGTTCTGTGAAAGGTAGACGCAAAAAAGTCGCTGCAATATACCGCAGATGGTACGCAAATCGTGATTCATCGACGTGGCTCAGGGTTTATACCAGGTATAGCAGAACTCATCTTGGATACCTCGATTTGGGGCACACCTGAAATTTGTACGTCGTTACTAGTTCGATGTTTTCAAATCTTCGCCGAGCTGTTGAGTTATGTTGGGTCCTGTATAAGTCACAAACAAAGCCCAAATGGACTCAAAAACACTTTCGTGGAATAAAGCGTACCATTTTGGGTATCCGAGCCCTTGCCTCGGTCACGAGCTAAATCGTATAAAATTTGTATGAACCCCGAATAAACCTTGAGGAAGTTATGCTGTGAGCGTTAATGAATCACGATTTGCCCGCTATTTAGGGTTTATTCCGGGCATATCGTTCAGTCCAGGCACCAGCCTTTAGCAGAAAACAGTGTAAAGCACTTTCAGTAGTGTTTCTCATCGGGTTCCCATCCTTCCATGGGCACTATTTCGCAAATATCACTTTCATTTCCTTCGTTTAACAAGTCACAAGTGCGGACCAGAACTGCTGGGATATGATGCCCAAATAACAAGCAAAGTCGGTGGTGTAAAGAGGAAACTGTGGTTCTGGTTGAAAGAATGGTGCTACACCGCTTCAACACAGGATAGTGCTGCTCGAATCATCCGTTTTTCGAGAAGTCCACATTAACAGTCGTGGTGATGGGTTGAACTTTGTTCAAAATGTTCTTTGTCAGTCATTATTGTTACTGTCTCAGGACCGATGGTAACCAGTCGAATCTCCGTCTTGCTGCTTTCGAAACCCTCATGGAACTCATCAAGAACTCGCCGAAAGATTGCTATCCTGTTGTACAGAACACTACTGTGCTGATGTTGAAGAAACTGGAGCAGTTGCTGAATATGGAAGCCACAACGACGTCCAACTCAGATAAGGTTCTGCTCGTAGACTGGCTGGCGTAGTATGAGCTTAAACTATCGCACTGGTTTGCAGAATCAACTCATGGACCTGCAGTCGCTGTTGTGCGCTACCCTGCAGTCCGTTCTGCGTAAAATGCGCCCTGAGGATGCAGCTCTGGTTGGCGAACATGTCATGAATGGGCTTGTCCAGATTATGAACCGCACGGCAAACAATAAAGGCGGTGGAAGTGTCATGGAAGAAGCTCTCCTTGCGGTTTCTGTTCTGGCAGAAAGTGAGCACCTCAATATTGCTTTTTATCTATTGTTAACATTATTCTCCGGTTTGCTTCTTTCAGCTTTGAACAATGGTTTCATTGCCTATGTTGACGCTCTTAAACCGCACTTGATGCGGGCGTTGGCGAATCACGAGGAGCCTCAAGTAAGTGACATAGCCATTCTTTATTCAGTATCCTAGTGGTAACACTGTCTCTTTGAAGGTATGCGCTGCTGCTGTCGGTCTCGTAACTGATATGTGCCGTGCCATCGAGGTGAACATTGCTCCGGCTCTTGATGACATTATGAACACGCTTGTTCAGAGCCTGCAGGTCAGTTGTTATGGACAGATGAAACATATGTCATAACACCGCTGAAAATTCAACAAAACAGCCCAACCTGGAGCGTTTGTTTCATAGTTCACAGTGGAACTTTATAGTTTACCAAGAAATCGCGATTATCGTTATTTTATTCTGGTCTGCGCTAATATTGGTTGAAAGGTCACTTTCGATCTTTCATCCTTTTCCTCATACTATTGCGTCGGGAGGCCACATGGTTTCTTTGATGCCCAGTCCGGTTGAGAACTCTGGTTTACAAAGTGTTCGAGAGTGTTTCATAGGGGTGATAAAGCTGGAGCTATCCTCTCCCTTTTGTTTTCTGAATTAGCCGTTTGACGGACACAAAGCAGAGGTCCAAATTTGTGATTTGGCACCGATCTTTGATTAGTGCCTCCTTCTAACAAATCAGTTGATTGTGGTAGGATGAAAGCCTTGGGTTTGTTGTTTTTTTTGCCTTACCTAGCTCTCAAACCGGTAACGGGACGATTTTTTCAACTTATCCCACTATTTCTTTTTTTTATGTTGGAGCGGTGAACAGTTACCAGCTGAATTCTGCGTGTTTGTTGTTGAAATCTTATTCAAGTCAATGTTCAGGTTTCAAATTAGTTTCAACTTAAAGGAATGAGATTTGAGGAAACTTGAAATCCCAGTGGTTACTGATGCTGAGCTTCACGGCTCAGTTGGCAAAAATTATTGATTTTATCTCATATTAGGAATATTTCTGGATGCTGTGCTTGTATGCTGGAGTTGTTTGTGACTGTAGAGGTATCAAACACATCACAAAATTTGTATTTCACGTTAATGCTAGTGTACAATGAGGTAGTGTATTCACTTCACCGTATCCGAATATTCTGCTTTAGAGTCCTCGCTTGGATAAGGACGTGAAGGTAACCATCCTCGGCTGTTTCGGAGATATTGCCCTAGCCATCGGAGAGCATTTTGAACGCTATGTCCACATTGTGATGTCCATGCTGACTGAGGCATCAACCGCAGCTATCGTTACAAATCCGGTAAATTTTCATTTCCCGAACATTCTCCATATTGAGGCAGACAAGTGCTTGCTCATTGTACGTAGGTGTTTCTCTCAACCCGCTTTCGACATTTTCCACTATTGAGGCTAAAATCAATCCCTCTACCAATTTTGGAAGGCGATTCGATCGCTGGTAATCATTTGTGTTGCGATTGCCAGTAATGACTCCTTCCTGCGTTTCTGCAGATACAAGGGGTCAGTAAGGTTTTGCTGAGGTCGAGGTTGATGACCGGGTCAGGTGAGACAGACGGCATCTCTGCTGCATGAGGTCGCCATGGCGTATCTGTAAACAAGATATGGTCGAACGGCGCAGGTCCCTTCATCGCGAAAGTGTTTCATTGGATTGCGTGCCTAGTAACTATAATGTCGTTGTAATGATCGGTGCTATGATCATCGCAAAAATCGAGGCTCAGTTGAGATTCGAACCGGCATCTCAGGCACCGTGGTATTATACTAGCACACGATTGAGCCGACAAAAATAATATAATGCCTGTTGTTATAGACAGACATATTGGAATTCCTCATTTTTGTCAGTAAGCTGTAGCTTCGAGCTAAATACTTGTGTTCTATTCCCTATTCCCTTTTACTACCGTTTCTGTGCGGCTTGCTTTCAAACAAGTATGCGTGCTTCGCTCCCCAGCTAATAAATAGAAGATGGAAGATCGTCAAGTAATGTGGCCACATGTGGCCGTTGTGACCTCTTTCAATACCCTCTCGATCAACGACTGATGCAAGAAGTGTGAAATCCCGGTGAGGTCTGCGCTAGTGTATCGGCTTGCTGTGAAGGTCGTCTATGATGTGCGGGCCATGTGTGCTGGGGTCATGTTGTTTACGCGGAAGCGCTCGATGGCGCAATAGGAGGTCGCGAACTCTTACCCACCGTACCTTCAAGAAACAAAAAGACCCAAAAAACAACTAATGAGGCATCAGGTAACACCTACATTTTTCACAGGATACAACCTTATCGTGGCGAAGTGATAGTTGGTGATCGTCAAATCCATCTGTGAATTTACCCACTTATACACCCGGGGTGCGGCAAAACTCAGCGGATAGTAACATTGCTAGCTAGAAAGTGTAAAAAAAAGAACGAAAAACACAAGCGTAACGAAGTAGTCCACATAAGTACTTAGCATCTTTGAGATAGGCATGAGAAAAGCTGCAAAAAACGGCGGTAGAATTACTTCCTCCGCACTACTGCGTGGTCGTGATTCAAGTGCGCTACAGTAGGAATATGGAGTGATTTGTCCCCATTCTGTAGCTGGATTCTATTCCGGTCTTGGAATGATTAGAACAAGTATTATGCTGAATTTGACATTGAGGAGAAAGCACTGAAAGTTTAAAATCGATATAATTGGTGAAAGGCTATATTTTTAGGACTGAATTTTTCAGTACAGATATCCGTTGTTTTCAATTCTATAAGGCGAGATAGTTGAAAGAGCTGCAGATAATTTATTATATGGGTTTTGGAGGCCTAATGACTTTTGTTTATATTTGAGATCGGATTTTCATTTTCTTCATATGTTTTCTTTATTCGTAGCTGATTATTTTTAGCAAGACTACGATCAAGTGGACTACGTGGACAAGTTGCGGGAGAACTGTGTCACGGCATACACGGGAATTCTTCAAGGAATGCGACCAGTAGGATCTGACACTGATCCTGAGAAGGTGAAAATTTCTGCAAATGTTTTTATTGTTATTTTCTATCCACAGGGGCGCTTCACAAATTTATCGCCTTTTTTGCGAGACAGTTCCGTTGCGAACCATTGAAATGCTTTCTCTTTCAGAAGAACCAAGCAAAGCAGTCGTTGAGTCGTTTCGTGCAGCCAATGTGTGAAATGATCGCGAAGTATGTTTATATGGTGGTTTTTCGCTTCAACTTTCACTGATTTGTAACTTTGTTCCGTTTTTCTTGCTTCGATGGACGCCATCTCGTTGCAGATGTTGTGAGACACAGCCAGTTGCTTCGTCCGACGCTCTTGTAGCAACGGTGGCTGGCTTAATTGGCGACCTCGTCGTGCTCTATGGTACTCAGATAACTCCCACTCTCTCTAACGATAAGGTAGGTGAGATTGCGGAGAATGTGGGATTGGTAAAAAGAGCGGAGTTGGACTTCCTGTCGATAAAATTATTGTTAACCAGTAAATGCTTGGTTTAGAATGGTCAGACCTTTAGTTGGTTCCCCAATGTGAAATCAGAAATGGTGATCTACTTCAATTAAGTCTTGCACAGCAGCAGCATGAATAATAGGTGGGAACTGTAAGCGTTACGACCCGGTTGTAAGTATATGACAGCGCTTGCTTCTGGTGAGGTTCGAACTCACGACCTTCAGATTGTGAGACTGACGCGCTGCCACAAAAATTTCCACAAAGTATACGGTCCCATACAAATAGTAATCTTTGAAGAAGGAGACATTTGGTGAGTTATAAGGGCTAAGTCGCAATTAAATCAATGTGGTCTTTAGTGGAAAACATTCCGCCGCCTCATTTCGCCACGTTCAATGAGACCGTAATAACAGGATTTAAGCCGTTTGCATTAGGGTAACCCTAAAGTTAAAGTTAGTCATGAGGTAAATATGTAAATTTTCGCTCCAGCAGTACATTGTTTTAGTTTCGCCCAACAACTAAATTCTCCAATTACTGCGTTCTCTTGCAGGTGACGGCCCTTCTGGCTCGGGGACGAAAGAGCCGCACTGCGAAGACGAAATCGGTGGCGGTGTGGGCGACAAAGGAGATGCGAAGAGCGATGACAACGGCGGTTCCAGCTTCCTGAGAGCTCCTCTTTTCTGGAGTTCCTTCATGGCATTGGCACGATAGCCGTCGTTTGGTAAAGCAGTGAGCTGTGCCTGCAAAGACCCGTGTGAAAGTGTTGTTGGTGTGAAAGTGTGTGCTACACTCGTTTTTAAATATCATTCTTGCTTTATTCGATTAGCCCCCTTCTACTCGTACTATTTTCGCCTTTGTTCGTATTTACTGCTGCGGGTTTGTCTGTGAGAGTGTGCGTTTGTTTCGCTTCATCTCTAGATTATGTTCCGTCCTTCATCATCCTCCCCACTTTCTCAGCTAGCTTAACTCATCATCGTTTTCGTTGTCCATTTTTGCATTGCTTTTCGAAAGCTACTAAAATTCGGTTGGTGACACCGTATCAATGTTACCGGTTTGTTTTGTCTTCTCTCCATCATTTTCCACGTTAAGCCGGTTGTATACGAGTAATGCGTCCCAGTGAGTGAATGACAACGTTTTCCTCTCCTCATTTAATGTTACAGTTATGCTAGAGTGTTTGTTAGGTTGTTACCTGTTGAGCTCGACACACACATACACACATTCTCTTTCTGACAATGTTTTATTCATCGATTTGCTCAAAAACTGGGTCACCTTGGTAGCGATTTTCCGTCGTTATTCTGTTATTCAGTAATCAACTCATATAGTGTGTAAGTGCTTTAAGGAGAAGTGCGAGTGCTGTATTGATCATTCAGTGAGTTGGATTTATACTTCGATAGCAGCGCCGATTTTTCAGTCAATGATTCGTCAGGTCAGGTCGCGATTGAAGTAAAATCTAGCTAGGTAGCACGATAGTGTTTGTTGTTCACTATTAGCCAGTATTCGAGGTGTTAGAAGATTGCTTCCGGTTATTTTAAACCTGCCTCTGTACTGCGCCGAATGGCTCAACAGCGAACACTACCGTAAATAGTACGCTCATATTTTGACCGCGTTGTGACGCCCTTGTTGTTCATTCGTCGAAGTTGCATTGCGGACAAACGATAGGCGCGTTGTTAGTGATTAGGTGTCGTTTTTATCCTAGTCATAGGAGCACCGGCTCCGCTTTTCGGAATGCAAGTTAAGGACGACACCGGTCGAAAATAATGCCGTTGTTATGTGTATGTGAGAGGTGGTTGATTGTTGTGCCCTGAAATCTCAAAATGTTTAATTAACTAATTCTCATATGAAACTTTACTTTTTTAACTTTTTAACTTTTTTAATACTCAGCTAAGTGGAGCGCGGAATCTGAACATCAATTTTGTCTTTGTGATCTACACGTAATTCGGAACCACTGGCCTTTACTGCTTAGTCTAATACTGCGAGATGCAGTCACAGTTCGTTTTCCTCTCATTTACTTCTTGTTCTACCCATACTATGCTTTGTTACACATATACTTTCAGAAGAGGGCCTGCCCTCTTTCTAAAAACAGGCGCTCTTTCGATGGGGTTTATAAAAGTGATAGCCGGATAGGCGTGGTAGCTATCGCGCTTCCGATAGAGCGAATCCTACTACCATTTCATACTCATTTACCCAATCCTTAGGATTATGGGTTTCCAGAGCCCAGGCAGCAGTCCTGCCAAATTCACCGCGCCTCTGCATATGGGATAGACCACCCATATGCTTAGATCAAGGTCTGCGAATAACAGCAACAATTCAGCTACTTGCCCTTACTACTTCAACACAAAATTTCATAAAAGCAGACAAGGCCAAAACAATGAATATAAATTGGATAATTTCGGTAATGATGTTAGTGTGACCAAATGTAGTAATAATTGCAAAACGTGTATTATCACTAACAGTGAAAGCTATGTCATCTCTAGTGTTACTAAACTAATAATACAAACACATATTTCTAATAACACTAATTGTGGCAGTAAAAATGTGATCTATTGTATTACTTGTTCGAATTGTGGATACCAATACGTAGGACTTACTACTAGAAGAATTAAGGATAGGTTACGAGAACACTTATATCATATTAATAAAGGAGATATAAGTAACTACCTTTATAATCATTTCAGAGAGCATTGCAAGGATAAGAGAATTGAATTATCGATTTTAGACAGCCTGCCTGAGAACGATGATCATAGAATACTGATGGAAAAAGAGCTATTTTGGATTAAGTTGTTGATTACAGCTCACCCTTTTGGAATGAATGATAACATTAAAGGATATGGAAATGTGTCGGATATTCCCAATCCATTAACACACAAGAGTAACCATCCGTATTTTTGTTACAGTATAACAAAAAAGCGAATAAGAAGAGCACATCTCAATAATGATGTAAGATCAAATAAGGATGGAAGGACTAACAGTAACAAGGTAGAACCTAGCGTAAATGATTGTATACAAGCTATTAATAACTGTAACAATTTCAAAGAAGTATATAAATATATCTCTTCTATCAAGAATAAGCATATTCAACAATTGATACGAGGTTGTTATAATAAAGAATTTATAGGCAGATTTAAAAAAGAAATTAAACATTTTGTCCTGTGTATCCTATGTTTGTTTCAATTCCAAAGAAGAAGAGATAAAGATAAACCTAAAAACAACAATTTTCTGAACCTACGCACCTTTTACATACATAATATACTTGATAAAATAAACATCAACAAAGTGGTTAATAATGAGAAGATTAAGAATATTATACAAAATAACTCTAATGTGCAGTATAGCCCATTTAGAATAATTTATCAGTATGATAGTCCATTAGGTACTAAAATTTGTAATTACAATAAAACATTGACTAACCTAAATGACTCTGAAATAATTAGAATAATAGAAGACCCGTGTATTTGTTCTGATACTAAATACAGTGAATTTGTTAATAAGTTCCATGGTCATGTACTTACTGGAGATTTGAACATAATAGGTAGTATAGAGACAATCAAAGTACTTAAAAAAGGTACCAAATACAGACCTAGACGACATATCAACAAAGGTGTTATCGTTAACTGGATACACTCTACAGTAGGTAACTACATAAAAGTTATTAACAACAAATACAAACTTACAGAGGAGGTAACAGATGAAATTCGGAAAACAATAACGTTGAATTTCAAAAAGAAACTCAAGCCTATTCTCTTCAAAGACAACTTCCAATATGATAATTTAAATAAGTTTAGTAGGAGGCTTGAAGAAATGTATAAAAACTTCATAATTTGTCCTATTGATAAAGCATCTAATAATTATGTTATAGTGTGTAAAAAGCTTTATATTAATACTATAATGAAAGAAATGGGAGTTACAATTGTTAATAGAATACTTAATTACACCGATGACACAGAGGTATATGATAAATATAATGGTTCTAGTGAATTTGAAATTCTACGCAAACACTCGATTATATGTAAAAACATAGGTTTGCAAGAAGATAGACAAGTTAGAATACCGTACATATATTGCATTCCTAAATTACATAAAGATCCAGTTAAATTCAGGTTTATTACTGGAGCAAGAAGTAGTTCTATTAAACCGTTAGCTGTAGAACTCTGCCAGATTTTCAAGTTCATCAAAATTCACTTCAAAAATTATTCCAAGGCCATAAAGGTGAATAACAAGTATTGTTTGGATTATTGGTCTATAGATAATATTAACATTAGTGAGAAGCTTTATAACAATAAATTACAAGGAAAATTGCAAGTATTCACAGCCGACTTTGTTAACATGTTCACCAATCTTCCACATGAAACAATAATTGAAAACATTACAGAGGTTATAAAAATATGCTTCAATAATGCTAACAAGAAGTATATAGCTATAAGTAACAATAAAAAAACAAATATTTGCTATACTGATGACATTATTAGTACCAGATATAGGTACTATGATAAATTTGATATGGTATATTTAGTTGATTATCTTTTGAAAAACAGTTATTGTAAGTTTGGAAATGCAATATTTTTACAAAATAAAGGTGTACCACAAGGAGGCAATTTTAGCCCATTGTTGGCGGATTTAACTCTATCATTATTAGAATATAAATTTAACATCAAACATAAGTTTGAAGGCAAACACATTTTACCATTTAGATATATGGATGATCTAATTATTATACATAATAAAACTGAAGAATATATCGCTTCTAAATTAAACGAGGTATACTGCAACATACTTAAGTGGGAGAAGACAAATAGTGATAACTTAAATACTTGTTTTTTGGATCTTGAAATTTTCATTATCAACAACACAGTATACTCTCGCATGTACAATAAAACGGATAGCTATAATTTTGATATTATAAGATTTCCACATATTGAATCCAATCTACATATTAATGTTAAGAAAGCTACAATATACACTGAAATAGTTAGAATTTCAAGAACTTGTTTCTTTTTACAAGATTTTACAACAAGAGTAAAATCTGAAAAACAAACTCTTTTAAAATCGGGTTACAGTGAAGATCTTGTTGATTCGTGTATATTCAAATGTCTCATGAAAAATAAGTACATTATTTATAAATATAACTTGGTAGATAAGAAAAACAAACTTTTGGAAACTATCAAAAAAGTTTTATAACTACACCACGGTTGAATACGTTATTCCTACTACCTTGGGCCATCACGTGTTGTGATTGGTTCTATATATAACAACAGGCCAAAAAAAATAGCATGCTCCAGGTATACCAACACACAGACCTATAAGATTCATATTCGAGATTTGGATCTAAACTTGACTTATCCGAAGTAATTCAAGTTAGACATCCAATCTGAGGAATACTCTACAGTATCATTTATTTATTTTAGGTACAACATTATAATTTAGTACTAATTTAACAACATATAACTACACAGGTTAACCTCTTTGTTTAATTTTTACAAAATTTTCATGGTTTTCCCTTCACTACTGATGAGTTCCGGGGAAAACCATATTTTCTTTTCTAGTTTCCGTATAGTGATAAGGAACGAAACGGAAACTAGAGATTTCGTTATAAATAGTCTTAATAATTCTGTTAGTATTGCAGATATTACGTTAGTTCGTGTTTATTTGTAGGCATTAAGAGAAGCGTTTGCGTGAGTGTGATGATTTTTGTTCAATGTCGTCTACCTTTCGCCATCTGTTAAATGAACACGATCTTTCTTCTGTTTGAATATTTTTCGACTACGGTAGCTTTCATGGTCATATGACAGTACCTCCATGAAAGAGTGTCACCAGGAGAAATTTTTGACGATATTGCTCTAAAAGCTGTGTCTGAAGTCTTAACTGGTTGAGCTTCTGGTACCCGAATGACCCATATAAGTAGTTAATATGCAGCACATCGGTACAGTGCAAGTGCTCGGCGGCAAGAATACCTTATTAACCTTTCTGGTGGTTTCCCTTTGTTTCAACGAACACAACTAGTCGCGCATCTTTCCGAAACATTCCGTTTCGTTTCGAAACTTCACACGGACACTTTCAATTATTATAAATATATGGGCTACCTTATGCCTCATCAGTAAGAAAGGGTTTCGGTTTTCGGAAGACTCCTACTAATAAAAACAAGTGCTATGGACATTATAGGTACCCAGTAAAAAATTGACATGAAATTGTTTTTGATCAGATCAAGGAACACTCTCCATGTAACTCGACCTCGTTCCACCTCAGTTGAAATAACTGAAGCCAATAAATGCTCTCATTTACGAAAGGTATTGTTCGCCGTTTTTGTTGCGTAATAAATCGCCCGGTAGAAGGGATCTTGGTCTTGAAGGGGAAAGGATGGTGTTCTGCTAATAAGCTAAAAACCCCCAGTCAAATATCATGTCTCAACATAAACAAGAATTTGCGGACATCGGCTAGGGACTACCACAAAATATTCTAGTTTTTCGCTGACTTGAGGTTCAGATCTTTTGAAATTAGCAAAAAAATCGACATGGGGCAGATATCACCACGACCGACTATCGTTGAAACATCCTGTTTGTGCATTCAGACGTTATTCATTACTCTGCTGTCTCTGTTAGCCTCCTCAGACCAGATAATTGAATGACACACCACGTAACAAGCAGTTTTCACATTCAAAACCGTTATCAGGTCATTTTACTGTCGCTGGAACCTTCCGCTTATTGTCGTGTTACCAAAATGGTTTGAAGCACGAAATCAAAGGATACAGTGCAAGGTATTATTATTATTATTATTATTATTTATTAACGATAGAATTTCTGTACAGTTAGACAAACAACACGATCGGCTGAAAAGTGTATCTGAGCCGTAAGAACGTACACGTACAGTAAAATACAGTAAAATAAATTACAGTAAAGTATGTAAAATGCTAGTACCCGTTGAGTAGCTTATTAGTTCAAGCGCCTCTAAAAGGCATTACGTCAAAATATCATAGTGCTATTATAATAAGACAAGCGAGTTAGATACACGATTCTGAAATGTACATACAACTCTAACAACTATACGCATAAGGATACTAGCCGTCGAGAAGCGGCAATTTGAAGAGCATCCGGGTGAATTTGCTCGAGTTCTCTTTGTCGGGATTGTTGAGCCTGACTTGAGCCTGGAGGCACTCGGTCAGTTTGAGGGTCACGTTGTCGTTCCCGTGGACCCCATCGGGCTGGGCGACATGGACGGCGGTGAGCAGCGCCAGCTCCTCGAGGTCCACCTGACCCAGACCGCTACGTAACCGCTCTAAGAGGGCTAATTGTTGGCCCTGAACCGCCGACGAGTCGTCTCCTGAGAAGGCGCTTCTCAGCAGCTAAAATATAGGAACTTGATGTTGTGAAAAAAGTTAGAAAATGTTCTGGTGTCAACAAACTAGTTGGTCAGTAATTATAACGAGCAAAGGGCGCACGTGGTACCGCGGTAATAGGCGCTACTGACGCTCGCACGGTGGAGCGATCGATCTCCGCCCTGTATAACCTAGCCTTCCATCACTACGGGCTCAGGTAAATTATTACCAGGTCAAGGAAGGTAAAGATACTGACTTGGAACAGTGACTCGCCCCTTCAAGTCATTGTGTAGGTCAAGCACGCATTGATCTATCGGCACCAAAAAAGGGCACCTTTTCGGGTGTTCCGAACTAGGGAATGTACCCCGTCATTCCTTCCAGCTGACACAGGGAACAATTTCAGAGAATACCACAAATTTCCTCATCTCAATAACCTCTAAGGACTGGTATCGCAACTGGTTTTCTTTTTTCTTCTTTGTTTAGTTTTGTAAGGCAACCTACCATGCATCCTCTTACGCCCTCTCGAATTTTCTGTGCAAGTTGCTCTTCGTCGTACTCCTTGAAGAGGCTAATCTTGGAAACGAACACACCAAGACGACGGGCCATATCCTGAAAATAGGTTTTTCGGAGGAAATCCAAAATGGGCAAAATCAAAACAACCTATGCCATCTTTTAACCCGCTCTCTTTGAAAAATGAAGGACCTCTCGAGAGTGGCTACTACTGACCAAGTCATGATTAACCACTCTCTCTTGGACGTTTGAAACATGTTCCCTTTTGTGCATCGTTTCAAAATTTCGTGGCGTTCTACTATCCTAAAGTTTTCCAATGTTCCTCTTCTCACCTCCTGACTCTGAATGAGTCCGCTTTCGCCGAAAGCTTCGCGATAAGCCTGTGTGACTTCTTCGACGATTTTCATGATGTCTCTGGTTTCGTCCAATTCCAACTCTTTCTCATCCTCGCGAGTCTTTCGCTTTCGACTTCTGTCTTGCCTTACAGATTCCTGCAAAAGTAGCTTTAATGGATTGAATTTATAAATCTGGAAACACCCAGGTCTTTCAGAAATTCAAAATGCTCTGGGTGATCTTGAGCAGCAGACCAAGTAATGTTTTCTGTAAATTTCTATATGATTCACCTTGGACATGCCTTTTTCGAGACATTTTTTGAAGCGGCACGCCTGACAGCGATTTCTGCTTACTCGATCGACAGGACAGCTCTTCTCCTTGTGACATGTGTACTCCATGTTCTTCTGCACGGTTCGACGAAAGAAGCCCTGAAAATCATAAGCATTTACTTGAACTGTAAAAGCCCTCTAATAAAATACAAAAATCAAATGTTCCGAAAAGTTTTTTTTTCAGATTTTGTAACAACGGTACGATTTTCCATCCCTAATTTTTCCAAGGCGATTCAAAAAAGGCAGTGAAAATAAAAATGACTAGACAGACCGAACAGCAAAAATCAATTGATAATTATGCAAACAGAAATAATCAAATGCATCGCAAAGTTCTTCTTCGACATGGTATAACATTTTCGGAGAACTGATATTCCATTCCCTTTGGTGTGCTTGGAAAAGTTGTTCAACATAACACAGAAACTGAAATTTTTGGAAAAGGGTTTCTCCTTTTCGCCCTTCCCTTTTTCTTTTTCTTTTTTGATTTTTTTAAATTCTCTTTTTTGTTTCGAACTCTTTCAGAAAAGATTCTAGAACCAACCTTGCAACCCTCACAACTCATAACACCATAATGGTAGCCACTTGCGTTGTCGTGACAAACCACACAGACATCCCGCTGGCTTGGCGACTCGTTGAGCGGTGGCATGCCCATAGTGAAAAACGGCTGCATCTGAAATATTTAAATTTAAATTGAAAAATACAATAATCATAATATAATTGGAAACAAGGCAGAACGGATTTTTCTTAAATATCTCCTTCCTTGAACACCATTGCAAGAGTGATACCCATGAATTTCTTTCTCGAATTCCTCAGAACATACCCTGAATTGCTCCGGAAAGCCGCCATGATGCTGAGGCTGAGGCCGGCGCGGAGCAAGTGGTGGCCCACTGGGCGTCCCTGGCGGATAGCAGAAGTTCGAGAGCTGACCGAGTGCTGGCGCAGGTGCTGCAATTAACCCGATCGATCATCACCTTCATCGGACACCAAAACTGGGGCATATTCTTGGATAATTGCGAGGCATAACAGTTACCGAAGTGCCGAGCAGGAATGTAAGATGATTTACCTGCGGCCGCTTGTTGTAGTTGATGCTGAAAGTTGGCCATCTGTTGCAGATGGTGATGGAAGTTCGCTGGCATCGGCGGTTGAGCTCGAAGTACTGGTGGCCGCTTCGATGAGGTTGGGGTTTGAACTTGAGGCTCTTGGGTTAATTGTGGCAGGCCAACGGGACTGGCGAGGGGCTTCGTTTCTTCGGGAACTGTTCCCATGGCCATTCTGGCTTTGGCTACGATTTCCGTCTTCAGCAGCGCCGATACGGAAAACGAATTTGACCTGTAAGAGGTGGAATAAACGTCCAAACTTTTGCTCCAGAGTACGAAAAGTGTTCCCAAATGAAGTCTTAAAGTTCATTCTTATGATAAACTATAATAAATTAGATAATTAGATACATACAGACATATGTGACATATGTAATATATTCATAGATACATTCAAACTTTTTTTCTTCTTCACTTTCTCTGACTGATATTCTTTCCCCAGAATTCCCTTCTATTGCCCTTCTCACGATCAAATAACAGGTGTGTCAACTTCTAGTCGTTCAGCACCTCTCTCCCAAGAAATTTCAACAAAAAAAGAACCTGTGTCGGCTTCGTTCGAAGAAAAAATCTCGTAGATGAGGCAAAAAGGAATAAATGCTTATGTGTCAACGTGAAGGGTTCTTCTTTTCTAGAAAAAATATTCAAAAATCCCATGAAAACATTCTTATTTGAAGATCTCAGAGTAGAGAGTACTGGAAAGAGCATAAAGGATGTAGCAGAGCTGATCTAGAATGAAGAATTATAAAGAAAAATAAAGCTATCAGGGTAAGAAACTTCATTGTATGCGCACAGAGTTTGAAAAAAGTATCAAGTAGTGAATAGACCAACCTTGACGACTCATTGGAAGAGACTCCAGATAGTGGAGGCGAACCAGCATAACTCAAAGATTCGTTACCCGAGTCCCTGAAAAGGGTGAAAATTACTTCAGTCGGTTTACGCAGAATAATAACAGGAAGTACATAAATAATAGACTAAAAGCAAAGAAATTGTACCTGTCTTCGTGCGGCTGCTGAAGTGCCATTCTCTTCGAGAACACCGCCGACGGCTCCAAATGGGACATCTTCGGCTGAGGTGCCGAGTTCGAAGAACTGGGCTGATTCAGAGCTTGAAATGCAAATTCCGGTGGTGGGAAAACGCCGTTGAAATACGGCTGGAACATCTGGGCTAGTAGAGCTGGCGGATAGAGGGCTGATGTGGGCAGTTGACGTTGTATACCCATACCAGGTAACGTCATCGACCGCTGAGGGGTAGGTTGCTGGGGGCTTTGGTGGATATTGGGCTTCGTCTCGAGTTCGGACGACGTTGAAGGCTGCATGATTTGGCTGAGCTGAGCCTAGCTGAGCTGAGATGAACAGTGAGTGAGTGAGAATGACGATGACCGAGGAATGCGCCACGACCCTTACGCTGCTCTGCGTCTTACGTCGCGTTACGCAATTCGCAGCATGGGCGTGGCCAACCTAAGCAGCTGATGCGGTCGGGTGTTAACACTGGAGGAGTTGACCTCGACCACAAAGATTCCGTTCACCTTCGGACTCCAGTGAACGGGTAGCGAACTGTGCCAGAGGGGCGGTAATCACGGCACTTGGAGCATGACCGACAGTAGAGATTGTCATTCAAAGGGAACCGGTTCAGAATAGCGTTAACCATGCCTTTTCTTGAGAGAAATCGAGATATCTAGTGAGATTGCAATCTCTAGGCGACCACAATGATTAACACTAATCCGAACTAACATTCTGATTCCACCGTTTTCGTACAGGTAGAATTCCTCTGCCGCAGTGCTCTAATCAAGCATATTTCTTACAATTTTCCCTTCGTAACAGGAATGAGATTTCTAGAGCAGTCGGCTAATTTCTTGGCTTTCCCTTTTTCCATCAATTCTGTTTTTTGAAATTCCTTTTTTACATCAGTTTTATCTACTTTACCTAAAGCTAACATAGCCCTCACCTCTTTCGTGATCTGGTGAACTGGTAAAAAAGTAAAATCGGGCTTGCCGTGAAAATAGAGTCACTGTCTTTTGCATCGGCGATGAGAGTTCCAAGCACATTTAAAATCCCTCTACGACCTTGCGGCGTGATCGAAAGGGACTAGTCGACCATTTTGAGTCACTTGCTCACGACAAGGAATACTAACCAAATTTGGACTCAGTTGGCCGAAAGATGTGTCGCCGCTTTTTTGGCATTGTGGTCGAGTTTTTTTAGTCTGCCAGCTCAAATTGCAGAAATGCCAGGAAGTGAGCCCACCGCGCAATAATTTTACAAACCGATTGAAATTCTAATTTCGGGAATGATTCTAAGCTTTTCAACATAAGAAAATGCCTAGTTTATGTTAGCGCGCCGATACTATCGTACACCTGTAGTTGGTGACATCTGGCCACTCCCGGGCCTCGCCCTAGTGTCCTCAGCTTGGCCCTATCGGCCGAGTTGATGACCCTGTGCCTCGATCGGTGAACTTCACATGACATTGATCTGGCCTAATGCCCTCCCTGATGCAGTGCGGTGTCACGCTGTGCACAACAGGCCACTCTGGCTAGCAGAAAACGATTGCAGACCTCAGATTCCGGCAAAGGGAAACACTGTCGCATGAATAAGGAAAAACCCCGATTCATCAATCATCAATCCGAGAAACCTTTTTTTTCAACTCTGGTAAGGAACATGAACATGAAATGAAAACTGGTAGTGAAAACAAAATGAACTGTTAGTAGCTAAAATGCTTAGTTTCCGTTTCGACTCTTAACGCAAAACTAGACGAGGAAATATGGGAAATATTTATATTTCTCGAAACTCATCAGCAGCCATCGGAAAACCCATATAGGAACAAAATACTAAAATAATAAACATTAAGCGTAACAAGTATGGTTGAAGGTCGTTAAAATTAGTATGTCAACATTCTGTTTTACCCTTTACTGAATAGATTGAAGTATTGAACATGGATCATAATGGAGTCCTAACATCTTCAATCGGTGGAAAAGGTGAAACTTCTAATCTAAAAAATCTAAGCTTCATCTGGAGCTATTCTAGATTTATTCACCAGAAAATTACGAAACCACTTTTTAACACGCCACACTATTGATGAGTTCCGGGAAAAGCCATGTTTCCTCCTCCAGTTTCCGTATAGTGGTAGGGAGCGGAATAGAAACTAAGTATTTGACTCAATACCAATTCACTTGCTTTCGTTTTCAATTACAGCCTTCATTTTCATATGCATGTAATCGATTAAAAAGGTGGAACTACAATCAAAACTCTATGTCAGAAACGACTACGCACTACATGATGGCAGAATGCCGGGAAACCGAGCAAAATTACCCGATTCCAAGGTGCTAGAAGTATTGATACCCCATTGAGGAGCAAGTAGCGTGGTGTCGGATTCCATCATCAACCGAATAGCAACAATAAGTTGTACTTGAAAAAACATCCAGTAAACCGCTTCTATACATTGCTTCCGATCTGGCAATTGCCACAGAAAAGTTGAATATGTGTGTGTGGTATTGAGGAACATCGTGAGGATATTGATGATAATATTCTTTTCATGATATTTCATGTTTCTATTTCTGATATTTCTCAGTAAAGTGATTAATATCTTCTAGGTACTGAGAAGGGAAAAACTGTTGAAAGAAGTGTGAGAGTAGAAAGTCCTGGGAATTCATACCAGATCCAGATCTTTCGAATTTGGAGACTATCACACACTTCTACGGTTTCTGAAATTCCATGTGGAGGCCATTTTTTGTAAGTATTCAGGCAATGAATGACGATCTCATTCTGCAAAAAAAATTGTCACGCACTGATGCAGCAGTAATATAGTTTTCGTGTTGATATACGAACAGTACGAACCTAGAATGAAGTAGAAGGAGTCTCTGGGGTTGCAGCACTCACGTTACCTTCCTAAGCACATTTTCAAGCTCTTTTTTATTTGTTTTTTCTATGCTTAATTCACGGAGCATCTTTCAACGGAGAGGTTGCCAGTTCTATCTATGTGCGTATGTTGGGGAATATACTACAATCGGATCGATTTTTTGCATTTCCACCATCCTCCGAAACAGAAGCATGAAGACGACCTGTTTTCACGCTTTGCTCAGTATTTATGCTTCATCTAAACACCAGTTGTTGCCGTTGTCTTAGCATTATTTTATCCTCTCACCAAGTCTACACTTCGAGATGTCATGAAATTTTACATGAGGCGACGATGAGCCCACGAACACTTTATTGGGAATGCTCCGTTTTCTTCACACTTCACCTTACACTTGTAATTTTTTGCTCAACAAGAGGGAATTCGGCGCTCAGCCGAACAAATCGAAGGTCAAGAGTTTCGAGTTATTTTTGGCCTCTGAGGGCGAAAAACAGGTTGAAAGTTAGGCCAAAAAAATTTCGATCCGCCTACTAATCGCTCCTGTTATCGACTAAGATCCGAGTCGGGTTGTGAGAGAATTAATGTCGATAAAGGGTGTGGGGGGCTGTGTGGGTCCTTAGTTGACCTGATGATGGCCGTAGATGACTGCGTAAGAGAGCGAAGTCGCCGATTATGTGTGAGGTTGCAGTTGATCGCGGTGAGCAGGGTGACCCTCTCAGCCCATCCGTCGCCATCAGCAATCGTGAGGGTCAACGGCGATCACCCTCACGGAAAGTGCTGCCGCACCTAAGACCTCGATAGGGCACAACAGCCTGCTTAACTGACATTTGCCACTGGCAACACCGCTCATCTACGATTATGGTCCCTTCTGGTGCCCAATGTCATAAAAGAGGTGGTCGACAATCTAAATGTGGACATAGTTCACGAGGATGCTTGAGGTCATTCGATGATATCGTTACCTTTCTACGGAGAAAACCATCATTCGTCTTCAAGTTTCCGTGTTGTGTCGAAAAACGAAACGGAAGCTAGGCATTTTAGTCATAGGTTACTACTATTTCAATTGTTTTTCTTCTTCAATTACAATTTTCATTTTCACGTCCATTTCTTCTTTTCCTCACTGGTTGATGAATAAACTCAGCGTAGATTATTAGATAAGAAAAATGATTGTTAAAATTTCGCTTGAACAGTTGACGAGGAAGCTCACACATATTTTCAGCAGATTTTGTGCCCAATGTTACCTCTTGCTTTCGTGATAATTGTGATTTCTCATTCACTGCTCATGAACTGTGACAAAAACCGTGAAAACCCTTCCAATTTCCTTTCCAGTTATAGCTTTTGGGAAACGGAAACTAAACATTCCCTACTGCTATCTTTCCACTTTCCATTGTTCACCATTCATTAAGTCTCCGTTCCCAGAAATTGCAGATTGTTGTCTTCGAAGGAGTGAGGCTATAGTTGTGCAGGCCCCACAAGGAGAATCGAAATAGATCAAGATATCGCCAAAAAGATGGAAATCCCTTAGTATCATAGGTGGTTCAGAGAGGATGCTCACTCTCACTTTGTATATCTAAAGATATAGGTCCTTACAGCAGAGTACCGGATCTGAAAAACGAAAGTTTTGAGGGTTCAGATCGGTGCGACCTTATCCACCTGTCTGCTCTTATCGCTCCGCTTGTAAATCAATAACAAATGGTAGTTGTTCCGAAACAATTACGCGAAAAGAGAACGAATGGCAATATCGTGTTATTTGCGAATATCTTGCTTCTAGACAGGACATAGGGTCGGCACAGGTAGGATACAGGTTCACCGTCAAATGTGTAACTCCACCATATCAAGTAAGGTGACAAACCACGTCGACACAATGCAATTACGGCCTATCATCGACAACTTTATCACAATTTCAAAATAAAGCATCGAAACAGACGAGATAAACGATCACAGCAAATACTGAAGGAGAATCATTGGTGCAGATTGGAACAAATAACGGAATTTGATGAGGAAAACCCGATAAAGAACGAAGAGAATATAATTGTAACGAGGTAAACACTAGGAAATGTGACGGACTCACCTCTAATGATAACTAGGCGTCTAGACGCTTAATGCACGTACGGATGCTTGCTAAGTGTCACATAATTAGTAGAAGCATTATGGTAATAAAAACCCACGAAAGGGCTGCTGTGATCTATTCGAGCAGTCCTGCCCAGTCACCCGACAGCAGGTGAAACGACCTTTTTCGAAGACTGACGTTTTGTTAAGAAACTCATACAACGTCTTGTATAATGGATAGCACTCGCAACTCATTGCATAGGGCAATTTCTACGCAAAGGGAAGAAGGTGTAGCATAGTTTGGAATATACAGTTCCTACTCTGATTGTCTGATTTGTCTGGGAAGGCAAAGGCGAGCGTAGTACAGTGGTAAAAGACATTCTCGCACACGCACGATCGAGTGATCGGTCCCTGCCCTTGCTAGTCATTTTTAATCCCTCCGGGTCGGATGAATTAGTACCAGTCTTGGTTGCGTAGGTAAAGACACTGGCTTGGTATAGCGGCCGGCCCTAGCAAGTCATTGTATAGGAAAAATACCAATTCACCATGCCGCTTTTGAATGTGGAGTCCTTAGAGGGCTGATCAACGTCGGCATCTTTATCGTCCCATTTACCCTTTCCTTTATTCTAAAAGTAGCCGCAACTATGGATTTTCAAACCACGCCCTTCGCCCTCATAGTCAAGCGTTGATGCAACCTTGTGTGAGACCCTCAATCTATCATGGAAAACTAGGATAAATTGTAGCTAAAATCGCGATGAATTTCACCCTTTGTTGGAGGTGCTATAGTAGTCCCTCTGCTTTCAACTACACATTTAGCTATCGCTCTTCGCCCATATTGACTATGCCTTTCCACGGTTTGGGTAAAATAGTATCAGACTAGTCAGGAAGGGTGAAGAGTTGTATGATTGATAGCACCCGCAAGTCATTGCATAGGGCAAATTCGCATTCACCATGCCTCTGCGATTCTGAGTGATGGTCGAGTGCGCGGCGCGTCCGTAAATTTAGGCTGGAAGTACTCATTTTTCTCGGTGGGAATTAGGATATGAAGGAGATGAAACGATGAGAGACAAAAGGGATGAAAATCCATGGTGAAAAAGAATGAGATCGATGCACAAAGTTGATATCGAGAGGATTACTGATCATCAAGAAAAGAGTTCTGTGAAATGAATAAATATATTCAACCGCAAGATACTCAGCCTCCCTTGGCTGGTCCTTTGGAGAATCTTTGATAGAAGTCTGGGAGAAGGTTGCTATCGAAGAGCAGAAAACACGACAATTGCCTAGATAGAAAGACCTGTGGACGTTCAAGTCAAACGTTCGCAGCTTCTGTGGCCACGGTTGTGCTGTGCAGCTTCATCGACAGACGACTTTGTACGATCCTCTCGCAACAACGAAGGGAGACGACCACCAAGCAGGCGTACAGCAGCAGGATTGCATCTGAATGACTTTCATCGGGGAGGTGTAGGGTGGTAACAAAGTCTTGAGCCATTCGACGTCTACTTTTTCTTTGTTTTCCTATTCAGCACACAATGAATTTTACTTAACGATATAATCGCAACCGTTAGTCAGAACAGTAGCGCCCTTGATGGGCAGGTTATCCATCGTATAACTGCAGAACTGAGCAGGCTGGAAGCCAAAGAAGTCGTTGACGGCCAGATTTACGCCTTCGACTTGGTGGCTTTTCTGGCTAAAAAGCATTATGTATGGGTGGGAAATAATTGATAGCTGTAGGGAAAAGATGAACTCTCGGCCGTTTTGCTCGAACTGCTTCCGCAGGTTTCCGAACCAGAATCGTTCTAACGACAACAGAGATCGTGTGCTTTTTTGAGACCATCTTGCTGGACATCATTCCTGATCTGCGCCAGGAACTGCTCTTGAGAACCTTCTTTACTTTCGATTTCGCTTCCGCCCTCCTTTCCATTCGCGCCGTGCCTCTGTTAAGGGCAGCAAAACATTACCACGTCGTTTGAAGGCGCAAGGGTTCCAGCTCTCACATTAAGTAACTAGGCTTTTCCGAATCTCCTTTCAAGGAATCTGACTACATATAAGATTTTTCAGTATCGGGAAAAGAAGGAATCTCCTCTCCCTGTTACTGAAAACTCTATTTGAAGTCAGATTTTCGCTGTGCATTAAGGAGACATTCGACGATTTCTCTGTCGATTTGACGGTGAAGGGAGCACAAGCAGTGGCAGTGACGCTATCCCCGAACATTTTTTGTCAATTTTGTACGTCACAAAAAGGAGAGAATGCAAAAAAATCACTGGGGAAATAAAAATACGCTCAGAAACAAGAAGTGAAAATGAGAAAGGTTTGGTTCGAACACCGACGTAGTACGTGCTCTGGTCCAAAATGAGACTTCAGAGCAACTGGATTTTCTGCTCTCTGACAAATATACTAAAAAACATAATATTTACTTTCAATTCATCTCGAACGTTACTTCATTTCACAGGGCAATAGTGAGGCGCGCCTCAAGGCCGTTTGGGATCGCAATATTTTTCAGTATTTCTTCAAATTCACAGAAAATGAGCAGGAACTTGAGTCTAGCCTACGGGGGAATGTGTGCTAAGCATCTTTCCATCCTATTAACTTTTTTTCAATTTCATTGCTTCAACAATAAAATTGTACAAAGTGCGCGATAAATATGATATAATAAAAAGATAAAGTATGAAATGTTTGCTTCCAGCAATATTCGCTTTGGTATACGTTTAATGAGCAGATGTTATGGCTAAATCAAGTGGAGGCAAAGCCACGGTTATCATCGTGGTCTAGGTTCGATTCCCATCGGTCACGATTTTTTGGTTATGAGCCTAGCATCATCACAACAACTTCTATTTTCATTACGTTCCATATTCAACAACGCGGTGCCCTAGGCCCTAGACGCGTGTTCGAATCCCGCTTGAGACGCGATTTTTATGGTGATCTTAGCACCATCCCTACACCACCTACTTCCATTACCCTGCAAACGCGAAGACAGAAGTTTCAAGTTCCAAGCCCGGATTTCCCGCCCATTTGGCAGAAATCCTGTTGGTTCCTCGAAAAGCCCCAGAAAGTCGCCGTCGCCTGTGCATCCATTGCAGTTTTTCTCTGGTACGCAGCAACATGTCAGTCTGTCACCGATGACAAATTAAGGTCAAATTCGCTCAACAATTTCCTGCTATTAGAATAAATAGCAAACATAATTCACCCGTCTACATTCGTATTTGTAGAATTGATATCGGAACTGAATAAATGGACAACTACAATGCAGAGTCGTTTATAATCGAAGGGGCTCGATATAGGCCAATTTTCCGAGGTGTGTTGTCTAGCCTATCCATTTTCGTAAGCGACCGCGGCTGCGATGTTATTTGTAATCAATATTTGAAAACCAAAGGCTGTAAGTTCAAAAAAAAAATGCTAGAAAGCCAAATGTCATGGAAACGGTACCGAGTACGAGAGCGAAGAGAATCCATTCGAAGAGTACTTCTTTTGGCATTTCACCGATGAGGATGTACAACACCACAGAGAAGACGATCATGGTGATGCTGAAATCCGAGATTTAGCTGCTTACCAGCCAGCCCAGAAACATAAACAATTTCAAAAAATAAGTGAGATACGAATATGAGAAAATTGGACACATTAGTTCATTCATTTACGAGAATAAAATGTGCAATTCAGAACGACAAGTGAAGGAGAAATGAGGTTAGATTGTCAGTTAAGAGAGTATTCCAAGATTGTATTTTCACTACTACTTCACTACTGCAAACGGGAAGTATAAGATAATTAATTTGAAGGGTCTCTCAGGAACTGGTACGTATCCTTAACAGGGTCCGTTAGGAGTTCCCTGCCAAGGATCCTAGACAAGCTCCATTTCATAGTCAAGATGTTAACGGATTTATGAAAAAGATGAAAATCCGAAGGAAACGATGGAGAGCGAAAGAACGCGCTCTATAGGCTTCTCTCCGACGAGTGGAACAGCGGGTACGAACGCGTCGGTGATTTATGTAGTCGAGCCTTTGACCAGCAATGGCTGGTCTCCTGGGACGAGGGCACCGAGGCCAACTGCATGTGGGAAGAACATCGGATTTATTGTATTCTTAGAATTAGCCATAACATCCCCTGAGGGCAACATTTTAGTAATCGTAGCAGAATCTCTTCTGCCCTACCTATTAATGCATCAACCTAAAAACCCATTTGAACCTGGAAAAAAGAAGATGTGCAGCAATGTTAGCATGTAAGCATCTTGTAGTCGCCAGCAGAATGAATGCTTGGATAAGGAGAGAAGAGTTGAAGCGCCTAGATGTCTACTTAAATCCAGGGACCGTAGATGTATAGGAAAATGGTGTTTAGGGTATCACTTATTTATGTGAATTAGCTAAGTTCTCAAGCTTTACGCTCTTTGAGAAAAGTGCGGGAAAGATTTGATCTGGAAACCATCCTACAACTTTATAAGAAATGATATTCTGAGAAACACCTACTTAGGTTTGAACGTGTTTGCTAAAGAGGCTGTTGGGCAATATTTGCTGGATTTCATAAGGAGTTGAACATAATTTACAGTATGCTGCTACAAAAATGATTAGATTGAAGACTATAGCGTGACTATGAAAAATTGGGCAAAGATTCCGATTAATTTGAAAGGAAAACAACGAGTAGTTCCTAGATTAGCTGAGAAACAATCTGTCGCTGATGAAGGTCAGAAGCTGCAACCTTCTCAAAGAGTAGAGATTTTGTGTTGCTGTCTAGAGATAGTAGCTGGCCCAGTCGAACGGATAAGGCTAACAGAGTGGCATGTGTGTTGTCAAAATGTTCTTCTAGTAGTGGGAGCTTCGAAAAGAACACCATGCGCGCCCATTCAGTCATTCAGTCACGTCGTACCCATTCAAGCGACTACGAGATGTTTACACGTCGAGGCTCTGGCAAGCCAGCCAACCGCCGAACTCGTGTTTTATACCCGTTGGTGAGTCTCGTTACTGAGTTTTGATTCCAAGGGAGAGTGCTGAAGCGCCGAGGTTTAATTACCGGCACTATTCCAAATTTTGGACTCCAGAGGTCGAAATTTTTTTGCTAAAACTTTGCATAGTGGTTTTTATTGGGGTCTTGAACACGATCGTGCAATCCGTTTTTCGATTGACCGCCGGATACTGTAGTTGCAGGTAGGTCCTGACATCTAAAGTGGGCTGAGTCAGGATCACCGATTTCGCTGCACCATTGCACCATGGTGTTCAGGACTCCAACCCCCATACGCAAAGTTTTTTTTTTAAATTTTTTCGACCTCTGGAGTCCAAAATTTGGAATAGTGCCAATTACCCAAGGTTGAAAAATACTCCAACCCAATTTGTAGGTTTGCCCAAGTACTCCACTTCACTCCTAGAACAAGAAGTGCAGGTTAGTTTATTTTTGTTATTCTTTTTCTTTTACTGCATTATAAAGCTTCTCCTAACATGCTGGTGAGTCCCGTGAGACGCTTCATATTTTCTCTCACGTTCGTATTCATTGTTCGTACATGTTCAGGGACAAAACGAGCTTTTCTGCTCTTCTCTCTCAATTTTTTGCGTTTCGAAAAGATTTTTTATTCCTTCTTCACTACTTCTGTGCGATTCTTCTTTCACTACCGATGAATTTCCGAGCTAACTGTCATCTTTGGTGTCCGAATAGTGCTTGGTAAATGAACTGTAATATTTCAAGTTATCTCCAGTTTTCCTTATTTTTTTTACTTACTCGCATGTGAAACATTCTATGAGGCTCGACTTGGTGAAAAATGATACTATCTTCTTTGAACTGTGAAACCCTAAACTTTTTGGTCAACGTCGCGGTTTAATTACCAAAGTGCAAGCCTCTGAAGTAGGGAAATTCATTAACCAAACAAAGCCTCGTATTATCCTCTAGCAGAATTAAAATATGACACTCGCAAAAACTCGACTATAAAAGTAGAATGTCATATTTCCTATGGTTTTCTCTTCACTATTGATGAGGTTGAAGAAGAACCATGTTCCCTTTTCAAGTTTCTGTTTAGAAAAATAAAATGTAAAGTGCTAATCTAAGTCTCTATTTGGGGGCAGGATGGTGGAGAGGCTTAGAGCCTATGCTTACGATCTCGATGATCAGGGTTCAATCCCGTCCCAGGCAGAGACCCTTGCCTAGCTTGGAAATAGCTGAAAAGGGTGTCGGTACCAGCGTCAGGCCCGTGTGACAGATCGGCTAATGGAAAACTGTCACGATCACAAGACGGATTGATGGCCGCATGCAAGGAAGTGGCGCTCAAGAACCTGCGATCGAGGACGATACCACCCTATATGGTGCTCTGGAGCGAGAGAAGATGGCAGTGTGGCACCTCAACAAATGTGGGAGCAGTACCAAGGAGAAAGAAGACGGAACGACTATCATGAAAGACGTACCTCGTAACTGATCTGGATAAAAGCGTTGTGGAATAAAAATCTGAGTCACTATTTGATCTATCCTCGATAGAACATTCGAAACAACTTTGAATTCGGTGATTCTGTTCTCAAAACCAGGTTGTGCCTTCATTTTTTGTGATTCACAACATTACTGGATGGCGGGAAGATTGGAGCACCAACGAACAAAGTGTTTCATTGCGACCAGCGCTAAAAAATTTTGCCCTGCACCCGTTAGAGTGGTTATCAAGAAGTGGCTGGGAAGTTGGAGAGAATCAAATCAGAAATTCTCATAAACTCACGTGTACACAAAGCCGATGACGAGCAGCAGAATGTCGAGCACCAAGTGGGAGACGAACAGACTTCGTCGCGCGACGCACACCCCGATCATGTAGGGGAAAAGTGTCAGCAGCTGACAGGCACACCAAAGATCGAACATCGTACGGGCGATGCACGTCGCCGACGACGAGAAAGTCGACAGTTGCAGCTGAAATTATCTCATTTCACCAAAAATAACAGATTCGTAATGACCATATATAATTTTTATATATCGCGGTGTGAGACTGACTTTTGCACAAATTTGTTCTAAATTGATGCGTTGAATGGAGCAAGGATTTCCATTTACCCGACGTATTTTAGCTCGAAGATGGAAGAACATGTTATAGAGGAAGTGACTCTTTAGTAGCTCAAGATTATATCACTTTCATCCACGTCCGATTCAAAAACATCAGCCGTGTATCATCTTGGTCCGCTCGAACATTTCGAACTAAAACTACATATATCACCCTCCAAATTCCAAGCAAGGTAAAAGGCGCGGCTACACATGTACGATCGAGCGATCGATCCCCGCCCGTGCTAAGCATGCCTTCAATCCCTCCGGGGCAATTAATATTACAAATACAAATATTGCAAATTTTACAAACACATTCACCCCTCCACGATTCTGAGCGGGACGGACGTCCTGATCCCCAGCGCAAGACATCCAATCAATTTTCTAAGTCTAACTCTAGGATCCTCCGCGCACCTTTTAACTCCGCTGTTGAAACAAAGTAAAGGTAAGGTGAACGTCGTTGATCATTCCTGAAAGTGGGCCGTGCATTATCCTTACGTCGAGAGACATGGCTGATGCGTAGATGATGCGTATCTGGTCCATGAAATGACTTTTGTGATCAAATGGTTGCACAAATCAGTGTCTTCACCTCCACCGATAAGTCTAGTACAAACTCACCTGACACTGGAGGGATGAAAGGCTTGGTTAGCCCGAGCGACGAGCGATAGCATTATCGTGAAGGCTACTAACACCTGCATGGTCGAGCGATAGTTCTTCGCCCAGGACAACCAAGTCTTCCATTCCTCCGGGGTCGGGTAAACTCTTACAAAACCTGCCTGAGAAGGTAAAAACACTGACTTGGTATACTGCCTGAACCCCGCATGTCATTATAGAGCTCAAATACGCAGTCACTATAACACTATGGTTCTAAATTGAACACGAATAGTGCGGTGCGTCCTCAGGGTACAGATCAACGCTGGTACCTTCACCTTTACCTTTCACGTGAAATAATAGTCGGCGGACTAACCTGAAAATTTCCATTCGAAGGCACTATCTCGTGGTGCTTCGTTGGCCCTCTCTGCACAGGGTAGTTAATCGTGCCAGCGTCAATGGCCTTGTCGAGACTTCTGTCGAAACCATGCTTCACAGCACGTCTTGTCGAGGCATCCAACTAGAATATTTGTGCTTGAAATCCGGCTTCGTTAAGTTTTTAGGTTTACTGCGATGGTAAGAGCGAAAGGAGCAAAGGCACCGAATTTAGTAGTGAAGAGGAGGCTCACATGGCGCGTGCTGAAATCCTCCTAATGTTCCTGAGACGCCTCTAGCATATAGTATTCCAGATTACTCTAAAGGGATCCGAAAATTCTATAAACCTCAAAGTACACCCCGAAAGACACGGAAACCGCTTTTTTCAGAGCACGAAGGACGAGTAATTGTGATCACAGTCGTTGCACCAAGGTATAGGGGTACTCACTCCTCATAGTTTTACATTATCGGGGCAAGTTACTGAACTGGTTCTCCTCATATTTGAGAAACAAGTATATGACAGTTAAGGTAGGTAGTCAGTATTCGACTCGACATCATTGTTCAAGTGGAGTACCTCAGGGAGGTGTACTCTCTCCATTGCTTTTCTCAGTTTATACCAGTGACCTACCTAATCTTGTGAAGAGCATGGATGGTGTACATATACAGCTTTTTGCCGACGACATTAAATTATACGGAATTTATGATGAACACACTAGAACTCAAATGTACGAATCCCAATAGCACGCTGTTGAACTACTAATTGACTGGGCTACAAAATGGGATTTAGCAGTGGATTTGGACAAGTGCAAGGTGTTGCATTTAGGTGAATCGCCTAGTAACGTTTATTCAATAAACGATATTGAGATTAAAAATGATAACTTGTGTAAGGACCTTGGCATTCTTGTTGATTCTAGGCTGAAATTTACTCAGCATATTGACAGTGTTATTGCGAAAGCCTACACTGTTCTTTTCTCAATATTCAGAAATCTTCAATATGATGATCCAGAAATTCTCACGCGATTATATAAATCCTACGTTCTGCCTATACTAGAATATGGATCCCAAGTTTGGAGCCCGGCAAATAAAAAATATGTGCGAAAATTGGAGCGAGTCCAGCAGACCTTCACCAGATTAGTGTTCAACAGACTCTATCCGGGTGTAAGGTGGAATTGTTTGCCCAACTACAACGACCGCTTGAAATCGCTTTGTTTAAAAACCTTGCAAACTAGACGTATAATCAACGACCTTGCTTTCTGTTTCCGAACATTAAGAGAAGAAACCAAGCTCAGACCCAGTAAGTATTGGACTTTTCGCCCTTGCAGCGTTAGAACTGGAGGGCTTGGGCTACATTATCCCAGAATTCGAAATAGAAAGTATAACCAAGTGTTAAATTTTGTCTTATTTCGTTCAGCTAGATGGCTCGATTGCTTGCCCAGCGGTGTAATCAATGCGATGAGTAGCACTGTCTTCAGGAAGAAACTAGAGAACGTCGACCTACAGATGCTTGGAATCGACAGTGTGTGACTACTTTGCTGGTTTTTTTCTCTTTGCTGATTTTTTTGTGATATTTCCTTTTGAAAACGTGGGCATAGCAGACATATTTTTAATATCATGGAAGTAGCAGAATGAGTGTATGTACAATGTATGGCTTACGTGGAATTAAGCCTGCACTTTTATATTTTATGGGTTCAACCTATACATATAGTCTATATTCAGCAGAAGTAGCCTAATACGAGTGTCTTACTACCTTCTTTAAGACTCCGGCCTCTCCTTACTTCAATTCATACTGGCCCTCTTCCTAGACCGCCCTTGGGTACGTACTAGTTTAAAGGTTCACCTGAAATACGGGGGCCGCCTTTGGGTGCGTGCTCTAGGAAGTATGGACTATTCTACTTGAAATTCAGTGCCTACTTCTGCGTTTTCTACCTCAATCTGTCCAGTCCTGACCGTTGTCTATTTCTATGCTACGAATGGGTGGCTTTCTTATCACTCTTTATGAAACTGTACATGGTACATTGCATTCATCTCTGCCCCTTGAACTTCATCTTTTAGGATCTTGAAATGATCCGCTATTAGCCTACTTTGTGTGATTTCCTAGAACACGATATTATCGTGTTCTGTAGAAAGTGTTATTCTTTTGTGTTTTTTTTGTTTTTTTTGTTCGAGTAACCACTTGCGCTTTTCTTTAGTTTACTTACTCAGTTTGTTCATGGTTATCTGTTCTACTAACCATTTCCGATTTTTAGCGCGCCCATGTGCGTAGTGAAATAAATAAATAAATATACCGAGTTCATTCCATCCGCAGTTGCTTATGCCCCGGATTCGGGCCATGGAAAGACCTCGTTCTAACGACACTACTCGAGATTCCCAGAGAGTTCCAGGGATTCTAAAGGACTCCTTAAGGAAGTGAGTAGTAAGGAGCAGGTTTCCAGCATTAACGTGACTGGCGGCATGGAATCCGATTTTGTCTCACAAGAACTAGATTTTCAGTCAAATGCTCAAAGACACCACCTCCCAGAGGGATTCTTGAATACCAGGTGATGAACGTCCTTACCAGAATTGGGAACGGCGTTGATGTCGGCACTTCGTTGTTGAGCTGCTCGAGAGTGCTTTTCTCGCGATGCTGACCCCTCGGAGCCTGAGCTTCCTCGAATCGCTTCTCCTCTTCCGTTTGGACACCAATCGGTACCCATGGTGTTCTTGGAGTTGGTGGCAAAGTAGTGGAGGTGGTGGTGGTACTGGTCGGTGGCGGTTTGGTGATTCTCCATGTAGAGAGCTGATGTGTCTCGTAGAAGCTTCTCCTAGGCGCTTCGGTTGTTGATGGAATTTCGGCGCTCGGAAGCACCAAGTGAACAAACGCCGTCGGTTGGATCTGGAATTGGAGCTTACATTGACATATTCATGTAGTGATGGACAGTCATAATCGTCACCTCTTCGTCTTTTGTCTTCAACTGCGTGATTACAGTAGTTTGAGCTGCTGCATGAGTGGTGTAGTTCAACTCGTCCATCTCCCACATCAAACGAGTCTCTTCAGATAGACGAGTTGACGGCTGCAGAGTAAATTCAGCTCTTCAAACGAAGGTAATCTATAGGACTTACCGTGGGTTTTCGAGAAGCGATATGCATTGGATAGCCGCGAATCTGACCTGAAATGACGTTTATCTATTGCTTTCTATCACAACCACAATTTTTTCAGCATTAATTATACACTTTTAGAAAGCCCAGAAGAACGACTCTGTGAGTGGCATTGCAAATTATGAGGAAAAATCCCGGTGAAAGTAGACACCGTGAGGTATACACAAGGCTCTTAACAGTACTGGACAGTAAATAGCAAATCTGATTAGGATAACGTGGTAATTTCCCTTTGCGCTTCTTATTTGGATTTTTAGCCATTTTTTCAGTTTTATTTATGTATATTGGTTGTCAGAATGTTTGGTTTGGTACATTTCGAGTACATTTGGGTGGCACACTTCACGAAATATGTAAATTGAAATGAGACTTGTTTCGTGGAAGATAAGGTAAAAGCCATCTGTGTCGGTCTATCCGCATAGGGCGCACCATGCATTCGTATTCCAGTAAGAATCGTAGAGGCATGGTGCATACGCCTTTGGGCTACATAGCATACTCTATCCCTATTTGGTACTAAAGTCAGCGGCTAATCATTCCAGCTTGTGTTTCTTCGAATTCCTGCTATTCTTCTTCTACTATAATGCGTTGTGGCATTCTCCAAACTCCTAACATAAGATTCACAAAAATAACTAACCTTTATTGGAGAACCTTGGATCTTTCGGATCAATGACCCCATGGAGGAAGCTGCTCTGATGTGGGCGCGGAGTGGTGAAACGTTGATGACCTGGAGCGGAGACGAGGTGCCTCGGCGACTTCGTTTGTTCGGTCCCTTAAAAAAGGTTACAAGCCAAATGAAAGCAGCAAAGTAAACAGTTTACCGGTTTTATAAATAAATAAATAAATAAATAAATAAATAAGTAGTATAAAGAGAAGTAGAAGAGCAGAATCGAAGATTGGAAGGAATCTTTCAAAATGGATGCTCCTTCGATTCAATTGCCGAAAACGTCTCATCAAAGAGGTACGGTGAGAAGGTGACTACCCAGAACAGAAAGTTTGCTCACTGGATAAACCGCAATTCCCTTTCTTCCGGTAGAAAATAAAGATAATAGGTAAAAGGGTTGATGATGATCACCCTGAGAGCGTGCCGCGCGCTCGGCCTTCACTCAGAATCGTATATTTGGTGAATGCGTACTTGGCACATATTATGACTTACGGGGCTGGCCGCTATACCAAGTCAGTGTCCTTACCTTCTCAGACAAGCAAGGAACCATATTACCCCGGGGGAGGGAAGACTTGGCTAGAACGCACGAGGATCGATCACTCGATCACTCGGGTTTGATTAGCGCCTTCTACCGCTGCGCCACATCTACAAAATAAAATGAGCAGTATGAGAAGAACTATCTAACATTTCCTACACGGCTAATCAGAATGCACTTTGAAGGGATACAAGCTTACAGCTCCAAAGTTCCCGAGGTTCTTATTTCCTCAGCCCCTTATCGACCCATTGATTGGGGAAGAATACGGACACCCGGCGTACCTGTGCGGTTCCTTTCTTTATTCTGCTTCCGTCGGTGCCCTTTGCGCTTCTTTGTCGTTGTCGATTCCTCAGTTGTTGACGCTGGGGTGGTTGACTCTTCAGGTTTCTTTTTCTTCTTCTTTCCCTTTCCTTTTCCTTTGCGTTTCTTCGGTTTTTCGACAGGGAGTGGTGGCTCCACGTCGACATCCTGAAATTGGTAAGCACATGTAAAACTTGCAGAAAGTATTAACAGAAAGTATTAACAAAAAACCTGGGAGACACGTATTATGTGGAATTTTCGAGCATGCATTTATGAGTAGAGGTGACTGTAGTTACTCGAAATTATTTGTGACAAAAATCCCCTCCAAATACAAAGGTTCTGCGACAAAATCCCAAGCATTTTTGGAGTGATGGTGAAGGAGAGATGAATTGTCGACAAGTGTCCAAAACCTTTTGGCCCCTTTGCTGAATCTTCGTGATGTAGACCAGAGGAGGGGAGTCGATGTCGATCTCTAGCATGTCCTCTTCGTCCTCGCTCTTGAAATAGTTTGCATTTAGTGTATAGATGAATATGGTTCGCAATGCCTTATAATAAATGGATAAAGTGTCGTCGTTGATCAGTACCCTAAGGGCGCGTCCTCTACCAAGTCAGTAACTTTACCTTTACCAATTTCCACCCTACCGTGGATGGATAGATGGCTTGGTTAGTCCAAGCGAGGATCAATTACTTGACCGTGCGGGTATTAGTAAGGCTTCTTACCACTGCACCACGCGCATCCAAGTCCCCAATAGAAACTGGAAAGGAGGACAATTCGGGCAAGAGCTAACTCACTCTGCGCAACAGAACGCGTCACCTATGTAATTTTGCTTCAGAAGTTGCTTTAAGAGGATGGATCAGCCTATGTCAGAGACTAATTCTGAGCAACGTTGGAATAGAATCTTCTCAAGAGCGATCGCCATCATGTCCTCTGTATCCCTACCCTATGCTGAACCGCTACTAAGTTGCTTTACTACCAAAGTATGAATAGCCTGTTAGTCAGCCTAGGTATGCTTATGTCGTTCGCTAGTAAACAGGACAATCGTCAGATAATCAACGATCATAATTTTACCCTGGTACTCAAACTACTAAATAGATTCATACTGGTTACCTGTTCTAATCAAGGTAAACTGTATCTCGAGTATATTTGTATTTGTGTAATGCTCACCGTGTCACTCATCGGTTCGACTCGATTTCGGATAGTTTTCATTCGAAGCGGGTCGCCTTCACCGGGTAGAAGTTGAGTGTTTGTCAAAGTGACCATCGTTGTTTCAAAGTTCTGAAATCATCTCATCGGATCCATGTACAATGGGGTGAAGCTCCAAACAATTCTGCTCAAAAGAAAAGCAGAGAAGATTTTTTGGAAGCGGTGAGTCATAAATTGATGAGACTGTTCATAAAGCTGAACGAACATCGTGTGGTTGTTTTCGAATATATCACAGTCCTTTTCCACCAGAAATCTAGCTTTGTTTTCGACGGCAGCAGTGAAAAGCCGTTCGAGTGTAAACTTTTCTAGATTTTTTTTTGAACTACCACACGATACACACTTTACTTTCGGCCCTAGAAAGGAACATTAACCGAGCTGGCAGAGACTATTACAGCAGCCATACGCTCTACCATTTTTCATAAGATGAAGACGATCTTACAATGGAGCGCTCAACTCTTACATTCCTTCACAACACTTTTGTTCTCTCCTTTTCGCTGAATAGTTCATTTCCATTCCCTGGCACATTCATTATGTTTGTGACTCCTCTCACTTGAATTTACATGAATACATGGCGTCGGCCCATGTCAAGTAAATAAATAAATTCAAAAGGCATTGATGGTTGATCATGTTGATCAGAGTTCGAATTCCTCCCACCTGCACGGCCGGTGTCTTCTTTTTGTGCTTGGAGGGCTTAAGCTGTTGATTTAGTTCTGCCTGCAGTAACATCGCTCTAAAAATGATCGGTGTAGTTTGAAAGGCTTTGATACATTGCTGAAATGAATTACTTTTGAAATGAAGAATATGAATAGAGAAGAATGATGGAGCAAATTCAGAGATTGGAAGGCACAAAGATACTACTTAATAAAACACTCCTAAGCCGTCTGTTTTCGTTGCGATTCTTAATTTTCTCGTAAAAATTCTCGAAAAGCATGAAAGCCATCGCTACAATCGAAGGAAAACTTCCCTAGATTGGGGCTTCGACGCTCGTATCTTCCTATTCTTTTGTTCTTTCTCTTCTTGTCTTAGAATCCTGCATTACTGAGAATAATGAGATCATCGCCAGCGCTTCCGTGCCTTTGATCGTTGATGTTCCTTCCACTGTCGCAATCACACTGGTTTCGTAGTGCGGAAAATTCGATAGACGACGAAAAGCGGGAAGAATCCAATACAAAAACCGATATTCTTCACTGCTCTTTTATGTCATTGGAAATTATTCACAAACTGTTAGTGGACACGACACTAGTTTCAACTTCCGCCTTTCAAGTTCCATAATCGTAAATAACCAAAAATATCTTTCCTCGATTCGTCGTCTGTAGCCCTCATTTCGGACGCTGACCGAGTCTGCCATTGTTCTCGGGATTTTAAAATCAGACTGCCCACACAACTGACAAGATTACTTAACGATACGGATGGACTACGGCCAAAGATTCAAAAACGGATGTCGTACGTGTGGTCAGCGCATCAATATTACCAGGCGAAGGCCCAATGAGAAATACTCTCCTTTAACTGAAGATTTTTGTTAACTGACTTTTTCGAACTGATAAAGGGTCGAATTAACGTAACTAACAACGGGGATCAGTGATCTTCCCCCGACGATTCCTAACATGGTCTTACAGAGCTTGAATCGTAGATCACAGAAACTTATTTTATTTCTGCTGAATGGCAGTGAGTGTTCTGTGAATCACTGAAAATCAACGCATGGATTCGGGTCCTGTTGATGTATTTTTGCTTTGCTACAATCAGGCTGACATCATTTCGTGCTTATTTTGTAAAACACTAAAACGTTACGCTGGGAATGATGAAATAATCAATCGGTCTTCATAGAATGGTTAAATTGTCAATATCCACCCGTTTATCAGTTCGAGGAAAGTCTCAATTTCATCGAGATGAGAACTGAATTGAGTTCAGTGACCCCATCTGAGTGGAATTCAGAAGTATTTTTAACTGGACCTTCGTCTGGTAGTATTTGATGTGCTGACCCCACGTGCGACATTCGTCCTTAAATCTTCGACCGGAGGCCATCCATATCGTTAACTAATCTTGTTCGGAATGCTCTGAGGAGTCTGATTTTGAAATTCCGAGAACGATGACAGACTCGGTCAGCGTCCAAAATGAGGAATACAGATGACGATTCGACTAAAGATATTTCGGGTTATTTACGGTTATGGAACCGGCTCCGCGAGGCGAAACTTGGACACTTTCTCCTCCATCTAAGTGGGAATGAAACTAGTGCGTTGCGTGCCAACAACAAGGGCTAGCTCGAGATTTTACAGTTCGCCCCTAGTGCAGCATTTGATTTAGCGAAGGTTTTATTATGGTCGTTAAATCTGAGGTTTTTTTGGTTTTTTTTCGGGTTCCATAGCAACACGCCATTAAACAAACTCATTTTGTAGATACTACTGTGGAATGTCTCCCATTGCCTTGTCGACGGAATGACGAATGGGCAAGGATGCAAGAGGCACGACCTCTTCACAGGAATTGGCGATGAGAGTATTTCGAGAGTTTGTTCCTACTTCGTTAACTATACAATTTTTTTCTATTTTTTTAACCCATTGACGACCGCGCGCTCCTTACGTGTCTGGCCCGGGGACCGCGCGCACGAGCAGTGATGATAGTGCCTCAGCGGCATTAATTGTTTTCAAAATGACCATAAGAATAATTGTTCTTTGTGTATTGTTCATTTTGAAACTTCCTCATGTAACCATCAGAAGTAGACGATTTTCAGACCCTTTTTGAGCTTGTTGAAGGGTCGTTCACTTGATGAATATCTTGAAGCTTTCATAAAACGGAAAATATAGAATGGGTAGTAACTACGCCTAAATGGACACTCCTATCCTCAGTGTCTCCCCAAGAGGGAGGACGCGTAGCCCCTCGTTGGGATACACGTCCACCAACATCCTAAAGTGTGGCCCGCCGTAGGGCTACATGGGTAGTAACATTGCCCACTTGGCCCGTATTATATAGGTCCACGCGGTGCAAAAAATGTATCTCACCGGCGGGACACACAGTCCACTGTGGACCAAAAGGTGTGTCTCGCCGGCGGGCACGCGGTCATCAACGGGTTAAATAGCTCTTGAGAATGGGACATGTAAAAGTTCAGGAAGGGAAAGAAGCGTCCCCAAAGAGAATAGGGATTGCAATGACGAACACATAGAGATAGACTGAGATCATATGTAGACGAGTGTGTGTAGATGAAGTAGCTGATGAGTATGAATATGGAGTTGTTTTTCGTACGGAAAACGGAATATTAATTTAAAACCTCTTCAATCGATGATTGTACTGTTCGTCGAAGTAGTTCACTGGAGGAGATCCTTCAGAAGTTTGGAACGGGTTCCGCATGGCATCGATCGAACGCCTTCTGAGCAACTCGTCAGCACCGAACGAGGACGAAGTTGACAGGAGAGAGCATCGAAAGTCGAAGTAGAAGTATTCTGAAAGAATTTTGTAGACTGCCCTGATTCTAATCTGATTTCTACATGTGAAAGGTCTCGAAATGATGAAGTGACACGAAAGTAAATGCAATAAGTTTTGAATGTACATAGTTTCACAACGTTGATGATCCTCACCTCGAACCAGCCATGCGCATAGAAGAGATGATTTTATGAGCACGATGAAGGTCAGCAACAGTCGCACCGGACAGCCGAGATAACGTTCCGACTTCCTGAAATGCCATCACTGTTTTAGTTTCCACAAAAAATTGAATCACATGTTACAATATCGAAGTTTTAAGCGTTTCATACTCTCGAATGCCCTCAAAAGAAGACCAAAGAATAGTTTTCGGCACGCCTATATCCTGGGTACAGATTCATCATTGGTACACCCCGATAAACCCCGAAATATACCCCGAATGGCGCGCAAACCGAGATTCGTGAACGCGCGCAGGTGTTGAATGGGGTTTATAGCGGGTCTATCACACCTCGCGATGAGGCAGGGTTAGGGAGCCCTCGACAGTATCGAGCGGGCATATCGTCGATGAGGTTTCGAAGACCGTTCGCCCGTTTACGAATCTGGGCCCAGGACAGACTAGATACCTGGCGTGTCCTCGAAGAATGGCGCCGGCTTTCATGTCAATCAGCTGTTGCTTGCCGATCGGAGTGGTCGCTAGTGAGGACATCTTCGCTCTCTTTGCAGTTCACATATCCTTTTTATCTAAAGAACACTTTATAGTTCGAAATAGTTTTTGAAAAGCGGAAGCGAGATTGATGGCTCAATCGAAGATACGTAGCAGCGACTATAACCATACATCCGCGAAAACGAAATCGAGCGGATAGATCAGAACCCACTTAAAGGCAAACGCGCTCAAGTGCGGACTGGTCGCGGCTACGGTCGTCATGTTACTGTAAGCGACGGCCCACACTGTACCACGCGGTTTGTGATTGGGCACAGAACTGCAATCCATACTGTACGCCGTAGCTCAGCAGAGCCAATCGGCCTGTATTGCGACGGTGAGCGGGGTGAGTTTTGAAATAAATACTAGAATAAATAAATAATAAAGTAGCGATTTCAAGGGAAAGAACTACAGTTACAGAAACCACTTGGAACAGCATGCTCAGTTTGCCAAAACGAATTAAATTCAATTAGAATCACTACCGTCCTTGTGTCAAAAACCATGGAGGGCGGATGTATAACAAAAAGCATGAGTAATTTGTGGAGCTGTTTTACTTAGGTAGAGCGATATTAGGTAGAGGTACTTAGGTCGAATGACCGGTGCCCGGTTAACCAAGTCGTCCATCCCTCCGGGGTCGGGTTGAATGGTACCAGGCTTGTCGGGAAAGATGACGGCTCTGACTTGATCAGCCGTTGGCCCGTCGAAGGTCATTGCATAGGCTAAACACACATTCATCATGCCTCTACGAATCTGAATGGAAGTTGAAGGCATGGGACGTCAAGTAAAAGGGTGTGAGATAAGATGTTCAATTCTGGTTTCTTCCCCAGTACATATGAGAAGGCAAAGAGAAGAATCAATTCATTGAAGTACAAGGAATCGAAACCAATCGAAAGAAGACGAACTAGATTGCATCAAGGAAGGATGGAGTGTGAGAAGGCATCATAATCCCATCGTTTGCAGACATTGTTGAAAGGAGGAACTTTGAGGAAAAGAGAGCAGGTTTGTATAAACAATAGATGCTGGCTAATCAACGTAACCGCCAGGTAAACAGCGATTTGCATGAGCCCGAGACGCTACAACCTCGAGAAAAACAATGAATCAGTCACGCATGAATTCCAAGAGTCGAATTTACGAGAGCGCTTTGTGTGGATCAACAACAACAGTCCTCTAGGGGTCTCCATCCGAATCGTCGAGTTTGGTTCATTACCTTCCGTGATACCGATAGTTGACTGGCTTGATCAAATTTTCGTATCACCCACTTCCACCACAGTTAAAGGTTCCACGAATAATGTTGAAAATGGAGACCTCAGAGAGTTACGCCATATCCTTTGGTAAGATACGGAACGCGATGTGAATTCTAAAAGAATTCATTCAAATAAAGATAGAAATGAAAAGCGGCAAGAACTTAGCTATCAATCCGACTTATACGTTTTGAGTGTTCCTCAATGGTCTGAGGGAGTATCTCACTTTTTGAAAAAAATCATTCGAAACATATACATTCTGATTTTCTTTTTTCCGAATCGAATAGAAGTTTCTCACTCATTCGTATGTTATTAATAGTTTAGAGAGGGATGAAGCAGTTGAATCTACAGTCCAATAGTATTCAAAATTACCGAGTGAATAGAAAATATTCGTTAGACTTCGAGTTTTTGATTTCAGTTTTGCAACGGCTGACCGCTAATCAGATTTGGTTAGCTCCCATTTCAATTTCAACTTCAATTTATTACCATTATTTATTATTATCATCTTATTTATTACCATTATTCAATTTTTAATTTATCAATTATATTACATGCGCGAAGCATGCAGATACAATGGTTAGAATTAGATATTTGGAGATGCTAGGTTATTCGCAAAACACTGACATCGGACGGGAATTGAACCCGCGTCTTTCTGTTTCCAGCAAACTGCAATGGTTAGAGTAAAAAAAATTAAAAAAGTGAACACACTCCAAAATAACAAAACAAAGAAATTGGCAACACAACACCTACATAAAAGTAGTACAATACAATTAGCCTATCATAGAAGGAAGATGTATAATAGAAAGAGGGCCATTGAGAGCGCAGCAGAAGTACAACACGTTGAACATAGTCAAGAAGCTACTCTATCCAGTCAGGTATTTCTTAACTGGGACTCTAAATTCGTAGGTATTACTAGGAACTTCCATCATTTTGCTCAGCTTGACGAGCTCCATACCTGCTGTACATATGTATGTGCTAAACGGTCACGACCTAATAAGGTTTTTGGGTGTTGCAGATCAAATAAAAATCCCCATCTTCGCGTAGATGAACTAACTAATAAAAAACTAGTTAGTTCTTCTACACTTTAACTAGTTTAAAACAGTGCATTGGTCTTGTCTCAAATAGCTAGCATAAATATTTAGAATAGAAACTATAACCGGAAAACAACGTCCTACACGAACGTCAAGGTATGAAAGAGGGAAGAATCACATCAAAGCTTCGAACAAATGACGTTGGTGTTCACGCCAACAGGGACATTTATTTACAGCGTTTAAGGAGTGTGTATTTGTTGGAGTAAAAGCTCGAGATAACGCAGCCTCCGTTTTCGACTCTTTATCGTATTACTCTGCTGGAACTACCTGTAATTTTTGCGAAGATACTAACGCCTCGTAATCACTGCAAAGGTGCCACTTACAGTTAGGGCTGTACACCATCAGTCTACGATATTGACTTCGCTCGAAAGTATGACGCCGTCTCAAAAGTGCTCACACTAATTGTAACCTTTTAAAGAGGATGAATGAGGGAAGTTTTGCAACGTTTGCAAAATTGGGTCCTTTAGAGGGTTAAATACAGGTAAATTTAACAACGAGTAACACATAAATGCCGACGAACCCAAAACAAGGCGGAGCCCAAATAATTTTTTCTCGTGAAATTATGTAGCGAATGCGAACGGCGAGGAGACACTGACTTGCTTTTCATCCTCTCAATTCTTCCTTCTTCTTTCTGGAGTAGAGAAAAAAGCGAAGAGAAGAAGAATCCCTTATCCACATTTTTGCAGGTCGATATATGCGAGCTAATTCAGATGGCAAGTGAAAACAAAAACATTTTCATTAAAACTCGTTTGATGTTGCTGTAACGAATGTAATACATTATTTTTTGATACGTTACGCATTTTTTGATACGTTACTTTACGTGTAAGGTTTAAGGACGAGATGGAATCTCAATTTGTAGTTCCATTAACATTTCTTCATCGTAAGTGAATGCTTCAGGCTTTTAATTTGTTTCTAGGGCCAGTTCGCCCTCAAAGAATCTTCATTCAAAGTGTCCAAACTCTACGAGGTAAAACCATCGCTTGTTCGATCGTCTTCCCTGCGGACAAAGGAAACAAAGCAGCTGGGCGTTCTCAATCGAGAAAAAAAGTAGACGTGAAGGATTGTCTTAGTCATGCATTTCGTCAAAGATGTAGCCGACTGGGAGCATATGTATGTAGCGGACAAGTGCTTCCGGAGGGCAAGGAAGCTGCAGCCAGTCGCCGGCTCGAAAGCGGTTGAAGGCGGCTTTGATGTTGGGAAGTGTAGTGGTAAATATTCGATGACCGACGGGTTGCTCAACAAAAGCGCATCGTCGGAGAGGCTAGGCGAGTTGGTAAGCAAGAAAGAACGTGAGAAAAATCACAATGGAACTGCACTCTGAAAGGAAAACTAAATGAGGACAGCGCACCTCGTGGGAATCGTTGAGCAGCTGACGCTCACATGGCGAGTTGCTCGAAAAAAGCGACCTGATTCAATTATTTAACGAATTACAGGCGATGGAAAGGGCGTAATACGATATATTCAAAATTGTGAGTTGTGAGCAGAACGACGTGAATGAACCACCGCTTGTGAGGACAACGACGTGAATAAAGAATAAAACGAGGGGGAAACATAGTTCCGCGGCAATTCTAGATGTACTTTGAGGCATGCAGAGATACATTGTAAAAAAAATAATAGCAATGGATAATTAAAACGAAAGATTCTTGTTCAGAAAGAACTCTGTTGGAATGTTGCATGTAATGAAAGCTGGGAACACTACCCGAGGGATATCTACAGGATTGAATGCTGCATGAAACGAGAGCAAAAAACCGGCGCATCTCCGTTCGACGATCATTCATGACGCTATACATAGGTTGGTGTTTGGTGCATAACCGCAAATGAACACGCCGAACGGAGTTCTAGCCAACTCTACGACATAGAAGAAACAATCGTGCTTCTCGCATTAATTAAATAATTAATTAAATTGAATGAATGGATTCGAAATGTGATTGTAGCCATCTACGCATCGCGAAACAGCCTAAAAGGTGCTATCATGATTCAAACCGGGTAATTCATAGTTAAAATGATCAGGTTCGAAAGGAGTTATGGCAAACAGAACGACGGATCAACCCATCATCGAGAGCGTTTTGGCGGATGGGTAGCGGCGGTGCTGAATATGACAAAAAATACGAGCCACGCAGGATTCGAACTTGAGTTCATTTTCCCTTGAGGTCATTTTTCGTACCGCTACACCACTAAGACCATCGTTATTGCTGACTGCTCGCCATTGGTACGATGAGGAACGAATGTGATGATGATAGAAATCCGATAGCGTCCACTGAAAAAGTGAGAAGGCCAATTTTTTTTCTGTCTCGACACTTTGCCTAATCCCCGCTAAACTTACGAGGTCAGTAAACAACTGCGCAGGATTTGGAAATGAACACTTTGAGTATATTATCCTACTTTGAAAGATCTTGTCGTAGCGTATGCGTCTTAGATGCGTATACGCGTATATGTGTTTACACATACGGATTAAAAAATTCGGAATTTCACGCGTTAAGCTTGCCACTTGTTGATACCCCAGCCCTTCCTTTGTTTCTAAAGAAGGGAATCTTCCACGAAAGAAAACAGTAAGTAATTTAAGCCTAACGTGATTTATGAGATTGTCTGATATATTCTGTTTTGAAGCATGTTTCATCGACAAGTGAGAAAATAGCAAGAGTTACTTAAGGGTCCGAAACAAGACTTATTAGATGATTCCATCGTTTACATGGCACGTACCAGTCTAGAATTGATTAACTGTCCAATTTGGTTCACAAGATTCTGGCTAATTTTTCAGCTGGTGACCAGTTTGCTCAGGATGTAAAGATAAGGTAAAAAAAGGTAAAGGTAAAGGTGTCGGCGTTGATCAGTCCCCTGAGGACGCGCCGCCGCATTCGTGTTCAATTCAGAATCGTAGAGGCATAGTGAATGCGTATTTTGCCCACACAATGACCTGCGGGGGCCAGCCGCTACACCAAGTCAGTGTCTTTACCTTCCCAGACAAGTCTGGTACCAATTTACCCGACCCCGGAGGGATGGAAGGTTTGGTTAGCCCGGGCCGGGATCGATCGCTCGACCGTGCGGGTATCAGCAGCGCCTCTTATCACTCTACCACGCAGGCTGTTAAGATAGGATGAGAAACAATGATTAAGGAAGGCGAATCGAATTAGAGGAAGAGTGTTGGGGAAAAATCATTGAAACTACTAAAAAGATCATTGCAACTACTAACACGAGATGAGCACTAAGCTCAAAGGTGGAAGACTGAGATCTACTACGACGGGAAAGCAGAAGCTTTAGATCATTAAATAAAGTATTAATAGTAAATAACAAAAGGTAATAATATTTCTAACTGATAACCTTGTGTGGTAGAAGAAATTAATGTTGACAATATTCACATCGATGCCGCCATTTACGATGAGAAGACGTGGAAATTAATTAACAAATGATTGTGCTCATTCACTGAGACAGCGAAAAACGTTAGGCGCTAGGAACTAACTCGATAAATTATTGGGCAGAGAGCGGTCCGAGAGCTGCATAGGTGATGGAAGGAGCGGCCGTCGGTCTTCTCAGAGGGGCGATTGCCTAGTCATGCATAGATCACACAGCCACAGAACTAACCCTCAAAGCCGCTGGAAAAAGAATAGGCGAGAGAAAGGGAGTCGGAATTTCAAGGCTTTCCTGATGGCAGGTGTAAAGTCGGCGAAAAAGTCAGACAGTCGCCTAGCTCATGGACTGACAGGTTTCACGCGAGGAAGACCGTCGGGACGTCCACAAGCAGATTGTTTACGTGAAGCGGCAGCCATTCAGCGTTTCGCTTCTGTCTTCCTCTGAATCACCTCAGCAAAACTCGCGTACGCAGTAGGACTCGAACTCGTCCTTTTGCTGGAGCCAAGAAAAGTATTTTTGTCTCCACTTAGCGTTCCGCCGAGCACTTTCAGAACCGAAACACCTTACGTTTGTTATGTGCCATCCTTCTCCTAGGGGGCCGTTTTGACGGTTATAATTATGTTCAGTAATGGGTAAATGGTAAAGGGGTCGACTTTGACCAGTCCCCCTGATGACGCGAAGGAAGGAAGGCTTGGTTAGCTCAGGCGACCGTACGCCTTTTACTGCTGCACCATGTGCACCCAGATTTTTTGTAGTAAAGGTGTTTATGTAAACTTGCTAGATTCTTCAAATACACTAGCTCACAAATTACAATTAAGAAGCAAGATATTACGTTTGTACAGACAATGTTTTCAGCCTAAATGGCATAGCACCGAGTCTGATCTAGTGACACGTACCATCCTACGAAGGAATTTTGGCTCCAAATTATGAGCTTTTATTTTTCTGTTCCCATTGTAAAGCCTGCAATATATACCAGATCGCAGTGATCTATCAAGCGGAGCGGGTTTATTGCGGGCTTATTCCTAGCTTACACGGTGTCTAGCACATGCAGCTGGCCCGGCGACCTTGAAGTAGCATACATCCCTACAAATACAAAAAATACCAAAAATGAAAAAGTAAACCAAAAACGAAAAAGTAAATATATCACATAAAATATTGAGTACTGTTTAGTGGGCGTGTAGATTGAAGTAAAGTGGTAATTCTTGAAGGACGAGCCATGCAGTCGGGCTCCAAGAGCAGCCCATTGCTCATAAACGTACATTCGTAAACGTAAATAAACCTACGATAAACATACAACGTACATGCATATTCAAAATATAGAATAATTAGCAGCGCCAGCAGCAATACCAAATCAAGATCCCCACTTTCCTGGGCAAGTCTAATACCAACTTACCCAGCCCCGGAGGGATGTAGGGCTGCGCAAACCTGGGCGATGACTGACAATTTAACCGCGTCTGGTGGCAGTAGCTGCTCTAACACGGCACAACACGAAAATAAAATGCGAAAAATAAGAAAGTAAATATATTACATAAAATAATGAACGTACTGTTTATTGGGTGTGTTGCAGAGGTAAGAGACGATACTGATTCTCGTACAGTCGGCTTCTCCTGAGTTTTTTCAAGTCTTCCGTCATTGGGAGGTCGGGTAAGTTGGTATCGGACCTGTCTGGGAAGGTAAGGACACTGACTTGGTATAGCGGCTGGCCACCGCAAGTCATTGTATAGACGTAATACGCATTCATCGTATCTCTACGATTCTGAATGGAGAGCGGTTGCAGCGGCGCGTCATTACGGGATTGATCAACTACGACACTTCTATCTTTTACTTTTTGCCTTATCAAGGAAGGCGGCTTTTGGTCTACTGACAAAGTAATTCAAAAGTTGGGTGCGTTGAGGGTTCTGCTAGGTATGGCGCAATTCCCATAGAGTAGGAAAATATCCAGTTGTTGACGGTTGATATCCAAGTGAGCGAGCGTAGTGGTAACATTAGCCACCCAGCTTCCTCTTTAGTCGCTCTCCATACCATCCTCCCTTCGTGGAACTCTCATAGCTTCGGCTTCCGGCTTTTGTCGCTCATTCCTGACAAATAGGGTTTGATGCCTCATTAGATGATGGGCCATTTTCCTATTATCGTTGATAAGACAAGAAGAATCCTCTTAAAGAATGCGAGGTTCTTGGGATGGGAGATGGCGTCCAAGAGAGCTAAGCCGTTGGTGATTGTATGAGGAAATCCGCTGGAAACCGTCATGTACATGAATGCAAGTCCCCCCCCCAACTTCTAGATGTCGAAAAAGAAAAGAGAAAAAATACAAGCAATTAACACCGCAAAAAAGTCAGGAGAGAAAAGAATTAAGCGGCAGATTAAGTGTACAAGGCCTTCCCACTGTGCCGAACAATTATAGAGAAGGAAAATGGGAAGAATGGGCTTCTGTATAAATTTATATATTTACGATGACGTCGAACGACAGAGGTGTACTAGGTTACGAATAGCAATTGATGCCTTGGTGTCTTCCGTTGTCTATTGTAAAAACCAAAATTCTGCGTGTGGGACGCTCACATTCCAGCTTTCCCTATTTTACTAACAATTCCAGACTTCAGGAAGTAGATAAAATAAAAGATTTATGTTTTATAGGTGACAACAAGCTAACATCCGACGATCATATTTGGGACATAGCTCGTGGAGCAAACACTTTTCCTCTTATTTAGGACTATCTACTATGAGGGTCAAAGTCTTCTTATTAGGGCCTACAAGATATATTTCAGCTTCGCTCTGAATTGCTCTCTTCCACATCTTCTTCTATGATGGACTAATTGTTTGTAGCACTTTTATCTAGTGATGTTGTGTTGTTGATTTCTTGTTTCAATACTTCAAAATGCGTTCACGTTTTACTTATTTACTTTTTCATACTAACCATTGTCTCTGCATGCTTTGCTTATGTAATAAATTGAATTTAAATTCTGTATGAAGGTGGAAGGGAATAAGAAAGCGGAAGAACCCGCGCAGTACTACATCTATTATATCTAGTCCAACTCGCAATGTGAAAACTATTTTTGGTGTGGTTAGATTTTTTTACCATACCTTCCATGGGTCGGATAAGTTGGTAGGAAAAACGATTCATATTTGCATATCTACTCTCGGTACAGAGCTTCCATCAAATTTCTAGCGAGCGTTGCTGATTCAGAGCCACCTAGGTGTAAGAAATTTCCAACCCTGATTGCACCTCCCTCGTTAGCTGAGAGATACAATGTTGCCATGGTTATTAGATGCCTAAGTACGAAGAGCGAAAGAGTTCTCAGATTAGAACCTGTGGTTATTCTCATGGGATATTTAAAGCCAATTTTCTCGCGGGCTATTTCAAGGTTATTGTTCAGAAATCGGCGAACACATAAACCTGAAGAGTATGAAAAAAGCAAAGCTTTCTGTCGGAGGTAAGGCTGAGATTGTTCGAGTAGGTACGGATCCTATTTGATAATACCTCGCTTTTAAGAAAATTACTATGGTAAACGTCAGCAAAAAACTACATTAACAACCTGGTAGAGCTGCAAAATATATGGACGTCCAAAGATGGTGAGCAGTGATATGACGCTTTTGTTGCCCAGAAATCCACCACTACATAGGTGAGATTTCACGTCAGAGAAGCCTGAATATCTCGATACTAACAGTACAGTTGTGTTGCTCTAGAAGAGCTGAATAAGGGTCATAATATCAAGTTGTTCAAATAGGACGTTTTCGGGGCAAATATATCTTATATATCTTCTCAAATATAAATATAAAAATGCAAATATATCTTCTCGGCCTTCCCGAAAATAGTAGCACTCCACATGAAACCACCAATCAAGCCCATTCGAGTCTCATCTTGACTTCCATCTGAATTCGAAGAAACTATCCACTGGTGGTTCTGCTGCTACTTATGGATTCTCAGGACCGTCCCTCTGCTCTCGAAGAGAAAAAATCGACACCACAAAATGAACGAAAACAAGACGACAATGCAAATTGGGAATGCATACACTTCTGCTGCTGCAAAGTGATTAGTGAAACGGCGAAATGTTTTCCCCATTCACCCGTTTTGGAGTAACAACGTGAAACTCCGTCCCAGAAGATTGCTACGGATAGGCTCTCCCAGGAAATTGCTGAGTTCCACACATGGAATACAGCAGCATCGTATAAAGGTATGGACGAAATGCATGCAGTTGTGTTTCTTGCCAATATTTCGTGGGTTGCTGTGTTCACTTTTACATATTGTTGACTGTTTTGTTCACTTTTCCTAGAAACAATCGCCTATCTAAACAACTCAGTACAAACAGTAAACCCATTTTGAAATTTATCCACTCAAAGACTAGAGGAAGATAGGGTATTCACAACCGAGAATGCGTACTGGGAAGTATTCGCCTGCAGTGAAGATCGAACAAAGTAGAAAACCCTTTTTAAAATTGTAGTGTACCTCGTTGTTCTAGCCTCCTTTTTGGGCAAAGCGGGTTTTCTTTTTAGGCAAAGTGAATTTCGATTCCTTACATTTCGACAAAATGACTTTTTTGAATTTTGAGTTTTCAAAAATATTATGATTCTGCGGCAGCTTTTCCTTGCATACTTCTCCTTGTATACTCGCGTGGAGCATTAAGCATTAAGCGTGGAGCATTAAGCATTAAGCTATGAAAATCAATTTCCTTGTCAGTATATGTCCTGCTGTAAAACTGAAACAAGTGAAGAAGAATAGACTGTATTGAAGATAGCAGCCCAAGAGAATTTTGAAATGAATGAAATAGTAGAGTAATTCACGGCGAGAATTTCTTGCTTGTCAACCTAGTACATAATCAGAATTCTATTTTTCGAGTCCCGAGGCCAACCTCTCCCCCGAAGATCATAATCGAATAACTGACTTGGTGGGAAAACGGAAAAGTGAAGTGCTGAGAGACCGGATTCGAGCCGTTGCGTGACGGAAACGCCCCGGGCAGTTCGCCCCGAGCAGATCCCGCCTACCGATAAGCTCAGGGTCGAATTTGTCGTACAAAGCTCTTCAGTCGAGTACAAAGGTCAATAGATGATTTCTACATCCCAAGCATACCTGGTGTACTGTGGAGCGAAAAGTTGATCGATGAAAAATGAAAAGAGGAAGAGGTGAAGAAGTTCCTATGTGAGAAAATTACATGTGATTGGTGTGTAACTTTTGGTAAAACAAATCGCAACTTTGTGCTTCCATTTCAAACGGCTTCATTATTTTATCCGTGTCTGCACACATTCTCATGTAGACTTGTTGTTAGCCCATAATTTACGTAAATTGCAAAGGAAAGGTGGGAAATTGCTCTCCTTCCGTTCGCGTTAGAAGAATGGCTGGGCTCGCTTTGACGATTCAGAAACGATTAGGCAGAAAAGAGCGCTTCATTCAGGTTAAACCTTGTTCAGTGGCTTCCAAAGGAGAAAGGTGATGAGAGCAAGAGAAGGTCCACAGTGGAAAAAGCACGGCGAAATTCCCTAATCATATGTAAAGGTGAAAGGGAAAGGTGGACTGTCCGAGAGAAAATTCTTTTCTATCATCAATTGTGGTTACATTAACCTTCAATTGAATGACCACTGCTCTTTGTGATCTCGTTTATTTCATTGTATTTTCTCGTTTGGTTTTTCTTTTGTTTTTCATCTGATATTATTGTCTAACTCAGCTTTTTTTCCTCCGAGCCCACGCATAATCTGCAATAAAATAAATAAATAAAACAGAATAATAGAATAGAATAAACAAAATGGGAGAAAAAAAAATCAGGGATTGTAGAGCCTCCGATGAAGCCTGTAGATACACATGCAACATTCGAGAAAGAGGAAGGAGATTATGCTGAAAATGAGGAGGAAGTTGGCGGCGAGCTGAGAGGATCTCGTGCGGGAAGGGTTCCTCCGCAATCTGCACTTTCACCAGCACGAGTGTCACCCCCTCCAGGCGGCGCTGAAATATGAAATCCTCCACCACCACTAGCCAAATGAGGCTTTTAACCACAACTGTTTGTCCGGGCCAAGTCCCCGGGGAAACGACTCCTCATCGAATTACATTCAAAGCACATAAACTCGCGGCCATCGTGGTTTTTTACGGGCCGCAGCACATTAGCGAGGAAAACCGGCACCCGAGAAGAAATCGGACCATCCGCAGAAATCAGTGAAGTGTAGAAGAACTTCACTAGGCGCAAATGAAAGTGAACCAGTTGACGCTCCACAATGACGATCGGCAAACTGCGCGTACAGCTTGAAGGACACAACTCTCCCTACTTCACCCAAGCAACTGAAATATCTTTCAATCGATTTTGTCATGAGCTCCTCATGGCCCCAGAAGATCATGCAGCCCTAACTCGGAGTGAAAAACGATCAGAAGCTCAGAGACTTCCACTGTGCAAATGAAACGATGAAAACGAAATTCATATTTTTCTGTAATTTTAGAGTTGAGCAGGCTTTTATGATGAACAATTAAGCGCCTTTATGGAAATATGTGTTACTATATAGGAAAGGATAATCATGAGGTTGCAGTTTTAATCATGAAATGGAACCACATTTGTTGGGGTTGTACTACTCTAATTCGTACGCTCATTTTGATGAAGTTAGTGGGATGCAAGCGCAAGTTCGTAGGGCTTCCTTAATACTAAAATAAAAATTCGAAAGACAAAGGTGGAAAGTGAGGGAAAAAACTAATTTTCGTAGCGAAAACTAGGTCATGATGTCAAAAACATTCCAGTCGTTATTGTGGCGGGCATTTCCATTTCTGATCAAAATCGTTGAGCTTTCTCGATTTCAACGGGAAAGTATGACTTATAAAGGCGTGAACCTACTGTGACTTATGAAGGCGTGAAGCTGTTTTATACCCATCGTCATTCCGCAGTGTGGCATACAGTAATCCATAGAAGACGTTGATGTAGCAGAACAGATTTACTAAACTTTTTGCATTCGAATGAATCAACAAATGTTTAATATGACACCGTGAAACGGGGCAATCTTGGCTGCTTTGGCTAGGTTATGATGGAAAGTGGTGCTGTGAGCAATCTGCTTGAGGGTGGGTCCTAAGTAAATCACAATTTGTTATGGTGAAATTAATAGAATTCATGGCAGCCTGCGTCGCTTCAGAAAAAATCGCCAATTCCATTTTTGGCATTTGTTGTTGGCGGCAGCAGCGTGACGGCCGGCACAAAGCCTCTGATGATCGAGAGCAATAACAGACGCATTCGTCAAATCAGTATCGAGCACGGAATGGTGAAAAACAGCTGGAAACGTTCGCTGCTCAAGGAGCGATGCGACCAAGCGGTGAAAAACGATGACACAGGAGTCGTGATCAGTGGAGGAGGCAGCTGTCATTCACATACAAAATCAACGAGTAATAGGTTTTCAGCTGCTCATCGTTCAGAAACTGAAGATCAAAAAAGAAAAACGGCAAGAAATGTGCTGTCTTGTTTTGTAGTGGTGCTCGGTGAGGGCTGCACAGTTTTCGCCTCTTAGCAAATTTAAGGCATATTCTCTTCAAGCTCTAGTTCTTTAGCAAATCCGCTACACAGCGCCTTAGAATTGCTGTTCCGAATAATCTGCTAATCAACTCCAGCGGCTGGATGCCAGTACCAGTTGCAGAAAGTCCTAGCGCGAAGGGTTTATTTAGCACAAGAGAAAGAAGATTCTGGAAGCGGCACAAGAAAGACGAAGTCTGAAGAAATGCCGACGGGACCTCAACGAGTTCAGTATTCCGCTATCGGCATTGAAACGTGAAGAAGGGACTGTCACCACTTCCCGTTTCGAGATGGAATCGATTACAGAGAGGTTTTATACCAATCTGTTCCGTTCCACAGAACCTGTACCAGACCCCGACATTCCCGCTGGTGAAACACCGCCAAGGATTCTACCATCTGAGGTACGAGTCGCGATTAGGAGTATGAAGAGCGGCACGGCTCCAGGGCCAGACAAGATCTCCGCCGATCTTCTCCGTGCAGGAAACCATACTCTGCACTCCCTTCTTGCGGCACACATGACATCTTCCCTTTGGAAGGAACGAATCCAGGATCAGTGGGGAATTCGCGCACAGTCATCTTGCACAAAAAATGTGACAGGGATGATCTTCGCAACTACCGCCCGATTAGCTTGTTGAGTCTGCTCATTCATCCTAACGCGGATATCGCGAACATTGGATAAAGCACAACCGCCTGAGAAAGTTGGGTTCCGTCAGGGATTCAGCTGCGTCGACCACATCCAGTGGTCATCGAGGTCTGTCGGGTGTACCATCTACCCCTCGTATTAACCTTCGTCGACTACAAAAAGGCCTCCGACAGGATCGAAACGAATGTTAGCCTGTCTGCATAAGTCTGCGCTGATCGAATGCTAGCGCAACAGTAGTGCCCCTCTTCCAATTACGCATATGAACACTATTCAAAACTACTGCATTCATTTATTGGAGTGAAGAGGAAGGCTCACTATTACATAACCTCTACTCCCTTATTCTTTCGGGACATTGCTGCACTACAAAGGAAGTGTGGTAGCGAATCAATGCACAGATTGGCACGAGAATGCAGCCGGCTGCAATCTGTTTCTCTTTTTTTGAGGTGGGGGCGTACTGACAAGATCGAATTTTTCGCTCATCGTTACCGATTTTGGGTAGTGGAGTGCATCGCCGGCGAGTTCCGCCTTCCAAAATTTCAGGTATGGTGGTCCGATATCACCTAGTGTCCCAGTTTCGCCTCAAAACGCTAACTTCTGTGCTGCCCATATAAAACTGAATAGGGAAGGCTCACAAGAAAATGTGCAGTCCGAGTTCAGAAGTGAAGAGACGAGATGGAAAGGTATAGAAACCCGTTCTATGCAGATGTACCACCGATGTCGAGATTTTGAAGGGAATTGAAGAAAAATGTTAGCGAAAGTTAGAAGAATCTAGTACTGCCAAGCAAAGCACCCTTTGTCGAGAAGCACCGCGGATTTTGGAAAAGTTCTTTTTCGTCTGTCAGCTTTTAAACAATCCCTCAGCGCTACTGGAGAAGATAACTGCTAGGATGCATTACTTGCTTCACCCATGGTTCTTTTGGTTTCTTTTGCCTGTTCTTTTCTGCTCGTAGAATAACTTATTTAGTTTTGTTCGGACTGGTGTGAATAGAAACAAGTCTGCATCGAACACCGGTCTGAATATGTTCTTCTCGTACCCCATGGTTGACTTATTTCTACGCGGTAGATAATTTCAGTCGGAGAACTGTAGGGAATTCATATACAACTAGGCAACTATTCGTCGTATTCAATGGCGTGGGAGCTAAAAAAACGTAATTTAGCTGGTCTAAGTACGCCTACTCCTTGAGTCAATATATGAGAAGAGCTCACAAATTAAGCCACGAAATATGCCGACGAGCTAAATGCAATGGAATTGATTTTCATTTCGTGTCCGCCTTGATGGGGTGACGCAAAGTACGAGTTATTTGCGCTGGTGGACTGAAAAAGGATCTCAAACGTTGATACACTTCGGGATGGATACTTTCGGCGATGGATTCAAAAGTCTATCGTGAAATTGAATCGCTTCAGGCGGTAGTGATGAGGAGCTGATGATTTACACTTCTCGATTGATTGATTGTTCAGAGTGGAACATAACTGTTGCAATATTCAGAGATTCGCACGAATAATTTGAGTCTTCCAAAGCGAAATTCAAACATCCGTAAATCAACTCAACCAAGACATCATTGAACGGATAGTTCTTTTCACTTTTCATTTGTTCAATCCTTCTCTCGCTTTTTCAAATGCTGGGCGATAGTCAGAAATGATTCCTGCCTCTGCTAGCTCACGAATATTTTTCATAGATTCTAGCCCACCAGTGTGACATCAGGCATTCTTCAGGAGGTTTAGAGACCTGACGTCGACCACGATTACCTTGAAGGGTTGTTTCACCGGATCAAGATCTTTGGAGCCATAGTTGAGCAGTGCAAATTGGAATGAGATTTTCACAATCCCCACGCACGCTTTCCTAATACTTCCAGAGCTAATTCTTGGGCGGCCGTATTGAGGCCAGCTTCACCGACTGCAGACGAGCAAGTTCGAAAGCGCGAAAAACGAAGGAGACAATGCTTTGCCTGCTCTATGTGGCAGAAGGCCGACGGGGGCTTTTTGTAGAGCGGGCGCCCCTTTATTTTCTATCGCTCAGATGTAGACCTGATAAAGCTTGGATCTCAGAACCAGCCACCATCCTTCACTCCATTCCTTGCAATAAGCTTATTTCAATGCTAATTAAACGAGCACATCCGAGACGGACCGGGAAATTGCCTTTACATCGGTGGAAATTCGTTGATGGCATTTGTCGCCTGAAAGGAAAGGAGGAACATAAGAGGAAATCAAGCCGAAAGAGAGAACGTCTCGTCACCGCTATTCAATAACTACTCGACCGGCTCAGATTTCCGGAGAGGTCGGGAACATCACTACTCAGCACTAAGTTGACGAAATGTTCTCAAGGTAATTCCGTATTGTGGTCCAAATGTCTTGGTTCTTTTCATGCATGGATTCTGTAAGCTACTATGAGATTTTATATAGTTTTCTTAAGTTTTTTTTCTTTCCGAACGATTTTTCCTAAGTGATTAATCAATCGCATGTTGCATCACACGTGCTGCCTCGGCTCACGTCTTGAAGAAATACATGAAAAAATGGAACGAAACAATACAGAAGGTGCTCACAAGCAGCGAAAAGTGGAATGATTGGGCTTGCGAGAATTTATGGATAAATGATTATGATGATGTGATTTGTTGGTTCAGTCGCATGATTTATAGCTCGAATCACAACGAGGTCACTAAGAAATGCGATTTCGGAAAGAGTGGAGCGGCAATAGGAAGTGGATTTGATGAAGATGGTTTTTTACCGAAGTAATAATAAATATCGAGAACCTAACGAGCAGTCACAAGCTAATTTTTGCAAGAGAATTCCCAAAAGTAGTGCATAATTCATTTATTTATCCAGTGTAATACACTTCCTGCTCACGTTCTGAATTTGGAGGAATAGAAACGGAAAATGAAGTCGAAAAAATGTGGAAAAACTGCTCTTTATAACACCTATGGCATGATGTGACCGATTACGGTTTTACGTTGAAACTCCGTTACAGCACGATGTTCTCAAAATGATGCTATTAATAAGATATCGCCGGAGACTGATGAAACATCACTCGTCGGCTTATGTTCGGGCTACGTTGCCTTCGTCATATGCAGTAAGGTCGAGTATATATTGGAGCTGAATAAAATCTCATGAAAAACGTAGGACCAAGGGCGAAGTCGAAAGTGAAAAAATTCGAACAAAACGGAGTCATTTGTATACCGCTTGTCAGAGCTGGGGCTACTGAACCATGTTACATCTCATATACCAGCTATCAATTGGAACTATCAATTGGAAGCGCTACAAACGCATAGCATCATGAGTTTTTTTTTGCGTGATGGACAACCCAGCTTTTCAATTTTCAGTTGTGATCCTCAAAACAGCTTCGCGAGTCCATGTTGAGGTGATATGCGAATGTGCTTTGAGCAAGTGATGACACTGTAAGCAAGATTGGAAATGGTCTCGAAATGCAAGGATTCAGACCGAGAGGACATTCGAAACAGCACTGGTTGGACACGATGTACTGAAGTAATTCCTCCAGAGCACGTTCATGAGCGGCATGATGTCAAAGATTTGTTCGAGCGGAGCCTTTTTCGGAACGGAACAAACGCTGAAGAAGAAGAAGAGGAAAAAGAAGGTGTTGTGATTCTGAAAACATGGACCTATGTGGTTGTGTTCGGGTTCGAGTTGCTCGCAGCTGCTGGCCATTATCTCAAATGGAACGCAGACGAAAAGGGTGTTGATGCCCATCAGGAAGAGAATGCAGCGCCTTGTTACCATCAGCTGAAATCGCTTTTCAAGCCCTAGCAGGAAACTATTCCTCAACAAAGGTGGAGTAAATAAAGGTGCAAAAGCGGTAGGGCAACGTAAGTGAATTGTGGAATCCTACAAAACAAGTAGAAGGATGAAGAAAAGCGCGAGCGAACGCGTTGACGTTTGCCGGAGCGACGATGAGACGATGTTCTGTGTGTGATACGCTTGGATGGCAGAAGAAGAGTTTTTTCCTGCTGGCCAAATTAGTTCTCGAATGAGCGATGTTGTTGGTTTGAGGCCGGCTCAAGCCGCCACAAGAGGGTTGAGCCGAAGCCGCCCCGCACAGCCACACAGGAGCCGACAACAGCAAAACACTGGCTCACACCCTCGGTCGGCATTAATCACCTTCTCAGCGAACAGAAGCGTCAGAAGCTGGCTGCTCAGGAGGTCCATGGTACCTATTCCCAATTCTCTTCACGTTTTCCGGCGATTTCGACAGCTGATAGAAGCAGGCAGGTTTCGGAAGGAAATCCAGAGACTGGAAATGTGAGTAGAAAGGATTAAGGTTTATTGGAGTGTCTGGTGTGGAGCGCAAATTAGAATATTAATCATTGGTTCAACGTACACTGGGTTAAATCAAGAACGGGTGCCGTTCGGCAAGTATACTCAGGAACATTTTAAATTAAATTCCTTTCGGATTCTCAGCAGATGGTCAATTTCACCCGGACCTCTGTTCCTCATAGCGATTGGTTCTCGTAGCTTTCTATAGCAGCGACGTTTTCAGTCAACTCTATCTCTCTATTTTCAGTCTGTCAGTCCAAGTATTTTCATTAATATTACCATTGTCGAAACCAGCTACTTAAATGAGCTTGCTAAACAATAGATAACCAGTTTCTTCTACCTAATTTCTACACTCTAAAGATGTACAACGGTTACTCACCCCACCTTTGCTAGCCCGCAGTTTTGGATCGTACTTGCCGAGGATACACAGGGAAGGATTCAGCTTTCTATATTATTAGGGTGTCCTATAAGTCCTTACACAACTGGGGCTGTCATGATCTCAAGACCTTTTTCTAGACATAACCAAGTGATGGACAAACTGAGACAGGAAATAACAGGAAGACATCTGGCACAATGTGCGGCAGTAGCGACAATCATTATCTGGTCCAAGATTGACTGGACGCAGTCGGTTGAAGATGTCGGACAAAACGTTTGCACGAAGAATTCTTCTCCAAGAATATCGTTCTGGAGACAGCGCAGGAGAGGCGAATAGGACTATCGTTCAGTTTCTAGACGATATGGATTGACGATATGGATTGACGCTCGCGAAAAGCCCAAGCCACTCGCGAAGCCTCCTGTTCAAGGGAAGAAGTAGATGCCCAGCTTCTTCTTTTCGTCGAGCGGTTTTGCGCTTTGTGAAATCCTTCCAGATGGCACAACTGTCACCGGAGAAGTCTTCGGCTGTCAGCTTCAACGTATAGCTGAGAAGTTGCGACGAGAACGCCCGAAACGCGGGAAGATTCTTCTACTGGCTGATAAAGCAAAACCGCATCACTCGAAGATCGCCAAGAAGAAGATGAAAAAGCTCGGAATTGAATGGCTTCTCCATCCAGCCTATTTTCCGGCTATTATCCCTTGCGATTACCACGTTTTTCGCTGGCTTGCTTTCTTATGCAGAGGGAAAAATTCCACCAAAAGGAAGACGTTAAGAACGATATCGAGGAGTTCATTCGCTCTCGTCCTGCTTCACTCTGAACAAATGGCATTCATTCACTTCCTGATAGATGGAAGAAGGTTGTGTGTATCAGTGGTGATTATATAACAGAATAACATTGTTGTTTTCTGTTATAATATGTGAGGCCAGCGTGATGCAGTGGTAAGAGGCGCTATTGACACCCGTATGGTCGAGCGATCGATCCCCGCCGGAATTAACGAAACCTTCCATCCTTCCGGGTTTAGGTAAATCGGCGCCAGACCCGTCTGGGAAGGTAAAGACAGTGATACAAATACGGTCGACCTCGCACGTAATTGAGTAGACTCATATCATGTCTCCGCGATTCTGAATGGAACACGGATGTATGGCGCATTCTTAGGGGATTGGTCAACACCGAGCACTTTACCTTTACTTTATTTCACCTTTGCTTGGTATGTGTTTGAGGGTTGCTGTTTACCAATCGGGTGGATCGTTTTTTGTTTGTTATTGTTTAGCTTTTGTGCTTTCTAGAGAATATCTTGGCACATTGAGTACCTTCTTACTTTCTGGTAAATGAAACCAATAGGGTAAAATAGCAAAAATTGGGGCCGAAGGCAAAAGAGAAGGAGAAAAGAGGCTGAGAGGCGGAACCTTGACCCCACCCACCTCCCACGGGATGGAGTTGAAGGGGGCGTCTGTTGCACTGCACTAAGCAAATTGTCCTTTGTCGAACGCAGCTCTTTTTTCGCGAACTCGAACTTACGAAGGGAGACACATGATTGCAATTAAAAATTAGCGAGGGCACGGTGGATGCTTTGAATAGGTTGAATCTCTTTTTCAAAAGTCGAACGGACTTTGAACTTACGAATCATGTTCGTTTTTCTAGACGTACAATAATTGCTTCGTCCCGAGTCACTGCGAAGGAAAATTGCTAAGTGGCCCGCCGTGACTGTGGTCGCGAAGGATTTATTGCTAAGTTGCTATGGAAAGCGCGTTTACGTTGAACAGAAATGTTCAGCTTAGCGACCCATTAGCTTGATGATTTATAGATGACGTCGGCCCAGAGGAAGGTCGGCTACATTTTTCAACCATCTTTGCGCCTACGAGCACTCAGGAGATGCAGCTCCCAAGGCGTAGAAGAGATGATAGGAAGGGATATGAAGATAGACCAACTCGTTGCTACAATTCAACTGCCCGTAAAGGTGATTTTGTCGGCGTTGATCGATCACGTCGCCACATTCGTGGCATTCAAAATCGTACTGGTATGGTGAATGTGTATTTGGCCTATACAATGACTTTCGGGGGCTAGCTGCTATAACAAGTAAGTGCGTCTACCTTACCAGACAGGTTTGGTACCAATTTACCCGAATCCCAGAGGGATTGAAAGCTTGATTAGCCCGGACTGGGATCTATCGTCCGACCGTGAGAGTGTCAGCAACGCTACATATTGTTAGCACTGCAGCACGCGTTTGCAGCATAAAATTGTAATATTGTGCTTCTATCTAGCTTCTATCGCGTGACCACAGGCTGTGTTTCCTGAATGGCAGACATCAGTGATTACCATCGCAAAATTCATGAATTCAATGATGCTGTCATTGAATTCATGAATTTTGCTAAAGGTAAAAGGAGCAACCCACTGAATTTCTGAGGCAGATTGTTCCTTTTCTTAACTTCCCAACCACAATACTCTAATTCCTTTCTAATGTCTACTGTAACTCAAGTTTTCAAAGTGCATAAGGAGATGCCTGAGCACGAGCTGTGCCAGAGAATGGATGGAACCTTCTGAAGACGTGAATACGAGGATGAACCTCACAGCAGGAAGCAGTCTATCAATGTCTTCAGCTGGAACGGCGTCCGATCGTGAGGGAATTTTCAAACTTGTGGAACACTGAACAAAATGTGAGAAAAGAGGAGTGGATACTTTGTTGGAAGTGATGCAGCTTCCCGTAGAATAACACAGAATATACTTAGTTTGCAAAGAAGCGGGATGGCCGAGAGGTTAAGAGCTTAGGCTCAAGACCTCGATGATCAGGGTTCAATTCCGTCCCAGGCAGAAACCCTTGCCTAGCTTAGAAATAGCTGAAAATAGTGTCGGTACCAGCGTTGGGCCCGGGTGACAGTTCAGCTGATGGAGGAAAACTGTCCCGATCACAAGACGGATCGGTGGCCGCATGCGAGGAAGCTGCGCTCAAGAACTTGCAATCGAGGACGATATGAGCACCCCACAAGGAGCTCAAGACTGAGACAAGATGGCAGTGTGGTAACCTCAACGAAGAGAGCAGCACCAAGGAGACAGAAGACGGAGCGACTATCATGAATGACGTACCCCGTAACTGATCGGGATAAAAACGTTGTGGAATAAAAAAATACTTAGTTTGCAAAGGGGATATTATGATGACAAAAACTGTCTCTGTTGGATTTTCAGTATGATTATTGTAATTACATTGTTGGAAGCTTCACGGAAGTAGAAAAGTTGGTACCTTCCCTACGTCAATCTGTGGCAAGTGTTCCTCATCAGGCCGTTATTGAATCTGGTCCTTCATGGCAAGGGCAGTAATTGGAACCATTGGAAAAGAGGGTATCACGGAAATGCAGTAAATGGACTATTTCTGTTGGTCCACGTGAGTCGTGCCATTAGCTGATTACCATGTTGAGAGCAGCGACGGTGTTTTTTTCTTAAGCAGCGAACAGCATGTGCAGCACGCATGAGGTCAACTAAACAGATTCAACTCTCGTCACTGTCGCCTATACCAATTCTTCCGTTCCTACGGTCCTCGGCTGCTACATTGCCAGCTTCCAATCAATCAGTACTTAGAGGTGCCTGCTTCTCATGAAACCCTCACCGGTCCCGCTGGACATATTTATTTCTCACTTTTTACATCGTCTGAACGTGCTGTTGTGTCCTACGCCGCTATTTCGCGCTTTCAAATAAATAAATAACAGCGACGTATATGCGGCGAGTTGCAGTTAATGTAGACATGGTTTCGCTCGCGATAATGGGACTGTTTTATGCTCAACATAAAATAGTCTCCTTGCCGTGTGCTAGACGTATAATAATTGTCCTGAAACCGTGGCATCGTGAATGATTTGAAGCCGCCATCCTGAAGTAAATGGCAAAGCACGATGTGCAGGGTACTGAGGCTGTCAATGGTTGGTGGAACCGAGCAGAGCTCCAACTCGGCATTGTTTTCTTTTGTTTTCTTACCCATATCTTATCCATTCTTACCTTGCCCTTCGCTTCTGGTAAGGTGAAATGGCCGACGATTCAAACATTAATTGAAGCATGATTTAGAGAGAAAGGGGACTTTTGTCAGAATGAATACAGCAATGGAAATGGCGACCCAAGTAGGATTTGAGCCCTTGCTTCAGGTCGTTGACGCACACGCGCTGAAAGCTGAAACGAACGACGATGAGAGACACGACAAGCGGAGAGAAGCGGTTGGACTGGAATGCTTGGCGAAGTTTGGGGAAGATTTCACACTGCAGAAAAGAAAAACGTTTCGAATGCGCTAACTAGTTAACCGGAAAACAGAAAACCACTTCCCGCTCGAACAAAGCGGTGGTAATGTCGACTAAGAACACGTTTAACAAGAAACAGATAACAGTGAATGAACTAAGCTAACGCTGGCCTGCTCCGTCCCAGGTTTGGTTTGGAAAATTCAGATCGAAGTGCTCCATTGTTACTGTATACAGTAAAAATATTGCAAAGGACCATCTTCTCCAGGGTCTTGTCATTCGAGAGTCACTGCTGCATGTGTTGGCCGAACTGTCATCACATTGTTAGAAGCACACAGACGTCTCGATGCAAAACTTGCTAACGCGTTCATTTAAATAAGCTAACTCTAGTCTAAACCCATCCACGGACAGTGAGTCTAGCCCAAACTTTTTGGTCTGCCTCATTCATGTCTCAGAAGACTATTGTAGCCATTTCTGATGTTAATTTTTCTATTCTCCGATGTTATGGGGTACGTCTTTCTCGATGGTCGCCTTATCTTCTTTCATCTAGGTGCTTCTCCCTCTTCTCTGAGCTATCACACTGTCAACGTGTCACAGTCTAGAGACCCACATAGGGTGATTGTATTGTCCCCGATCGCAGGCTCTTTTACGAAACTTCCTTCCATGAGACGGTAGATCAATCTTGTAATTGTAACTGTTTCCAGACCCGTTCTTTGGTCTGACGCTGGTGCCGACACTCTTTTCAGCTATTTTTAAGCAACGCAAGGGTGTCTGCCTGAGAGAGGATTAAACATTGAGATCACAGACTTAGGCTCTCAACCTCTTAAACTATGTGAGCTGTTTGCGGTCTAGAAAGTACCACGTAAACGATGTTAAATTAGTGTTGCGCTTGAGAACGAATTTCTTTGAAGGCAGTTCCTTGAGATTCCCTCATAGCCAAGATCGGAGCTGGACTGGTAACTGTTCCTCCTCACACGTCAGCAGGCTTCATGAAAGACCTACTTGGTATTGGAATCAGCTAACGAAAAGAGATAGATACCTCCTATTTCTTGGACAGTTGCAAAGGTAGAGTGATATTCTGAAGAAGGAAGAGAATGACTTCATTCCTCCATGAGTTTTGAGACCGCGAACAAGCCAAATGAATAAGGAGAAAGTTACTGATAGTCAGTCTTGAGTGTCCTCTATTTAAAAACTTACGTGTTCTGTATAGTGGTGTAAGGTTAGTATTCTCATCAGAATTCCTGGTTGCTGCCGGCAGGACTTCTGCTTTCTTTTATGCGCTTGTTCAGAAAAGCAAAGGGTAATTCCTCTTGGAAGTCACACGTGAAGAAGTTTAATCACATTCGGTAGCGCTATCAATGTGCTAAATATTATAGTATAATAGACTCAAGTCGATAAGCCAAGATTGACAGTAGTTAATTACGGCAAAGCTTCGCCATCGTTAGATGCTCATCCTTGGGTATTTAAAATCCAATTTTTTCTAATTTCTTGGTCACCCAAGCTTGAGCTACTTGCATTAATCTTTGTTTATCGGCTTCAGTCTGCTCTGCTACATATAGTATTCAACATGCCCTTGTGTCAGTAGATCTTGGAATGGGGTACAGCAACTTTGTGGTATTTGCCAAAGGGCGAGCTGTGAGCAAGCATAGTTGTTGTAAAAAGAGAAGAAAGGCTTCTAATAGGCCCTCTAGTGGCATTCGAGAAACCCAATAATCACTTATGTGAAGATGAAGGCGAGAGCCCACACATGAAGCGAGACTCTCATGTTTCCAAAACACTAAAGACATAAAAGGTGGCGGCGCTCGAATTTCCCTGAAACGCTCTGCTTCGTGGCAGAGGAAATTTGAGCCGCGTGAGCCAACATCCACATAGCAAACAGCTGATGATATTGTTGAATGGCAAGGAAATTCTAGAAGCACACGCAGTCGCTGAGTTAACGTACAACGTGCGAACACGGCCACTTCACGTTTTCAGTAGTAGTACATTCAATGAAGATGAAGAGAAGGTGATAAAATGAGTAGCTGAATTTTGTTTAAGACTCCGTCACTGAAGAGATAAGAACATTGGAACAGGTCAGCATATCAGATCGGTGCAGAACGAAAGCAAGTTTTTGAAATCAAAATGCAGAATAGTGTAATACCTTTGTAGCAAAACGTAACGAATCAAACTAATCTCAACAGCGTATTTTGGTCTCACGAAACACGCTCGACAATGTCCATGTAGTATAATCCTATGCCCCGAGACTATTGTATTTAAATTTCAAATCTTAGAACTCCGAATCTTACTTTTGTTTTCAAAAAAAAATAAGAGCAGCCATCATGGCTTTTCCTGCTTTCCCCCGAGATATTGTGGAAATGCGTAAAATAGGTAATGTATCTGGCGAGTGCGGTGGGAGAATCAGAGTAACCAAACATAACTTTCGCAACGTACAGGAATGGGATCGCACTTTTATATTTCGCCCATTGCGGGTACTCATACTTTTTCATGTATTTTGTTAATTTACAGGAGATATACCAGCGCTGTAGTCGTTTCACCGAGATTCACAAAAGAATCGTTGATAATAAACTCTTCATTGAAAAGCGGGTGCTGAAATTTCAGAAAATTTCAGATTTTAAAATGTTTCAGCAAGCGAATTTTGAGATCGCATGGAGCTTTCCAACGATACACAGCACCTTGTAGAGAAACGTTTCTTGAGAAGAAAAGTAGTTTTGAAGCAAACAAATCAGCAAAACCAACATTCCTTCTGCCCCAGTATATTAATTTCGCCCATTCACGTCACTAAAACGGAAAAGGCTAATCTAACACTAATTTCACTCCAACCCTGTTCCGTATCAGTAGGAGACGAGAGTATCAGAAATAGGATACCTCCCTATCACGTCTCTTCGGTAGACGTTCACGGAAGAACATAAGTTAGTGAAAAAAGGGTTCTAGAAATCCTGACGACAAACGGACCTATTGTCGGTCAGTTTGGCTGAATCCACGTCAATACAGGTTTTATTATTGATTTTTGAAGAAACAAAAGGGATTTTCTAGACTTACCGAGTTTTGAAGCTTCAGATCAATTAAAATGCATACCCAACAAGCACTGCTCTTCTCAGGTTAAAGGAATTGGTTTCATGACGAACCCTGCGAAAACCCCCCCCTACCTCATTCCGGACGAAGCCACGAAAAGACTATGTCTCGCGCCCATGATCAACTTGTTGAGACTTTTTGCAAGACTTCGACGTTCTCAAATGCTACACTTTCAGGCACCCATATATTAATTTTTTAATATAATTTTTCGAAAACAACGGAGCAAATTATAGTATGCAAACAGTCTAACAGAGCTGACAATAGAGATTAGGGTATAAATTTGAATTTTTTAAAACATCGCATCAGCTAATAGACGCTCTTCAATAAATGTCTTGCTTCCGCTGTTTTCGTCGTAGATTGAATTAGTCGTCATTGGCTCTGGGTCAAGTCAATTGCGCCGCCTCTCAATCGGAGGTGTAAAAGAAAGCACAAGTTTACCATTGGACCTAAAACATGCATAGGTAAGCAACGACTAGTAAATGTGAGCTTTATGGGGTGCAGGCGATTATGCTGAGTATTGGTGAGTTATGGGCGAACGCTGGCCATTTTTCAGAGCATACTGTAGGAAATCGCAGCGGAAACTTCACAGGCTGCGTAATTCGAAGTCAAAACCCTATAAATATCAGCGTGTAGTAAGAAGCTGGAGTTGGGCAGACTGGAGGCCAGGCCGTACACATCCACCACAAACAAGGCTCTGTGGTGCGGGTAATTAAGCGGTATGTGAGTGACGATTACTCGCCAAGTGGTGGATTTTGTTTGCGTCGTTCGCCTGGCCACTTGTTAACGATGATCGCGCTTCCTGACTGTGCAGCTATTAGGAAGAGATGTCAGTGTTTCATCGATCTCAAATGGAATTAGCTTAGATGTCCAGATCGAACAGACGGTACCGAGGAGGTCATTACTGTCATGGGGACTACAGACATTTGCAACGTGGATTAGTGCAAGTGTTACGAATAAAGGTAAACATAAAAGTAGAGCTGTCGGCGTTAATCAGTCCGCGAAGGATGCGCCACCGCATTCGGGTTCAATTCAGAATCGTCGAGGCTTAGTGAATGCGTATTTGGCATATAAAATGACTCGGGGGGGGGGGGAGTTGCAGCCGCTATACCTAGTCGGAGTCTTTGCCTTCTCAGACAAGCCTGGTATCAATTTACCCGACCCCGGTGGGATGGAAGGTGGGCCGGGATCGATCGCTCAACCGTGAGGGTGTCAGTAGCGCCTCTTACCACTGGACCACGCGCCCCCTATAACTCACTTTAATCTGTGAAAAGTCTATTAATCTTCCACTTCACTTCCACTTCTAATGGTGCAACAGATAGCCCCAAGACCCTCCAGAGATAGATAAAATGGTATCAAACTTTTCTGAGATGTTGAAGATAGTGACTTGTAATGCACTGGGCCCTCGGAATCCATTTGCAGATCCAAATTGCATTCACCAGCTTCTTCGAATCTCGAATCCATGTGAGAACATGACGGGTCAGCAGAGGACCAACCAACACCACAACTTTACCTTTTCTTAAACTGTTATTTACATCGAGAACTGTTTGAAGAACCGACTGGTGGTCGCAGGTTGAAGATAGCAATCTGGATCCTAACGAAATCCGGCCAACAACAATTTTGCCAAATAATAAATATTATGGAAAAACACCGTCGAAAGTCTGGACTCGGCGATTGGAAGAAATGTGCCAACTAATCGTCTGCTTGCGCTAACAATCCACCGAGGGAAGCACGACTGAAACAATTTGCGGCCATTAGTGGGTTTGCCATCGTTGTGTGCTCGAATGAGCTGCGAGATGTGAACAACAACTATAACCGCTCTCCTAATAGTCAGAGTTATGGACTCCAGTGAGGAGGAAAAACGGACGTGGGTAATTCAGCACACAAGTCCCGACCCAAAGCAGAGCTCACCAATAGGGGAATGAAATCAGGAAGTACAGGTGAAGGTGAATGTAATGGTATCGGCGTTGATCAGTCTTTCTTCTCCTATTCAGAACCTTGGAGGTGTGGTGAATGCGTATTTGGCCTACACAATGACTTGCGTGGGGCAGTCCCTATAGCAGGTCAGTGGTTTTACCCTTCCTTACTACGTTCTCACCAGTTTCAACCCACCTGGAGAGAAGGAGAAGTTGGTTCGCTCGAGAGACGGTGTAGGTGTCACCAGCGCCTCTCATCGCTGCACCACGCAAAGCACAGATTTTTTGACAGATTTAGGTTAGCATTGGAATGATGTAAGATGACAAACATCGCGCATACTAACAACCCTATTATGATTTCTGAGTTCTTTCTTGAGATTAGAAGTAATAACATTTTGAGTGTAAATATTTGGAAGGGCAGTTGAACTTCTCGATACCTTCAAGTGCGGCTACCGCTTGACTTCAGTCCTCGTCATGAATAAATAAATAGACAAACAAATTTGACACCATCCCAGTCCTGAAGAAGAAAATGCAAAAATTGTCAGTAAGAACTTGAAGTTCGATCTACAAGCACATGCCCCCCGGAGTTGGAAAAATGAGTATGACCAAGAATATAGATTTCAGTGAGTTGGGAATGCGATCTCATAGTAGATCTAGACAATTTGAGATAAACTATGACTGTTCTGAGATGCAACAGGTGCGATAAGCCCGCCAGCTTCTACTGATAGCGAAATTCGATCCTCACAAGAACCTCAAAAAAACACAGAAAATGACGATGTTCCCATCTTTAGTGTGAGGTACAAATACTGGGTAATTCTTCAGTGTTAACTGCTTCCTTAAATTCAGTGAATGTTAACCGTCTATTTCTCTTATTGATTAGGGTGTGCAAATGTTGTGTATCTTCGTGACGTGTCGGATGTCTTTTTAAGGAAGCAGAACTTTATTGACGACTGACCGGCCGTTGAACACACACGAAAAGCAGAATGACTTTTCACACTTATCGACGTTCTTATATAGTGGGTATCATCTAACGTGATACAACCTAATGATCTGATATGATACCTTATATCGGTCGATACCACTTGACGTGTCATAACCTAACGGTCTGATATGATACCTCCCTTTCTTAATAAGTCAACAAACAACAATAACAAACAAATACAACTCAATTATAAGTATGTTTTCCGACATGGATCCACTTGTAGTCTTTTTGTTGAACTTCGTGCGCGGGAAGATCTGCGTGGGCGCACATGTTCTGGAACCTCAGTGATTGATTCTTGTTGAAGTGCAGTAGATGATGAACGTCTCAGGTCGAACATATCCATAAGTACGTCGAAGTCTGTTTCGTTCTCATGGTCGTCTGTATACCGGTTTCGCATTTGATTCGCATGTCGTACGACGATTCTTGATCCAATGCGAATTTTATAAAGCACTCGTCCAATTCGTTCTGCTACGGTTCCTTCGATCCATTTAAGTCGTTGGTTACTATGATCGCTGATAAACACGGGACTTCCTTGTTTGAATTCTCTGGGTTTTGCGCCATGTCTCTGATTGTAACGCTGTTCCATTAGTTTATTTCTATCCTTTCTCCGTGTCCTTTGTGGTTTCAACATGGATAGGGGATTTCGAAGTCTTCTTCCAATGAACATCTCTGATGGCGACTTTAGATTTTCGAAACATGGATGGGGCGTGGAGCGATACATCAAGAGAAATGTTTGTAAATTATGGCTCATAGTTCCTTCTCCCTTCATTTTGAGTAGGCTTCTTTTAAATGTGTCAACGAAACGCTCGGCTTGTCCGTTGGATTGAGGATGGTACGGAAGAGAGAACAAATGCTCAATTCCATTTTCCTGGCAAAACTCTGAGAACTCGGTTGATGTAAATTGCGTACCATTATCGGATACGAGCACTTCGGGTATTCCATTCCTTGCAAACGTTTGGCGAAGCAGCGCAATCGTGACAGCTGTCGTAGTTCGATCCGTGGGAAATATCTCGGGCCACTTGGAAAATGCATCCACAATTACAAGGTAGTTTGAACCTTCAAAAGGACCGGCGTAATCCACATGTATGCGTTCCCACGGTTTGCTGGGAGTCGGCCAAGATGCAAGCGTTGTTTTAGTAGGAAGCTTGGCTACAGAAGAACATCTATCACATCGGCGGACCATTTGTTCAACGTCCTTGTCAATTCCTGGCCAATAAACATAGCTGCGTGCCAGTGCCTTCATTCGCACTATTCCAGGATGTCCTAGATGAAGTTGCTGTAGAATGCGTTTCTGTAATGAATGGGGCACGACGATACGTTCAGCGAGCATCAGACATCCGGCTTGAGTTGAAAGAGAATTTCGGCGATTGAAAAAGCATTGAAGTATTGGATCCTTGATGTCGGTCGACCAGCCTGCTTTGATATAGTTCATGACGAGTTGAAGCTGTTTATCAGTGAGTGTTTCCGACCTTATTTCATCAGCAGTGACTGGAAGCGCTCGAATTGCGTTGCTAAAAATGTGAGCTATTTCAGCATCCACCGATATAGCTGCTATGACTTGATCCTCATCTGACGATGGTTGATTTGCAATGAGTCTGGAGAGCGCATCTGCTTGGCCCAATTGAGTGGTGGAGCGGTACTGGACTGTGAAGTTGTATGCCAATAGTGTTGTGGCCCAACGTTGTAGCCTGCTGGCAGTGTAGACAGGGATTCCTTTCTTCGAGCCGAAAATCGCCAGAAGGGGCTTGTGATCTGTGATGAGAGTGAATTTGCGCCCATGCAACATCTTGTGAAACTTCTGAATGGCGAAAATCAAAGCTAAACCTTCTTTTTCGATTTGGCTGTAATTCTTCTCAGCTGGCAACAGTGATCGGGAGGCGTGAGCAATTGCTTTTTCTGATCCGTCTGGATATCGATGTGAGATGACAGCACCAATACCGTAATTTGAGGCGTCAGCAGCGACAACGATTTCTTGGTTAGGGTCATAATGGGCTAACAACAGATCTGAGGATAGGATTTCTTTGGCGCGTTTGAAGCTTCGTTCACATGCTTTCGTCCAGTTGAAACGTGCATCCTTCTTGAGCAGCTTGTCGAAGGGAGATCGCAGTGTCCTCATTTCTTTAACGAAATTGCCATAATAATTAAGAAGTCCGAGAAACGATCGAAGTTGGGCAAGATTTTCGGGTTGTGGCATCCTCTGAATTGCTTCTATTTTCCTTGGATCGGGACGTCTACCATGCTTGTCGATAATATAACCAAGATACTTGATTTGATTTTGTGCAAATTTGCATTTTTCCATCCTTACGTGAAGGCCATTTTCTGCAATGCGTTCGAAAAAGGCTTGTAGATTCTTTGCGTGTTCTTCGGTGTTACGTCCAACTACGATGACGTCGTCAAGGTATGCGACGACTCCTTGAAGGCCAGCTAGTGTTTTGTCCATGATTTGTTGGAATATGGCGGGAGCTGACTTCACTCCGAACGGTAGTCGGTTATACTGGTAGAGTCCTCGATGCGTATTAATTGTTAAAAGCTCCTTTGATTGCTCGTCCATGGCGATTTGGAGATACGCGTCGGCGAAGTCAATGTGAGAGAAAATGCATGCTCCGTTGAGGATTCTGAAGATGTCCTCGGGTAGGGGCAAGGGGTATTGGTGTAGGTCGATCGCATCATTTAAGCCGGTGGAGAAATCGGCGCAAATGCGTATTGTGCCGTTTGATTTCCGAACGATAACGATGGGTGCAGCCCAGTTAGAGTAGTTGACCTTGGATATAACACCAATGGATTCTAATCTGTCGAGCTCTTTGTTCACAACCTCTTGAACAGCATAGGGTACAGGTCGTTTCGGTCGAAAGACGGGCTTGGCTTCGGGTTTGAGCTGAAGAGTTGCCTTCGAATGTTTATAAAGGCCTAGATCCGTGCTGAATACCTCGGGGAATGCTTGTCGCAAATGAGCTGCTACGTCCTTGTTGGCTTCTACAGAAGTAGTGATGAGGTTGAGTGCATTTTCAAGACCTGGATCAGTGGTGGGTAAGGAATCCATCAAGGAGTACATTCCTAGTTTTGTAATCCATTCTGCTCCAAGCAGGTTAGTATGGGTGTTAGCAACGTAGAAGGGTGCTGATCTGTCCTTGAAGCTGTAGTGACATTGTCGTTGTCCTGTGAAATGGATCTGGTCTCCGGAGGCACTCTGAGCAATAAGAGAAGATGGCTGCAGCTTTGGTTTGCCCATACGACACCATGTTTTCTTTGTGAGGACAGTAATGTCTGAAGCAGTGTCGACTTGAAAATTCACTACGTGGTTGTCCACAGTGACTGCTGCGTAGCGTCGGTAGTGTTTACTATTGATGTTTGATATCCTGACGATTGCGTCAGTCCGTGTCCTTTGATTGATTTGAGGGTTTCCAAATCGTCTTGATGAATGTTGCTTGAAGCGACGTCTGGCTGATGAGCAAAAACCGTCTTTATGTCCTTTGAAGTGGCATTTAGAGCATATATGGGTCCTAAATTGGCAGTCCTTGACGAAATGCATGTGACCGCAGTTCCAACACGGTGAAGGTGGGTTCTTGTTGTGCTTAGGACGTTGAGATGGATGATGAGGACGGTTAGGTTGCTGGCGGAGTTGGTGGGAGGATTCTGCTTCTGAGGTCAGGTGTGGTTGGGGCTTGAGGGCCTGAACAGTGGGCTTGCCGTCTTGAATCATCTGGGTATCATGACGAAGGTTGAGAAGTCGCTTGGCTTCTTCCGTGAGCGCCTGCACCGTGCAGTTTGGATCAGCTTCGATCTTGTCCAACAGCCTTAGCCTGATGGCCGCGTCTTCGCTAGACTGTAAACCACAGACGAATATCAGGCATTTAAATTGGTTCTCATTGCATTCAGCCAACTTGAATTTGGAACACTCACGATTTACTCGTCCTGCATAGGAAACAAAGTCGTCTTTGGAATCCTTAGTCAGTTTCATGCAAGCGTACCTTGTGGCAAATAGTGAACGAGACGGCCCGAAGAGATCCTTGAGAGTGGACACAGTTTGTTGGAAGGGGACGTCCTTGGGAATTTGAGGCAGGATGTAGCTCGAATATTTCTCGAAAGAGCTAGGATCCAGTTTATGGAGGAGTAGACGGACTCGCGTGGATTCGTCCAAGCCTGCGCTATCAATATTGAATATATCTTCGTGCCTTCGAAACCATGATTCGAACGTTAGATCCGTATCGGGGTCGTACACGAAAGATGTGATTCGTCCGGCGAGGGCATCGAAGTGCCTTGATGGTTCCGACGTCGTGGAGTGGGAAGGTTGACGAATACTTGTTTGTTCCACTACTCCTATTATGGTGGCTAGGAGTTTTTGAAATTGTTCGTCTGTCAAGGCCACCATATTGCTGTAAGGAATTCCAATTTACCTGATCGCCAAGTGTTGTGTATCTTCGTGACGTGTCGGATGTCTTGGTAAGGAAGCAGAACTTTATTGACGACTGACCGGCCGTTGAACACACACGAAAAGCAGAATGACTTTTCACACTTATCGACGTTCTTATATAGTGGGTATCATCTAACGTGATACAACCTAATGATCTGATATGATACCTTATATCGGTCGATACCACTTGACGTGTCATAACCTAACGGTCTGATATGATAGCAAAGAAAACGTGCGCTGTACAAAAACGAGTAAAAAAATTTGAAAAATGCAAAAATCCAAATTCGTGCTTGCTACTCCCCGTTTAAAGCTTCCGTACAATTTTCGGAGTTGCGCCACCTACTAATTTTCCTTCCTTATGGTCCTCGTGTTCTCATTCCTCTCATTCTTAGGTTCATTTCATCTTTACTGTATTATTCGTTTTAGAGGATATGTTAAGTTTCTTTGTTCAACTCTGCTTTTTTTGCGATCCTATAGCTTGTTGCTGACTCTTACAGGACTGTCTCAACACGCACGTAACAAACATACATACATGCTAAGCGAAAAAGCACGGTGTCTCTATCGCTGTAGCATAGAGGCTAATTATACAAAAATAAAATAAATAAATATGTGGTAAAATATGCGGTTATTTTCAATGCGGCAAGCGGAGAAACTTATGCAGCAGTGCGGGAAGGATTTCGGCCAGCAGACTTGGGTTCGTCCTCCGTCGCTCGGAATTGGTAATAGAAAATAAAACATGGTATGAGTAGATCACAATCTCGGTACGTGCTGCACTATAATGCAGCATTTAGCTGCAATGCAACACAAAGTCGTTTAAAGGAGTTGTCTTCATTGAAAATAAAGTAATTCAAATTGCTATTTCGTCAGCTATCATCCGCAGCCAGGTAGAGTAGACAGATGAAAAGGCGTCATAAAGAGTCGGTCGTTAATTCTTCGAAATTTTCATTTCCATATTTCACTATAAGCAATAATCCTCACCAATTATAAATAGTTAGAGAGACTTTCCAAGAACCGAATCAGGATCCTGAAATGTGCTTTAGAATGGCACTGAAGGTGAAAACTCCTGGGAACAAGAGCCGGCTAGACACTACTGTTCTTGTAGATGTGAACGCTTGATTTCCAGACATTTTCATCTTACTTTGTTCACGCAAGATGTATAGAAGCAATGACATTTGGGATGTTGATGAAAAATGTGTTTTTTCGGAATTCCGGCTGACTCCGACAGGTACGTAATAGAACATAAAGAAAGGAAAAGGGAGGTCTCTAGCAAATATTCAGGAAATATCTGTTTGATTCGTGATAAAAACACTGAACGACGTTTTCTAGGCAAAGACTGGACAGATAGTCTGGAAACATTATCCAGAACACTGGAGTACCACTCTAAGTGGTACCCTCCCACCACGTCAAGCTCGCTAGCAGCTTTTCTCGGCAAGATCGATCACTTCAGAATAATTATAGAACTCTTGCGTAACAATATAAGATAAGAAAAACGACAACCCAGCAAATTCGAGAATAGCCAATTTATGGAAAAAGGAGAGCGCAAGCATGTGTGATCGTGTTTATGAATGAGTGGGCTTGGCTATCTTATTTCGAGAGATTAAGTTGGCGTAGGTGTGTCTTCCGAACATTTCAGTTTTTAAAGGTAGAGCTCAGTGAGAAGTTCCTCCCAGGAATACAAGATGACGCGCAGCAACTATTAGGAAGGGCTCTCAAATCTAAGTGTCGGAAATGATTTCCAAAACAAATACCACCAAAATAAAGTTAGCAACATGTTAAAGCTGAACACAAGTGAAGATTTGACGAGAATCTACTCCACTCCAATGGAAACGGTCCGTAGCTGGGTCATTTCGAACAAAAGTAGCAATACTATGTCATTTTTAAACTGTGTGCAGCCCGCGAATCGACTTTTTTATTTATTTGTTTATTTAAGACGCGGGCTTGGACCCACGTGTGAATACAAAAGAACAACAAAATCCAAGTCAAGCTCAAATGACAGCTATATAATGCAGAGAACCATTTCACAAAAATCATCAGCTAAAAAAAATGTCCTTAAAATAATCGATAAGCAAAATCCCGGAATAGCGATTACACAATGTATGGAAACTACACTATTTCCCACCGTACTGCACCGTTACTTAATCAATCGCTGGAAGGCTTTGACGGACAACCCCAGCGACATCTTTTCACTCTTCAGTATGCCGTTAAACTCTCGTAGGCTCCTATATGTAGGGAATTTCGTCCTTACAGTTGACCTCGCAACAGGCATATACAAACGCAATTTTCCTCGTATAGTTCGAGTTAGGGAAACACCACAGAATGTAAGCGGATTTAAGGAGATTCCATGTGTCAGGATTTCAAAAACTTGAGTGCTTAAATTTTCAAACAACCCGGTAGAAAAGAATAGCGCTAAAAGGAAGCGTTCTGAACTCATTTTGGGAGAGAAATTATGAGCGGTAATGCCTATAATGAATCTAATGAAAAAAAAGAAAGTCTGGAAGGCACACTTCTCCGGCTAAGTACCATACTGTTGGCGGAACGCTAGTCCAAGCTTTGAGGGGAATTGCCTAAGCGAAGTGCGTGTAATGGCCGAAGGTGCAACGGAACGGAAAGCCATGGGTCTAATGCTTGTGGTGCGCGGCGGCGGCATTGTTCCAGCCTATGCTCTCGATCGGCAACAATTAGACCCCGGAATTCTTGCATAATGACAGTTTTCATGCATGACAGAGCTCTTCCTCAGCCACTCGTATACGACTAACTAAGTGGGTACGTGATGACGCAGAAGAACAGAGATTGGCCATTTAGCCAGTCCACTCAGCAAGTAGTAGTTGCAGGCGAGCGACTGCAGCGACTAATTAGTTATGAATTAGCATTAGAACTGGTGACGCAATTAGTCTATGAATTGTGATGTTTGAAGTCGCAAAAGTAGAGCACATCCCCATATGCTCTCTTATTTCTGAGCTTGCGTCTTATCTCTAATGTGGGGCGTTAATTTGGTGCTTTCTCTGTACATATGACATCTAATTGTAAGACGTTGCACCCCGTAAGCTTGGAACAATGATGTTCCGCTTCTTCTTGATGACGGAGCCATTTGGATGTTTCAGTTAAGGTCCTCCGTAATCCGAACTAACTGGTGATGGAAACTTCCTTATCCATTCGCTAAACCTCTAGCGAACTAGCTGCGACTTTTAAGGCGTCCACTTTGCTCTTCAAGGACGAGATGATTCAAAAACCAGTCATCGGACTATTGCGCTTATTGCGCTAGTCAATAAGAGAAAGGTTAGAGAAAGATGTGCTCCTCGAAAGGTGCTCGAACTAAAACGATTAGCAGTGAGCTGAGTTCTGTGGAAATTGGTTCCAGAAAGGGCAGAGCTTTCTGAACAACCTAATGTCAATGCAGGTGTTTAAAAATGATGGAGCTCAAGGCTTTTCTGAGACCCACAGCAACTTAAAGGAAAAATCATAGTATAGTGGGAGGCCTATAAGCAAGTCTTCAGAGAGTTTCGACCTCAAACTTTTATAGCAGAAGAAAGCTGAACTGGGGCGTTGGCAAACACGAGAACAGTAGTTGTTCCTTTTGTAGAACCCTTGTGCCAGTAAAACGACAATTTAGACGCCACCAATAATTATTATCCTTCGAGTTTCGGTATTCTCAGAATCTTATCGGACAAAATGTTCGTGGCTTACAAAGAAATTACGAAGACAAAATGAGAAGTCATCCAATATAACGAACATTTCCAGTGATCCACAATTTGCCCACAATCTTCTTCTTCATCAGCGTCTGTATCGCTTCAGGGTCCGCTCTGCAAATTTTCCGATAGTACAAAGATCTGTCTTACGCCTGGGTTGGATGAATTCCCACCGTCTTTATAGCGGCATGTGTCATATCCAGCCAGCGTTGCTTCAGATGTCCTCTCGGTCTTGTTCGTGTGACAGCGAGTCCTATCTTACGCAGTGTCTTTGTTTGCCCTAAGCACATGCCCGTGCCATCTTGAACGGGTTTCAAGCAGCTGGCAGTTCGCCCAGACTATGACTGTGTAGGAAATGACGTCTTGAGCTCTCCTCTGAGAACGTCCATTGCTATGTACTTAGGAACAAATGATTTTGGCTTTACACGGTATGGCATCACTATTTGATTGGCTTCAGTTTGTGGCCAAATTTCAGTTTTCTATTTTTACACTAATTAGACCTCTTTTGCACAAATCGGAGCTGGATTTCGACTAGAAATTACTATTTGCCCAAATGTCATGTGCTGTTGCCTCAACTGTCGTCCCTCCACTTCAGGACACCTTTCATTGATGAGTGGCCGCTTTTGAAAACAATTTCTCGAAGGCGTATTTTTTGCACAGAATCCTGTTCAGATTGATGTGCAAAGTATGGAGAATTGGGAAATACGCATTTGAGAGCAATTTGACTTCTTTTGAGGACTCTACTAAGCACAGTAAATACAACATTTCTGCTGCACCGCCTAACCAACATAGCACTTATTTTTATTTGTTATGCCTATGTTGGAATGATAGGACGTAGCCGACTAGCTTCACGACCGGTGCCTCTCTAACAGTAACAATGACGTTCAGAATGCGTGAGTGATCAGAGAATAGCGAAGGAGTCCATGACTTCAACAAGAGCATGCAAGTGGCAGGCATTTTCGTCAAGAGGATGCTAGAAATTGCTTGAATCCGCCAGAGACACAACAGCGGCGGCGGTCACGATCGCATCGAAATCGCTCCAAGGGTAGGAAAGATGAAATGTGAAAAGACACTAATAGTAAAAGTCTCAGCCTTCTATCTCTAGCACCAGAAGCACATCGTCACCGTCTCTTCGACGCGTTTGCGTAAGTTGTTTATTTTTGTTCAATTATTACCACGAATAAATACGTGAGCCATAAAAAACATTCTAGATTTATCTTTGGCGTGCAAATATTCAAAAAAGTCTATTTTCACATGAGAATAAGCATAAAAATTCGTAATTAGAAAAGCCTTCGGCTGCCATCAGTTTTTATTGAAACGTCAAATCGTTTTTCCATGCAATCGTTGGTGCGCCGCAAGCAAGTTGTCATCTGGTATAATGTTTCAAACTGTGGCGCACTGTTGTCGCAACGCGATAAACTAACTTACTTAGTACACAAACTTTCGAATAGCTATGTGCAATTGCTGCTAGCTCATGTTGCTCAATGCGAGATTCGATTGATAAATGAATCCAAATCGTGCTTAATCAATAGCTAAAACAAGGGAAGAGTTCAGGTAGGGAGCGACGACCTGCCCAGCGCTGAGCAGTGATAGTCACGGACGCTCACGGCATGGACTGGCGGAAAGCAACGACGATAATCGAATTCGAGGTCCGAACCAGTACATAGATTTCTGAAATCGAATTTGCAATGCGATCTCCACTTCTGTCTGCCGGCCTGCCGCTCACAAACAGCGCCACAATCTTCAGCTCAGCGGCCAGAAAGTGAAGACACGACAAAATTCCTCACTTTTTGTTGCCTAACCAGAAGTACTGAGGGTCAGTGGAAAGAGAAATTGCCGAACTCATGTGGGTGAATGGATAAGAAAGCGAACTATGAATCCGATGAAAAGAAAAGTAGGAAAGAAGAAAGGAAGATTTTCAGCATACCAAAAACTCTACCTTAAAGGAATGACAGCGTGGAAACCAAAGGAAACAACAGTTTTGTAAAAATCTTGATTTGTTTAAACATTATGCGATTAGAGTGCGAGCAGTGCTACTATGCTTTTTACACGGGTGGTAATGATGTGAGAAATTATGATGAAAATCATCGGAAGAATGGTTCTTCTCAAGTCTGAATCCTTTAGGCATGTCGGATCACTTTTCACTTCAGTTCGACGTGCAAATTGAAGAGAATGACCAATTAAAAATTCCGCTCCCAGATTTTACCAATTAGTTTTAATCTAAATTGTCACGTTTGACGTCTTCGCTTGACAGTGAATAAATTCAGTTGGTCTGGTATGCGGCGTAAGTCGTACACGAAATGGACGAGACCCATAATACTATCACTACGTGTAGTAACCTGACTTTTTGTTGCCTAACCAGAAGTACTGAGGGTCAGTGGAAAGAGAAATTGCCGAACTCATGTGGGTGAATGGATAAGAAAGCGAACTATGAATCCGATGAAAAGAAAAGTAGGAAAGAAGAAAGGAAGATTTTCAGCATACCAAAAACTCTACCTTAAAGGAAAGCAGACTATAAAGCACTGGACAGTTATTTCCCAGGAATACCAAAGCAGACTATAAAGCACTGGACAGTTATTTCCCAGGAATCGACTGGTGGGAAGCCTTTGCCGGCTATAACACTATTGCCTACAAGAGACTCTGCAACATAGCCTAACTGGGTTTTCAGAGATTTGTTCCTTTTCAATCTATGGGGAACAGTGAGATGAAATATCCTGCTCATATTCTCAACCTTTGGCGACAAAAGCTCAGACTATTCACGAGGTTAAAAACCACCTCGGACAATGCTCTTTTCAGCAAAGTCTGTAAAGATCTCGATCATCAAGTTCGACGTTTTGAAACAAATCGGGAAAGAAGAAAGCTCTCTAGAAACACTAAAAAAATCTATTTTCAATCATGAGAAATAAATTAAAGCGGTACACTGAACCTCCTGTTCTCGAGGATGAATTAGGAAATAGATTCTTTACTGACGATCAAAAAGCAACAGCTTTAGCGAAATACTTCAGCTCTGTATTCACTGCCATTTCCAAACAAGAAGAAAATGTTCTGACTTTTAGCGAGTTGGACACCGACAGACTTTTGCTGCAAGGGCAAGATTTGCATATACATCCCAATGTTGTTATGTCACTTCTCCGTAAATTAAAACCATCTACCTCTGCAACTATTGATGGGATCCCACAAATAGTGTATAAGTACTGCGCCAAAAGTCTCAGCGTTCCTCTTGCAATGTTAATGAATATGTCGATATTGTATGGTGAGGTACCGTCGCTTTGGAAAGTAGGGATTGTGACTGCTATTCCCAAAAAAGAAAAGGCAAATATCATCTCCTCGTACCGTCCAATTACAATCACGCCTGCACCTGGGAAGATCCTTGAAAAGATCTTTAGGGATGAAATTTGGGATTGCGTGTTCAAGAAAGGTATTATTCCAGCTGAACAACACTGTTTTGTCGAAGGTGCCTCTACGACAACCCAATTACTTGAATGTACTTCTGATCGGTTCACGAGACTAAGCAGAGAAGATTCAATTGATGTTATTTATCTGGACCTCACCGAAGCCTTTGATAAGGTCAGTCATTCTAAGCTTTTATCCAAATTGAAGCATCTTGGGTTGTGTGGTTGGATGCTGAGGTGGTTGAAATCATATCTCTCAAACAGAGCCATGCATGTTAAGGTAGGAATATCCTTCTCGGATAAATTCAACTGTACTAGTGGAGTCTCCCAAGGAAAAGTATTATCTCCACTACTATTCATCCTTTACACTATTGAACTCTCGTCCATTCTTAAGAAACACAATTCTGTTAAAGTGCGAGTGTTCGCAGATAATATAAAAATTTATGGAATATACAACCAGGAATCATCGTCCCTAGTCCATCAATCACTCATAGAGTCCATTCGACGCATGATGGATTGGTCGGTACAATGTGGCATTCCTATAAACTCGTCAAAAACCCAAGTGCAACACCTAGGAAAAGCTCCAGAGAGTGTATGAAATTGATGGAATGGTTCTTCAAACCTTGCCAGAAGTTAGAGATCTGGGTATAATAGTCGATAAAGAACTGAGTTTTGACAAACATATAGAGATAACCGTCAAGAGAGCCTTCTCGGCATTATTCACGATCTTGGGAAATACGCATTCTATTGACTCATCCCTTCTAATTCGGCTATACAAAGCGCTTTACCTCTTTTGGAATATTGTTCGCCCATATGGAATACTTTCAAAAAGAATTCGCAAAGGAGATTAGAGAAAGTTCAGAGAGTCTTTCTGAGAATACTCCGTCAAAGATTTCAAATTTTCTCTGCTGATAACAAGATTCCTGAATATGAAGATAGACTTAAACTTTTTAATATGAAATCACTTATTCAGCGTAGAGCAATAGCTGATTTAAGTCTATGCCACAAAATTCTTCGAGGTGAAGTTAGATCAAAACCCAGTAGATTCTGGATTTTTCTGCCTTCAAATGGGAAGACTACCGCTGTTGCGTTTCGCGATAGGAATATCACATTTAGCAGAAAGTTTGGTCAAAAGGATAAAAACTCTTTTCGTGCGAGGTTACCTAAACGGTACTCTAAATTACCACGCGATATTGTTCATGCCGAGAATGTTACCATTTTCAAGAGAAGACTCAAAGAATGTATCATTGCAGAAGTACTGGAACTGTCTCCTGAGGTTCCTTAACAGTCCAGCTGTAGAGGTTGGAAGTACCGGCTCGATTACATTCTTTCCCATAATGATGGTGCTACGCTTGTGAGTGCGAGGGCACTTGTTTCACCTAGTCTCGTCCTTGGTCGAGCTCACTGTTTGGCTGTGTACGTTCGATGAGTTAGCCACTTTCTGCCATATTATCTGGTCACTTGGTTGATACTGTCCTGTATGCTAGAATTTTTAATGCTTCTACGTTTTTTGTTATTGTTTGAATAGTACTGAATAATATTAGTGTATCCATCGGATTGCCGGTTGATTCTGACGGTTGATTACAGTTAATGAGTTTTTTAATTTACTTTCTTGCTTTTCAGTATAGTGCATTCAAATTAACCACCATTATGGTTGACTTGATATTTGCTAACTCGTTGTGTTCAATTCCCGTGGAAGGGATGGCGTCGGGCGTTGTCCTTGGTTATTCATTGAATTACCTAGTACATGAGATAGATGGTCATGATCATACAGATGGAGGGTTCATAATTATAATATGTTCATATATTAATTTCCAAATTCATTTATTTATTTATGATGATATCTTGATTAAAAGTCTGTACTCTTTCTTCTTCACGGTATTAGTGGCTAGTTCCTTCTTTCCCGTGTCCAGGTTCTACCTTGCCTCCCTGAGAATTTCGCGACTGTCATTACTATGAGTTGTTCTGGTATGGCGTGGTACAGTTTGACGGCTCCCCAAGGGTCGCAGGCTCAATGTCCATTACATCATTAGTCCACTTCGAACATTATCGTCTCAACGTGAAAGCCTTGCACATAGGACTACATTTCCAGGACATTAAGCTTCGTTGATCCTTGCATATAACTTCCAGGAGGGGCTGTATATCTCACACGCCACTTGGATATTTTTAGACTTTTTCTTTCATTATTTGCTTCATAAGGTTTCAAATGTTTCTCATAAAATTTTGCTTCTTCTAACCCTCCGATGACCTTCTCTGCTCCCGATTGCTCAATTAATTAGAGTTAGTCGCAGGACGAGCCTACGGCGTTCATCTCCTTCCATCGGTGCTGTTTTATGTTGGTGTTTGATTTTTTCTTGTGATGATTATTTTTTGGCGCGTCATTGAACGTAGTTAAATAAATAAATAACTAAATTTGTTGACTTACGTATCTCAAAGGAACACTTTATTCTGTTTGGAGACTTTAATATTTATGTTAAATGGGAAACTAACAAGTAACGAGTAACTAACGAAATAACGACTGTATTAGGGACGATCTAAACCAGACAGATATCCCAGGAAGTTTTTGGCGTATCAAAAAAAGAGAGATAGAGTGAGCCGCAATAGCAGAAGTTTGTTCTCACTGAAAAGAGGTAAGCTCAAATACCGTCCTAGGGTCCCATTCCTCGGAAATCACTACTTCGGTGAGAAACAAAAAGTTGAGGCTCTCGCAGCCTACTTTAGTTCGGATTTTATGTCATGTCATCGCACGTAGATCGCACGTCTCTTTGCAGGTATCCTCATAAGGCTCTTTCAAGGCAGACGTCATCCGTCAAGCGTCGTGCGCTGGGGTTTCGCCGCTCGGTTCGCCGCGCGCGAACTGCTCGCAATGTCTGCAAGTACACCATGGCCAACGCGACGTCGATCGGACGAGTTACTCGCAATGACGCGTGATAACCCGATCAACCGATGACGCTGACCTACCTATCCTTCATCACACACGCGTCACGCGTCACTTTATCGACGCGTCGTCTGAAGGAGCCTATAGGGGAGCTCCTGCCTTATTTCTTTTGTTACACCATAGTATCAGTGTATTAGGGAGGAGGCGGTATGACCGCGAAATTGAGAGTTTAGGGTCACAATCTCGATGATCAGGTTTCAATCCCATCCCAGGCAGAAACACTTGCCCAGCTTAGAAATAGCTGAAATGGGTGTCGGCACCAGCGTCAGGCCCGTGTAACAGGTCGGCTGATGGACTAAAAAGTGTCACGATCACAAGAATGATCGATAGTCGAATGTAACGAAGCGGCGCTCAAGAACCTGCGATCGAGGACGATGTGGCCACCCCACAAATAGCTGTGAATCAGGAGAAGATGGCAGTGTGGCACCCCAACAAAAGCGGGAGCAGCACTAACTGAAATAAGACGAGGCGATCATAAAGAAAGACGTACCCCGTAACTGATCAGGATAAAAACGTTGTGGAATAAAAGAAGGGATTGCTGCACTAACTTATCCAAATCGTTGTTTTATCGAGGTGGTAGGTGACTTCAAAAGCTACTAAATGCACTTCTGGAGGCGCCTTCCGTATCTGTGTTCAGAGCAAGATTGAAGCAAGAATTGGCTATCAATTTGCGTCAATTGTTGAATATTAAAGGCTTCCAAATTTCTACAATCTCGAAGTTGCAATAAGGGTAGATGATGAGTGCAATGTCACGATATCAAGAGAAGACCATAGATCCTGTTCTTAATCTCTCGTTAGGGTAATGAATGCACTTTGGACGCCGAATGGGCTTGATTCTACGAACATCGGAAATCCGCGCTGAAGCATTGAATCTTTGACAGAAGCAAGTATTATTGAGAAGAAGCACCAGCTCGTTCATCGTCAATGCTTTATCTATGCAGTGCCATAATTGCCGTTTATCAAGTGTATCACGGAAAGAACGTTGCGCAGTGGAGAATAGTCATGTTACTAGTTTTTGATGTCATATTGGTTGTTTCTCCTTTTGTTACAACAGGCGGTGGCAGCAAAGGTCTATTTCAAGTACGCAGTTTCCGGTGGGTGTGTATAGTCGAGAAAAAGCTTACGGGTTCCCACCGCCCGTTGTTGCCGAATTCCCATATTGAAATGTAGGCGTTATTGGCTACAGGGAGATCTGTTGGTGTTATTTTTCTGTTTGACTAACGCTTCCTAGACCATCCTGAGGTGCGTACCAGCTTCTGAGATACGGAACTCACCTCAGTGGTGCGTGTCTAAGAGGTTCAGAAGCTATAACGTCCCGAGCTCCTTTATCTTCTACACAATTGTGTTGGATTTGATAATGTGCCGTTCGATTTAATGTATTTTTAATCGAGTAGTGAGCATGACCCGCGCTCTGACACCCACCTGCACTTTATACTACGAATTCAGAATGATTCGCTTATCCACCTTGCAGAAACCTTTTGCTTCTAGTTATCTAACCGTTTTATTTTCATTGTTCGATTGTTGTTCAACTAATCCTTTTTGCCTTTGGCATGATCTATTAGCCACTAACCACTGCACTGTAATTGGCGCGAGCTTTTACGGCGTAATAAATAAGTAAATAAATAAATAAATAAACAACTCACAAAGTTGTCGTCGTTGTGTTTGTGTGGCTACTCAGCCCACAAGGGATTTGTTCTTGGTGGTTGCATTCCTCACACGGTTTAAAGTGGGATAGTTTATTTAAAGTTTCTCTCCTTCCAACTAGTTAGCTAACCCTAGCTACGGAGAAGTGCGAATAACTCATTGAGTTCATCCATAATTTTTTTTCGTTTTCTTCTCGTCTAGAGATGAGCACGGAACTAGCCAATACCGCAATTTTTGACGTAGTGTTTCTTCAGAATGCTCCTTTCGTTAATTTTTGATTGAAACGAGAATTTTGAATGCTCTCGTAGGATATCCAAGTGACCACTGTGGCCATTTTTTGTAAATGGCTCGACTTTTTGATTTGGCTTCGTTCCTTGTTATGTAGACCACCACGGAAAGAATCATGATGTTAGATCCTCCTTTTTATTTGAAATCATGGGCCCTCCTAAATCTTTCTGTAACCGAACAATTGCCTCCGCAATTTGAACCACTGAGCTCACCTATGCACACTAATGAGAATTTGACGATTTTTACTTTTTTTTTGAATTGAGTATCCTTTATCTTCAGACAAGATTTCACTGTAACACAAGTCCAGAAAGCAACTATTCGTCTAGTATTATGGTGCATATCACTTATTCGAATTCGCGCTTAATTTCTGTCGTAGTTTGGTGAGTCCGCGGGTCAGAGCCATTTTCATAGCTGACGACTTCGGTTGCCTTGCGACGGGTGGGTTACGAGAAGGGTATGGGTTCTTGCGCGATGCGTTCTGCCCTCCGACGGAGAGATTATTCGAGGGAATCGCCGAGTGCGTCTCCAGTGGAACCGACCAGCTGATCGTCCTCGGTTGCTGCCGTCGTTTCGGCCTCGAATCCGTCGGACTAAATTAATTCGTTTACAGAATGTTAGGAACAAAAGGTTTCTAGGTTAACGTTTCTCTTAGGTTCTGGTTTTTCTTAGGTTCATAACAAAAAGAGTGACGGGTGAGAATTGAACTTTCATCTCTGGCCTGTTCGGGGTAAGCCGCAACACTACAATGCTGCATATATACGTTCTAATCTGATGCGGTCAAAAAGTTGTCAGCGAAAATTCGAACAATTTTACTGTGCTAGAGTAAAGTTGGTGCTGTGAGGAAGATCAAAGGTGAAGGTGGTCTGATATTTTGGGACAAGGTCCGGTGGAGGGCGAAAAATTATGAAGCTATGAAATCATTGTACACTGTGATGATTTCTGTTTCTAATTTTTTACACTTAAGGATGAAATCTCACCGATATTTGCCCATTCCACATCTTGGCAGCTTTGCCGCAATGTGCTTTGAGTCCCAACACACTGATAAATGCGTATCGGCTTGATACTCGTCCCATGCAATAAGCATCTGAAACTGGTTCGCTCAAATTCTCATATTTTATCTATTTATTTATTTATTACATTCGTATCATAATTTGAAGATATAGTAGATTGCACTAAAAACACCAGGGTGGACCGGGGTGGTACACTGCTGTGAGGTGCACTACTTCAAGCTAACTAAGCCTTCTTACCTCAAAGGAAGGGTAAATTGCTACAAGCTTATCTAGAAAGTGAACGATCAGGTTATCACTGATTGACCACATGATGGCCTTCGTAAGTCATTGTACATACCGAGTCAGCATTCATCACGCCCGTAACCGATCCTGAACCGTAGCCTTTTAGCATTTCTAAGCATCAGCACTCATACATAACCTTTACAGGAGCTTTTGAGTTGATGAACTTCTTTCACTGCTTCTTTCCAATCACACCCATATAAGGTAAAAGCTCAGAATCGTAGAGCCAAGGTGGATGCGTATACAATGACTCACAGAGCCAGCCGCTATACTGAGTTAGTGCCTTTGACTTCCCGGGCAAGTCTGGTACGAATTTACCCGATCCCCGGCAAGTGCAATCCAAAACTGCGGGACTTACCTCAGCGCTGGCAAACTTCTCCACATAAGAGCTCATGGCGTCTATATCCGTCGGCGACATGAAAGTCCGTCGAGAGCAGCTAAGAAGTTTCGCGCATTCTTCGCTGAAAGTGGAACTGTTTCAGGAAAGACCAAGCGGTTGAATCTTGCTAGAGAAATTAACAACACTAAGGACGAAATCAAAGACACAAACATCAGACAGCTGAAACCGTGTTGGTGCCGAAAGTGCACCTCACTGTACTTGGAAACATATAGATTTCACAGATAAGACGGAAACCCCTTCGGCCACCTCAACTTCTAAGTGTAGATCTTTTGGGTGTCATCTAATGAGAGAATAATGGCTCTCTGCCACAATCTTTTGTGATCTTCGATTCCCACTTCTCGTTTTATTGGACAACGACTTAGTGAAACGGAGTAGAAAGCTTTCACTTGTAATTTTCGTATGCTGCTGTGCCGAACGAGGCGAGTAGGTGGACCAAATTTTACTAATGGCCTAACGTTTCGACCTGTTCGCCGCAAGCAGAGGCCTAAAAAGGGGCTCGAAACTTGTTATGTTAGGTCTGTCCGGCCAAACGGCGAACCATCCCTAGCAATTTTGACGAACTTGGAAAATCTACCTATGAAACTGTAGAAAACGAGAAGTTCGGCGCTTGGCCGGACAGACCCAAGATAATATTAGGTTGAGTCATAAGTAATCGGACATTTGCGCGCGCTCGGATTCAAGATGAAATTTCTAGTCAATGAGGACACCTATCAAAACGATTATGGTATTATTCGATAGAGGGAAAAAAGCACTACAAAATGTCACATCACATCCGCTTTAGTAAAGTTGACCACTGTTACAAAGGCTCCGGAATTTATTTCATTCAAATAACGTATTTGCAACGTCATGCTTTTTCTCTCTCTATCTGGTCACTATTTGAACTAATCTTTTGAGCGTTTCAACCATATTTATAAAGAAGGTGTTCCTGTTCAAGGCGCCATCTACCATTGTTCTTGAACTTCTGCATTGGCTACTACACCATCGAGAACAAGGAGAAGTCAGGACGTCCGACGGGGTTGGATCTGGACCTTTTGAGGAACGAGGTGCAGTCGATCCATGCCAAACCACTCGTGAATTATCAGACGACTTCAGTGTTCTTCAGTCAACTGATGATCTGGGACTAAAGTCGATCGGTAAGGTTAGGAAACTTGGTCGATGGATACCTCAAGCTTTGACCCAGTGGGCGCGGGTCGCAGAATAGACGCGGTAGTTTCTCGTCTCATTCTCAAGTACAGAAAGTACTGAATGAACAACCTAATCATTGGTGATGAGAAACGAGGGCTATACACTAATCATCCCAGACATGTCCAGTTGGTCGACAAAGGTAGAAAGGCAGAAGACGCTCTAAAACCTGACAAGCACCCAATTTGGTGGTAATGTGCAATTCCGGAGCATTTATAACAAAAAGCAACGTTACCAAAGAGAATGTATTGGATCGTTATATAGCGCGTTTTTCCCTCTATCGAATGGTACCTCATTCATTTTGAGAGGTGCATTCATTGTCGGCAAATTTGATCTTGAATTCGGGCACATGCGGAAATGTCCGATTACTTATGACTCAACCTAATAAATTTCGAGCCCCTTTTCAGGCCTCTGACGACGACGAACAAGCCGAAACGTTAGGCCATTAATAAAATTTGGTCCACGTATGTACTAACCTCGTTCGGCACAGCAGCATACGAAAATTATGACATCATGCCGAGGTTTCAAGAAAAGAGAACTTGGACCTTTCACCTGTGTTTTGTGCACTGTGAGAGATTCCGTGCAAAGAAGTTGAGAACTAGTAGGGAGGGAAAGAAATGAACAGTTTGATCTCGTTCGGCAGGTGTTGAAAACAACATCGAACGAATTTCAAAACCTGGCCACATCGGAGGCAGGGAAATGAATAACGGGACATCGGGAATGGGCACTGATGGCTCACAGCATCTATACTAAGTTACGGAGAGCATAAGGAAAGCCCTCAGTGAGAAATTATCTAAGTTTGAGAACAGGAAATTTTAGTAAGTGGTTGGAACCCAGCGAACGTATAATATTAACGAAACCAATATCGAAACGTTGAAACACGAAGAGGCACCTTGTCGATTGGTGAGAGGATGTCCAGTCGACTATGAAGAATACAAGCGACTTCTCGCTGTCAATGGCCAAGTCACACCTGCAATTTCACGGTCATTCTTGAAACACAACTGAAAATCAGTCATGAACAATTATGAGTAGTCGATCAATGTAGCTCAAATAATTCATTTTGACTAAAGAAGAACTGAATTGAACTTGACTCGGAATTATTTCGCTCAACTTTCTAGAATAGGCACTAGTAGGTCTGCGTCGCCTACGAGCTGCTTGAGAAAGCGAACCACCTGATCGAATCGTGATGCGATCCTCTTCACTAACTGCAAAATGTTCGGCTACAAAAGCCAATATTAAAGTTAAGTCTAAAGTAAGTAAAGACTGGATCTGGAGAAGAGGATTGGGAGGCATGTGCGTTTGGGGTGCAGGCAGAGATGTCGTATCTACTGCACTCAGTAGGGTCCTGAAAGGGGTCGAATTGTTCTTGAATGAGTATTTTCAAATTCTCCTCACCATAGCTGCCATTGCAACAGGTTTCGTAAGAAAAATATGTTTTCGGCAATTTTTTTCTTCATCTGCACCCTCAGCACACAGAGCCCCGAGTTTTGAAGAATTTCAAAATTTAAAAAACCTATCCTTGTCTTGTTCTGCTTTGTTCACTCCTCCCTCCACTTGCTTATATCTCAGTGTCCTTTCAGCTAATAAAGATACCTGTTTCCTGATATCGAGGTTGCAAGCGGACGCAACAACGTAGGCCAGGCAAAGACCCCGTGAATCTTTCATTGCGGCTCGCAAAAGACACTGAAAAATTCTTCCATGCATTTTTATTTTATTTTTACACCGTATAAAGGCGTGATAGCAATAAAACAATAACAATGTGGTCAAGGATACGAGCACATTTTCTTACGTATAGGAGCCTTCGAGAACTTAGGGATGTACAGAAGAGTGATCTAGGTGTTGTCTATTACTGTGAGGAAAAATGTTACTGTGCTTTGTACCTCGCTAATTTTCTTCAGCAAGTCATCTCGCTTGTACAACTCAGCCAAGTAAATGAGGGCGGCGATGCTCCTCGGAGACAAGTCCTGAGTGACTGGTTCACGTTTCACCGAATGCCGCAGGAACACAGAAACTGCATCTCGGGGCAGTTGTGACACATCAACTCGGCTCGCGAATACGCCTCGCTGCAACTCTCAAGAGTGGTTTTGTAATTCAATTGAACTACAAGAATAGGCAAAAAAGCAAGAATATGCGAAAGAAAACATAATCACAACAACATACGTGAAGTGAAGGCAAGTGATAACATCTCTTTGAACGCGCTTACATTTTTTGTTTTTTTTCTGGCTCGATATATACGAGGAAAGTTGCGTATTCTTATACCTGCTTTGAGGTCAATGATGAGGGCACACTTTTATGTATGGAAGCCTTCGAGAACTTCTTTTAGAGACGTACTGAAGAATCATGAAATGTAGTCGCTGGCTGACAAAGCTTTCTTGGAATGATAACGGAACGGTACGGTGTAACAAATGTTGTAGTTTTCAAACATTGTTGTGATTATTGCGCTGTTTGTCGAACTTCAATCGAAGCGTGTTGTACTATACTTATGCGTTCCCCTGTGGGTGCATGACCAGGCCTTAAATAAATTACTAAACAGGTAAATAAGTTGCCCACTGAGCTTTAGTTTGGACGATTTAATGTAAAGGGCTCACAGGGGTGACTCGGTACACTATCCATATGGCTTATGGCGTGATAGGAGTCGAGATGTTCGTAGGTCAAACCCCACCAAATGACCAACTGTTGCGATAAACACAATTGTGTCGTACTTGTCTCTACTAGCTTCTAACGGAGTATAAGGACCTTTCCAGAGCTCACCGGCACACTGGACGGTAACATTATGAATTTTTCGTTGAACGATGTGAAAGCAAGCGCTTTAAACCACTTTACGACGGTTGTCGGGTGCATATCAGGCAAACTAAAAGGTAAAATAAAAACTAAAAGGTATAAAGTGATCAATGTCGATCAGTCCCATAGGCAACGAGTCCTCCACTCAAAATCGCAATTGGCAGTAGATGGGTATTATACATGTATTTTGGGCTAGACAACTTGCGGGGCCAGCTAGTATATCAGTGTCTTCACCATCCAAAACAAGTCTGGGACCAATCTAACCGACACCGGAGCGATGGAAGGCATGGTGGTCTCGAGTGTGGGATCGATCGTTCGGTCGTGCGAGTAAAAGTGGCGCCTCTTACCAATCTGTAAATCGAGTTTGGGTACACTAGAATTAGATAATTTTCATTTATTCAGTCTTAATGTCTGAGAACCACCACTGTAGTGCCAGATGAATCGATTTACGACCCAACCGAAGTTGCAGTGGGTGACGTTAAACCAAAGTTCGGCAGCGATTTAAATGCAGGAATCGCATTCTGCCCTTTGGGGACTACAAGTACTCACTACGCCATTCCCGTCCTTTGAAATGTTGCCATTCCTTATTGATCTTTTGTCTCTATTCTACAGAGACGTTCAAATCGCTCCACAGCATCTTGTGCCCATTCTTCTTCATATTTTCGAAAATCATCCTCGTCTCAAATCTCCTTTTTTCTCCAACCAGAATAGCTGATTTCTTGGAACACACACCTAGCCGTGTTAGTTCTATACATAGCGATCATTTTTGGTGTCGAATTCCAAGGTAACTTCTTCATTTATTCTTTAAAAACATTGTTGACGAGGTTCGCGGCATGCAACCGTTTTGATTGACTAATTAATAAGCTCTGTATTTTTTGTTTTTTTACTGCGCGTTCTTTAGTATATTCGTGGTTGTGTGTCCTACTAACCACTATTTGTGTTATCACGCATATAAAGAAAGTAATAGAATGACTAAATGCAAGAGAGAATTGAAAATATATGTTGAACTTTGTTTTTTAAGTGATTAACGGGATTTTTTTGGACTCGGAGACTAAGGCGAGTCGATCGTTTGTAACGGCAGTAATGTAATGTAATGTTTAGTTGCAGTGGTTCTAAGAAACTTGTAAGTGCGAAGGAGTTCGCACAGATGTATGTGCTTTATATCTTTTCCGAATTTTAACGAAGGTGACAATCCTAGAACCGTAACCGACTGAACAGTTAATAAATATAAAACGACTTGGTTCTACAGCTGGAAATAAAAATAGTATATTGATTATTCCCATGATTACCAATTTTCAATTAGACGACAGAAGCAAAGGGGACACGCATTTGCTTCTATACATCGAGCTTATGTCATTTACCTTACATAACTTTAGATTTAGCACAGCTTTCATGACTCCACCTAGTGCTTATCTCTTCACTATTATGCACCTCAGTTCAATCCTTTCTCCCCGCATTTTGAGCCTACATTTCGGTTGAGCGCGCTAAGGTACAATAAACAAACAAACGGAACTTTATGTCATCCTGATTTAGCTGTCAAAAGATAGTCATTACGTCGCTGCCTTAAGTTAACTCGACATTAGGAGGGCCAACCCGTACCGTAGCATCCAGTCCGAGCTCACTTTTCGATGCCGGTACCGCACCTTCTCCGGTGAGAAACACAATGAGATCGTCTCGATCGGAGAAGCGGATCGCGCTGAAACAATTAAAATAAGTTGAGAAAGCTTTGAACAAATTCACAGAACTCGGCCAGATTCTAATCTTGATGGTGCTGCAGTCATAGAACCGTCTAATTCTGTTCAATGGCGATTCACGTTCTATCCTCTCTGGAAGTTTTTGCTCTGATCGCGTCATGATTTTTTTCATTCGTTTTTTTTCGTTTTTTGTTCTTAGATCTCTGTCATGGGCTCATATCCCTAATACCTTTCGCTTTGATCTAGAGGTCTTCATCTATCAGATAGATTTAGACATTAAGGCTTTCTAAAGCAACTGTTTCCACACATCTGCTATAACGTCCTGAACATACTTCCTACCACTAGTTCCCTACCAAGGAGTCGAAAGGGTGGCAAAAATGTATCTGAGAACATTCTGTATCCAGTGGTGGGCTTACCACAATGTGTCGGACAACAGTGCGCAGCACCTGTTTTGAAAGTGTTCATTTCAGCTGTAGGAAGTGCGAAATTTTCTTGACACGATGTCAGTGTTCAACATGAACCTCACTTGAATAGGAATTTTATAGATTAATGTTTTATATATATTATTTTATTACATTCTTATCATTCTTCCAACGTGTGCATGTAAATCCTCATTAGTAAATTGATAATAAAAATCAGTGCCAACAAGTTAGTCCATCGCAATGCATACTGACATCACCTCAACACTGCACAAGGCTGTGACCCCCCAGAAGGTTACTTGTGTTAAGGACTTAAGTTTGCTTTATGACTGCAATCTGGACTTCTCGGATCATTACAGGGAGGTCTTCCATAGATTGCCTGGTTCGCAGAAAAGGTATTCGCAGTTGCAACTTCATTCGCTGGAGTCGCGGCGAAAACGAAATGATGTGTGTATAGTTTTTAAAATACTCTCGGGATTAATAAAGGTTGACAGAAAAAATTTTTATCGTCTCATTATTTCGAAAACTCGGGGAAATTCAGAGAAAATCGGTTAAACGCCAACATAAAACGCAGACTCGGGCAAACTTTTTCACGTGTAGAGCTGGCTCAGCTTATATTGCGCTCAAGAGCGACGTCCTCCCTGTTCCGCCATTATTTTCGACCTTTAAGTGCATGGCAGGGAAACGATTATTGTCTTCTTAAGTTTTTCACTTATAACTGTTCTATGATGTTCTCTGTTTGTTGTTATTTTTGGTTCCCGCTTTGGGTTTTAATTTCCCACGACTGCCTTATGCAGCGTATTGAATGAATAAATAAATAAAAACTGCACCGGACGTGCCGCAACGATAAAACGGCGGTAGCGGCGCTGTTTCGCGCCGAAAGGTGCCGTTTTTGGGGTCCGCGCGTGGTGACCCGGTGGGAGACTGCCTGAATTCAATTACGCCGCATGTCCAACGAGGGTCGTCGCGTGGTGGCGCTAGTCGAGCGATGAGTCACCGGAAGAGGAATCGAAGGAGCAAGGGGCCGTATATCTAGATGTCAAAAAACCACTTGTTAGCAATTTCCAAGAACACGGAAGATTTGTACATGAAAGGATAGAGCTCGAGCTGGTGAGTTCAAGTACACACTCAATTTTACGGAAAATCAATTTTGAGGAAAATTTAGAAGAGCGGCGATTCCTGCGCAACAAAGCGCCGCTGGCGCTGTTTTATCACTGCGGCGCGTCCCCTACTGTGTTTCGTTATTTTCTTTTGTTCAGATAGTTTCTATCACAATATATTCTCGTTCCAGAATTCAACGAAAGAGTACGAAATCCGAACTTTCGATGTGAGAATTCTATTGCACTCTCACAAATGCAAATTTGTGATCATAGTTGTCGATGTCGGCTGTTGAATTTATTCCTTTCCGTTCCTGTTTCAACTGCCTTTCGACATTCCCTTCCAGATTTCGAACTACTTCAAAAGGCATCACTTCCAGTTTTCGGTTCTTGTTCTTATTGCTAGAAGGTTTCTTCTTGTTCACCCTTCAGCGATATATCCATAGATGAGCATCACCATTTGTGATCTGCCCATAGCTGAGCACGAAGAATTTTTGACCTGTCCATAGATCAGCCCAATTCTTCAATCAACCCATAGACAACCACAAAAATTGACTCACATATATTTGAGTTAAAAATAGCCCAGTGTATCACTGCGGTGCTGCGAAAAGTGTGCAAAAGGGCAGTTCGTGAAAGAAAGCTTCGTTCATTATTACTCCAGAATATTCCGAATATCAAGCTATGATTCTCCACACTTTCACTCTGTGCTAGACGAAAAGATGGGAAACACGGGGTCACTCTGTGTTAGACGAAAAGATGGGAAACACGTGGTTAAGGAGCATTTTTTTTCTATGTGAACGGGAAAATACCTCACTCCGACATGTGCGACCGACTTGTAATAGGAGAACGCCGAAATGCTGATCGTTATTCAGACGAAGAATGGAGTGGAAATCGAAAGCTATCTTATCCTCAAATTGAAAATCATCGAGTGAAGCGAGTTGAGTTCACTCTTACGTCCCCGTTTCATTCAGCTGCGGGCGTCAGCACAACTCTGATTGTCGCTACTCATACAGATATTCGTGAGTTATATTATTGACTATATTCAGCACTTTAGACCATGCGGATATAGATAATACTTCAGACCACACGAGAAAACAGTTGTCTTCAGTAATTTTGGCAAGGAAGGAAATAATGCAAATCAAGGTACTTCAGAAAATTGTCAACGTCTATATAATTCTGTCAGTACTCGTTGTTCAGGAGTTCCGTATCCCGCTCCCTCTGGAGATGAGCGAATTTCGGCGCGGTCTACTGTATTCAGTTTCCGAGGCGTGCAAAAGTGAAACTGGGGGTGGAGAAGGAGCAGAGGTATCACAGTATCTGCTTCATTTGAAGTCAAATGAACCGTCCTATCCTTGTTGTTAGTTAGGAATGACCCGCTGCTTCTTTTGCTCAATGAGCAGCCAAAAAAATCTGTTTTTGGCCAGAGCAATGATGAAGTGATTTATTGGGCAAATTTGCAGGACCACGTCAGTTCAGATTCGTAACAGTGCGATGTTTCAAAGAACTTCCATATTACCGTAGGCAGAACTAGAGTCAGTTAGAGACTCAGCCGATAATCAAATAGTGCAAAACAAACAGACAAAGAAACAGAAGTGTTAATATCCGCTCCAATACTGCCCTTATTATTAGACGGATAAGAGCAAAGTGTGAGATCATTGCCTTAACTTCTCAGTTGGAATAAAAATGATCTTACAGTTAGGAAGCTAGGATATCCAGTCGAATGTAGACACACCTGGCCGATCCAGTCTACATCTGATCTGCAGTTCAGCCCAACTTCGACTTTCATCTTTTTTTTGGGAAACAAACATCGTCAACACCCAAAACATAGCAGCAAGGTCTAATGTAAGCAGATCAGACAAAATTGTGACGCGCCCACCACTGACAGTGCCACTACGAACATCAGGGAATATCTTTGTCCATTTTGAAGTGGGGGCTCAACGACGGACCGAATGACAAGTTCTGTACTTCTCGAGTCACTGGAACGAGCAGGATCGCGTTACCTTCGAACCAGCCGTTCAGTATCCTATCAGCCACCAAACGTCTGTTCGGAAGCTTCGCTCCCAATGTCTCTGAAAAAGGAGTTTTTCTGGTAGCTCTTGACGTTGCTGATCTTCGTGGAACTGCCCACAGAGATGTTCTGTAAGAGACCATCTACGGAGTTCACCTCACTGCGGACATCACCTTGGCACTACTCCTTAAGAAAGAAAAATTTCAACACGGACCGATTTTCCTGTAGATGATTTTCATCGAATCACCAACGAAGACCATGTCCTGGGGGAGACCATCTAGGGAGGTCACCTCAGTGAGCGCGTCACCTTAGCACTACTCCCTAAGAAACAAAAATTCTACTTGAACTGGCGTGTCTGTAGATGACCTTCATGGGAGCACCCACAAAGAAAATGTTTTGTAGGAGACCAAGTTCAATTTGTTGAATACATCACCTTGGGACTACTCTCTAGGAAACAAAAATCTTCCTCTTGACGGGAGACCGTACGTATAAACTATTTTTTGGGTTTCGCTTATGTATGTTGAGGATAATAACCAACAAAGACGCTCTAAATTGTTTCAACCGGAAATCAGCGTGACAACTACACAGATCGCCCTGATCAGTCCCCGATGGTCGCGCGGCGCACTCGCAGAATCGACGAGGCTTGGTGAATGCGTGCTTGGCTCAAACTATGACTTGTGGGAGCCAGTCGCTACACCAAGTCAGCGTTTTTCCCTTCCCCGAGGAGTCCGGTACCATTCCACCGACCCCGGAAGGATGAAAGGCCTGGTTGGCCCGGCGATGATCGATCCACCGTGCAGGTGTCAGTAGCGCCTCTTACCAGTGCACTACTCGCGCCCTTGGCGAACACTACTATCACAACATAACAGAAAGAGCTCAGCAAAAATCGAGATTCTTCTGCCACTGTCAGTTGTCCCACCCGATACGAAATACACCAGAGGGTCCCCCTTGCTCGAGGAATACGGAGAGCATCGAGTCGTCCGTTCTGCGATTTAACGAAGAAATCTGACCATCCTGAAGTTATACGACGTGATGTTCTTCTGGCGCCCAGTGCTATCTAGTCACTGACGTCTCCTGACGACTCATCCAACGGCCAACACGAAATTGTACTATGTGTCGCCATAACTGATCTTCGACAACCTGACGGATGAGACTGCATTTCTGATCATCGACTGTCGACGTAGCTCGGAACACCGTATACCGTTAGTTGCCCACATGGAGCATCTCTTGAAGACGCTGCCGCGTATCCTTACAATATACCTCGTTGACACAAATCGAATGTGCACCCTGCTTGCAAATCACCCAGGACTCTTGAATGCGCTCAAGGTCATTCGCTTTCTGTAGCCTAGCTCTAGACGCATGTTGACTTCCGGACGTAGGTACACAGAGGTGGACACTCAGAAACATTCGTTCAGTTGAGCGGGCATGAAATAGCAAACCGCTTCTAATGAACATCGTCTTCGTTTCGTCTAGCTGCAACATAGCCCTCAGGCCCTTGTTATACGTTCGCTCACCCCCCAGCGTAACTCGTTCATTCAGTATCAGGCCCTTGTTATAGGTTCGTTCGCGATGAGCGTCTGCGACTTGCGAGCGGTGATCGCGTGCGCCGCTAGCTCAGACGCTGAGCACGCGACGCACGCACGCACGCGCCCGAAGCATACAGAGCAATGCGCGAGGTGATCGACCCACCCCCAGCGAAACGGTCCATCGCAGTGGAAGACGCAGCGACGAGAGCGTGGAAGGTTCGCGAGCGTGTGCATAATAGCCGCTGCGCGTCACCACGCCAGCGTCACCATGCTAACTCGTACAAACGTGTCTGGCCCCATGGTGCCTGACATTGAATGGACGAGTTACGCTGGGGGGTGAGCGAACGTATAACAAGGGCCTCAGACACCGTGGGGCCAGTCACGTTTGTACGAGTTATCATGGTGACGCTGGCGTGGTGAACTCGTACAAACGTGTCTGGCCCCACAGGGTCTGATACTGAATGGACGAGTTACGCTGGGGGGGGGGTGAGCGAACGTATAACAAGGGCCTTACGCACGCACGATCGAAAGCAGCCAGTCCGCGTTCTGCCTTGGTAACAGATTAATACTTACAGTAATGCATGGGGTCATTCCCATTTCCCTCGCATTGTAGAGGGCACAGTTAGGTAATAATAGTTTATTTTTAAGGCGAAATAAAAGTAGATCACGTCGGGCGGTGGAGGCGGAGGGCCCAGATAAATCGAATGATTAGCGGTGCGGCTGGTACTCCCGGTGGATGAGTCATCTAGCCCAAAAGTGCAAGATTGGACCCCTTACATAACAAGAATGGCCTGCGCGAGTCGCATCACATGCTGTACTGTTGTTCAAATAGTTAAAGATAAACAGGCATTTCCCAACGGCTACCTCTTTCAGTTCGTGAAGCAGTGCGATTTCTTCGATGATACAACCATAACGCCTGGGAAATCTTTGTCTGGTATCTATTCGTATAAAATTTACAAAGTAAAATCAAAAGTGCCATGGGTTTTGCAAAAGGTATGTCATCCAGTAGTTAAACGTTACAGTTTTTGTAAGCTTTCGTCGTTGAAATTATGTGTTTAGCTTCTGCCAGAAGAAGCCTTCGAAATACACGAGGAGAGCTGGAATGCGTATCCGTACTGCAAGACAATGCTCACGGTACTGCACAACATGAAACCCACTACTTGTTTTCAGTCTCGCCCTTTCATCTCAAAGCCCCTTTACACTCTACTGGAGTAGAGTGTAAAGGGGCTTTGAGGAGAGTGGAGTGGAACAGCAGTGGTGAAGTGCAGCGTCGTACCGCGGACCCAATAGCAGCGCTAATGCTGCTGCCGTACTCAAGCTTTTACTGTCGCAGGTGCTCCAAAAGGAAACGTTGAGTGTGTGGTCACGTCTGTGAACTTTCGCGCACCACACCTCATAGCAATGCGGTGCAAGGGGCGCAGCTTTTGCGAAAATACGTTCACCATCTCCTTATTACCGCTCTACTTTTACTATTATCACTGCCACGAAGTGCGAGGGATCCTCAGAATTGCAGCGAACTAGGGTCACCACTAACCCACCAGCCCTCTATAGGCTCTTTCAAGGCAGACGTCATCCGTCAAGCGTCGTGCGCTGGGGTTTCGCCGCTCGGTTCGCCGCGCGCGAACTGCTCGCCATGGCCACCATGGCCAACGCGACGTCGATCGGACGAGTTACTCGTAATGACGCGCGATAACCCGATCAACCGATGACGCTGACCTACCTATCCTTCATCACACACGCGTCACGCGTCACTTTATCGACGCCTCGTCTGAAAGAGCCTTATCGCTCAACTCGCAAAAATGATCTCGATAGAATTTTGACTGCTTTGGATCTATGCGCGGTGTCATAACCAGCAGCCGTAAGGGCTCGTTTAGACACCGCGCAGCGAAAGTGCAAAATCGAAGCGCAATCAGCATTTAACGTCATTGATCGAATTTGCTCCTTTGCGTTAGAGGCGCAGTCCGGTGGCGCTGCGTCTAAGCAAAAAAATGGGCATATAATCACATAGGGAAGAAATTAAACGAAAAAAGCAAATTCGATCATGCATTTTCGCAGCGCGGTGTCTAAATGAGCCTTAAGACCTTCACTCGTGGCAGTATAACCATGTAGTAACAAAGAAGGAGGCATGAAGGGCGGACAGGAAACAGCAGCCACATTGTTTCTTGCTGTCAATGCGAAGTTTGGAACAAATGAAGCAGCAGCACCCTGCCCCCCCATCCCCACTCTGCACGGACCATTCATACTCTGACGGTGCGCTGAAGCAGCAACACTTGAGCGGCAACAGAAAAGGGGCGCGTATTCGCACAATGGTTGCGCTCCTTTGCGACAGAAGAGCTCGTACCATTTCGTTGGGCTCAGCAGCTGGCGGTCAGTGAGGTGAAGTGCGGGTACGCAAACATCTGGGCCGGGATTCATGAACGAAACCGCCGGTGAGTTTCACCGGGGATTACGTTTCACTGGAGACGCTAGGTCTGCGACAGGGTGAAGTACCTCCCCTTCTCGTATGCAACCCCCCCCCCTTTATATAATACCCACCAGACTACCTCTAACTATTCAAACCATGTCAATATTCGCGCTGTTCACTAGCCAGATCTCTGGGGCCAGATCACTCTTTTTGACCCTGCTGATCGCACCTAGATCGCACGTCTCTTTGCTGTTATTCTCACAGGGGAGGTATCATAGGGGTTCTCCTGCCTAATTCCTTCTGTTACACCGTTAGTATACACCGTTGTGTTAGTATTAGTGTGTTAAGACGGGGGCGGTATGGCCGAGAGATTAAGAGCCTAGGCTCGCTACTATCTCGATGATCAGGGTTCAATCCCGTCCCAGGCAGAAACCCTTGCCTAGCTTAGAAATAGCTAAAAAGGGTGTCGATACCAGCGTCAGGCGCGGGTGACAGGTCGGCCCATGGAGGAAAACTGCCACAATCACAAAACGGATCGATGGTCGCATGCAAGGAAATGGCGCCCAAGAAGAGAACGATATGACCACCCCACATGAAGCTCTAGACTGAGACAGTATGGCGGTGTTGCACCTTAGCGAGATGGGAGCAGCATCAAGGAGAAAGAAGACGGAGCGACTATCGTGAAAGACGTACCCCGATAAAAACGTTGTGGCAAAAAAAACACCTTAGTATTAGGGTGGCGTCTGCTTCATCCTACCGCAACAATGAAGCAGTAATAATTAAGTAGAGGCAAACCTGATGTGGCACTTAACCGTAGCGCTTTTACTGAGGCAATGCGACCGTGTCGGTTCCCCCTTACGGAACAACCGGAGTCGTTCCTTGCTGCTGCTCCAGAATGTTGAAGTGGAATGTGTCGTCACGTCGGTAGGTCTTTACGTATCCAACCGCATTGCAACCATCATCGTTGCTTGTCCCAGCGCGAAAATTACCGCTTCCTAGCAATACATCCGATGCGAAGAGACGCTCATCTTCCCTCTAATTGATCTAAACTCACATTAGTGCCATAGTGAAATGTTAGCACCTCTTAATCGACATGTAGTCATAGGCTTCCTTGGAGGAAGTCTTCCGCTGTTGCGAGGTTCACAGTCTTGTCAAACGCGCAGACGTACACCGACAAATTTGTGTAATGCGTTGTCGACCAACAACCCTGTAATTGCAGAACCCCGCATACATGGGTGACGGCTCTTATTTAATGATTGAATCGATTCATTTACCTGACAATGGGAAGTCAGAAAATGTATGTCTTTCAAAATAATATATGGAAAACTACTTGTTCCTTCACAATCATGGATTGAAGTGTATCGTCTTATGTTCAGCCACTGGACATACCTAGTCCGAGAGAAATCATCTATCTGGATATTTGTGACGACGTCATGATTGGTGAGGCGAACTATCAACCGGAACTCGACCCCAAGATTTTCAAATCCACGAAAACTGGACGAGGACAGTTGAGGGAAAACTGGATGGAAACTAGCTCACCGGTGGGGTTTTTATCGCTCAGATGTTGGCTGGTAAAGGCGAGCATGCACAAGGGAAGTGCGCTTCGTCAAACATTGTACTCCTTTGTAGAACAGATGATAATTAAGCAATACAATTCTATACATAATATATTATATACAACTCTTTTCCAGATCATGTGTGCGTATAAAGTGGTAACCGCACAGTTTAAATGCATGGGCTTGGGCGGTTTCATAGAAAGTACTATAATGAAGCAGTATTCAAAAATATTTGCTAACTTCCACAGGTGAGTTGTAAAGCACATTCTCGAGCACTAATTAACCAAGGTTCTCCGTCACCCGAAGATACTTCCACTTGAGCTACCTCATTAGCACTTCAGAAGATCATTTGTCCATGCATCTCTGACTCAGCTAAGGCTATTGGATGAAAACTAAGCCTCCATCAAACAATTGCAGACAACTTTGCAATTTTTAATCTATGAAATCTAATCTGTGAAATGAATTTTCTAATCTATGAAATCTCGATCTGACGTATGAATTTAAATACAAAATTGAATATAATAACAAAATTTGAAAATCCTTTTATAAATTTCAGGAATGCATTTTGTTGGATAGATTCCTGGTATGATCTTACTGACGAGGAATTGCAAAAATTTGATGAAGAAACGGCGCTCTTATTGCATAAATTATTGCACACAGATGAAAGACGGGGAGTAATGTTCGACGACTAACCATCACTTATCTTATACTATTGCTCATTACAACCGACCGTGCACACCGGTAAAATAAAAAATTGAAAACTCAAAGTCTTTTTCGTGACATGAAGATTTTATTCATTATTTTCCGACGCCTTATTTCATACCATTAGGATGATCCAATGTTGGGAACACACGATTTGTTGCCATGTTATTCATCCTTTATCCAGACACTAAGAACATTTCAAATCCATCACTGGATTCCCTTCAGATTCATCCTAGGAGTATTGTCTGTGTACTAAAGATAAAAGTAAGGACAAAGGCGTGGGCGTTGATCAGTTCTCTGAGGTCCTGCCATAGCATTCGCCTTCCAGTCAGATCGTAGAGGCATGCTGAGTGCGTATTTGGTCTATCCAGTGACTTGGCAAGCCGATGTAGAAGTCACCGTCTTCAGACAAGTCTGGCACCAATTGACCCTGGAAGGATGGAGGGCTTGGTTAGCTCGGACGTTTGATCGTGTCGCCTCTTATCACTGCCGCCTTTTGTGTATTGGATCCAAGTAAGGAACAAATGAATTCCTTCTTGTGTCCTCTTTAACCAGAGTTTGTGCAAATAATAAATAGTTCGTCCATTTTCTTTCTTTTCGATGTTGCTGGGTAGAAAACTCATTTGGGCAATGTGGCGTTTGGATACTCCCTCTTCCCGTCCCCCGTCGTCGAAACGTGCCCTTCAGTTTTCAAATCAAAGTGACTGGCGTTTCCCTTTAGCTAGTGAAGACTTTATGTCTACCGACGATTTGAGTGACAACTTCTTCTCCAAAGTACAGTCGGAGAACAGAAAAGGAATATAGCTCCGTGCGACATGTACTTCACATCTGTCAACTGTTATAAGTTTGTTTATTTTGTAAATATTTATTGTTGTACAATATTTTGTAGATGAAAACAATATCAACGCTGAACCTAACTAGCAGAAAGTGTTTGTAATTTCTCTATCCAAGGAATGGTTTGATATCGAGCACAGGAATCGAGCTACACGGCACACGATCAGTCGTCCTGAAATGATCGTTTATGAGAGATGATAGGGCGGAGAAGAAATGCATATAATAGATAAAATTTTTATAATGATGTAGTGAATAAATAAAGATGTGAATTAACTAGCGAATACTGAATAACTCACAGCGCGAAAACGTCCAGGTTCACATTCTTCATGTCGTCGTTGTTCGTACAAAATACTTTTGCCAGTCGAGAATCACGTATGGCTTGCAGCTCGTCTATAACGCATGTCTTTGATGTCGCACTTACAGGCAACTGCTTTTTTTAGAATCAACGTTTATTTCGTTGGTGTTATCACTTGGGATCCCATATCAATCATGATCAGAAATCATGATTAGAAACTTCGCTATGCGTGCAATAACAGAAAGGGTATGAAGGGCTAATTGTAAGTTCTGAAACCTGCGGATGGCACACCTCCAACTGACTACGTTCACCGTTCTGTCCCAACGTCCTTCGAGGAGCGGACATTCGCAGAATGTCATTTTCACAAACAAATCAAACCTTAGTTTGAGAAATACTTGTACGGGACAACGTACGAAATTGTTTCACGACGTGTCACAATTGGTAGATCTCAATTCAGTAAATTACAATTCGACAATGGACATTACCACTCTGAGTGAGAAATACTATCTAGAAATACTATCTACGCCATGGGTCAACAGGAGCCAAACAATGCTCCTGGGAGGTGTAGCAGGCCGTCACGGGTCTACTTAGAACCATTTACGAGTTACTTGTCCTCCAATTTAGTGCCAAATTGCCAATCTCGACATAAACTCAGTCAATCAATATCTCTACAATTTGTATAATCATGTAAAGACTTATCGATGGACGAACATGGCCTTCTTGTCTTCCTTCCAACCACGCTAGGTGTTGTCTGTCCAACCATTACGACACGTGAAGAAATGGATAGACACTAATTGTTTTATCGGATCGGTTAGGTGGTCCCAAATCTGCCGACGTCCCAATTTACTTTTGGTAGGTTACTGCTGCGCCCACCACGATGGCCAAAAAACGTTGGAGGGGTGTCATCAGAAACGACCTCTGACGAGGGAGGTTGCTCAGCGTGCTCCGAAGATTCACAACGAGACCAATACTGTTTTGTAGAGCATCGAATGGCGATTACAAAGGTATAGTTTGTTTTTGCTAAATGCAAATGGATGACACGAAAAAGAGCAAGAAATTTTGACCATTAACTAGTGGCGAGAAACTAGTGGCGAGAACACTTCTAGGTGTTAACTATCATGGACCGTATCGTGGTGGCTCAGTGGATAGCATGTAGACTCTCAATCTGATGGTCGGTGGATCGATCCCTTTGCTATCCTTTTCTTTTGCCTTCCTACGCTAGATACCAAAATACGCTCCTTTTGGAATTTTGTTGCAGTTGCGGGATAGAATCGCGTTTGGGAGGAGTGTGGCCAACGAAGTACGCACAAACGACGATGTCTTCTATTAGTACATATGTATGTGACCCATAATCTACCGTAATCAACCCAAATCGACCCCAAATTCAGAAACAAACGTCAGATTCGCGATCAGCGTCGCGAATAACCCCCATAGACCAAGTTTGAGCTAAATCGGTGATTTTAACCTAACTACCCCAACTTTGTTACCACGGACCCTAGCAAGCTCACGCCAGACACAATGAGGAAAGCCGATGTTAGATTTGTGAATTGCGGATTTGTCAACAGCCCAAGTGATCTATCTAAATTAAAAGCAACTCACTTAAATTGGAGTCTCTGTATTGATTAGAGTCCAACAAGTGGAACAATCGGAATAAAGATATTCTCGGTTAGTGGACCTTCGTACAACTACTCAACACTGGTAAGGCTAGTTAGGTCAAAAACACCGATTTAGCTCAAACTGTGTCTACGGGGGTTATTCGGGGCGCTGATCACGAATCTGACATTTGTTCTTGAATTTGGGTCCATTCTGGAGGTATCTCTGGTGGTTGCGATCTAGAATCCCATTCGCCACTGGTTAGTTTTCAAGGTTTTTTGCCTTTTTTGGGCCATCCATTTGCATTTAGCAAAAACAAACCATACCGTTGTAATCGTCATTCGATGCTCTACAAAACAATATGGGTCTCGTTGTGAATCTTCGGAGCATGCTGAGCAACCTCCCTAGTGAGAGGTCGTAGCAACGTCAAAAGTCGCCGTGGATAGAAGTGGATGCTGTTTTTCGAAAATAGTGGAGCTTGTTGGCGTCGCATCAAATGTTAAGGGACGAAGAGGAATGGAATGAGTGACCCACGTATGCTACCAGCTGCGGGTGTGTAGTGGACAAGGCGAGGACGCCGAAACGTTAGCCCGAATAGAGTGTTATATCAATCTTGGTTTTGGCTTCAAGTACCGGACTTTCCACACTGAAGAGGAATTGTTGCCGCTTGTGTTATACTTTTTCACTCTCTTATTTCTCTTCCTAGCTGTCGGTAGCAACAGTCGGTGAAAGACGTACCGAAGGGAGTTACAA